>JAQPPZ010003199.1:2430774-3646161 GCA_028583015.1 Wollemia nobilis
TTTGCCTTAGCGCTTTTCTTTGCATTTCGCCCACGAAAATGGAACATGTCGCGAAATCATGACACTTCTTGCTACCGTACATTCTTCACCGCATCCCTCAGTGAAATCGGAACATGTCGCGAAATCGTGACATCTTTTTGCCTTAGCGCTTTTCTTTGCCTTTCGTCTACGAAAAGAGAAACATGTCACGAAATCGTGACATCTTTCGCATCCATACAATTCTCTCTTCATACACTAGCGAAATCCCAACATGTAGCAAAATCGCTACAACTTTTCAACTTGTCACTTTCTCTTTTGCTTTGACCAATGAAAATCCAACATGTAGCGAAATCGTTACAACTTCTCGACTTAGCTTCTTGGCCTACAACCTATCGTGAAATCATGATAATTTTCTTTGTGCCTTCTCTCTCCTCCGACATGTCGTGAAATCATGACAATTTTCTTTGTGCCTTCTCTCTCCTCCGACATGTCATGAAATCACGACAATTTTCTTTGTGCCTTCTCTCTCCTCCGACCTATCGCAAAATTACGACAGAAAACATGTCGCGATATCACGACAGTTTTCTTACTTGTATTTTTCTTTGATTTTTTGAATCTGGATCACTTTTGTTTTCTTGGAATTGTACTTTGCATGATCTGACTATCCTTTGAACTTCTATCCTCTGCATCTAAATGACTCCTGAACTGTCTGTCCACTACATCATTAGATCTAACTGTCTGTGTTGACAACAATGACAAACTTATTGCAACACCTTGCTCAACAATCTCCCCCTTTGGAATTGTTGGCAACACCTGTGTACATTCCTGTAACTCTTCTCCCCCTTTGTCAATAATACCAAAGGGCTGCTGCAGACTCCCCCTGAGTCCATACATACAATTCTCAGGCATAATTTGTTGCACTTAGCACAAATTATGATCATGAGCAAAGGAATAGGCAAATATTCAAATTCTCCCCCTGAGAAAGTGATCCCTGTAGCTAGTCACTTCTTGGGAAGTGTGACTACTCCTAATTTGCTTCGAAGGTACTCAAACACTTCCTTGGGCAATGGTTTTGTAAAAATATCTACTACTTGTTCTATGGTTGGGACAAAATCCAATTTAACTTCTCCTTCTGCAACTTTCTCCTTCAAGAAATGATACCTTATAGCAATGTGTTTTGTCCGTGAGTGCATTACTGGATTCTTGGAGATGTTAATTGCACTGGTGTTATCACACTTAACTGATATTGGTTCACTAAAATTAATACCAAGATCTTTCAAAGTTTGTTTCATCCATAAGAATTGTGTACAACATGTTGTTACTGCAATATATTCTCGCCTCATTGTTGATAAAGAAACTGACTCTTGTTTCTTGCTGTGCCAAGCAACCAACCTGTCACCAAGATAAAAAGCACCTCCACTTGTACTCTTCCTATCATCAACACAACCTGCCCAATCTGCATCTGAATATGATATAAGAGTGAAGTCTTTGCCTTTTGGATACCACAACCCATACTCCATGGTGCCTTTGAGATACCTAAGAATCCTTTTTATGGCTGTTACATGAGTCTCTTTGGGATTGGCTTGAAATCTTGCTACCATGCAAACTGCCTGTAGAATATCAGGTCTAGTAGCTATTAAATATAGTAAGCTTCCTATCATTGATCTGTACATGGTTTGATCTACAGGTGGAGATTTGTCTTCTTTACTCAACTTGCAGCCTGTTGTCATGGGAGTGCTAACTGGCTTACAGTCCTCCATTGTGAACCTTTTTAGCATCTCTTTCACATATTTGATTTGGGAAATGAAGATGCCTTTCTCATTTTGATTAACTTGTAGCCCAAGAAAATAAGACAGTTCACCAATCATAGACATTTCAAATTCATTCTGCATCTTATGTGCTAAGTCTTTACAAGATTCATCTTTGCTACTACCAAATATGATATCATCGACATAGACAACAAGAACTATGAGATGCCCACCTTCTGTTTTCACATACAGATTACTGTCGACCAACCCTTTCTTGAATCCCTATTGAGAGAGATAGTTGTCTAGCCTTGCATACCATGCCCGTGGTGCTTATTTTAATCCATATAATGCTTTTTTTAATTTGTAGACAAGGTTAGGATCTTCACTAATTTGAAAGCCATCCGGTTGTTCAATATAGACCTCTTCTTCGAGTTTCCCATTTAAAAAGATAGATTTTACATCCATTTGATAAAATCTAAAGTTCTTGTGGACTACTAAGGCCAGAAATATTCTAATTGCTTCTAATCTGGCCACTGGTGCAAAAGTCTCTTCAAAATCAATGCCTTCAACTTGTGCATATCCTTTACAAACTAGTCTTGCTTTGTTCCTAATGACCTATCTGTCTTCATTTAATTTGTTTCAAAATATCCATTTGGTGTCGATTACATTCTTATTCGTAGGTCTAGGTACTAATTCCCAAGTTCTATTCTTTTCAATCTGATCTAACTCTTCATTTATTGCCTTCATCCAACTATCATATTTGCTTGCTTCATCTATGTTTTTGGGCTCAATGCTGGATAAAAGAGAGTAATTACTTATTACTTTCCTTCTTGTCTGAATACCAGTTGTGGGATCTCCAATTATTTGGTCTCTTGGATGACTTTTCTGCCAGCTACCTGTTTTGAATTTCTTGTTTTCTTGCACCTCTGAGTCATTGATTAATCCATCTAAATCAAACGTAGATTTATTTTCTATTTCATTCACCTCATCTCCTTCAAAGACTTCTTCATAGATTGGGTAGTTTTCCTCAAATTCAGCTAATCGTTTCCCACCTTCATCGAATTTAACATCTGCACTGTCCATAATTTTCTTGAGTCTCTTGTTGTACCATTTGTAAGCTTTGCTTTTTGATGAATACCCAAAAAAAACACCTTCATATGCTCTATCTTCAAACTTCCCAAGGTTGTCATCAGTTTTCCTGATGTAGCACCTATAGCCAAATACTTTGAGATGTTTTGTTGTTGCTTTTCTACCAAACCACAACTCATAATGTGTTTTGCATTCATGAGTTCTTAACATATATCTGTTTTGGATGTATACTACAGTGTGAACTGCTTCTTTCCAGAATCTATCTGTTATTTTGTTTTTTGCTAGCATGGTGCGTGCCATTTCCTGTATAGTTCTATTTTTTCTTTCTACTACACCATTCTGCTGGGGAGTTCTAGCTGCTGAATATTGTCTCTTGATACCATGTTCTTCACAGTATTCTATAAATTCATTCGAAATGAATTCTCCTCCTCTGTCTGATCGTAAACATTTGATCCTTTTTCCTGTTTCATTCTCAACTAGATGTTTGAAGGATCTGAACATTTCAAAAGCTTCTATTTTATATTTTAAGAAAAATATCCATGTCATTCGGAATAATCATCGATACACAGCATAAAGTATTTGTCGCCATTTATGCTTTGAGTTCTCATGGGTCCACATAAGTCCGTATGAATAAGTTCCAAAGGCTTGCTAGTGTGGTACTCTTTTGTTTTGAATGAGACTCTGGTTTGCTTTCCCTTCTGACATGAAGCACAAACATTGTTTGAAGGTTTTTTAATGGTTGGAATATCTCTCACTACTTGTTTCGAGCTGATTTTCACCAAATTATCAAATATTATGTGTCCAAGCCTCTTGTGCCACAACCAGTTCTCTTCTTCTTGTCCAATGAAACACGTACCTTCTAAAGTTTTTGAGAGTGTGTACAAATTTCTAGATGTCCTTGAACTAGTTGCTATCAATTTCCCACTGTTTATTTTTCTGACTTCACAACCCTACTTCTTGAAGACTACTTCATGTCCTTTATCACAGATTTGACTAACACTTAACAGGTTGTGTTTCAAACCATCCACAAATAAAACTTCTTCTGACTTGATTTTCCCTTCACTAATTTTGACAGATCCTTTTTCGATTATCTTGGCTCCATCATTATTTCCAAACTTTACAGAGCCACCCTCATATTTTTGTAGTTTTTCAAACTTCTGTTTATCACCTGTCATATGACTTGAGCAACCACTATCAAGAATCCACGGTACACATTTATTCTGAGCCCTGAAAGCTGTCTGCACTATTAAAGATTCATTTTCTTCCCTGAGCTGTTCTTTCTGTTTCCACTCTGTTTTGACTATGGTATTGGGCTCTAGCTTGGATTTTCCCTTTTCAATATTGTGAGCATAACTTTCAAAGAGATTTCTATTTTGATTTGCCCTATATGGTTGAACTCTTCTTTTCTGAGGTTGATTCGAAACAGAGGTACTACGACAATTTCTAGCAATATGCCCAAAATTGTGACAATTAAAGCATTCTACTACATAATTTATAAGAGGAGCAAAAGAATTTTTGCTAGTGAAACTTCTTGGTCCTACATTGTACTTGCAGTCTACAATTTTATGTCCATAGCCATTACATTTGAAACAAAAACCATAAAAGTAATGATTGAACCTAAAAGATGGTCTTTGCCAGGTTGTTGCAGGAGCCATAGATCTTCTCTTCTTCTGATGTGTGACCTTGGTAAAGCCATCATTGTCTGTTCTCCTTTCGGGTCTGGCATTACTGCTTTTCTTTGCCTGATTTGTTTTTCCTATATCAGCCTATTTCTTATCTTCACTTCTTACAGATTCAACATTTGGTCCGTTTGTTGATTCTCCTTCAATAAAGCCCAGGCCAAATTTGATGCCTGCAGGTCTTTGATCACTTAAGATTTTATCCAGATTCATTTAACTTTCTTCACGTTTGTAATGGCAACTAATTTTTCAATCCAGCTCTTGTATCTGCTTTCAAAGACCAACATTTTCTTCTTCTAGTTTGCAGCAATGATCTATCTTTGTGGTTACCTGAATTTCCAGATCTTTGAACATTTTCTTGTATTCTTATATCTGTATTTTTAAATTGGTTATAATGTCATTTGCATCCTCAAGCTTTCTTGAATGTTTTTTATTCTTTCTTTTCTCAGATTTCCATTCTTCAAGAGCAGAAACCAGCTCACCTTCTAAATCAACTTCAACCTCAGCTTTTTCAATAGACACTTTAGAGTTCATTCCTTCTCTCTTTTTTGGGTTTTCTGCCTCTTCTAATTTTTCTACTTCAAATGCCATAAAGAGAGATTCACCTATTCCTTCTTCAGAGTCTTCACTAGAGCTGTCCTCTGAAGAATCTACATTTCGGGAGATAAAACTTTTCTTTTTGAAATTGCCTTTTCTGAAGTTTGTTTTCTTCCTCCATTCACTTCTTTCTTGATGCAGAGTTTCTTCACCTTTGTTCTTGTCATTGAGAGGACATTTGGTAGCAAAGTGTCCAATGCCTCCATAGTTGAAACATTTAAAAGGTAGCTTTCCTCTGTATTTTCCTTTTCCTTTTCTTAGTTTTTTGACAAAATTTGCTTCCATTTCATCTGATACATCCTCTTCTTTAGACTCTTGTTTTGTGTCTTTGCCTTTTAGAGCTTTGAAAGCTACTTCTCTATCTATGGGTTTTGACCTTCCTATTCTCATTTCAAAAGCAATCAAAGAACCATGCAAATCATCCATACTAAAGCGATTTAGATCTTTAGCTTCTTCTATGGCTGAGACTTTTGAATCAAACCTTGGAGGGAGAGATCTTAATACCTTTTTCACAATCGTAGCATCATCCATATCTTTGTCGAGACCTCTGATTGAATTTGTGATTCCGTTGACTCTTAGCATGAAAGCCTTTATGTTCTCATCATTGTCCATATTTAAGGATTCAAATTGAGCTCGGTGTGTTTGAAGCTTGGCCTCCTTGATCCTATCGTATCCTTCATGAATGTTATCTAGTTTATCCCATACATATATTGTGAATTCATAGTTTATGATTTTGACTAGCTCACTGTCCACTAGTCCACACATGATGGCATTTTTTTCTTTCGAATAATTTTCAAATGCCTTCTTGCCGATAGTGTCTATTGGAGTAGTGGTAGGAGCTTTGTAACCATTAACAACTGCACCCTAGATGTCAAAATCCAAAGCATGGAGATATGTCTACATCCTTATTTTCCAGAAAGCATAGTTAGTTCCATCAAACAATGGTGCTTTGTTTGAGGAGAAACCCTCACCACTTGCCATTGCGTCACTTCCAAGATCACCCTAGCTTATTGAGCCTATTCAGGAACCTAGCTCTGATAGCAATTGTTGTAATCACAGTGAAACTGAGATGTGGGTGAATCAGTGTGATCTTTTAAATTTTGGATGTATAGCTTTAAATCCAGTAGTAGTTTAAAAAATAATAAAAGATATATCAACTACAGCAAGAGAGCATGACACACAACACAGTAATTTAATGAGGTTCACCAATGTGGCTACTCCTCAAAATGACTGCTTGGATTACCATCCAAATCTAGCCAATGCAAAGCTACAACTTTACGATATCATTTACCAGCACCAAACTGGAAGGAGCACCAACCCCTTAGATTTTTTTGTATCAAATAGAATGGAGCACCAACTCCTAATTTACCAGCACCTACTGGAAAGAAGCACCAACCCATTTATGCCAAGCTGCAACTTGGAATTCAATAAAAATAGAGAAAATTACAAAATAATAGTTTCACCTTAATTCTCATAGTCTGCAGTTTCTATGCATTCTGTTGCTTCTGTGCAAATGCTTCGCATTATCTGACTGCTTCTGTAAATTTCTTCACACTCTCTGTTGCAACCAGATAATTGATCACTTCTTCTATCTGTGCGCTATCACTTCACATTTAGTACTCAACCTCTACACCCTGCGCTCTTGATTCATGCAATTACTATATGCACAATGCACTTTGACTCAAACGAACTACGACTTCACACTCAGCTCGAATCGATACGACTCAACATCTGCGCCCTATGCACTTAATTCATACAAGTTTGATACGACTCACTCTTTGCTCGATGCGGACTTCACTTGCGCACAACACACTACACACTTCATCCTTCAAACTCCAAACAACCCTCCTTTTATAGAAGAAATTTCAATATCAAATCTTAAACATTAGTCAGTTGTAACCCTAAGAATGTCAGTTGCAAAACCCTAGAAATTGTCGATTGCAAACCCTAGAAATTGTCAACTACAAACCCTAGAATCTGTCGGCCCAGATTCAACTTTGTTGGCCTCAACTGCTACTGCCACCTCTGTCACCTTCTTGTAACTATTGTCACAAAATTATAACATGTCACGATATCACGACACTTTTTGTAGTCGTACACCTTCTTTAACCCGCTATCGCGAAACTACGACACTTTTGGCCTTTGATATCTTTACCACCATTCTTGTCGCAAAATTGTGACACTTCAAACTTTCACTGATGTCATCCTCATTCTTGTTGTGAAATTGTGACCCTTTTTTCTTCTAGGCCTTCTTCTCCGTTTTTGTCATGAAATCATGACATTTCTAGCGCCATACTATCTCTCTCCTCCTAGAGTCGTGAAACCGTGACATGTCGCAAAAATGTGACATCTTCACCCTGTAAGCTTCTTTACTGTTGCCTATTGCGAAATCATGACACTTTTTCCATCCGTACATTTTCCTTTCATCCTATCATGAAATCACGATGCTTTCAGCTTTTGACGGCTTTTCTTGCAACCTATCGTGAAATCGTGACACTTTTGGCTTTCGTACGCTTTTCTTCTCAGCTACCAGCAAAAACAAAACATGTCACGAAATCGTGACACTTTCACTACCTTGGCTTCTTTTCTGAATTTCACCCGCAAAAACATAACATGTCATGAAATCATGACATTTCTCGTTGTCGTACATTCTTCATCGCATCCCTCAGTGAAATTGGAACATGTCGCAAAATCGTGACATATTTTTTCCTTAGCGCTTTTCTTTGCCTTTCGCCCGCGAAAATGAAACATGTTGTGAAATCATGACACTTCTTGCTGCCATACATTCTTCACCGCATCCCTCAGCGAAATTGAAACATGTCACAAAATCATGACATATTTTTGCCTTAGCGCTTTTCTTTGCCTTTTGTCCGTGAAAATGGAACATGTCGCGAAATCATGACATCTTTCGCATTCGTACAATTCTCTCTTCATAAACTAGAAAAATCTCAACATGTAGCGAAATCACTACAACTTTTTGACTTGTCACTTTATCTTTTTCTTTGACCAGTGAAAATCCAACATGTAGCAAAATCGCTACAACTTCTCGACTTAGCTTCTTGGCCTGCAACATGTCGTGAAATCGCAAAAAATTTCTTTGTGCCTTCTCTCTCCTTCGACATGTTGCGAAATCATGACATTTTTCTTTGTGCCTTCTCTCTCCTCCGACATGTCATGAAATCATGACAATTTTCTTTGTGCCTTCTCTCTCCTCCGACCTATCGTGAAATCACGACAAAAAACATGTCGCGATATCGCGACAGTTTTCTTACTTGTCTTTTTCTTTTATTTTTTGAATTTGGATCACTTTTGTTTTCTTAGAATTGTACTTTGCATGATCTGACTATCCTTTGAACTTCTGTCCTCTGCATCTGAATGACTCCTGAACTGTCTATCCACTACATCATTAGATCTAACTACCTATGTTGACAACAATGACAAACTTCTTGCAACACCTTGCTCAACAATATAGGAATTCTACCCAATCCATTCTCAATGACCTATGAGCTCTCAATACGTGTACCATTGCTATCTACTCTTGGAGTACCATATTTTCCATTGTAGCACCTTGTAGAATGGCTATCATGCATGAGGCTAGTTGGACCTCTTCCTTGAATTTTACCAACTTCTAGGTCCTTTTTGCATAATCATCAGGCAATCTTCTTAAGTTTAAAACTTCCATCATCTAGGATCTCGGGCCATCTTTCACAAGATTCTCTCTTTGGGAATTTTATTTAATGATTCTAAGAATATTTATAGACAAATCCTCAAGGGAAGGCTCTGGGGTTGCAAATGCTTTTCTAATGGTCTGAGTAGTTATTTGGAATAGAGGCCATGAATATTTCCCTATGATAATTCTTGCACTAGCATCATAGAATTATGACATAACATCCACTAAATTAGGTCATGGTTGCACAGAAATTGGAAAGAACATGGCCAACTGTGTTCCATGGGGCAGCCCTTGTAGCACTTGTATTGGTTCATTTTTCTTTTTGCTTCACTCCCATCCTTGATAGTTTTTCTTTGGCTTTGAGTGTGATGCGTGTGTCTGTAATTTCCTCAAATGAATCCAACAATATTTTCTTTGGCTTCACCTTTGTCATATTGCTTAGCCTCTTACTATCCTTCCAGAGCTACTAAACTAAGGAACTTAGAGATTTTCACTAGTAGCCACAAATATTTTATCATGCATTTAGTAGTTTTCAATGGGTACAATATTATTATGAAATTCAATAGATATTTCCATTTTATAATACCAAGGGTAGAGGTTAAAAATGATCGGTTATCAAAAATATTTGTAGAGGATCTTACTTGTTACAAGGTAAATATAGTTGAGGTACGATATCACTAGCAGATTGTCTTTACTAATTTACCTTTGTTTGCAGACCATCAACCTATTAAATCATTCGAATGAGCTGAAACTGCTATTAAAATTATTAAGTTGCTATTTCCTTGAGAAGCCAAGATTGGGATTGGGGAGTCTATTTATAGACCCCTCAAAGAGGACAAAAAGATCCAAATTTCATTTTAGCAAAGCCTTGTTGAACTATATAGCCAATTGCAACCTATGGAGAGTATGGATATGCTACCCAAATTTAGTTTGACACCAACCTTTGTAACAACAGATCTTCCAAAGGATTGAGAAGCAAACCTCATCATTCCACACCAATCCAACATGAATTTGAGTGAAATCAACTACCAATCTATGTATGGACATGAAGGTGACCCTTTAACATCAATTCCAAAAAGGATTTGAGCATTTATAGTCATGGTTTCAAGAGAAATAAGACTTTTCCCATGGCCAATATTGTCAACAATGATCCATAGGCTTAGCCATGGCTGTCACCCATGGCTAACAGAGCCATCTATTTTGAGCACTCGTGGCTAATAGAGCCATCTGCTTTGAGCACCCATGGCTAGGGTTTGATGCCCTAATTTCACCATTTTAGTCATAGATTACCTTTTTTGATTATGTATTTAGGTTAATATAACATAGATTAGTATTATTTTAGTCATTTCTATGGTTAATTAGTAGTATTATAGGTAGCTTTACATTTATTTACGTCATACATGCTTTCTTTCATAAGTTATCATATATTAACTTCTTTTATGCTTAATAATTCATATTACATGTAATATTATCTATCTTTACATATTTTAAGCCATGCTTTGTACTTATTTGTCAATTTCATAAGCATCTTTTGTATGCTTCTTTTAAGTATTTTCTTTGTTTATTGCATTTCTTGGTCAATAGCCTCATCATGAGAGGCTTCATATGCTTTTAATGTGTTTTGTTGTTTCTTGTACGTAGGTGACAGATCCTTCCAAGATTCAAAGCACTATTCAACATCATTCCTCTTGACAATGGAGAAGGAGGCATCATAGTAATCCCTCACGTAAATTTGGTAGAGACCTAAAGAGCCCTTAGATTATATCAACCTCGTTTAGAGGCTTTAACACAATTGTAAACATGTATCCGTTGGTATCCATAAGAGGGACATATATGTAACCTATTTTACCATTGATTAATATAAATGAGGATTAGTTTATTTTAAATTTAGTTTCATACATGTTCTTCACTTCCAATTTGTTTACCATGTTGCAATTAGTGTAGATATACACTCTTTAAGCATTTATATACTCTCATGATGGTGCATGTCTTGAGTGGATCTGAATTGAACCTTCTTCCTTATTTTATCCCTTGGTAAGACCTGGTTCTCTGTCCTTCATAAGTATCAACCTTGAGCTCAACGTTAGTAGATTTAACTAAAACAAATTTTTGAAGATAACAATTTAATATTTGAAGCAATCTTCTTTCATAGTCTGTATAATATCTATATTTGAAGTGATAGGAGAAATATGAGTGATTTGTTCCCTCACAATATTTGCACGGATGTAAACTCCAACAATTTGTTTTTCATGACCATGTTGATTGCAATGGGTGCACAATAGAGATGATCTAGCAATTTTGTGATCAATTTTAGGAATATCATGTTTGTCTATCTCCTTAACAAGATCTACAAACCATATGTGCACAATTGAAGCTATTCCATTTTTCATAAAGTCTTGTTGATCAATCTTTCCCTATTTTTGTTCAATTGATTCATTAGATGAATCTTCCTTTGCATAGTTGTTGACTTCAAAAATTATGTCATATTGTAGAGGTTCTTCCTTTTCTTTCCTCTTTTCATCATTGGAGTCCATCAGGTTCTTGATCCACATTGGTATTTTTCCTATTCCATTTCTAAGAGCATTACCTAGCATGCTAGTAGACATTTGTATGACCTAAATTTTTATAGCTCAAAATTTTTTAAGATATGTGCTTCTTGATTGAAGTATATAAGCTTGATTTTGTGAGAACCTTTATAGATCCTTAGATTTGTGGAATACCTTATAACTCCCACCTAATTTTAGGTTTTAAAGAAAGCTTATATCTTCCCAACTTGATAATCTTAGATAGATATTAATGTTATCAAGTTTTGTAGAATGCCTTATGACTCCCTAATGTTTTGAAGTGTGCTATAGTGCTTTTGTAAGAATATAGTTCAAATTTGGTTGATTTTGTACAAGTCTTGTAAGAATCAAAAATCAACTTTTAACACCTTATCACTCCTAATTGAACTAAGCACTATTTCAGTTTAAAGAGGTTTTGATGTTGGAAGTCTTTTGTCTCCCTTTAGAGATTTGAGACAAGTAAAAATAAATTTATCCAACCTAAATAAAATCCCTTAATAACCTCTTTTATATCCCTTGGATTATTTCTAATTTCCAAATAAAATAAATTTGATGGAGTAACCCTTATGACTCCCAAGTTTGGAAATTTAGAGAAATGATAATAATATTTGCAATATAGTTTAATCCAAGTTAAATTCCTTATTTCTCCTAAGTAGGATTGCAAATATTAAAATAATAAGATAAGTCACCCCTTAAGCTTTCAAAACCCTAAGTTTCAACCTTAGTTTATAATCCTTATAACTCCCACTTATGAAAGCAATGAATAATGGGATTTAGACCTTACCTTTTACGTAATATCTCCTTGATGTTTGGTGCTTTCCATGGCTGAATATAACAGTGTCTTAAGTGTACCTTGAGCACTCATATTAATGGAGATTCGACGTGAATGTTGTACGTAGGTGCTGAGAATGTTGACCTTCCAAAAATGGGGAGCCTTTAATGCTCCTTCTCCTCTGTCTTCCATGCTGCAAAATGTTTCTGCTTCTTCTCTCATGCCCCTTGACTGTGCTACGTTCATCCTTTGAACATCTTGATTGTGCTTCACACTTGCATGCTGGTCTTGGACTAGAAGATACCTTTTAAGCAAGATGGATCATTGGTATTGTGACAAGTGTCACGTCCATTATGAGTGAGCGCTCTCTTCTTTATGTAACGCTCCAGAATCATTTACCAACGCTTCTTGAAAATGTATAGGCCCTTGTGTGAAGCTGATAAGTGGCACGTCTTTGCTTGTAACTCCTTCGTAGAAGCCTCTAGAACATTGAGAGGAATGATGACTTAAATGCCAAGTGTCAATTCTGCATGGAGACCCTTCTGGTAACGCCTTTGAAGATGGAGATTATAACTCCATACCATTCTATATTTTTAACATTGCTTGGGCAGCAAGCAAGCCTTCTTGTAATGCCCTCAAGAATGGAGATTATAACTCCATTTCTCCTTTTGTTTTCCAACGTTGCTTGGGTAGCAAGCAAACTATATTTTCTACAGGTGAATGGGCGATGCACTATGGAGCTTGGATGGTAGTCGATGCTTCCTTTGGTGAGTGGTCTTCTCCAAGGTTGAGACCATGCATGTAACACTCTTCCTTTTTTATTTATGCCTCCAAACATTTTTCTTTTGCTGCTGCTAATTTGACATCATTTTGAGATTGAAGTGCACTCGCTCATCTACGTAAATGTGGCTCTGAAATGAGCTTTGCTTTTGTAGGTGCGTACGTCCAAGGATGAGCTCTCGAATGGCTCCTTCTAGCTTGGGAGGAGGAGTGTTGACATCCAATATTTAATGGTTGTTCTTTTCCCTGTAGGAAAACATGCCCTAATATGGCACTTTCAAATCTGCACCTTATGCTATCAAAAAATAGATTAGAGGAGTGCAAGATGATGTAATATATTTCATAATAAGGCTTTTAATAAACCTTCTTTTGCACTCTTTTTCCAGATTTTTAGATTATGGTTTTATGGCAGATTTCTTGCAATATAAGGGTTTGAGGTTGTCTTTGACAATAGACACACCTTCCCATTTTTACTTGGAAACTTTTGATAGCAAGTCCAAGTCTCAATAACAGTAGATAGGAGTTTTTTTAATTGATGCAAATTTTTTGCATTCTTTTCTTTTTGCATTTACTTGTAATGCTTCTTACTTTCATAAGCTTCTATCTCTATTTTTTTAGGTTAGTTATGTTCTTCTCCAAATCTGGAGGATTCTAACCCTTATTGGTGGCTTCTATTGGCCACACCAAGTTGCAGATTTTTGTGCTTCAATAGTGTCTTTAGACACTTGATACAAATCAGATTTTGTGCCTTTCAGGAAACACAAAACTAATTTTCTTTTTGAGAGTAGTATAATAGTACAAAATTTTTAATGCACTAATATTACACCTTATCACTCCAATCAACTCTCAAAGAAATGCACTTAATAATCTACTACAACTAATCAAGAATAACCTAAAAAGAATCTTTAGGAGTTATTCTGAAATTTCACTACAATCAAAGTTGTAGGACTTAGTCTTATTTTTTCAATAATAGATAATAGGTAGTTGATAGAAACTAATATGGAATCTAATCAACTCCTAATAAATGTGCAATTGAATCCTTAAAAGAATCTATTTTTCCTTTGCACTTTAGAAGACTAAAAATCTGATTTCCTTTTTGCAACTTTAATCCAATTTCAGGTGCTCTAATAAATTTAATAAGTAGTTCAATTTAATGAGTCTTTTTGCACCATAAGTTGCATACCTTTTTCTGTAGCTCTTCTCCCACCTTTGTAGAGGATGTAGGCCTTGGTGTCTAGGAACACCAAGTTGCTACTTCTGGTAGGATGTCATTCATAACTCCTTCTTCACCAAATGATGGTCTCAAACTTTCTTTTACGAGCCTAGGATTTGGTGGCTTGTTCTCCTCTTGTGTTCTCCTCCTTCCATTGTAGATTTGGAGAAGTCTATGTCTCTAGGGTGGTGCCTTCTTGCTGTGAGAGGTAATCTTCAAATATTTAGGATTTGGTGAGCTTCTTCTATCTTCAAGTCCTCTTCCCGAGTTCTAACTTCAAGCAGGATCTTCTTCTAGGGTTTGGCACTCCTTGCCAAACTTCTTCTTCATGGATTTGGAACTCCTTGCCAAATTCTCCTCTTGGGCTTGTTTTTGGATGGTGACAATTGTCCCAAGTCCTTCACTATCAGGGACTTCACCTGGATAGTGGATTTCTCCAATGAGTTCTCAAAGAACTCTCTTGATCTTCAACAAGGCTCTCCTAGCCTTTCCTGGATGCTCGATGAGACCTTCTCAAGGTCTTTGATCTGGCAGCTTCTGATGGTCTTCCCTTAGACCATTTCTTCAACCTTCTACTTTTGGAAGTGTTGGTGGTGAGATCTTCTCTTGGATCTTCTGATTCTACTACTTTTGGCTTTGAGCAGGACTCTCCTAGTCCTTCTTCTTCTTCCAATACTAGAAGTTCTTCAATGAGATATTCTCCTGATCTCTTCTCTTTTGCTTCAGGATAAGCTAATTCTAAAGAAGATGCTCTTCCTAACTCTCTTGTAGGAAGTCTCCCAACTCACTAAATCTTCTATTCCTACAACAAGAATATTAGTACTAAAATATTTAATCTACTTCTGAATCAGATATTCTTCTCAAATTCTTCTTCAGGATCAAGGCTTCTATGGCCTATTTTGATGTTAAGGCTTCTATGGCATTTTTCAGTACCAAGGCTCCTATGGCCTTTTTTAGTATCAAGGATATTGTGGCCTTTTTCAATATCAAGGCTTCTATGGCCTTTTCAGTATAAGACTTCTGTGGCTTCCTTTGCAAGGCTTCTATGGCCTTTCTGTATCAAGGCTCTTGTGGCCTGTTCTTCAAGTGTGGATTTCTGCAATCCAAAAATGGAGATCTTCAGTCTCCTATCTTCACCATGATCCTTCACAGGAAGTCTTCTTCCATAGTATTCTTCTCTCGCACGATGAACTAACCTCTGCACTATGAGGGCACTCCAACCATTAGGCAATAAAGTTGGAGTCTCCTAGTTATTTGTCATAGGAGGAGTCCCAATCCTCTGAGGATTAATTTCCTACAACAAAATAAACTTTAGGTACCTATTAGAAAACTCTAGATGACCTAGATGATCTTCACTAGATGATCTATCAATCTAGTGGATCGAAATGTTGAGTCCTAGTCTTCACGAGTTTTCATAACAACTCTGTGGAAAAGACTCTAGATGAAAATGATCTCAGTATTTCTAAAACTGAGATTCCTTTCAGTCCTATCTTTGTGACTCTCCCAAAATCTACCACCTAGATGCTCCTGAGATATTTTGCTAGTGGTTGGTCCAATGGTGCATCAGTTTGATAAAACTCTTAGGCAAACCAATAATGGTGGTTCCTTAAAGACCTACACATATTAGATCTACCATAGCTCTGATACCACTATTAGCTTTTGATGCATGATCCATGAGAGATAACAATCACAAGATGTAGAATAAGATGCAATAAAGTAAATCTGCTAGATGACTGAAGAATGCTGAAATATAAAAGATATAAAATATTACAATGTAGCTATGGAGGAAGTGAGCACTCCATTAACAAAGCTATAGATCTACATCATATCCATCACCAGTAAATGGTGTGGAACACAATCCACTAACCTATGCTATCGAACAATATCTCTTAGATTTCCTCTACCTGTCTTGCTTCTATCTATCTAAGAGGCCATCCTTATATATGCAAAAATAGGATGCTTGCCCAACACTCTAACTAGTTGTGCATAGGACACCTTGCACATGTACAACTTGCACATGGACACTTGTCCATTTATTACAATGCATGAAGTCACTAGATAACTTGCACAAGAAGTAATCTAGGTATGTATCTTGGAGGATACATTTACATAACCCAAATTATGGAATAGATATTATTTCCAACATTTATATGCTTTTGATTTTATACCTAAATAATTGGGAATGGAAAAAAGTCTAATTTTGATCTAAGGTTCTTTGATTTAAACCTAATATGAAGGTGTTTTGTAAGATAAATTAGAAACTAAACTAGGATTCCTTAAATTACCAAATGAGTTGTGATTTTAAATAGAAAACAATGATAAATAGAGAGCAAAATGTAGGAAATATTGTAAAATAGAGTTTAGGGAGGTGCCAAGTGGTAGGGCTACCTTAATTGATGCCTGGGCAAATTTTCTACTACTTGTGCAAAACTACCACTAGCGAATTTGACTGTTGATTGGCAAATTTGAAACCTGCAAAAGAGAGCCAAAATAGTTAGGGTTTATATCTTTGGAGGTATATCTAAGTGTTGGAAAGATGAATTTATATCTAGGTAGTTTATTAAAAACCCAATTTATAAAAAATGAGTATGAGTGCCTTCCTTGGAGGGGAAATGAGGGTTTGCAAATTTTTTAGTTAGTTGTAAAATTGCCTCTAGAGAATTTGATAGTAGTTGGAAAATGTATTATGTGTATTCCAAAGAGTCAAAATTGCCAAAGACTATAGTAATTAGCGACTTTGCCCTGAAACTAGGTTGAGATGGTTTTGAGGCCAAGTTTGGAGTGGTTTTTGGAAATTGTTTTGAAGTATTGCAAGGATAAGGTAGTGCTAAGAGTTTGTAAGATCTACAACTTATAAAATTCAAGATTTAAGTCCCAAAACTTCACAATTTGATTATTGGGGTGAAGATATGTGTAATGGGATGGGGTAGGCTCCAAAATGGCTATAATTGGATAATTAAGATAGTGAAAGGAAGTCCAAAATACCTATAAAATAGTTAGTATTAGGATAAATAGTCTAATTAAACCTTATACTAGAACAAATTATAAAAAAAACAAGATGAAATGATGCAAATATGATGAAATACAGGTGTTAAAAATTTATCAAATCTACCACATCTAAAGAAGATAAAAGCATGAAATGATAAGTAAAAAGAGGTTTTTGGTGGGACAACAAGACAATGGTAGTCGTGTATCAAAAACTACAATATATGAAGAGTGAAAATGAGTGCCTATATGTGTAATATTTCAACAAAATCAAGTCATATATTCTTAAAAGAGAGAAATGATAAAGTTCAATGTATGCAAATAATGATGAATTGGAAACAAATGCTTGGATATGGAAGAAAGAAGTTAATATGTTTATAATGAAGAGAAATTAGACTTTAAAAGAAAATAACAACTACTATTATGGAGAAAATTAAGAAAATGGAAGAAATAGAGCCTTGCAATGAAGAAGACTAGTGACCAAAATGAGGGTAACAAGTCAAACAAGCTTAGATAGACCTATAAGAAGATTTTAGAGACTTGAAATGAGGATGGAGAAGCTTAAATGATACCTAAATTGGTGATATTAAAGCCTACAAGAAAATATGCATCATGCACAAAGAGATTAGAAGCATAGAAGTAGAATAAAATGTAAGTAAATGAGTATTCAAGTTAGCAAGGCCAACATTAAGAGAGAAAAATGCAATGAATTGAAGCATAAATATGGAGAGAAGAGAGATGCTAAGAATACTATCACCTAGAAATAATCCCTCCTTACCTCTAAGAAGTTCTTCTTTCCCCCAAGATACCTTTGCCTTTCTTGATTGACTTTCAAAGGAGTGCTTGATATAAGATGCTAAGGAAGGAGAGCCAGAAGAATGTTGACATAAAATAGTTAGCTTTAGAATGCTCCTTAATGCTTGCTCTAAGGTATTTTTAAATAGTATTTAGAGGAGATATTGGGAGGGAGAATTGGTTAGGGAAATTTTAAAATTTGTAGGCCTAGTCCATTATTGAAGCATGCAAGGTTAGAGGAGGTATGGAGTGAATAATTCCACATGCCTCTAGCTCATGCCAAAAGATTTTGGCCATTTTGTAAATTCACCATTTAGTGTCAAAATTTTCAGTGGCAATTTTACCAGTGACTAACATTTTTTATTAGTGGTCAATCTAAGTTGTGAGGGTTTGATTTTTGGAGGTCTTGCAAATTCACCACTACCAATTTTGACACTAGGTGGAAAATTTGACAGAGGTAAAAAATGATACCCAAATTGTTAGGTTTGATTTGATTTGATGTTTGATAATGTTGGGTGATGTGTCAAAATTAGGTGTCTATATTTTACCCCAATTTTGACATGATGCCAATGAAATTGCATTAAAATTAAGTAGTAGGAACCCAATTATGACATTGTGATATTTTTTGTTGTGTTGTAATGTTGTTTTGAATAAATGATTGTGATTGTGTTTTCTTTGATTGCTTTATGTCATTACTACATGTATGCCTCATTTTTAATGATGTATACCTTGTCAATGATTAAAATAGTTGCCCCAAGTGAAAAATTATTCTCTATGGATGTCCCCTTGAGAATTATTCACCAAATTGATAAGTTAGGAAGAATTATCAACTTTGAAATTATAGTTGGAAGGTTGGGTAGGGGTGGGATGGGTTGGGCTAAAAGAGGAAGGGGGCAAAAATAACTTTCATTTTCAATTTATCTTGTATAGAAAGTTGGAGAGAGAGGAAAAATGAGCTTTGGAAATATGGTGGATAATTTAAGGTGGCCACATCATGTGGACATCATTCAAGGGATGACATGTGTACCAAAGCAAGAGCGAGAGGTGTGTTCTTAATCTAGACCAAAAGTTTTTATTTTTGGTCAAATTTTTTTATTTTTTAGCATATGTAGTGAATTTTCTATTGGTGGAGAATTTACAAATGGTGATTTTGATCTTAGTAGCAAAATTGACATTAGTGGAAAATTTTCCACTAGTCAAAATTTTGATGAGATGACTAACTATGTTTAGAATGTGGTTTTGGATAGGAGATGCAGGTTTCGGTGAGTCAAGAGAATCATTCAAAGAGTATGTGTAAGATTTCAACAAAATCAAGTCATATATTCTTAAAAGAGATGAATGATAAATTTTAATGCATGCAAATAATGATGAATTGGAAATAAATGTGCATGGATATGAAAGAAAGAAGTTAGTATGTTGATAATGAAGAGAAATTAGACTTTAAATGAAAATAACAACTACTATTATGGATAAAATGAAGAAAATGCATGAAATAGAACCTTGCAATGAAGAATATTAGTGACCAAAATGAGGTCAACAAGTCAAACAATATTGGATAGACCTACAAGAATATGTTAGAGACTTGAAATGAGGATGGAGAATCTTAAATGAGACCTACAATGGTGATATTAAATCCTATAAGAAAATATACACCCTACGCAAAGAGAAGCACAAAAGTAGAATAAAATGTAAGTAAATGAGTATTCGAGTTATCAAGGCCAACATTAAGAGAGAAAAATGCAATGAATTGAAGCATAAATATGGAGAGAAGAGAGATTATAAGAATACTATCACCTAGAAATAATCCCCCCTTGCCTCTAATAAGTTATTCTTGCCCCCAATATCCATTTTCCTTGCTTGAATTACCTTCTGTTGGTCAAAAATTTGCCACAGGAAAGGATTTTATATGTATATGTGCCCTAGACTTGGCCAACATTGAAAGGCTAAGAAAAGGAGATATCTCTCGGGCCAATCTCCAGAGAGGGCTGGCTCCAAAACTACTCTAAATTGGTTTTGAAGATAAGGATGCAGGAAAGAAATAGGAAAATGCTGAAAGAGAGGGAAATAACATAAAGGAATGGAAATATGGCCAGAGGCCGAAGTGTATGATTTGGGGCAGACTAACAGCAAGAAATTACACCAAGTTGTATTACAGCATCTAGGAAAAGAAGACAACAAAATTAAACTCACACCTTTGCAGAGATAATCCCCAGATCGCATTCCAAAATCTACTCACTAACTAGCAATGTTCGAATTCAAGATGCAGAATTCAAAACCTGACAGCAAGAGCATGAGCTTAAATAGAAATAACTTGTAAAACAGAGGGACATCACACACATAAGAATGCTTGCAAATTTTAGAAGCCGAGTCTCTTCTATTGATGCAGAGAACTTAGAGAATTTTTCTTACAGAATGTCTAACCTCCCTTTTGCTTTAGATATAAATGAATATTTATAGAGGTATTCCCTCTCTCTTTTGCATCACAGCATTCAAAACATACAATAGATTTTTAAGAGGTGATCCGTAAAATGTGTACTTTAAAAGAGAAACAATCCCCTTAATCTGCCTTAGAGAAATGACATATTAAATGACCATTATCAGGACAGGCTAGAAATTGTTAGGAGACCATGAACAGAACTTTCAATTCTAGAAGTATCTTTAATGTTGGTGGCATCAAAAACTACCTCATGTTCTTTGATCTTGCACAACAAAATTTAATCTTGGAGACTCCTTGACCACGATCTGAAAATTAGTTGGAAAGCTTTTAATTGATCCTTATCTTCTCTTCACATTCTCCTATGCAATCTTGAAGGAAAATGCAAACATAATTGTATCAGCCCTTTTTTCATTGATTCTAAAATGAAAATGAGATAGGTCACAAAAATGTGACATGTCGCGATATCGCGACACTTTTACCTTATTGCCTTCTCTCTCCACCACCAGTAGCGAAAACATGACATGTCGCAAAATCATGACAATTCTTTTCTTTTGGCTCTTCACTATGATATGTCATGAAATCGTGACATTCACCTCTGCTTTGGCTTCTTTGTTGCTCCTTATCGTGAAAATGAAACATGTCATGAAATCGTGACATCTTTCTCTTACGCTATCTTTTCCTCCTTCTTACCCGTGAAAACATGATAGGTCACGAAAATGAGACAAGTCGTGATATCGCGACATTTTTCATTTGGTTCTTTCATCTTCAATATGTCACGAAATTGTGACAAGTTTCTATGTTCTCCTTATTTTTGCCTTTGCCTCACGAAAATGGAACATGTCACGAAATCATGACATGTTTTTCCATTTGGCCTTTTCTCCACAATATGTCATGAAATCGCGACACTTTCTGTCTTCTTGCACTTTGATGCTTTTAGGCCGCAAAAATTTGACATATCGCAAAATCGTGACATTTTTTACCATTTTCTCCTTTCTTGCTTTTCTATCATGATATCGCAACATTTTCTATCACACTGCTCCATGGCCACCACAAGTCACGATTTTGCAACATGTCGCGATATCACAACAACTTCATTCTAGTGCTTCTGTTGACTACGTTGACTATGAAACTCCAACACGTCATGATATCATGATAGTTTTCATTTTGGTTCTGCCTTTGACTACGTTGACCATGATACTCCAACATGTCATGATATCATGACAGTCTTACCCCCTTGTTATCATCGACTGCGTTGATCACGATAATGCGACAGGTCATGAAAATGCGACATGTCGCGATATCGTGACACTTTCTTGACTTAGCCCTTTTTTGCATTTGGTGCCATGAAAATGGACAAATTTCCATGCTTGCACCTTTTGGTTTTGGACACCACAAAAATGTGACAGGTCACAAAAATACGACATGTCATGATATCACGACATCTTTTGAGCTTAGCTTTTGTATGGTACGAATGCCACAAAAATGCGACAAGTCACAATTTTGTGACATGTCGCAAAATCATGACACCTTTGCTTTAGCACAAAATTTGTTAAGTGTCTCTACAATTTGAGCATTCTTTTGCTTGAACAACAACAACAAAAACAATGTGGCAAAAATGCCAACATTCTTGGCGGCTCGTGGGGTATACAGCTCTGCTGTATGGACGAACCTCAGGCCTTTATCCATTGGGCAATAGAGTCAAGCAACTAGAGGAGTGGAAAGAACTGGTGTTGGTTGATGCTGGACGTCTACGAGCTGCTGCAACAAGCTCTTACTAGCATTTGGCTCTCAGAAATAGTAGAAATTAATAGAAGAGAAGAACTTCCATTATTCTGGTAACTACTACATAAAAAGAAACACACATAAACTAAACAAAAACTGTACCTAAGCTCCTAAGCGACACTTAGTACCCTCAACACTTTATTTACTAGTCGGGATATTTACAATATGTACACAAAATTTTACGACATGTTTGGCATGCCGCCACCACAAACCCAGCTTCAGGTGTCTATCCGATGAACCTGTAGTGTCTAGACCAGATCTGATTGTACTTCAATCGATCTTTGAAATATGGTTGACCTCTTCTTGAACTTCTCCATGGTGCGAATAGGGCACAACATGGCTGGTTATCATGCATGTCGGTACCCATACAGTTGATGGAAAATGTATCAAAGATATTTGCCATATGGAGGGCTCTTTGGGGTACCAGTTGTAGTAATGGCCAAAGCCAATACCACCATTTTGAAGAGTCCACTGGCTGTGGACCGAGTACATGTTCCTCCAACCCCTTGATGTGATAACAGGAATTGTCCAATGACAGTCCTTTCTCTAGGATCTCTTTAGGCTCAGCCTCTTGATGAGACATAGTTAATTGGTTCTGGTCAAACACTTGCATGTTATACCTTGAGAAAAAAAAAGGATGCAAAAATGCACTTTCCTTGCTCTCAGGCTCTACCGCTTGAGCCTGTTTGTCTCCTCCTTCGCTCATCTCCTCTTGATCCATTTCTTGATAGAAACTACAAGCAACCATATTATCTATTATTGGGACAAGGCTTGCCAATTCCCATCATGGGTCTTGGATGAAAACTGCTCATTGAGCTCCAGATAACTGCATCTCAGGTCTCTACTAAGTATGAGGAATTTTCCATGGTGAATACTACATAGGAGAGACAGGAGCGGTGACTACCGAGGAAAGTGATGGAGTTTCTCCCCACTACCACTTTCCTGATAGAAGCAAAAGTTGTTCCGCTCGCACTGCTTCTTCAAATATTTGAGGGAACCTTCATTCACCTAATTGCAGTAAGAGGAGGCTTATGTCCAGGTGGAATGCATGAACATAGAAGAGGTGGGCTTGGGTGGGTGTCGATTGAATCTCCCTTAGAACTCTCTTACAACTTCTGTAGAATTGAACATTGAAGTCTATGATGTTCTCCAGAGGTGCTCTTGTGATAGTGGAGAAGTGCATTAAGAGCTGGAAGGGATCCTGAGAACCGTCGAATATGTTGATTAGTGCTCCCGCTAAGTCATCCCATGAATAGATGCTTTTTCACCCAAGAAGTCTGTACCATTGCAATGCCCTTCCTTCCAAATACTGAACCAGAAGCCTGATCATGACATCTTCATGGATTATGGCATGGAGGATTGACAAAGCAGCAACATCTTCAATATGCTCTTGGGCCATTCCATTAGTACCATTGTAATTCGTCAACACCTTCAAAGCACTTTTGGGAATCTCATGCAAACTTTGGATATTCAGAGGGCCAGGATCATTCTAGCATGGACAACATACACTCTCCATTATAGTAGTGGTCTGTAGGGATCACGATTCTCGCCACTAATTCGGAGTCACCAGGTGCACATTCTTTTCTCTGCTTGTGAGGTCAAGGCTCCTCACCAAACCTTGATTCCTCTGGGGTATCTTCTTTTAAAGTCAAATGGAATCTACGATCAAGAAATTTAGATCTTCAGCTTAGCAAAGTCGCCAGATGAACTTACAATCTTCGCTTTGAGGTCAAGATAGTTCATCAAAATCTTGAGTCCTTCGGGTGTCAACTCCATCGATTATGGATCTGTTGGAGATAGAAATAGTCTGTCCCATCGGGTGTGCCAAAAACTGTTGGTCACAAATCTACCACAGGAAAGGATTTTATATGTATATGCACCCTAGACTTGGCCAACATTGAAAGGCCGAGAAAAAGAGATGTCTCTCGGGCCAATCTCTAGAGAGGGCTAGCTCCCAAACTACTCTAAACTGGTTTTGAAGATAAGAATGCAAAAAAGAAATAGGAAAATGCTGAAAGAAAGGGAAATAATAGAAAGGAATGGAAATATGGCCAAAGGCTAAAGTGTATGATTTGGGGCAGACTAACAGCAAGAAATTACACCAAGTTGTATTTCAGCGTTTAGGAAAAGAAGACAACAGAATTAAACTCACACCTTTGCAGAGATAATCCCTAGATCACATTCCAAAATCTACTCACTAACTAGCAATGTTCAAATTCAAGATGTAGAATTCAAAACCTGATAGCAAGAGCATGAGCTTAAACAGAAATAACTTGTAAAACAGAGGGACATCACACACATAAGAATGCTTGCAAATTTTAGAAGTTGAGTCTCTTCTATTGATGTAGAGAACTTAGAGGATTTTTCTTACAGAATGTCTAACCTCCCTTTTGCTTTAGATATACATGAATATTTATAGAGGTATTCCCTCTCTCTTTTGCAACATAGCATTCAAAACATACAACAGATTTTTAAGAGGTGATCCATAAAATGTGTACTTGAAAAGAGAAACAATCCCCTTAATCTGCATCGAAGAAATGACATATTAAATGACCATTATCAGGGCAAGCTAGAAATTGTTAGGAGACCATGAACAAAACTTTCAATGCTGGAAGCGTCTTTAATGTTGGTGGCATCGAAAACTGCCTCATGTTCTTTGATCTTGCACAACAACATTTAATCTTGGAGACTCCTTGACCATGATCTAAAAATTAGTTGGAGAGCTTTTACTTGATCCTTATCTTCTCTTCACATTCTCCTATGCAATCTTGAAGGAAAATGAAAACAGAATTGTATCGGGCATTTTATCGTTGATTCTATCATGAAAATGAGATAGGTCATGAAAATGCGACATGTCGCGATATCGTGACACTTTTACCTTGTTGCCTTCTCTCTTCGCCATCGGTCGTGAAAACATGACATGTCACGAGATCGCGATAATTCTTTTCTTTTGGCTCTTCACTATGATATGTCGCAAAATCATGACATTTGCCTCTGCTTTGGCTTCTTCGCTACTCCTTATCACGAAAATGAAACATGTCGTGAAATCACATCTTTATCTTGCACCGTCTTTTCCTCCTTACCCATGAAAACACGACAGGTCACAAAAATGAGACATGTCACGATATCATGATGTTTTTCATATGGTTCTTTCATCTTCAATATGTCACAAAATCATGACAGGTTTCTATGTTCTCCTTATTTCTGCCTTTGCCTCATGAAAACGGAACATGTCATGAAATCGTGACATGTTTTTCCATTCGGCCTTTTCTCCACAATATGTCACGAAATCGTGACACTTTTTGTCTTCTTGCACTTTGATGCTTTTAGGCCGCAAAAATTTGTCATGTCGCGAAATCACGACATTCCATACCATTTTCTCCTTGCTTGCTTTTCTGTCGCGATATCACGACATTTTCTATCACACTGCTCCATGGCCACCACAAGTCACGATTTTGTGACATGTCGTGATATCGCGACAACTTCATTCTAGTGCTTCCATTGACTATGTTGACCGTGAAACTCCAACACGTCATGATATCATGACAATTTTCATTTTGGTGCTGCATTTGACTGCGTTGATCGTGATACTCTGACATGTCGCGATATCGTGACAGTCTTACCCCCTTACTGTCGTTGATTGCATTGACCGCGATAACGCGACAGGCCACGAAAATGTGACATGTCACGATATCGCAACACTTTCTTGACTTAGCCCTTTTTTGCATTTAGCATCGTGAAACTGTGATAGATCGTGATATCACGACATGTCGCGATATCGCAAAAAAATTCCATGCTTGCACCTTTTGGTTTTGGACCCTGCAAAAATGTGATAGGTCGCAAAAATGCGACATGTCACGATATCGCGACATATTTTGAGCTTAGCTTTTGTATGGTATGGATGCTACGAAAATGTGATAGGTCACGATTTTGCGACATGTCGCAAAATCGTGACACCTTTGCTTTAGCACAAAATTTGTTAAGTGTCTCTACAATTTGAGCATTCTTTTGCTTGAATAGCAACAACAAAAACAATGTGGAAAAAATGCCAACACCTTAAAAGGAGTGCTTGATAGAAGATGCTAAGGAAGGAGATCCATAAGAATGTTGACATAAAATAGTTAGATTCATAATGCTCCTTAATGCTTGCTCTAAGGAATTTTTAAATAGTATTTGGAGGAGAGATTGGGAGGGAGAATTGGTTAGGGAAATTTTAAAATTTGTAGGCCTAGTCCATTGTTGAAGCATGCAAGGTTAGAGGAGGTATGGAGTGAAGGATTTCACATGCCTCTAGCTCATGCCAAAATATTTTGGCCATTTTGTAAATTCACCATTTAGTGTCAAAATTGTCGATGACAATTTTATCAGTGACTGGCATTTTTGACCAGTGGTCAATTTAAGTTGTGAGGGTTTAATTTTTGGAGGTCTTGCAAATTCCCCACTACTGATTTTGACACTAGGTGGAAAATTTGACAAAGGTAGAAAATGATACCCAAATTGTTAGGTTTGATATGATTTGATGTTTGATAATGTTGGGTGACTTGTTTCGTGTCTTCTACCTTGAGGGTGTGTCAAAATTAGGTGCCTATATTTTATCCCAATTTTTACATGATGCCAATGAAATTGCATTAAAAGTAAGTATAGGAACCCAATTATGACATTGTGATGTTTTTGGTTGTGTTGTAATGTTGTTTTGAAGAAATGATTGTGTTTTTTTTTATTGGTTTATGTCATTACTGCATGTATACCTCATTTCTAATGATGTATGTCTTGTAAATGATTAAGATAGTTGCCCCAAGTGAAATTTTTTGTTCTATGGATGTCCCCTTGATAATTATTCACCAAATTGATAATTTAGGGAGGATTCTCAAATTTGAAATTGTAGTGGGAAGGTTGGATATAGGTGGTATGGGTTGGGCTAAAAGAGAAAGGGGGTGAAAATAACATAAATTTTCACTTTATCTTGTATAGAAAGTTGGAGAGAGAGGCAAAAATGAGCTTTGGAAAGATGGTGGATAATCGAAGGTGGCTACATCACGTGGATGTCATTCAAGGGATGACACGTGTACCAGAGCAAGAGTGAGAGGTGTGTTCTCGACCTAGACTAAAAGTTTTTATGTTGAACATTTGTATTTTTATTTTTTAGCATATGTGGTGAATTTTCTATTGATGGAGAATTTGCAAATGGCGATTTTGATCTTAGTGGCAAAATTGACATTAGTGGAAAATTTTCTACTAGTCAAAATTTTGATGGGAAAATTGACTAACTATGGTTTGAATATGGTTTTGGATAGGAGATGCAAGTTTTGGTGATTCAAGATCATCATTCAAAGAGTATGAAAAATATCTTGACTCGCAAGCTTAGAAGCTATGACTTTGGTGTGCTAATAGTGATGAACTTGGAGCATGTGACTTTTATGCCCAATATTGAGTTTGAACAATCATTATTAATGACACTAGCTGAGAGATGGTACCCATCATTAAATAATTTTAGATTTCCAACAAGAGAGATGACAATTGATGTTGGAAGATTTTTGGCACATCCTTAGAGTACCTATCTGAGGTGACCCTATTTGGTTGGGATTAGATGATGTGGTTGGAAGAGAAACATTCTTATATAATAGTAATTTTTAGGGGATGAGATCAGGTTTTAGAATTAATAATACCTTCATAGGATGGCATATAAATTGGTTGAAAGTGCTCCTGGTCTCCATTATATCTGGGATTTTGATGGGTGATATGAGAAAGAGGTTTATGGTTTATGTATGGGGTGCTATCATTATAAGGCTTAGATATCATTGGGGGCCAACCATATTGGCTAGACTCTACCATACATTATATCGAGTGGTATATCGTAAGGGTAAGAGCTTGGTTTGTTACACTTTTTTCTAGGTTTGGTCTTGGGAGCATATAGTAATCCAAAAACCTATGATAGTGATGAGGTAACCTAGATCTGAGAGGCTAATAGTATATAGATGGACAAGGTGTATTTTCCTTTCCCATGATTCATTGGAGTAGGCAAAATTTATGATTCATGAGCTAAGGCCAATGCATATCATGTGGTGACCATGGAGGGATCGGTATGTATGGTGTAATGACAACAATAAGCTAGCATGGACCAAGAGGATATGATGGTTGGATAATGGGAGCCAAGCCTATGAGTTATATCAGCATGACCAAGTGCTTTGTCAGTATGAAGAGGTATAAGGCATACCAACTATAGGTGAGGTATGGGTACAATGGGTCACCTAAGAGAGATGGTGGGATCATATTGATCTATTTACTTGGTGTTGACTCCTAAAAGGGATGGTTTAGGAGTGATAGTAGAGTATACTAAATGGTATGCAAATTTTAGGCCTCATAGAATTATAATGAGGCCACCATCAAGAGTTCATGCTCATGATGTTCATGAAGTGGCTAGTGCTTTGAGGGGAGTTCAATGATGACTTGGGAAGGAGTGGAAGGATAGGATGGCATAAATATAGGCAATGAGAGTTGATGTTCAATAGGGATAGGAGACTATGGAAACTGTAACTCCATTAGATGTGCCCTCATGATGGAATCACAATGACACTGAGAGGGGGGGTGAATCAGTGTGTTCTTTAAAAACTTCTAAAACAATTAGATTATAAAACCAGAAGCAGTTTAAAGCAGATAAAAGAGATACTAAATGCATCAAGAAAGCATCACACATAACACAACATTTTAACGAGGTTCACCAATGTGGCTACTCCTCAAAAAGACTGCTTGGACTACCATCCAAATCCAGTCAATGCAAAGCTACAACTTTACATAATCCTTTACCAAGGACCAACCGGAAGGAGCACCAACCCCTTAACTTTATCTCGCTTCAACGTAATGGAGCACCAACTCCTATTTTACCAAGACCTACCGGAAAGAGGCACCAACCCCTTAATTTTCCAGCACCAACCGGACAAATTGTTTACCAAGACCAACCGGAAAGAGGCACCAACCCCTTAATTTGCCAAGACCAACCGGACTTCAATATTTAATAAAAAAATGTTTGACATATACCTTTGTTATTGCAAGACTCTAACTGGTCTACATCACCTTTGCAATCTCTCGTGCACTCTGCTCTCTCTTGCACAATCACTTCACACAGTTTGCTGCACTGCTATAACTAGACTTTGCAATCAACTTTGCCCTTCGCGCTTCTCTGCACACTCGCTTTCTCAGCACACGCTTCGCACACTCGTGTCGTTTCACATTCTGCTCTCTCGCTCAACACGAACTTCACTTTCACAAACACTATGCTCGCATTCGCACTTTATCTTTACACCCCACTTTTCAAACTCGAAGTACCCTTGCTTTTATAGAAGAAGTTTTAGGAACAAACCCTAAAAGAACGTCGGTTGAGAAACCCTAGAATTTGTCACCGCCAAACCCTAAAATCCGTCTGCCCGGATTTAACTTTGTCGGCCTCAAACACTTCTTCCACCTTCGTCACTTTCCCGTAGCTTATTGTCGCGAAATAGTAACATGTCGGCCCTTTTAATTTAATTTAATATTTTAATTTAAATTTTAAATAAAAAAAAAATTAAACTAAATATTTAAAATTAAATATCTTCATCACCGGGCATCTTTTTCAACGAAACGAAGAGCCAACTTGGGTTTTAAGAAAAACCCATTTCAAATTGTTATCCATGGTTTTAAATAAAACTTTTATTTTGACCGCCTTGGTTTTCACAAAAACCTTTAAAATTTAAACTAAATATTTAAAATTAAATATCTTTATCACCGGCATCTTTTTCAACGAAACGAAGAGCCAACTTGGGTTTTAAGAAAACCCATTTCAAATCTGTTATCCATGGTTTTAAATAAAACTTTTTATTCTGACCGCCTTGGTTTTCACAAAAACCTTTTCGCTTCTTGACATCTCGGTCCAAGACTTCTTCTCATTCGAATTATGTTTTCTATTTCATGCATCTATCATTTAAGGACTCATGATCCGACTAACTTCTGAACTTTATCCTCTCGTATCCGAGTGACTTCTGAACCGCTCGTCCATTGCATCATTAGATCTAACCGACCGTATTGACAACAATGACAATCCTCCCGCAACACCTTGCTCAACACCGAACTCCTATCCATTGTACTTTGGCCGCACCTTGTCGTTCAATAAACTCTTGTCCATTGCATCAATAAATCTGTCCGACCGTGTTGACAACAATGACAATACTATTTGTCGCACTTTGCTCAACAATCTCCCCTTTGGAATTGTTGGCAACACATGTGCAATTTTCCCGTAAATCTTCTCCCCTTTGCCAATAATACCAAAGGGCCGTTGCAGACTCCCCTTAAGTCTATGCACAATATTCTTAGACACAAATTATTACAATTAGCAAATATTCCAAGCATGAACAAGAAGAAAAACAAGTACACAAATGCTCCCCCGAGTCCAAGACCACTTCATTTCACCGATTGACAACATCATGATAAGCATAATAGGCATCAATAAAATCAACAATGTGAATAGCAAGCAATAACCAATGAATGACACCATCACCGTCAACTTCACCAATATAACATGTGTAAGAACATGACTCGAACCACCGTCTTCTATGCAACTACCCTCTCGTTGCTTTGCAAACTCAAACTTGTCCACCGTTAGTGAAGGCATACAATAATCTTATATAGCCAACTTTTTGTTCTCGCAATGCCAGCAACATCTCGCATACAACTTCACCATGCATCTTGGATATATTCTCAACAAGCTTGAACCCAATGACAACTTGTTTGTCTCTCTCTCATAGTGAGAATCCAAGCAGCTACCTCAATCCACTTTCAACTCGTGCAAGTACCAAACACCGTACCACAAAGACAACCAACATCTTTTCTCAACCAATTAGGGCTTTAGCAACAATGCTTATAGACAAGGTTTAACCAACATCATTCAACTCAAGATTAACCTTGAAGCATTCAACCAATCACTACATGAAAAGGAAACTAGTAGACATCCTTTTCCTTCCAAAGGTATTTGAACAAGACAACCACCAACATAAATCACCAAGGCAAAGAATAACTTGCTCAAATCAAACTCAATGGAGTAAGCCCAAATCATGTATCAAGAAAAGCATTAACTTGATCAAAACAACCACTATGAAAGCAACTCAACTATTCATCACCAGCCGGAAATCATCTCGTCGCTCATTAAAAAACTTTTTTTTTCTTCAATCTTCCCATTCAACATGCTGATTTCACTTTTGTCAACGTAATTGACAAGTGACTCACATCTGTACTCAATTTTTGTCCAAAGACCGCAATTTTGTCGCCAACTCTTACTTTCAACTATGCATGTCGGAAGAAGACATTTTGTCAAACACTTTATGGCCAACCGTAGTGCACCTTACTCAACCTCAAGCTTCTTATCCTTGGACCGGCATTAAATCAATAGTTAAAACAAAACTGTCTCGTGAATTAAATATATTCACCAAGGTGTCATGAAAGATCCGGCAATCTTCACATCAAAGAGTAAAAACAAATACATGCTGCTCGAAACACAAATACACATCTAGGGCAAGCATTCTTTCGTTGAGCAAATTATCTGGACTATTATGATTCGTAATTTTGAACAGTGGTATTAAGAATCATCAACAATACAATAGTGACATATCTCAAAACTACCAATGGTGACAACTCTCAAATTAAACACCACACTTCACGGCATTTCCACAAACCACTATATAAACTGAAAAACACACTTTAACAACTATACAACATTAACCCGATTGCTTACCTTTCATCCTCAGATACCTAGACAAATACATAGGAGCATTAAAATAAAACTTTAATATTGCTCCTCCCGAGGATGTGCCACCCGGAGTTGCTTAGAGCAATGGCAGTAGTAGCCTCCTTCACTCCAAGGAGACACAATTTCCTTTCTTCCTCGTCTTTCTCCGGACTTTCCCGAACTTGGGCTTGGGTTTTTCAACAACATCCCTATTTTGCTCTCGTTCGTGAACTTGAACATTTCTCTTGTGGGGTTGTCTCTTGTGCATTCTTGATGGATGATTCTTTTCTTTTCTTTTATGAACATGATATGTTCCTTGCTCGGTGTTGTCCTCTTTGTGTCCGATGAAATCTAGGGTTTTGCCTTAGATTAGATATAGAAGTGCTTGGACAGAACCTTGCTATGTGCCCTTGACCGTTGCATTTAAAACATTGCACATGTTTTATTCCCTGTCTGTATTGCATTCTATGTGTATGATGAAATCTATGGTATTGCCTTAGATTGGATACATAGGTGCTTGAACAAAACCTTGCTATGTGCCCATGGCCATTACATTTAAAACATTGCACATGGTGTTCACTCAAAAAATAGAAGTATTTTTATCAAGATAACTCTTTGATCTATTGTTCATCCACAATAAATTGCCTTGTGACCAAAGTGGTTGCATTTAGAACAATAGCCATAAAAAGCATTATTATTAAAAGAGTGAGAGTGAGAGAACCTCTTTTGCTCGTGGTTGCTTTGTCGTAGATCTTCTTTGATATTTTCTTCCTTTTGAGGATTCAACTTCAGACTTTTCTTGTTTCAATCCTTCAACCGTGGACTTCTTCTTCTCTCGCATATTTGGAGGATGAAGGTTGTTCAGCTTCATATCCAAGACCAAACTTAGTCGTGGAGCTTCTTTGTTGATTTATCATTGTATCTAGCAACTCTGTGCTCTTCTCAAATTTGAGATTTATATTGGCCTCTTTTAGTTGTTTCTTCAATGAAACAATCTCTTCTTCTTGTTGGCAAGATATAGTCTCTTTCTCATTGATCTGAGACCTAAGAATATCTTCAATCCTTTTGTTCTGTTCTACTTGCAGCTTTAGATCAACAATAACCTGTTTATATTCCTCTTCACTTGTGTCGTATACATCATTCTTATTATCCAGCTGTGTCTTCAAGGCTTCTGCTGATTTCTTGGCCTTTTGAACTTGTAGGAAGAGATCTTCAATCTCATCCTCATATTCTTCTAATTTCTTGGACAATATTTTGTTCTTTTTCTTTTCTATTCTCCACTCTTCAAGAGCAGATATCAACTCTCCTTCAAAATCTACTTCAAGCCTCAAGATTTTCATCACAAACTTCAGGATTCACTTCTTCTACCTTTTTCGGTTCAAATTTCTCTTCTACAGGAACCGAAACTGACTGGGATGCCTTTTTGGATGAGGATCTATTCTTCTTAGCCATTGTGTACTAATCCAAGATCAACCCTGACTGATTTAGCCAAAATTGGGAACTTGGCTCTGATACCAATTGTTGTAATCACAATGACACTGAGAGGGGGGGTGAATCAATGTGTTCTTTAAAAACTTCTAAAACAATTAGATTATAAAACCAGCAGCAGTTTAAAGCAGATAAAAGAGATACTAAATGCATCAAGAAAGCATCACACATAACACAACATTTTAACGAGGTTCACCAATGTGGCTACTCCTCAAAAGACTGCTTGGACTACCATCCAAATCCACCAATGCAAAGCTACAACTTTACATAATCCTTTACCAAGACCAACTGGAAGGAGCACCAACCCCTTAACTTTATCTCGCTTCAACAGAATGGAGCACCAACTCCTATTTTACCAAAGCACCTACCGGAAAGAGGCACCAACCCCTTAATTTTCCAGCGACCAACGGACAAATTGTTTACCAAGACCAACCGGAAAGAGGCACCAACCCCTTAATTTGCCAAGACCAACCGGACTTCAATATTGAATAAAAAATGTTTGACATATACCTTTGTTATTGCAAGACTCTAACTGGTCTACATCACCTTTGCAATCTCTCGTGCACTCGCTCTCTCTTGCACAATCACTTCACACTTTGTCGCACCGCTACAACTAGACTTTGCAATCAACTTTGCCCTTCGCGCTTCTCTCGCACACTCGCTTTCTGCGCACACGCTTCGCACACTCGTGTCGTTTCACATTCTCTCTCTCGCTCAACACGAACTTCACTTTCACAAACACTATGCTCGCATTCGCACTTTATCTTTACACCCCACTTTTCAAACTCGAAGTACCCTTGCTTTTATAGAAGAAGTTTTAGGAACAAACCCTAAAAGAACGTCGGTTGAGAAACCCTAGAATTTGTCACCGCCAAACCCTAAAATCCGTCGCCTGCATTTAACTTTGTCGGCCTCAAACACTTCTTCCACCTTCGTCACTTTCCCGTAGCTTATTGTCGCGAAATAGTAACATGTCGGCCCTTTTAATTTAATTTAATATTTTAATTTAAATTTTAAATAAAATAAAATTTAAACTAAATATTTAAAATTAAATATCTTCATCACCGGGGCATCTTTTTCAACGAAACGAAGAGCCAACTTGGGTTTTAAGAAAACCCATTTCAAATATGTTATCCATGGTTTTAAATAAAACTTTTATTTTGACTCACCTTGGTTTTCACAAAAACCTTTAAAATTTAAACTAAATATTTAAAATTAAATATCTTTATCACCGGGCATATTTTTCAACGAAACGAAGAGCCAACTTGGGTTTTAAGAAAACCCATTTCAAATCTATTATCCATGGTTTTAAATAAAACTTTTTATTCTGACTGCCTTGGTTTTCACAAAAACCTTTTCGCTTCTTGACATCTCAGGATCTGAAGACTTCTTCTTCTCATTCTGAATTATGTTTTCTCGTTTCGTGCATCTATCATTTAAGGACTCATGATCTGACTAACTTCTGAACTTTATCCTCTCGTATCCGAGTGACTTCTAAACTTCCTCGTCCATTGCATCATTAGATCTAACCGATCGTATTGACAACAATGACAATCCTCCCGCAACACCTTGCTCAACACTGAACTCCTATCCATTGTACTTTGGCTGCACCTTGTTGTTCAATAAACTCTTGTCCATTGCATCAATAAATCTGTCTGACCGTGTTGACAACAATGACAATACTATTTGCTGCACTTTGCTCAACACCTCACTATCTATGATTCCTTTTCCATCAATAGTATTTAGCAAAGCTAGACCTAGTGGAATACATGAGACTAGACCTAATAGTGTAACCGAGGTAGGACCTAGTAGGAAAACTATCAAGGATAGAGAGGTAGATTAGAGACCCTTCATCACACATTAGAGGATGTTAGAGGGTAGTTAGTGTTATTTTAGACTTTATAGGTGAGTGAAGTGACTAGTTCTAGGGAGGAGATAGTTCGATTGATAGAGGAGAGGGTCACAAATGAGGAGACCATTGCTATCTTTTGGTAAAATTTGGAATAGCTCGATTGACAAAGGAGAGGGTCACAAATGAGGAGACCATTGCCAGCCTTTGGTCAAATTTGGAATATATTGGTGAGGAGAGGATGATGGATAGGGTGATAATTGCTAGCCTACAAGAAGAGCTAGAGAGTATGTATGGAGAGAGGATAGTATATAGGAATACTATGGCTAGCCTACGGTTTGACTTGGAATATGTAACTCATGAGAGATATGAGGTTTTTTTAAGAGTTGGATAGGGGATGGATGCGACATGGTGGCCATGATGGTGGATCCGATAGAGTGAGAGCTACACTGGTCAAGGGTGGATTTTGATTCAATGAGGGTAGATTTGGATGGTTTATAAGAAAGGAAATGACTTGTAGAGCTACACACCAAAATGGAGAGAGGTATTACTACCTACTATCAATAGCTTTACCATATTGAGGTACCTTCAAATCAAAAAGCATCTTCACCTTCATGGACATGGTCAAGGTCACAATTAATGATCTATTATTTATAATGATCAATTGGATTTCATCTAACTCCTCCACCAGGATTTTGTGGAGACATAGGTTCTACTAGTTAGGGCGGTTGGAGTGAGTGTACAAATTTTTGGGATGTGGTCCATCCTCTTTTTATAGGGGTTGAGTGTAAAAATTTTTGGGATGTGGTACATCCTATTTTTATAGGGGTTGAGTGTATCAATTTTTATATTGTAATACACATTTCCTAGTAGCATGTATGTTATTGAGGCATATATATAGTAATGACATTATACTTTTGGTGTTGAAATCTATGTGATTGTATTTGTGATGGTTTTTATAAGATGTTTATAATTTATATTTACCGATGTGTGATGTGTGATGTTGTGATTATTGATGAATTGATAGCAAGCATTTGGATGTTGATTTTTAGTGATTATATTATAATTCAGATAATATCTAAATGCTAAAGAGAGTAGTTATTTTTTGAGTGATGACCTAAGTTTCTAATAGGTGGAAAAACACTTAGATGTGACTTTGGTGCAAACTGTTATCCTTTGAGCCTAGATAACACTTGTGCATTTCCATGGATGGAAATTTTTTGTCAAACGTTTATCTAATGGTAAGGATTATGTGCCCTCAGATCGTGAACAAATTTGAATGACCTCAAGACTATGAATCTTGGGGTCAATCTTCGAATTAGGTTGACTCCTTCAAAATTATAATTAAATTCTTGGGGAAAAGGGAAGAGAATTATAGCAAATAAAATGTAAAGCTATAATATAAAGTGGTACATATCCAATAACATCAAGATACATGCCCAATAAGTTTGAAATACAATATACAATATTCATAGACTATCTAATAGACCAACCACTAATTTCATCAATCATTTGCACACACAACTCTACTAAAAATTCTAGAATCAAAGAATAAACAACATGAAAACCAAATATAAGAATTAAAACTAGTTCATTCACTTAGTTTTAAAAAAAATAATCAATAGAGTGAAATTGATACATACATGAAAAAAATTAAATACCACACACTAATCCACTTATATTGTGATGTGCATCAAACCATACATGTAGGTTGTAATGACTAGAGAGCTAAAACTAAGAATACATTACAAATATGTATATATAGCCCTTAAGGAGTGGGCTTAAAAAAAATAATCAATACTTCATTAATGGATAATGAGAATGTCAGTGTCCAGCTAGTTTGTATGACTCCTACGATCGCTCTACCATAGATGAAACATTCTCCACTGTATCCTGATAGGAAATGATGACATCCTCTATTTCATCCTTTCTTTCATAATTATTTAACTTGATACTGCTATCACCCACACATGTCTTCTCATGACCCAATAAATATTTCAGCTACCACCTTACATGCTCAAACTGGTCAATCATCAAATTTTCTCATTTGCTAAATCCTCGGATCCAACACTTTGACATCATTTGTGGGAAGGGGAATTTTGAATTTATGAATCTCTATTTGCAGTCAAGTCTTTGTGAATTTATGATCGTATAGGATGGAACTTTGGGATGAATTCTTACCTTGGTATTACCCCAATATTTCATCTGATAATTTTTTTTCTTATATAGGGAAATGGAAGCCTTTGCTACTCTTGTTTTTATTATCTTTCCACCTACTAGAGGGCTAGATTAGCTTCGAACAGAACTTGAAGCTTGTCTCTTCCTAAATACACTTATGAATTCTTTGTCCATATGGGTTTAACACTTGGGTGCCAATTTGGAATCGCTTCCTTTTCCACTATCCTCCTGATATTCTATCTAGCTCCACCTACTTATGGGTGGGCTTTTGGGAAAGCCTATGATAGGTTCACAATCTATTCTTCTACCTAGTGAATTCCTTGATTTACCTTATTTCAAACGAGAGTTTCAAATAAGCCAACATATTGGAAATGATCCATTTATCCATCTGCATTTCCACTTATCCATATTCTATATTAACCTTTTCCCCAAGCCTTTATTCATCATGGAGCAGAATAGAACAAGTAAGTGCAAAAAACTCACCCACATTATTGATGACTTACGAGGGGGATTTTACTAGGTGAAAAGAACATAAGCCAATTGTCAATGAATTCTACCATGGTGTAGCACCCTAAAATTAGCATAGTTAAACCCTTAGTAAAAATATAAAAAAATAAATTTTAACCCCAAAACCACCCGTTAACCGCTCACCCTATTTTTCATGCCATTTTTAGGATTTGTTTTGACTATTGGATGATATTGTCGCCTATCAAATGAAATTGTCCTAGATCGGACGAATTTGTCTAGAACAGAACGTCCAGACGATTTCATCCAAAAACCAAATTTTCATAATTAGCTTCTATTTTAAAAACCTCTCCAACTTGGGTAGAAGCGTATCTATGCAGTTGGAGATTCCTCCACTGATGATCTCCTATATTGGGATGATCCCCAACCTCCTAACCTCCCCCTAATCCTATATAAACTAAGATTTTATCAGTTTATCCCCCTGGTTGGTTGATCCCATGATTCCTTGATTTATTTTCCCTACCATTTAGTTTTGTTGTGTCAAGATGTCCTATCCACCATTGTTTGCACTTGTAGTTTTAAGTTTTCATTGTAGGTTTTCACTATGCTTTAGCTGGAGAAAGCTCAGATTGTCACAAGAGATTCCAGATGATTTCAGACGATCCTATTGCAGATCGACAATGATCTCATATGATTGGAGGTGATCTCAACTATAGTTTAGATTGGGGGCAACCAAAGCCCTGAGTTTGCATTCCTCATTTGTCTTCTTTATTTTACTATGCATTAGTTTGATTTATTTTCATTCTGCATCTTGGAGTTCAACTCATTCATCGTAAATGCATGATAAAGTTAAAATAAGTTATTAAAACAATGCATTTCCTTTAATTTGCTATCTAGATTTATCAGTTAGGCATTTATACTATCATTTCTATCATTTTGCACTATTCTAGCAATAGCATTTTTATTTTTTGGTGTCTATTTCTGTGATTGTAGGTTTCTGATGAATTCATCAGATTGACAATGATCTTGTCTGATCTCAGATGATCGCTTGTGATCTAAGATGATTCTGTACAATTGCATACTATATTGTCATATTCAGGACGATCTGGACTCCTACAAGCTTTAGAATATTCATCAAAAAGCCAAAATCAGGTGTATTCTTTCTCATTTTGTATAATATTTACATTTAGGATTCATTCCTACTTTTTGTATTCATATAAATCAGCATTTTCATATAGAATAGCTTAGATTCATTTTGGCCAACCTAGAATTATGAATGATCAAGTATAAAATGAACACATCAAAACCATTCTCAACCTAGGCATGGAAACTGCCACTCAAATTTTCTTGGTGAACCCACCATCCATAAAAAATTCACCCTTATACGCCTCCCCCGAGAGGCATGACCTTCAAAGGGCCTCTCAGTCCGAGGTATTGTCCCATCCTTCTCACATCCCCCTTCCGGGCATGGATCCTATAGCCTGAAGGTAAGGATGAAAAAAATTTGGAGTGATACATTTTGGTGAACCCGACGTGAAACTAAAACCTTTTGAAAACAATCCAAATATATATATATATATATATATATATATATATATATATATATATATATATATATATATATATATATATATATATATATATATATATATATATATATATATATATATATATATATATATATATTATTAAGTAACATCTAGAATCATCAAACAAACAATTAAAGTTGCATATCATATGAGCTGTCACCATTAATGTTGAAAATCAATTAACAGCCATAGAGATTACGTTTGTGCTTAGAGTACCTCAAACGAATAGAGTCCAACCTTTATGGGACGAAATTGATAGGAGATTGGATATTATTTCATCTAGATCAACCGAAATTAGGAAAATCAAGAGGTTTGTCCTAGATAGAACCCTGGATTCTGATAAATTAACCTTATATCATGAACTTCAAAGAGCTTGCCATAGGTGGTTAGCAGATAAAAGAGCACTTGTGTCTTCTGAATTGTACAACTTTTAAGAATACCTTGAGAATGCAGTTGTAGTACATAAGTTTCTATCTCGTATAGAGGATCAAGAAGTCATTCTTACGAATAGAAAAATATGGAATAGAGTTCCTAGAGCTATGTTATATCGAGAATATTGCCATGAAATTTATCTCTACAAGTTCGAGTATGAAGCAGATCATATTACTATAGCACACTTTGTCAAATTTTTGAAAACCCATTTCCAATTTGAAGAGGAGCATTTCATGACTCCTGATGAACTTGACCCTATCAATGATATCCATAAATTATTTATAGAAAACTAAGTTATTCTTTTATTATTGTTATTCCTTTTGTAACTAGAATGCTATTTGTTATCTTTATAATAATATTATAAAACACAAAAACACAAAAACAATATAAAAATGAATAAAAAAAATCAAAACATTTCCTTTTTATAGTAGGTATATAATTAAAATATATACCTCTCAAACCTATCACACACACACACACACACACACACACACACACATATATATATATATATATATAAGTATATATATTTGCTGAAATCTAAGTTTAAGCACAATGCCTAGACTTAGGAATGGAAAACAAACTGAAGAAGAAGAAGATTGGTTAGGAAAACCATTAAATAACCCAGATTTCCTTCTTGAAGATCAAATTACGAAAGAAGGAACCCTAGATCAACAAGAAGAAGAGCTTGTTGTAAGAAATGAACAAGAAGAAACTAATAGAGAGGAAGGATCCTCATCCCCTAAGATGTCTTCGGGAGGAGCTGTCACGTTTGAAAACATGGATCAATTCTAGAAATTCATTAATACTAATATTGGTGTTCTTAATATAGCAGTCCACATGGACAAGAATCGAATTAGTGAAACTCAAGCAACTCTAGAAGATGTATTTCACACACGCACTAATATCTTGTCCTTTATCGATCAAGAGAGTGATCAAGCTGGACCATCCAATTTGGATATGGCAGCTATAATCCATAACATGCAACAACAACAGGTTACCCAACCATATAAAGTGCCTGTTAGCAAGCCTAGGGTTATTCCCGCATAAAATAAACCATCATTTACTGCTCTATTTCGCCAAGCTATTGAGAAATATACCTCAAATTAGCAAAAACCCAAAACAAAACCAAACACCAATTACCAACAATCTGGAATACAACATAATACTACTACAAATCCTCTTCATAATACTCTTCCTACCAACGCTTTGCATAATAGCAATATAGCATCTAATCCTTATGTCACACCGTCATACACTCATAAATCCCATACCTATGTACCACCAAACCAATATGGTGGACAAACTAGTAATCTTGAAACCATGGTGAAACAGTTAGTTTCCCGCATGGATCAGATAGATCCCTACCATCCCTCGTACAATTATTGAGAGATGTGTAGTCAACCTCTAGATCCTATAGTTGTAGCACAACCGTATCCTAAACATTTTCCTATGCCTATCTTGCCCATATATAAAGGAACCAAATATCCCATAGAGCATCTTCATATGTTTAGGATAGCATGTCATGATATATCACATGATGACTTATTATTGCTAAAAATGTTCCCAAAAAGTTTAGGAGGAATGGCATTAGAGTGGTATTATCAATTACCCACTAATTCTTTGAGGAAATTTTAAGAGACTGCTGAGTATTTTGTGCATTAATTTAGTGCCTACATTGAAAGGCATGTGACCATTAAAGACTTGTACAACTTAAAACAAGACAAAGATGAATGTTTTGCTGATTTCCTAGCTAGGTGGAGATAGTTGATAGGAAAATTGCACTTTGTGTTACCTTATAGGGAGATGTTGGACATATTTATTAATAATTTACAAGACCAACTATCTTATGAATTGTCAACTGCTACCTTGACCACCTTTGATTAGGCTATAGACTTAGCCCAAAGAGTGGAAGATGCTCTCATTAGGAGAGGTTAGCTTAAAAAGAAAGATGATGAGAAAACATCCAGAAATAAATATAAAAATAAACAAGTTGTGGGTGATGGAGTCACTGATAGTAGAAATATTGCTATTGTTAATGCTACAAAGACAACAAAGATGTTTATACTGAAACCTCTTGATAAACCTCCTCAAGAATTTACTAGGTTAAATCAACCTTTATCAACCATTCTCCTACAATTATTAGAATGAGGTTTGATTCAATTACCAATTATCCAGGAACCTGATCCAACTATACCCGAATACAGAGCTGATTTACACTGTGACTTCCATAGAGGACCTGGACACACTACCAACTCTTATAAAAGATTAAAATATAAAATACATGACCTGATTGATAACAATGAGATGGAGGTGCAAGCCTTTCAACCTAAGCAAAATCCTCCTAATAATACTCAAAAGAACATTCCTCAAAACTAGAATCAGAATGCCAATCAGTCATTGGACATATTTCAACATCCTTTACCAAAGCATGGCAAGGAAGTGACTAATCAAATTGAACATCATAATGTTCCCCTTCCTACTTGATATGTTGGAACTATTAGTGGGCATTTACCTGTTCATGATTTGGAAATATTTGACACAACTTTATCCATAGTTACAACCAGGCATCTACATAATATTCAAACACCCGATCTTAGTGATACATAATATGAGACTCAGAGTGATATGGAAATCACCTCAAATCAATCGAATAGATCTAAAGATGAATCAAATCCTATTCTCCTTATCACAAGTCATATGGTCCTAGAAGAACTGTTTCCAATAAGAGTCACTACTTGACCATAATCTCACCAATTAATTTCTAATGATCAAGCCATAAATGCTAGACCAAGACCCATTCATAATTCATAGAATAATATTGTGGGTACCATCGGAGCTGTTACTAGACAACAGGCTCAAAACTCTCAACATGATCAAATGCAAAATGATGGATCAACTCCATTTGTTTTGAAAGTTCCTAATAAATGGAATCAGGCACCTAATGTGCAACCTAAAAATCCTTATAATATTAATGAGCAACTATCAAATATTCTAGCTAGAATTTCCCTTTTAGACCTTTTAAGATCCTCTCCTACACATAGAGATGAATTAATGCTCACATTAAGCCAGATTATGGTACCACAAGACATTCAACCTGAAGCCATCACTAATACTATAATAACTCATGAAGTTGATTGTATTGACTTTTGAGATAGAGAGATACCTCAACATAGTTTACATAAGGATAATCCCTTATATATTACTGCCTTAATTGAAGATGTAGCAGTTAAAAGAGTCTTGATTGATAATGGTTCATCTTTAAACATCTACACTTTTGACTTCTACCAAATATTTGGGTTTAGAAGTGATGAAATGAAAAGAATTGATATGATCATAAAAGCCTTCAATGACGAAACACAAGAAACGTGTGGAGTTATTACCATCCCATTGCAGGTTGGTCCGAGAACCTTGGATATGACTATGTTTATTGTACATTGCCCTACATCATACAATATACTCTTAGGTTGCCCTTGTATCAACGCAATGCGAGTCATTCCCTCAACTTTACATCAATGTGTTAAATTCAAATTTAAGAATCAGTTGGTTACCATTCATGGTGATCCTAGACCCTTTGATATGTGTGCTTTAGTAGAACTTGTTGGAGTTAAATTTTGCCTTGCTTTGTCATCCACACATCCTAATTCTCATTATCTATCTAAACGTGTGACACACACACCCACAATGCCATTTACTTCTTCTCCATAGGTTCCACCTCTACATACAGCTCAAACATCCTCTAAAAAAACTACATTAGGACCTCAGAAAAATCCTAATCCCACAACCAAGGCTTCTTGTTTTACTCCTATCACTTCTATCCCTATAATAGACTCATCCATCGACATCTCTACAACATCTACATCCACAAAAGGCATAGTTTCCACATCATAAGATGTAGGAAATGTTCCTTCTACCTCTTATGCTCTTACTGACGAACTCTTACCCGATTTATCTAAAATTCTTATATCAGAGAAAATGAATGTTGCTATGCAAGATTCCATTATTTTAAATAATTTTCCACCATCTCCCTATACCTTGGGTCTCCCACAACCTATGGGAAGTATTTACCAAGTCAGGAGTTGTGCTTTTATTTACAAGGGATATGACTGGGGTAGAATACCCAAAAACATCCAGAATCATTATGATGGATATGCTCGATGTTATTTTTCTAATGAGTATATTAAAGCCAAATATATAATGCTTAAATTAGGATATAAATGGAAATGTTTAGGGCCTTTCCAAAATGGCATGAAAGAACCTTTTGAGGTAGAATCGTGGCCCGCCTGATGTGGTGTGGGCCTATTTCCTAGTAAGGGTCAGCATTTCCCATTTGAAGATGATGACCAACTCATGTGTTACCAATATTATTTGGATGAACGCGATTCTTTATGTTTAAAGAATAAGACATTTACATGTAATATGCTATCTATAGCTTACCCTAAGATGATCGCTAAATCCGACGATGATTTGGAGGGAGATATCTTCCATGATGTCTCCATTGAGGAATTATTACATCATGAATTTTATTTTAATGGATCCATACCTACCATAGCCTAGCTTGAGTCCACGACTCCTCAAGATGAATTATCCAAAATAACCTTGGAAGAATTACAAGAATTGGGCGTTTCACCCGCCCCACCTAATTTTGAGAAAAATCTACATATGGAAGTAGAAAATGTCATAAAAATTAACATTGGAACTGAGAGTAATCCTCACATAATCAACATTGGATCAGAATTGAGTCAAGAAAAATAGGATAAATATATTGCATTTCTTAAAGAATATGAAGATGTATTTGCTTGGATATATGAATATATGCCAGGTTTAGACCCTTCTGTAGTTATGCATCACCTAATAGTCCATTCGGATGCTAAACCTGTTAAATTTTTTTTAATAAAAATGCATCCTAAAGTGGCCTTACTGGTCAAATGGGAGTTAGAAAAACTCTTAAATGTTATTTTTATACAAGCCATTGATTATTCTGAATGGATCTTGAATGTAGTTCTAGTAACTGAGAAATAAGCCACTAAGGTTAGGGTTTGCACAGACTTTAGAGATTAATGTTGCATGCCCTAAAGATGATTTTCCTCTTCCAAATATGGATTAGATCATTGATTTTACTATTGGGAGTGAAATGATATCCATAATGGATGGATTTTCTGGTTATAATTAGATCAAGATAGCTCCTGAAGATCAGGCTAAAACAACCTTTATTACCCCTTGGGGAACCTTTTGTTGGAAAGTGATGCCATTTGGTTTAAAGAATGCAGGTGCAACCTATCAATGAGCCATGACTTATATTTTTCATGATATGATGCATGAAATACTACATGATTATGTAGATGACATTATAGCTCGTTCTACTAACGAATATGACCATTTAGATGATTTGAGAAAAGTATTTACTCTTTTAAGGGAATATCTTATCCGATTGAATCCAACTAAATGTATAGTCAGAGTTAAGTCTGGTAAATTATTGGGGTTATAGTTTCTTTATGTGGCATCAAAATTGACCCTCTCAAGATTGCGGCTATCACTGATATGCCCGCACCCACAAATATATCAGAATTACAAAGTTTACAATGTAAGCTTCAAGCTATCTGTCGCTTCATTCATAAGTTGATGGATAAAACCAGACCATTTCTCAAGCTTCTTAAGAAGGATGTCTTTTTCCATTGGGACTACGAATGTTAGCAAGCATTTGAACTCCTCAAACAATATCTTCTTAACCCACCTGTGCTTTCACCACCTAGACCTGATCGCCCATTTATCTTGTATATTTTTGCTTCAGATCTTGCCTTAGGAGCTATGTTAGCTCAACTTGATGATGAGAAGAAATAACGTGCTAATTATTATATCAGCAAAACATTAATCAATTATGAAACCCGTTACACAACATTAGAGAACTTATTTCTAGTAGTCGTATTTTCTACACAAAAATTATGCCATTATATGCTCAGTAAAAAAACATATGTTATTGCTAAATCCGATCCTTTGTGGTATCTCATGATTCGACCTTATTTATCTGGTCACACAACAAAGTGGGTTCTTGCCCTAAGCAAGTTTAAACTCAAGTTTATAGTACAAAAATCTATTAAGGGTCAAATCATAGCAGATCAATTAGTTGCTACACCCTTAGAGTCTACCCATCCCCTCATCATTGAGTTTCCTGATAAATGCCTTAAACTAGAGGCAGATCATTTAGAGCAATGGTCCTTATACTTTGACGAAGCCCGATGCATGAGTGGGGCTGGTGCAGGTATTATTTTAATATATCCATAGAAACATCTTATACCTCTATCCTTTAAATTAAAATTTGATTGTACTAATAACGCTACTAAGTATGAGGCTCTAATACTTGGCTTATGAGCTACCTTGGCACTGAAAATTAAAAATCTATTAGTTTTCGATGATTCTCAACTTGTCATAAATCAAATTAATGATGTCTATCAGACCAAATATGATAAATCGCATCCATATAAAGCATATGTCTTACAATTATTATCTTTATTTGATCAAGTTACCTTGGAAGCTATTCCTCGAACTAGCAATCGTGTGGCTGACGCTATGGCTGCAGCTGTATCTCTTTTACCCTTGGAGTTAGAGGACGAATATGCTACCATCATTATTCATCGACTCTAGGAACCCGCTTCAAATAAGTCATGCTTAGAACCTTTGGATGTGTTTCTAATCAACGAAACTACTCCTAAACTTTGGTACACTGATATATTCAATTTTCTTCAAAATGGGACCTTCCCTGAAGATTTTAACAGAAACCAGCATTGGTTATTGCATAGAAGAGCAAGTTGCTTCGTCATAATTGGAAATATGTTATATAGGAGATCTTTTGAAGGTATCCTATTGAGATGTTTGAATCTAGAAGAATCTAGATTAGCTTTGAGTGAAGCCCACGATGGATCTTGTGGGGGACACTTCAGTGGTAGCGCCATTGCTAAGAAAATCCTTAAGATAGGATATTTTTGGCCTACCATGGAAAATTATGCACATGATTATGTGCGCCATTGCAACAAGTGCTAGAAACATGTTGACCTTGTCCATGTGCCTACATAAGAGCTACAAGATATTTCATCTCCTTGGCCATTTTCAAAATGGGGCTTAGATATCATTGGAAAAATCAATCCTGAGTCATCTGATGGCCACAAATTCATCATAACTGCCACCCGAGTACTTCACAAAGTGGGTTGAAGCTATGCCCTTAGCTTCTTGCACTGGAATCCAAGTTTATAAATTTATTTTTAATCAAATTATTTGTAGGTTCAGAATTCTTGCAAATCTCATCTTGGATAATGGAACTTGTTTCAAAAATAAAGATGTCAAGAAATTATGTGAAAAATATAAAATTCAACATCGTTGGTACACTCCTTATTATCCTTAGGGTAATGGCCAAGCAGAAGCATCTAATAAAACATTAATTAAAATCCTCAAAATACTGGTCAATAAATATGGCTGAGATTGGCACATTCAACTATATCCTGCTTTGTGGGCTTATCGAACTAGCATTCGTACCCCCATAGGCACTTCACCTTTTGTTTTGGTTTATGGTGCTGAAGTGGTTTTTCCCTTTGAATTAGAAGTTCCTTCTTTGGCTCTGCTACTTCAAGATACTAAAGTAGGAGATGAATATCATGCTGGCATATTTAGTCATATGGAACTCCTATATGAGAAGCGCATCAATGCTTTGGAACATCTTTGAGCCTATCAAAACAATCTCAAGCGAGCATACCTCAAGAAAGTTCATCATTGTCCTTCGAGATCGGTGACCTTGTCTTGAAAGAAAATAAAAAAAATACTAATGCAACTAAGGATATTAAAGGTAAATTCGAGCCCAACTGGCTTGGACCGTATATCATCACTGCTAAATTTGGATCGAGAGCATACCGATTAGCTACCTTAGATGGTAAAGATCTTAAAGAACCTATGAACAATATGCATCATTGTATATATTGTTATTTTGCATGTTGTTTCATTTTAGTCATTCATATAAAAATTTCAAAAACAATCACATTGTGTATCTTCTCAATTCATCAATCAAAATCAAAATATAAAAACATAAAAATCTTCAAAAACATATTTTATTTTTTTACCTGTCAATTCTTGAAGTATTGCAGTTATATTTTCAGTTATTTTGGATAAATTAGCATTTATTTGGAATCCCGCACTTTCACACTCACATGCATAAATATCTTGATTTTATTTGGTATGATTATTAATCTCTCTTATATCAAAGTCCACAGTTGAATTAAATAAAGTTTTGAGCATAGAGAATTAATCTTGTTATTTACTTGAACCAAGTATATCTCTTTACATTAAAATGATTTCATTGCAAATTCAATATGATGCTACATAGTCGAAGTGGTTTCTTATGCAAAAAGTTTCCCCTACTATCCTATCATGCACATGGTCTAGAATCTTTGAAAATTGACAAAAGGACAAGCTCACCCCTGCACAGAATAAAAATCCCTTGCTCTACAGCCAATCCGAGCAAGTATCCCTAGTATAGGAAGAAAAATAAAAGTCAAAGAAAATGAGAAAAAGAAAAATATTATTTTGTACCATCGAAGAAATATTTCAGCATTATCTCAATTCCAAGCAAAAATACAAAAAAAAAAAAAAAAGAGAGAGAAAAAGAGAAAAGAAAAAGCAAAAAGCAATAAAATACCTTTCCCTACCCCTTGAAAAATAAAAGAAGGGTGAATGAGCTTGAATCCCTGGAATTCTCAATTGTTCAAAAATTGTGAGGTAAGCCCCATAACAGGTGGTTTGTGCCCAACCCGATTGGCCTTGGGTAATTCCTAACGTGGTGATATGTCTGTCACATTAGCAACCTTCTTTTGTATAGACCTATGTCTGCTTATGGATCAGCTAGCTCTTGATGACCCGACTTACATAGTAGTCCGGTACGGTTACATGCATATAAATCATGGTCAACGAACACTTATTTGGTTAATTCAAATTACTTGTATCAAATTATCTTGCTCAAAATTGGTCAATGAACAAAACAATTGCACACACATTTGTATTTGAGAGATTTTGTATCATTATGATAAATCAAGATCGGCAATGAATTCACATATGCACATGAGGATTCTTTATAAATCTACATTTTGTCTTTAAGATAATGTAAAATATTTCTGCAAAAATTTTGGAATAATATCTTCTTATTTTGAGAACACTTGCTTAGCATAAAAACAATTAAATGCATTCTTTCTAAAAATCTAGAATTTTCTTTCAAAACATCTTCAAAAATCTAGCAAATAAAGTCACATATATTTTCAACTTCCACAATGATGGTATAGTTCCTAAAAACCTAAATTGAAATTTTATGCCTAGTGCAAGTACTCATCTTATATATATATTTTTTATCTCAAAATCAAAAACCAAATATGCAATAAAATTATTTTTTGGATTTTGTGATGATGGTATAAGTCTATACCTATAATTCTATGCCTAGCGCAAACCATTGTTCTAATTTTATTTCCCATTCATTATTATTTATAAAACATATGGCTTATATCATTATGTTACACAATTGTGCTTAAAAAAGAACAAACACATTTTTCTATTTCATTTCATTATGTCAACATTCCATTTTGCAACCATGGTATAATTCCTAAGGAATTGTTCAAAATTTTATCACACTTAAAAATCTTATGCCCAACAAAAATCATATTTTTTAATATTTCATGCATCATATTTTCATTAAAATCTGAAAACAAATCATCACCATCATCATTTTCATCATCACAACACAAAGTCTTAAGACAGTATCTTAAGCACTCTTTTACTTTTAGCAATATTTCTATACTGGGATTAGCTTGACGACCTAGTGAGCGGTGACTCCATGAAATGGTCTATAACAATGACAATGTCCTTTGAAATTGTTGTTAGAAGTCCCTTTATTTTTCATCAAATCATACCACAACCAATTTGTTTACATCATATTATTTCATTTAAATTTTATGGCATGACATAAAATTATAATTTTTTGCCAAATGACATAATTACATGAATAATAAAAATCAACAATTCAAAAAATTAAAGCATCATAAAACATGTGGACAAGTCATATCACAAAAAGATCTATATATATATATATATATATATATATATATATATATATATATATATATCAAAATATATGTACATCATATCACAACTGGATTGGTATGCCACAATCTATACCCTGGCATACTTAATCCTCTCAAAAATATCTACAATCCTATCTATAGCAACTACTCTCAAGAAGCCCTTGAGCTCTCAACCTCATCTCCTCTCCCCGCCCTAAGGTGGAGGAGGTGGCCCCATCGAAGTTTGTCCTATGTCACGGGTCCTCGATGTCGATCATGAGGATGTCCTCGACAACCCCATCCTGATCGGCTCTACAATGCCAGCTGGCAGCTATGACCTTTGGCCCTCTAGAACCAACTAGAAGTATGCTCCTTGATAGAACACGGTTTGAGCAACCGACCGTGCCAACTCCTACATGCTCACCCCTCCACTCCGAGCCCTGAGCTATGTAGCCTCATCCTAAAGAGTCTGCACCTAAGATCGTAGGCGGGCATTCTTAGCCCAAAGAGCTACCATATCATTGCTCTCCCCCACCTCGATACCCTTGCCCTTATTGAGTTATGCTAGCCTATCTCTCTATTAAGAAGGGAGTCCCTCCTCTCTCCTCTCTGCCTACTATGATCACTCTGGAGCATTTGGCAATCTTCGATGTCTCTCTTGAGGAGACTATCACTGTTACCTCCCCCCATGACCCCTCACTGCATCGATAGTAGCCTAGCACTGCCTCCCCATTCGTCACTGCTCCCTCCCCCCATGACCCCTCACTACATTGATAGCAGCCTGACATTGCCTCCCCATCCGTCGCACCATGGTGTGCATCGGACCCTGTGCCCTTGTCATCCGAGGAGGGTGGATGCCTGTGTACTAGGCATCATATCCATATATAACCCCTATGTTGTCCCCATCCACAGGTTGAATGGGGGCATCATCTACATCCTGACTCCAAAATTTTTGCATATATGGAGCCCCACTCAGTGTAGTACTATCTTGAATAGTCTAAGAGTACTCATAATCCCTAAGAGAAGGGATCCCCTGTTGTAGATCAAACTGCCATAAAACTTGATCATAGCGGTCAAGCTCTACCTCTACCTACTCCATCCTCAACCAGTAGACTTGCTTGATGCAAATCATCTCATGTCCATCCTCTCCCCATTGTGTATGCTCTCTCCAAGGCCTCCAGGTTATCTGGTCTGGTATGAGGTCATCTAGCAACCTTTGAGACATCGGTAGATCTATTCACTATTGTGACCCTCTCTGGAGCCACCAATAGAAAACCTAAGGTCTCTCTCGGTCAACCCTTATTAGTGGAAGCCCTACCAGCCTCCGCACCGCAATGTTCTCTCAGCACCAAACCTATAGCAACGATGTCAAAACTAGACATCGACCTCCCTTGTATATGACCCTGTGTAGGATCCTATACAAGTGGCATAGTACAAAGCTGCCTCAAGCAAATCTATAGCCATGGTATCTCATATCACAGACCACATCTAAGAGTAGCCATAGTAACCTGCATCCACTCTGGTGGCATAGTAACAAGCCACCTACCACACCTACCAAAACTTGAGTCAATCGAGACACCCCAGGCATCTATCGCAATGTCTCGATGTTCACCTCGCCCTTCTCCAAGGTGAAACTAGGATATCTGCATAGTCGCATCATGGCATGGACCTAATTGGTCATAGGAGTCATAAACTACCCTTATATGGGGATCCTCAATATCCTCCATTCGTCCTCTAGAGTGGGAGCCATCTCCCCTGTCGATAACCGAAAATAAGATGACCCTAGATACCACCTCTCTGCTAGGGCTATCAGTAGCCCCATGTCTATCGGTATTTTTGGCATCTCTACCACATGCTATAGTCTGACCTCTGCTAGCCAATCTCGCTCTGCCTGGTCGAGTGTGGCTACATCATCTCTGAGTCCCTTGTATTTCCACTCTTGACTTTTTAGTAATCCCCTTTACAAAATAAACAATCAAACAACAAAAATCATTAATAGATAATCATTAAAATCATTAAAATCAATTTCATCTCATAAAACAATGATGATATCACCCACTATTGGATGATATCATCCTAAATTGAGTCAAATCGTCCTTGTTAGGATGAAATCATCTTCGATTTATCAACTTGGGGATCGCCCCTTGTTGGACGGGATCGCCCCTATTCTGTTGATTTCACCTCTAGATGAAATCGGTGATCTAGGGACAATTTTGATGAAATTGGGACAATTTTGTCCCGACGTCATCGACGGCCTAAAAATAGCTGCGATGCCCTAAAACAGTCAAAATTTAAATAAAAAATTACACAAATCCAATTAAAAACATAATTCACTAGGTTTAGATCTTTACCCACAACCCACACTGGACCTCTGTCGATCTGTGCATTTTTTCTACCATTTTGCCTACAAAGCTCTAAAAATAGTGAAAATAAACAATAAAAATGAATTGGGGTTTTACCCTATTTTTCTTAATTTTATTTAAAAACAACAACATTTTTTAAAATTTTGCTTTTTCACGCTTTTACCTCAAACGTTTGATTTGGGTAAAAACACGGAAGGGGCACCATAGTAAGCAGTTGTACGATTCGACCTAGAATCGTCATCTAAAAAATTGAGTAAATTTTTGCTTTCTCGTAAAATAGGAAGAAATCGTCTTTAACACATTTTCTTCAAAAAATTCACTAAAGAGGGGGCAAAATGTAGCACCCTAAAATTGGCGCAGTTAAACCCTTGGTAAAAATATAAAAAATTGAATTTTAACCCTAAAATCGCCCGTTAACCACTCACCCCGTTTTTCGCTCCATTTTTAGGATTTTTTTTACCGTTAATAGAAGCTAATTCAGACGAATTCATCTGGAATAGAACATCCAAATGATTTCATCCCAAAACCAAAATTTCATAATTAGCTTCTATTTTAAAAACCTCTCCAACTTGGGCAAAAGCGTGTCTGCACAGTTGGAGATTCCTCCGCTAAGGATATCCTAGATTGGGATGATCCCCAACCTCCTAACCTCCCCCTAATCCTATATAAATTGGGATTTTCTTAGTTTATCCCCCTGGTTGGTTGATACCATGATTCCTTGATTGATTTTCCTTGCCATTTAGTTTTGCTATGTCAAGACGTCATATCCACCATTGTTTGCACTCGTAGTTTTAAGTTTTCATTGTAGGTTTTCACTGTGCTTCAGCTAGAGAAAGCTCGAATCATTGCAGGCGATTCCAAATGACTTCAGATGATCCTGTCATAGATCGACGAAGATATCATACGATTGGAGGTGATCTCGACTGTAGTTCAGATTGGGGGCAACCAGAGCCCTGAGTTTTCATTCCTCATTTGTCTTATTTATTTTACTATGCATTAGTTTGATTTATTTTCATTTTGCATCCTGGAGTTCACATCATTCATCGTAAATGCATGATAAAGTTAAAATAAGTTATTAAAATAATGCATTTCCTTTAATTTACTATCTAGATTTATCAGTTAGGCATTTATACTATCATTTTGCACTATTCTAGCAGTAGCATTTTCATTTTTTGGTGTCTATTTTTGTGATTGCAGGTTTCTAATGAATTCGTATGACGAATTCATCAGATCGACGACGATCTTGTCTGATCTCAAATGATCGCCTATGATATGAGACAATTCTATATAATTGTAGATGATCCTATCATATTCGGGATGATCTGGACTCCTACAAGCTTCAGAATCTTCATCAGACATCCAAAATCAGGTGTATTTTTTCTCATTTCGTATAATCTTTACATTTAGGATTCATTCCTACTTTCTGTATTCATATAAATCAGAATTTTCATATAGAATAGCTTAGATTCATTCTGGACAACCTAGGATTATGAATGATCGAGTATAAAATGAACACATCAAAACCATTCTCAACCTAGGCATGGAAACTACCACTCAAAGTTTCCTGGTGAACCCACCATCCATCAAAAATTCACCCTTATACCCCTCCCCCGAGAGGCATGACCTTCAAAGGGCCTCTCAGTCCGAGGTATTGTCCCATCCTTCTCACATCCCCCTTCCTGGGTGCAGATCCTATAGCCTAACGATAAGGATGCAAAAAATTTGGAGCGATACACATGGCTATAACACAAAAACAACATGAAGATTAATATTTATGGCCATATCCTTTGGGCCACGGAGTCATGAAAACATAATGGATATAAAAAATAGGACACAAGAGTCACCTCCTACAACTTAGGCTAGATCTAATGGGTCTCTGGACTATTGCACTTCTAATTCAAAGGATTCAGCATGGGGAACAACTATATGAGTCATTTCTCCTCCTTGAAGCTTTCCACACATCTCTACCCATGCATCCATGGAAGGGATAGAAGCACTTTTCATTTGGTCTACAATATATTTGAGCTTGCACTCCTCTTTACAAGGGGGTTCGTTGTATCTATCAACCATATGATTAGAAATGGTTGAAAGACTAAACAACTTGGAAACTATATTAAAAATATTATCCAGTGTTATAGGCTCTTGCAATGTCGTGATCATACTCTCATCAACTTCAAGATCTTGAAATTGCTTTTGAATATTCTCTTCTAAATACAGTTGATGATCACTGTCCTAAAATCCTGGTAACCCACATGCTTTGAGTTGTTCATTAAACTTATTCATTGTTTCAAGCTCCTTTTTCATCATATTCATAAGCTATCCCCTCACAATACAAGTTTGTTAGATGTAGAACTTGTTGTATCATGCCATCATACTGTTCTAGCTCATGCCTTTGAAAGACAAAGGGATTAGTGCTATTATTGATAAACATCATGCATAAAGTAGTTGCTTGTGGGCCTATATATTGTAAGATGTCCTTCTTTTTGTTCAACTCAGCTTTTGCTTCAGCTAAGATTTCAAGACTATTTTCTATCACAAATGTGAAAGGAGCAACTATTTTCAAGGTTTTATCCCTCACTTTCTTCAAATGAACTAGCCCTACTCTCCTGATATTATCTTTTGAAATGGTTGATTTGGCAGGGTTTTCCTTTTCCCTCTGTAGTTCCTCAATGAGAAGATTAAACTCATCCTCTTATTGCTAAATATTGCTTTTGCACTCATTGAGTAGAACCTCCTACTACTACATTTTGGCTTTGAATTCTTCATCATGTTGATTTAGTGTGCTACTCATTACCTACAACTCATCCTTGAGTTTAGCAATATATTTTTCCTTTTTCTGCAAAGTTTCAAGGGAGGAGATTTTATTTAGGGTATCGCTCAGTGCCTTGTTTCTATTTTCAATAGCTTTCCTTTTGTGTTGTACCCTATGAAATTGAGCCTCAAAATTTTTTGCTTTCTTCTCTATGACATTCAGCTTCCTTTCAAAATTCTTTAGCTTTAGGTACAGGGTATCATAGTTCACATGTGATGCTTTTAATACTTCAGCTGAGAGAATATCATCAATGTTCCTGGTGAGATGATCAAACTCCCAATCATCATATTTCATATTATACTTTGCATTTTTCACTTTGGATTTGGTGATTATTTTATGTTGCTTTCCCTCAATCAGGTCAAGCTCATGCAATATTACCATAGTGGCCTCTTCTTGGCCCTGATGCTCCTATTGCAGCTACTCCTCTACCCATTTCTTTTGATTATATCTTGCCATATGTATGACCTTGAAATTTTTTTGTTCTTCTTCTTCTACTTCCTATAATGGAAGTGGAAAGGACAACATAGAAGACATTGGGTACATAGGGATCATCATCAGTGCTTGCTCTTGGTTTGAACCTATTGCTTGACCTAAGGATTTAATCATGATGGGTGCAAACAATGATTGAAGATGTTGAGGTAATGTTTACAAAGGGGATACAAGAGTGACTAAAGGTACATGTAAGACTAAATGGGGAGATTCTGAAGATGAAGTGACTAATGGGTTCGATGAAGGCATTGGTATAGATGACTCAAATGGGTTATGAGAAAGCTTGGGTAGTTTGTCTAGGTGCAAAGGGGGAATTAATGGAGGCCTAGGGCACTCTTTACTTATTATAGACATTATGGTTGGGATTGCTTCGGTAAACTAGATGACATGATTAAATGGAGTGCGAGAATAATTTAGTGGATCCCTAGGAGGAATATAATTTTGGGAAGGTATATTAAGTTGCACTTGCAAGGGAATTTGTTCTTCCTTTAGATCCACAACCTTTTTCTTCCCTTTTCTATGATGCACCAATGTTCTTGACTCTTTTACTTGCACCAACTTAGACTATAGTCACTAGTGTTTATGATCTGACCCTTGCTCCTGCGGGACACCATGGGTAGAGTGAGTTCTTTTCTTTACAATTTACTCTAATTTTTAAGGGGAATATCTAGATGAGTGGTGTATTTCTATTTGGAGGGGCTTGGCTGACCCCATTCTTTGACTGCTCTTTTACTTTTGTGAGGATGAAACTTCTGGTTTAGCTATTCCTTCATGATTTGTATCTTTGGATTCTTGTAGAGGATTGAGAACCTCTTATTCTTCATCTTCTTGCTTTTCACTGATTCCTCCTACTGCAGGCTCAATGGAATCAAAATTCTTTAAAACTTTTGAATAAATATTATCATCCTTCCTCTCTCGCCACTTGTCAATTTAAGCCCTAAACTCTACCTAAAATTTAGAATTGGTTGTTCCTAGGAGGATATACCTAAGATCATCTTTCTCACACTTCATTATCCACTATTTATCAACCTTTTCTTCATCATCCCAATCCTTCTATTTTGCTACTCGCTCCAAGAAAATAGTTCTTATTATTTGATCAATATTTCTCTCAATATCAAAGATCCTTTTGTATAAATATGGGGCTCTCCATGGTGGTCGCTTATGTAATTAGAACCAAGTGAATGGTACCAATTTGTCATCTCGGAAATTCCTATATTGTAGGACATCCTATTTTACCTCATTTTCTTGATGCTCAAATTATTAGTATTTGTCATTATTTATGAGCATTAGGATCATAGTGCCACCAAGAAGGTACTACTAGGAGACCCAATGCAAACAACTTATTGTCTAAATTTTTATATGTGTATTGATCTTTGAATGGGTTATTGATAGACCAATGTCACACTAGGAATTAAAAAATCTTCTTTTTTACCCCTTGGCCATGCTTGTCCTCTATTACAATAGCTTTCTTACAAACTTCTATGCCAAAAACCCAATCCATAACATAGTAGGGGAGAATATAAGGAAATCTAGAGAAACCATATAGCCTAATGCATGTACCTTCCACAAGGAATTACCAATCCCTTGTTTCAAGGAATTTGGTTCTTAAGAATTCTATAGCTCTTTCAGGTTAAGCAAGGATAACTACCATGAATATATGCTAAAGTAGGACCAAGGAAATAATTATTGAACTCTATGTATGACTAGCTTTTCCTTAGCAAATACATCTAGTCAACTACTAGGCGGGGGCAACTTTCAATAGTTGACACAGAATGTGCTGAACTGGGCATGTGGTAAAGAAATAACTAAGCCAAATAAGAGGGTTATAAAATTCTATACTCTAATTGGACTGATAGTCCACTAGTTGCTTTCTTATATTTATAGATAGAAATTTTATCCAATCTATTATTAGTGACCTATGAGCTCTCAATACAACATGTGCCATTACTCTTCTCTTGGAGCACCGTTTCATCCATTGAAGCACCTTGTAGAATGGCTATCATGCATGAGACTAGTTGGACCTCTTCCTTGAATTTTACTAGCTTCTAGGTCCTTTTTGCATAATCATCAGGTAACCTTATTAAGTTTAAAACTTCCATAATCTAGGCTCTTAGGCCATATTTCACAAGATTATCTCTTTGGTATTTTTATTTAATGATTCTAAGATGCTTTATAGAAAAATCCTCAAGGGAAGGCTCTGGGGTTGCAAATGCTTTTATTATGGTTTGAGTAGTTATTTGGAACAGAGGCCATGGATCTTTTCCTATGATAATTCCTACACTAGCATCATAAAATTTTGATGTAGCATCCACTAAATTAGGACATGGGTGCACAATAATTGGAAATAACATGGCCAACTGTGTGTTCCATGGGTCAGCCCTTATAGCACTTGTATTGGTTCATTTTACTTTCAGCTTCACTCCCATCCTTAATACCTTTGCTTTGGCTTTGAGGGTGATGCATGTGTATGTAATTTCCTCAAATGAATCCAATAATATTTTCTTTGGCTTTGCCTTTGTCATATTACTTAGCCTCTTACTCTCCTTCTAGAGCTGCTAAACCAAGGCACTTAGAGATTTTCACTAGTAGCCACAAAGATTTTATCGTGCATTTAGTAGTATTCAGTGGGTACAATATTATTATGAGATTCAATAGAGATTCCCATTTTAAAATACCAAGGGTATAGAGTCGACATGATCACTTATCAAAAATATTTGTAGAGGATATTGCTTGTTACAAGTCAAATACAGTTGAGGTACGATATCACTAGAAGATTGTCTTTGCTAATTTACCTTTTTTTGTGGACCATCAACCTATTAAATCATTCAGATGAGCTAAAACTGCTATTAAAATTATTAAGTTGCTATTTCCCTAGGAAAATAGCATTTTGGATCCTACCCACTCCACCATTTATGACACATGCTTAAATCAACCAAAAAAGTGTGCTTCTACCACCCCTTCTAATAATGCATAATTATGTGCCAAACGTTTATTGGTGCTAGCTGGATGACCACGTCCCTTTGGTAACTATGCACATTGGAGCTTCTTGATGCATGTTCCTACAATCTACATCTTGATTTTATTGGTATAAGGAATAGTCGCTTACACGCATGTAACTGTATTATTTGGGTGCACCTTCCAACTCAACCTTTAATTCTTCTAATGAATCAAGGTGGATCAAGATATTACTTGTACACTTACTTTTGATGACTGAAAGTTGTAATTCATAGCTTTTATTTTCCTTATTTTCTTTGGGAATAATTTTGGGACTTGAATTTGAGTGTTATAGATCCCATTCTTTCATCCTTTGCCAACAAATTGCTAACTAATTACTTACTACTAGAATTTTGGGATACCTACACCTTCAATCAACTTATTGATCTTCCATCCCATTTGAAGCAGAATGTTATATTTCTTCCATTGCTTGAACCTTTACCATTTGCCCATCAATTTTTTAAGCTTTGTTATTGCTTTAGATAAAGGCATCACTAGAGTTGAGGAAGGCATAGGATTACAAATTGGAGGTCAAAATGCATAATTATAGTTCCTTCAAAACATGTACAAAATAAAGTCTAGATTATGTACACATATATATAACTACCATAGGTAGTTAAGCATAGTATTTTATGTGTTGGTAATTTACTAGAATTAGAAGTAGTCATCCTTCTAGATATCATAACTGATATGCATTTGAATCCTTACATTCCTCAATGAGATATGGACCCAACCAGAATGAATACAACTTATTATGAGCACCTAGTTTGGCTCGATTTACATCCCATATTTTGATTTTTCTTTTTTGTCAAACTAGTGCTTGACCATAATCTAGTGTTGGGTTGCATTATTAAATGATTTCTCTTGATCTTCCTCTAGTTGCATTAGTTGTGCTAATATCTTCTCAATTGACGGTAGATCATCTTCTATTTGACTTAGAAATTTAAGTGTCGAAATATCAATATTAACAAGGAGGATGGCCTATTTGCCATACACTAGGGAGTATGGGGATGTTTATATAGATTTATTAGGAGTTATCATGTCTTCCTATAATGCTTTACCAAGAAAAAGATCCCAACTTCTAGGATTATTCTCAACATTCCTTTTTATGATTTTCAACAAATTCTTATTTGAATACTTTGCTAAGCCATTGCCTTACGGGTAATAATTTGAGGTCGCATTCCATTATATTCCATATTTTATAGAAAATTCCATTATATTAGCACCAATAAAAGAGGAGCCATTATCTCATATGATAATGTTTGGTACCCCAAATTTGGTAATTAATATTTTGAAGAAATCAATGATTGTTTGTTGTTAGTCTGTTTAGTTGCTTCAACCTCAATCCATTTAGTAAAGTAATCTATTACTGTAATGATATACTTGTAACCAACTGATGAATTTGGATTTATGACCCCAATGAAATCTAACCCCTATTTTTGAAAATGTTTTTTTGTTATTACTGATTGCAAAGGTATGGCATGATGCTTTTCCTTCCCAGCGAATATCTAATATTTATCATATGACCCGATCAACTTGAACGTATATGATAACACAGAAGGCCAATAAAATCTTACCCTCAAGATTTTTTCCATCATGGTCTATACTGAATAATGTCCTCCCAAAAATCTAGAGTGGAATTCCTCGAGCATATCCCTTGCTTTTCTCTAAGGTATGCAATGCAACAAGACTTCATCAAAATTTATTCGATAGACAATACCATTGGCTATTGTATATTTTTAGCCTACAACCTATATTTGTGCCTTTGAGGTGTTTTCAATCCCCCTGGGTATTTTCTAGTATTAAAATAATACATCAAGTTGGTTATCTAGGAGTTAAATGATATTTGTGCTTTTTTGGACTCGATATTGTCTACTACTTTTATACACAAGTTAGAGTCTACCACCACAGATTGTGCCAAATGTTGACAAAGAACTCACCCTCTAGTCAGATTTATTGGCCAAATTTCCACATCAAACTCTTGAATCTTTGTTGTCCATCCAGCCCTTCGATCACTTACAAAACTCCTAACATTTGGGTGTACCACATATACTATAGTTTTACTCTGAGAGATAAAATACCAATTTGTTTTGAGAGATTTCATAACAACATATAATTATAGCTCAATAAAATTTTATATTTCCTCATGATCATGTAGATTCTATCTAAGAAAAGTAATTGGTCTTTCATTATCGTCTTCTCCCTTTTTTGTCAAAACTACCACATAACTATATTTTACTCCAAAAGCGTACATAATAAAGTCTTTGGAATAATTAGGGTTAATGAGAATTGGAGCTTGTGAAATAGATTCCTTAATACCCCTAAATAATTCCTTTTAGGCATATATCAATTTAAAGCTTGTATCCTTTTTTAGCATTTGAGTCATAGGTTTAACTATCTATGCAAAGTCAGATAAACTTCTACACAAAAATTGATCTACCCAAAGAAATATTGAAGTGCCTTCTTACTAGTGGGTATTGGAAGATCTAAGATAGCACTGATCTTGTTTGGTTCTATGGCAAGCTAATATTGATACTACATGTCCTAGGAGTTTACCTTCTTGCATAGAATTATTTCTTTGGGTTCAATGATATCCCAAACTCTCTACATCTCTCAAAAACTTGTCAAATATGCTCTACATGATCTTCCTTATGAGAGAAGATGGTCATGTCATCTAGATAAATAATAATTATTTTATTAACCAATTCACCAAATTCCAAATCCATCACCCTTTGGAAAGTAGCACTAGTATTAGATAAGCCAAATGACATTCTATGGTATGCAAATTTTCCCAATTTAGTGGTGAACATTGTTTTTTGTTGATCTTCATTCTTAACCCAAACTTGATTAAATATTGAAAAGCCATCTAGTAATGAGAACTATTATGCTCCTATCACTGTATGCAATATTTGATCTATCTATGGTAGAGGATAATATTATTTCAAAGAGACTTTGTTTAGATTCCAAAAATATATGCGAAGCTTGATATCACCATTCCTTTTTATGACTGGGATTAGGTTAGCTACCCAAGTAGAATGCTTAAAGGGATAAATTATTTTACCATTTAATAATTCAATGACTCCTATTTCGTTAGAGACTCTATTTTGGGGCTCACTAGTCTCTAATTCTATCGAAAAGGCTTTGCATCAGGCTCCAATTCAATAGTGTTATGGATTACATCCTTATTATACACCTTAAGGTCATCATATGTCCAAGCAATGATATCATCATGTTTTTTACACAATTATTGAATATGGAAAACTTCTTCCTTTGAGAAATCCACCCCTATATTCAAAATTTTACCAGATGTTATTTGAACTTCTTTATAGCCCTTGGAGTCTATCTTAATCAGATGACCTTTTGGTTGGTCATTGTTATCAAACAGGCTTTCCAGGATGATTAGTCCCTTTGGAATATAATTATTTTAAATCTGGATGAACCCTTCTTCTTGATCATCTTCAGTTTTAAAGGACCCATCAGCTGAGCAATTCATTTCATGGATTAAAAAATTCACTATCTATTTGTCATTTTCAAATACTTTCCAGAATATGTTCTTGTCCAAGATAGATGGTCTATACACCAACCTGACTGATTTTGCTTTATTAATGGTATTAGACATTGGGTAAAAATTTTCTCCTATGGACACTAATATATCAACATGTCTATTTTAATCCCTAGGGATAGCTTTGATATTAAGTGCCTCAAATGATTCTAATAAGTCCCACACTCTGTTATTGTAAGCCTTCAGGTAATGCTGCTTGCTAACACACTTTTCAGTGATTTGATTAATCACCAACTCAAAATCTCTAAATATTTTGAGTTGCTTGACCCCCAAATTTTTTGCCTTTTGAGTCCCAGACAAAGGACTTCATATTCTATTGCATCGTTAGCATAGCTCCATGTTAATATATATGAGAAAACCTTTTGGGCTCTTGTAGGATAAATCAGGACTACTCTGGCTCCTGTACCATTTTTGCATCTTGCCCCATCAAAATATAGTTTCCATAACTAATGGGATGAAGATGGAATTTTTTCCTAAGCATTTGACTTTTTTACCTTTGGTTTCTCAATGGTATAAGTATTGATCCCTATTTCTATTATAGCACTGAAGTCTGAGATAAAATTGATATTCTATTTGTAGTTCTTCCAAGGCTTCTTCCATGAGATCTCCTTACTTAGTAATAGTATTTACTATAGTTGCTTATTGTTCTGCCTCCTCCAATATCTCTATAAGAAATGAAGATGGTTTTTTTTGAATAAATTTTCACCCTCCTTCCTTTATATGGAATTTCCATGTGATAGTAGTCAAGAGAAAGATAATGACCTAACTTGGTAGTGAATTCCCTAGAGAGGCACATCCCAAAGTATGGTTCCAGGTCTACTACCACAATTTCTTGTATAATAGTGACTTGAGGTAGTCTATGAAGGACCATAGGTATATCTTTGATAATTCCTATAGTTTTCACTAGGGTACCATACAACTACAGCACACTAGGATAAATTCTAGTGTTCTCCATACCCATGACATCACACACTACCTTAGGCATTATTGTAGTGGTGGTGCCTAAATCTATCATGCAGTTATGCACCACCCATCCTTCCATTTCCAAATAAAGATAAAATGGAGAAGGCATGTTCTTTCTACTCCCCATGATAGAGCTACCTTGGACCAAATTCTATTTTGATTGTACCTTATTTTGGTTCTTGATAATTTTGAGAGAATCTTGAAGCAAATAAATTTGTCCAAGAATTAGAATATCATCATACATACTGGTCCTTAAAGGGGTTTTCTTTAATTACTCCAAAATTTTAAAGGCGAGGATTTCAGATTGTCTATCCTTGTCTTTTGGAGGGTGTTTAAAATTGCTCCTATACTCATGGATAGCTTCAATATATTGGTGCTTTATCAAGGAAGGATATTTAAGCTTGTATCTAGCCTCTACTTGAGTATTCACTCCTTTTGATTGAGTTTCACTAGATTTAGGATCCCCTTTCTACTATTGAAGAGGAGCCTTTTGAGGAGCTTCCTCTCTAAATTTTTTGTTTTCTTGATCATCAGTAGTAACTTTTATGGAATTTAATTCTTTAGGGTTCACCTGAAGTGATTTATTCCCAAATCTCACCAAGACATAAACTTGTTCAATTGATGGCACCATGAAATTGTACTAACCATCTCTGACCATGTTGATTTATCCTTTTTGAATTATTTTTGCCTTCTCAATGGCCATCTTCTACACATAGTGTTGATGGATCACATAGGTACTTTTCCCGTGGGGTTCATTACATGTAGAATACTAGTAATCCAAATCAAACATATAAGTCGAAGGCTCACTTTCTCCATTAATAAGGACTATATTAGTTCTCTTAGCAGGCTTTCTAGTGGAAGCGAACTGATCCTTTGACACATATGGGAATATTCTTGGTTGGAAATTCCTTTTGGATTCCATTATTTTCATCATAGTGACTTCATTGGATAGATTTTTTATAGTCCTACATCTCCCATAAGGTAGTAGCTTCTGAATCTAGAATGGGTAATGCATGTACTATAGGCAGAGCAAGAAGAGTCAGTATTGTAGGTTAGGGAGGGAGCACTAGCACTATAGATGTGCTAGGCCATTGAGGGAAGTTTACAAGAGGTAGGAGTGTTGGATAAGAAGATGTTGGGATGGCTAACTATGGTTTATTGTTAAGTAACTCAAGGAAAATAGGCATCAAAGGCTTGAGAGGTAGTCTACCTATAGCAATAAGGATTTTTTATATCTTCATAACCTCTTGGAATATCTGAGGGAAGGCAAGAACATTTTATTTCTTGATCATCAGTCCTAGATCTAAACTTAAGGCTTTTAAATAATAATAATGACTTGCTTGCGGGTTGGCCTAAGACCATCAAACACTCTTTACTAGGTGCGACTAAATATGATATTAAAATCCATGATTACTTCTTATGGATGCCTTTGTATCATTGTGAACTAAGTAAGCAAGGAAAATTGTTCTACTTGTTCATTAAAATCTTCTATTAGTTTGGATACCAAGGTGTTCCAGGAATTTATACTCCTATCAAGAAGAGTTCTATACCAGTAAAGCATCTTTCCTTTTAGAGAAATGACAAATAATTTAATCATCGCATCCTCATCTTAGATGTTGTGCATGATAGACAATTATGCTACACCTTGAACATGTTCATATGCTATTTTTTTGGTACCATATTAGGTTGGAAGGGCTTTCAAGGCTACTTGTGAAATAGCATGTTGATTAGCTAAATAAAAAGGGTATGTGTTTTTCCAGCTAGGAACTCTTGGGTTCTAATTTTGAGCCATCACTATTTGTTGAATAATAGGTGCTTGGGACACAAGTACTAAGTGATTAATACTCTAATATTCTTATTGATATTCAACAAAATTAGGAGCTTCAGTAATTATCTCAGGGTGCTTTCTTCTAAATGACAACTCTAAGAACTCAACTGGTTCTTCTGAAACATTGATCCTATATATTGTAAACATGAAATAATAATAGGGTTGATATGGCTCTCTGGGTGTTTCTTCAATGGATTCACTAGGTGATTAAAGGGGACTAGAAAAACTGAGTATCACCAGACATTTCATTTTTTCATTAGATAATTTATGCTTGGAGGCCAACCATCTTGGCTAGACTCTACCATATATTATATCGAGTGGTATATCATAAGGGTAAGAGCTTGGTTTGTTACACTCTTCTCCAGTTTTGGGATTGGTATAATATATCAATATGATGACCTGTGATAGTTATGAGGCAACCTAGATATAAGAGGATAATAGTCTATAGATGGATAAGGTGTATTTTACTTTCCCATGGTTCATTATATTAGGCATGATTTAATATTTATGAACTAAGGCCAATGCATATCATGTGGTTCCCATGGATGGATCGATATGTATGGTCTAATGACAATAGGGAGCTAGCATGGACCAAGAGGATTTGATGGTTGGATGATGGGATCCAAGTGTATGAGTTATATCATACTGACCAAGTACTTTGTTAGTACAAAGAGGTATAATACATACCAACTATAGGGGAGTTATGGGTACAATGGGTCGCCTAAGAGAGATGATGGAATCTTGTTGATCTATTTACCTTTACTGAGGTTGATATAGATGACCCTATGGTGTTGACTTCTTCAAGGTATGGTGTAGGGGTAATAGTAGAGTATACTGCATGGTATGATAATTTTAGGCCTCAAAGACTTACAATGAGGCCACCATCAAGAGATCATGCTCAATCTATTCATAAAGTGGCTAGTGCTTTGAGGGGAGTTCAATAATGACTTGGAAAGGAGTGGAAGGATAGGATGGCATAAAAATAAGCAATGAGATTTTATGGTCAATAGGGATAGAGGACTATGGAAACTTGCACTCCATTAGATATGCCCTCACTATCCATTATTCCTTTGCCATTGATGGTATTTAGTGAAGCTAGACCTAGTGGGATACATGAGACCAAACCTAATAGTGTAACTGAGGTAGGACATAGTAGGAAAAATATCAAGGGTAGAGAGGTAGATTTAGAGACCTTTCATTAGATCTTAGATGATGTTATAGGGTAGTTAGTGTTATTTGAGGTTTTACAGGTGAGTGAAGTGACTGGTGCTAGGGAGGAGATAACTCAATTGATAGAGGAGAGGGTCACAAATGAGGATACCATTGCCAGCCTTTGGTCAATTTTGGAATAGGTTGGTGAGGAGAGGACAATGGATAGGGTGATCATTGCTAGCCTATGGGAAGATCTAGAGAGGATGGATGGAGATAGGGAAATAGATAGGGAGGCTATGGCTAGCCTACGGTCTAACTTGGAGTAGGTAACTCATGAGAGATATGAGGCTCTCTTGAGAGTTTAATAGGGGATGGATGCGACATGGTGGGCATGATGGTGGATCTTCTAGAGCAAGAGCTACAATGGTCAAGGGTGGATTTGGATTCAATGAGGGTAGATTTGGATGGTTTACAAGATATGTTATGACTTATATAGCTAGACATAGAGAGGAAGAGAGGTAGTGTTACCTACTATCAATAGCTTTACCATATTTAGGTACCTTAAAAGCAATGAGCACCTTCACCTTTATGGACATGGTAAGGTCACAATTGATGAGCTATTATTGACCATTATAAATTGAATTACATCTACCTCCTCCACCAGGAGCTAGTGGGATATAGGTTCTACTAGTTAGGGGAGTTGGAGTGAGTGTACCAATTTTTGGGATGTGGTACATCCTCTTTTTATAGGGGTTGAGTGTATCAATTTTATATTGTAATAGACCTTTCCCGGAAATATGTATAGGATTGAAGCATATATATTAATGACATGATAATTTTGATATTGAAATCTATGTGATTGTATTTTTTATGGTTTTGATAAGATGTTGATAATTTTAATTTGATGATGTGTGATGTTGTGATTATTGATGAATTGATAGCATGTATTTGGATGTTGATTTTTAGATATGATATTATAAGTCAGATAATGTCTAAATACTAAAGAGAGTAATTTTGTTGAGTGATTACCTAAGTGTCTAATAGGTAGACAAACACTCAGAAGTGACTTTGGTGCAAAGTGTTATCCTTTGAGCCTAGATAACACTTGTGCATTTTCATGTATGGAAACTTTTGGTCAAAAGTTTATCTAATAGTAAGGATTGTGCACCCACATACCTCGACCAATATTGAATGACCTCAAGAGTATGAATATTAGGGTCAATATCCGAAGTAGGATGGCTTATTCAAAATTCTAACTAAATGCTTGGGGATAAGGGAAGGGAATGAAACTAAAGAAAACATAAATCTAGAAGATAAAATGGTACAAATTCAATCACATCAAGCTACATGCCCAATAATTTTGAAATACAATATACAATATTCATGGACTACCTAATAGACCAACCACTAATTTCATTAATAATTTGCACACACAACTCTACTAAGAATCCCAAAATCAAAGAATAAACAACATGAAATCTAGATATCAAAATTAAAGCTAGTTTATTCACTTAATTTTAATAGAAATTATCAACAAAGCAAAATTCATACATACATGAAAATATTTTAAGGCCAGATAGTAATTTACTTATATTACAATGCACATCAAATTGTACATATAGGTTGTAATGACCAAGAGCTAACACTAAGAATACATTAAAAATATGTATATATAGCCCTCAAGGAGTGGGCTTCAAAAAGCTAATCAATACTTCATTAATAAGGAATGGGAATTTTAGTGTCCAGATGGTTCGTATGACTCCTTCTATGATCGCTCTACCATAGATAGAACATTCTCCATTGTATCTATATAGGAAATACTGACATCCTTTATGTGAGCCTTTATTTCATAATTAATGAACTTGATGCCGCTATCAGCAAAACATGTCTCCCCATGAGCTGAGGTAGTTGTACTACATAAATATTTTAGCTACTATCTTACTCGCTCAAATTGGTTAGTCATTAAATTCACTCATCTGCTCAATCCTTGGATCTAGTTCTCTAACATCATTGGTGGGAAGGTGAATTTTGAATTTATGAAGCTCTTTACAACTAGGTATTTGTGCATTTATGACCATATGGGATAGAACTCTGGGCTAAATTCTTACCTTGGTCTTGCTCCACTATTTTGTCTGATAAGACATTCTTCTTGGATGGGGAAATGGGGGCCTTTACTAATCCTATTTTTCTTATCTTTCTATCTACTATGGGGCTGGATCAGCTTCGAGAAAAACTTTGTGCTTGTATCTTCCTAGATTCACTTCCAAATTCTCCGTCCATATGGGTTTACCACTTGGGTGACAATTTGGGATCACTTCCTTTCCCACTATCCTCTTGATATTTCATCCTGTTCTAGTCACTTGTAGGTGAGATTTTTGGAAATCCTATGATATATTCACAACTCGTTCTTCTCTTTGGAAAATTTCTTGATTTACCTTATTTCGGATGGGAGTTTCAAATAAGCCAACATCTTGGAAATGACCTATTTTTCCATCCACATTTCAACTTAGCCATATTCTAAATTAGCTTTTTCCCCAAGCCTTTTCTTCTTCATGGAACAAAATGAAACAAGTGGGTGCAAAAAATTCACCCACATTCTTGGTGACTTAAGAGGGGGATTTTACTAGGTGAAAGGCACAAAAACCAGTTGTCAATGAATTATGCCATGACTATAACAAAAAAATAAAATGAATATTAATCTTTATGGCCATGTCATTTGGGCCATAGAGTCATCAAAATAGAATAAATATAAAAATTGGGACACAAGAGTCACCTCCTATGACTTAGGCTAGACCCAATGGGTCTCTTGACTGTTGCACTTATATTTAGAGGATTCAACATGGAGAACATCTATCTAAGTTGTTGCTCCACCCTTAAGCTTGCTACACATCTTTGTCCAAGCATCCATGGAAGGGACATGAGCAATTTTCATTTGGTCTAAAATATATTTGAACTTGCACTCCTCTTTGCAAGGGGGGTTACTATATTTGTCAAACATTTGATCAAAAATGGTTGAAAGACTAAACAACTTAGAAACTATATTAAAAAGTTTATCTGACATTGTAAGCTCTTGAAATATCATGATCATACTCTCATCATCTTCAAGATCTTGAAACAGCTTTTGAAGATTTTCTTCTGAATACAGTTGATGAACACTATCCCAAAATCCTAGTGACCCACATGCTTTAAGTTTTTCATTAAACTTATTCATTGTTTCAAGCTCCTTTTCTAGCATATTCATAAGCTTGGTCCTCACAATACAATTTTGTTAGATGCAAAACTTGTTGTATCATGACATCATACTATTATAGCTCATGTATTTGATAGAAATAGGTATTAATGCTATTACTGATAAACATCATGCATTAAATAGCTGCTTGTGGGCCCATATTATGTATGATGCCCTTCTTTCTATTAAACTTAGATTTTGCTTCAGTTGATATTTTAAGACTATTTTCTATAACAAATGTGACAGGAGCAACCATTTTCAAGACTGCCTCCCTCACTTTCTTCAAATGAACCAACCTTACTCTCCTAAGATTGTCTTTCAAAATGGTTAATTTTTTAGGCTTTTCATTTTCCCTCTACAGCTCTTCAATGAGAAGATTGCTCATATCCTCTTGTTTCTGAATCTTACTTTTGCACTCATTGAGTAGAAGCTCCTACTACTGCATTTGGCTTTGAATTCTTCATCATGCTACTTCAGTGTGCTACTCATTGCCTATGACTCATCCTTGAGTTTAGCAATCTCTTCCTCATTTTTATATAGAGTTTTAGGGAAGGGGATTTTGTTTAGGGTATCACTCAATGTCTTGTTTCTATTTTCAATAGATTTATTTTTGCACTATACCCAATGAAATTGGGCCTCAAAATTTTCCACTTTCTTCTCTATGACCTTCAACTTCCTTTTAGCATTATTTAGCTTTAGGTATAGAGTATCATAGTTTACATGTTATGCTTTCAATAATTTGACTGAGGGAATATCATCAATGTACCTGGTGAGACGCTCAAACTCCTAGTCATCATATTTCATATTAACCTTTGCTTTTTTCACTTTGGGCTTGCTGATTACTTTATGATGCTTTTCCTCAATTGGGTCAAGCTCATGCAATATTACCATAGTGGCATCTTCCTAGCATTGATGCTCATATTGCAACTACTCCTCTACCTAATTATTTTTATTGTCTCTCACCACACATATGATCTTTAAAATTTGTTATTCTTCTTCTTCCACTTCCTTGGATAGAAGTGGAAAGGACAACATAGAAGATATTGGAGACACAGAGAGCATCATTAGTTCTTGCTCTAGGTTTGAACATATTGCTTTACCTAAGGATTTAATCATGATGGGTGCAAAGGATAATTGAAATTGTTGAGGTAATTTTTGTGGAGGAAAAGGAGTGACTGAAGGTACAAGTGAGACTAAAGAGGGAGGTCCTAAAGATAAAGTGACTAATGGGTTCGATGAAGGCACCATGATAGATGACTCAAATGGGTTTTGAGAAAGTTTAGAAAATTTGTTTGGATGCAAAGTGTAAATTATTGGAGGTCTAGTGCACTCTTTACTTATCATAGGCATTATGGCTAAGATTTATTTGGTAAACTGGATGACATGAGTAAGTGATGCAGGAGCATCTGGCGGCACCAGAAACCGAGGTGTCAAGTGTTGGAAAAAATAGTGCTAAAGAGTCGACACAGGAAGAAAAAGCGGCAAAGACAGAAAACCGTCATGATTTCGCGACATGTCGCAAAATCGTGACAAAAATTGGCAAGGAGGAAGTGCAGCAGAAGGGGCCACGATTTTGCGACGTGTCACAAAATTGTGATAGTTTGTTGGAGAGGGACGAAGGCACAGAAGGGGGCGTGATTTCACGACATGTCGTGAAATTGTGACCCACGATTTTGCTACATGTCGCGAAATCGCGACAGGTTTCGGAGCAGAGGAGAGAGCGACAAAACGGTCGCGATATCGCGACGTCGTGAAATCATGACGAGTTTCTCAGCGGAGGGGCAGGAGGCAAAATGGTCGCGATATCGCGACATGTCGCGATATCGCGAACAAAATGAGAAGCAAGTGCAGAGAGCCAGAAACGTCGCGATATCGCGACGTCGTGATATTGCGACGTCGTGATATCGCGACGAGTTTCTCAGCGAAGGGGCAGGAGGCAAAATGGTTGCGATATCACGACATGTCGTGATATCACGACCAAAATGAGAAGCAAGTGCAGAGAGCCAGAAATGTCGTGATATCGTGAAATGTCACGATATCGCGACGGAGAGAGAAAATGGCGTGGGAGGAAGAGAAAAAGATGGCGGGAACGGTGTTTTCGAGGACTGTTCAAAATTGACACGTGGACTGCCACGTGTATCCTCGAAGTTGTAAAGGGCATGTGCCTTGAAGATTGCGCATTAAGGAGAGGGCAAGCCGAATTTAAACACGTGGTTAGCTACGTGAATCTGGTTAAAGATGGAGGCCACGTATCATGGAATGAAATTTTACAGTCGCATGCATTAAAGAAAGAGAACCACCTTTTAGAGGGATTTTGTTTTTCGACAAAACGAAGCAGTGCAGAGTACGGTCTGAGCAAAGCGGGTGGTGCAGGGTAAGGGAGGCCATCAATGCAAGCGTTTGGTGGATCGGGCAGTGGCCCATTAATGCCAAAAATTTTGAATTCTCGGGGGGGAAAAGGAAAATTTGAATTTTTGTTTTAGGTGGGGGGCATTAATTGCGTGAGGGTCGGGGCCTCTATAAAAACCCATTTTATTGTTTTAATCGAGACGGTGGGATTTCGAATGCACTTAGGACATAGAGGAGAGAGAGAACCAAGCTGAGGGCCGATGATTGTAAAAGCCTGTGGGCTGTTAATTTCTGCTGTACATTTTTAGTTGATTTCAATGAAAAAGGGAGGGTTTGTAGGAGTGTAATTTTGGGTCCCCCGTCAGTGGTATCAGAGCCAAAGGTTCCTGAGTGTGCAGTAGATCCGCCGAAGGTGAGGCAGTTGCACTAGGACCTGCAGGAGAGTTCTAAGAGAGAGTGAGTTTGGTATTTAAGTGCATAAGTAGATTCGCCGAGCGAGAGGCAGTTTACGCCAAGACCCGGTAAAAAAAAAAGGGAGAAGAAGAGAGAAGAATGCATCCCCGAAGAAGACAGGACAACATGGAGGATATGGTTTCAGAGGAAGAGGTAAAAGCATTGCAATGGCAATTAAAGGCCTTGCAAAAGGAATGGTCCGTAATGAAATTACGAGAGAAGGAAGAGCGACAAAGAAGACGGGAAGAAAGAAAGAGGAAGAAAGAAGAAAAATTAAAGAAAACCGCATGTGAGGAAGAGTACAGCGGTACCGGGACCTGCCCGGAAGAAGGCACAAATTTTTCTGTGCAAAAGGAGGAAATACAGCAGGCTGCAGAAGAAGTTTGCAGCAGTGGAGAAATCTATCCGGTGGAAGATAGAAGTGTGGACCTAGAGCTGGGGTTAGAGCAGACTGTAAAGGCAGAGATGAGTCCAGAAGTGTTGTGGGAGGCAGCAACCGGACCCAGCAGAAGTGAAGATCACTTCTTCACTTACCCCGAGTGTCTGATGTAGGAGCATCCGACGGCACCAGCAACCGAGGTGTCAAGTGTTGGGAAAAATAGTGCTGAAGAGTCGGCACAGGAAGAAAAAGAGGCAAAGACAGAAAACCGTCATGAAATCACGACGTGTCACGAAATCGTGACAAAAATTGGCAAGGAGGAAGTGCAGCAAAAGGGGCCGCGATTTCATGACATGTCGCGAAATCATGATAGTTTGCCAGAGAGGGACGAAGGCGCAGAAGGGGGCGTGATTTCACGACGTGTCGCAAAATTGTGACCTGCGATTTTGCTACATGTCACGAAATCATGACAGGTTTCGGAGCAGAGGAGAGAGCGAGAAAACGGTCACGATATCGTGACATTGCAAAATCATGACGAGTTTCTCAGCAGAGGGGCAGGAGGTAAAATGGTCGCGATATCGCGACCAAAATGAGAAGCAAGTGCAGAGAGCCAGAAACGTCGTGATATCGCGACGTCATGATATCGCGATGAGTTTCTCAGCAGAGGGGCAGGAGGCAAAATGGTCACGATATCGTGACATGTCGCGATATCACGACCAAAATGAGAAGCAAGTGCAGAGAGCCAGAAACGTCGCGATATCACGACATGTCGCGATATCACGACGAAGAGAGAAAATGGCATGGGAGGAAGAGAAAAAGATGGCGAGAACGGTGTTTTCGAGGACTGTTCAAAATTGACACGTGGACTGCCACGTGTATCCTCGAAGTTGTAAAGGGCACGTGCCTTGAAGATTGCGCATTAAGGAGAGGGCAAGCCGAATTTAAACACGTGGTTAGCTACGTGAATCTGGTTAAAGATGGAGGCCACGTATCATGGAATGAAATTTTATAGCCGCATGCATTAAAGAAAGAGAACCACATTTTAGAGGGATTTTATTTTTCGACAAAATAGCAGTGCAGAGTACGGTCTGAGCAAAGCGGGCGGTGCAGGGTAAGGGAGGCCATCAATGCAAGCATTTGGTGGATCGGGCAGTGGCCCATTAATGCCAAAAATTTTGAATTCCCGGGGGGGAAAAGGAAAATTTGAATTTTTGTTTTAGGTGGGGGGCATTAATTGCGTGAGAGGGTCGGGGCCTCTATAAAAACCCATTTTATTGTTTTAATCGGGATGGTGGGATTTCGAATGCACTTAGGACGTAGAGGAGAGAGAGAACCGAGCCGAGGGCCGGTGATTGTAAAATCCTGCGGGCTGTTAATTTCTGCTATACATTTTTAGTTGATTTCAATGAAAAAGGGAGGCTTTGCAGGAGTGTAATTTTGGGTCCCCCATCAGTAAGGGGAGTGGGAAAATTATTCAATTAATTCCTAGGAGGAATCTAATTCTGGGAAGGTATATTAAGTTGCACCTGCAAGGTGATTTTTTCTTAGTTAAACTCCACAACCTTTGTATTCCCTTTGCTATGATGCACCAATATTCTTGACTCTTTCACTTGCACCACCTTAGACTATAGTTTTTGGTGTTTATGCTCTGATCCTTGATCCTGCAGGACACCAAGGCTAGAGTGAATTAATTTATTTATGGTTTTCTTCAATTTTTTAGGGGAAGATCTGGATGAGTGGTGTGTTTGCTTTGAGGGGCTTGGTCGACCTCATTCTCCAACTATTCTTCTACTTTTGTCAAGATGAAACTTTTGGTTCAGCTAGTCCTTCATGTGTTGTATCTTTGAATTCTTGTAGAGGACTAGGAACCTCTTGTTCTACATCCTCTTCTTGCTCTTAACTACTTCATCCTACTATAGGCTCAATGGAATCAGACTTATTTAAAATTTTTGGATAGATATTATCATACTTCCTCTCTCACAACTTGCCAATTTGAGCCCTAAACTCTACCTAAAATTTAGCATCAACTATTCCTAGCAGGATATCCCTAATATCATATTTCTCAAATTTCATTATCCAACATTGCTCAATATTTTATTCATCATCCCAATCCTTATGTTCTGCTACTCGCTCAAAGAAACTAGTTCTTTATTTTATCAGTATTTCTCTTAGGATCAAATACCCTTTTGTATGAATATGGGGCTCTCCATGGTGGCCACTTATGTAATTGGAACTGGGTGAATGGCACCACTTTGTCATCTAGGAGATTCCTATATTGTAGTACATCCTGATTTACCTCATTTTCCTAATGCTCAAATGGTCGGGGTTTGATATTTTTTTCAAGCTTTCTCTTGATAATTTCATCAGGATCATAGTGCCATAAAGGAGGTACTACTAGGTGACCCAAGGCAAACAGCTTATTGTCTATATTTTTATTTGTGGATTGATCTCTTAATGGGTTCCTGATAGGCCAATGTGACACTGGGAATTGAAAAATCATCTTCTTTTTAACCCCTTAACCATGATTTTTCTCTATTACAATAGCTTACCTAAAAACTTATAGGACAAAAACCCAATCTATCACATAGTAGGGGAAAATATAGGGAAATTTGGAGAAACCATATAGCCTAATGCATGTACCCTATACAAGGAAGCACCAATCCCCTGTTTCAAAGAATTTTGTTCTTAATAATTATATGGCTCTTTCAGATAAGCAGGGACAAATACCATGAATATATGCTAAAGCAAGACCAAGAAAATTCTTATTGAACTCTAGGTACAATTAGCTTTTCCTGAGTAAATGCATCCAGTGAATGACTGGGTGGGGGAATTTTTAGCAATTGGCACATAATGCACTGAAATGGGTATGTGGTAAAGAAACAACCAAGCCAAATAAGAAGGGTAATTTAATTCCATACTCTTCTTAGACTGATAGTCCACTAGTTTATTTATTATATTTCTATCTAAGAATTCCATCCAATCCATTCACATAAACCTATGAGCTCTCAATACAATGTGTGCCATTACCATCAGCTCTAGGAGTACCATCTTATCCATCATAGCATCTTGTAGAATGGCTATCATGGATAAGATTGGTTGGAACTCTTCCTTGAATTCTTCCATCTTCTAGGTCCTTTATGCATAATCATCAGGAAACCTTCTTAATTTTAAACTTTCATCATCTAGGCTCTTGGGCCATCTTTCACAAGCTTTTCTCTTTGGATTTTTTCTTTAATGATTCTAATATTCTTTATAGACAAATACTCAAGGGAAGGCTCTGGGGTTGCAAATGCTTTTCTAATGGTAGGAGTAGTTATTTGGAACAAAGGCTATAAATATTTCTTTATGATCATTCTCGTACTAGTATCATAGAATTTTCATGCAGCATCCACTAACTCAGGACATGGGTACACAACAATTAGAAATAACATAGTCAATTGCATGTTCCATGGGGCAGCCCCTGTAGAACTTGTATTTATTTATTTTCCTTTATGTTCTACTCCCATCTATGATAGCTTTTCTTTGGCTTTGAGGGTGATGCATGTGTCTATAATTTTCTCAAATGAATCCTCCAATATTTTCTTTGGCTTTGAATTTGTCATCTTGCTTAGCCTCTTACTCTCCTCCCAGAGCTACTAAACCAAGGCACTTAGAGTTTTTCACTAGTAGCCACATATATTTTATCATGCATTAGCAATATTCAGTGGGTATAATATTATTATGAGATTAAAAAAAAATTCCCATTTTATAATACCAAGGGTAGAGAGTTGACAGGATCAATTATCAAAAATGTTTGTAGAGGATCTTGCTTGTTATGAGGTAAATCTAGTTGAGGTATGATATCACTAGCATATTATATTTTCTAATTTACCTTGGTATGCAGTTCATCAACCAATTAAATCATTCAGGTGAGCTGAACCTACTATTAAAACTATTAAGTTTTTATTTCCTGAGGAAGATTGCATTTTGGATCTCACCCACTCCACCATTTATAACACATGCTCAAATCATCTAGAAAAGTTTGCTTCTACCACCTCTTCTAATAATGCATAATTATATGCCAAAAATTCATTGGTGCTAGTTGGATGATCGTGTCTCTTTGGTCATTATGTGCATTGGAGCTTCTTGATACATATGCCTACAACCTACATCTTGGTTTTATTAGTACAATAAATAGCCGCTTCCATGCATGTAACTATAATATTTAGGTGCACCTTACAAATAAACCTTTAATTCTTCTAACAAATAAATGCAGCTCAATATATTACCTATACACTTACTTTTGATGACTGATAGCTGTAATTCATAGATTTTATTTTCCTTCTTTTATTTATCAAGAATTTTGGAACTTGACTTTGAGTGTTATATATCCCATTCTTCCATCATTGGCCAAAAATTGCTAACTAATTACTTACTACCAAAATTTTGGGATGCCTACACATTCAATTAGCTTCCTAACCTTCTATCCCATTTGAAGCAAAATTTTAGATTTCTTCCATTGCTTGAACCTTTCCCATTTGCCCATATACTTTTGAAGCTTTGTTCCTGCTTCTAATAAAGTCATCACTAGATATAAGGAAGGAATAGGATTAAAAATTGGAGTTCAAAATGCACAATTATAGTTCCTTTAAAACTTGTACAAAATAAAGTCTAGATTATGTACATATATATACAACTGCCATAGGTAAATTAAGCATAGTATTTTAGGTGTTGGCTATTTACTAGAATTGGAAGCAATCATCCCTCTAGATCTCATAATTGATATGCATTTGAAGCCTTACATTCCTCAATGAGATATGGGCCCAACCAAAATGAATCAAACTTATCATGAGTGTCTGGTTTGGCTTGATTTACATCCCATATTAGTACAAGATCACCTCTAGAAAAATCTCTTGATTTTGCTTTCTTGTCAAACCAGTGCTTGACCATCATTTGGTGCTAGATTACAATATTAAATGCTTTCTCTCGATATTCCTCTAGCTAAATTAGTTGTTCTAATATCTTCTCATTTGGTGGTAGATCTTTATCTTCTATTTGAATTAGAAATTTAAGTGTCAAAAGCTCAAGATTAATATGAAGGATGGACTCTATTCCATACACTAGGGAGTATGGGGATGTTCTTAGATATTTCTTAGGAGTTATCCTATCTACCCATAATGCTTTATTTAGCAAAATATGCCAACTTCTAGGATTCTGCTCAACATTTATTTTTATGATTTTCAACTTCTTATTTGAATACTCTGCTAAACCATTGCCTCATGGGTAATAATTTGAGGTTGCATTCTAGTATATTCCATATTTTATATTAACCCAATGTCTAGTGAGGCTTACAAGTAATTGCAAGCCTACAAGGTATTGGATTCACACAACCTTACTACTTGAATGACTTATTATATAGGTGGTGGTGAGAGTATGATTTGTTGATTTTTTACTGATATAGTAAACCAAGCAACTAAGAACACACCATAAATATAGTGTCTAGTGAGGCTTACAAATAATTGCAAGCCTACAAGGCATTGGATTGATAGAGTTTCTTAGTCTAAGTGGTTCATTCAAATAGTAGCTTGTGAGATTTTGATTTATGTTTAATTGTATGCTAATATTGTAAACTAGGAAGCTAAGAAGACCCCATAGATCTAGTGCTTGGTAAAGCTTACAAATAATTGTAGGCCTACAAGATATTGGATCTATAAAGTTTCTTAGTTTTTGTGGTTTATTTGAAAAGTATCCTGTGAGATTTTTTATTTGTATATGATTGCATGTTGATGCAATAAAACCAAGAGGAAAGTAAATGCATCATTGGTCCAGTGTATGGTGAGGCTTACAAATAAATGTAGGCCTATAATATATTGGATCAATGATGCTTCTCAATACAACTAATTCATTGAAAATCATCCTATGAGAAACTTATTTATGTTTGATTGTGATCTTAGATGGTAAACCAATTAGGGAAGAGAACCCCATTCAACTAGTATCTAGTGAGACTCACAAATAATTATGGGTCCATGAGATATTGGTTGAATAAGGCTTCCTAACCTGGGTGGTTTATCAAATAAGCTATTTTTGATGAAACTAATGAGTAAATATCATGATAGATTTGATAGGCCATGTTGAAGTGCTAAAATTATCCTATGTTGCATGGTATACCTACAAAGAATTGTAATATTGCAATGCATTAGAGGAGAAGACATAGTGCTCCAAAAGGGCCTATTAAATAATCATGAGAGTTGAAGTAAATGATTTATTTTTTTGAAACATAGTGTTGATATAATATGTCAAAAATGTTGATGTGAAATATTGGAAGTGTGATGTGACTATGTGGGACATAAGAAAGGGATAAGGATAGGTCATCACGACCATGGATGATCATGTCATACATCACTTAACCCAAGAAAGGGAGAAAAAGAGAGGAAATGTGATAGATAAGAGATAGAAAGTAGAATAAGTGGGAAATATTAGGTTATTAGGGCCATGGATGATTGCATCATACATCACTTAACCTAAGAGAGAGAAGAAGAGAGGAAAATATGATAGGTAGGAAAGGGGAATTAGAAGAAAGTAGAGAGAGAAACAAAGAATTTTTGGGACTAAGAGGATTGCTCAACATGAGGCTTTCCTAAGTGGATGCAATGCAAATGAATTTTGTAAAGGGGTAGATAAATATTTGCATCATCACAAGAATCCTCCTGACTCTATAATATGATCAAGCAAACCAAGTAGTCATGCAAGAGGTGTAATATGTGTTATTTTGGTGCAATGTTTGCTTAAAAAATCATGAATTCAATCATATGAGCAAGAAAGCAATGCAACGTTTTATGCATAGTATATTTTAACATGCATGATGTTGGTTGGTTCTTTATGTTCTTTTCCATATAATGTGGCTAGGTGATAGGATTCAAAGCCAAATTTTATAGTGATGATGAAACGTCCTAACAAATTTAGCTTGAATTTTCCCTTAAGGTCATCTTTGGCATTGGTATTCTTTTGGTTTTCTTTGATGACTAAGTCCCCAATTTTGAAGGATCTTGGACATAATTTCTTATGGTAGGCACATCTTTAGGTTTTATAAGGTATTGGATGTATTTTTCTTATAAAATATTTAATTACTATAGATAACCTAGGTAGTATTCATCTCCTATCAAGGAGTCTTGTAAGAGACCTCTTAAAGAGGGTATTTCAAGTTCAAAAGGGAAAATGACCTCTGTGTTGCCCCTATAGGAGTTTGTACACTAGTATGATATACCTACAAGATGGGGCATAGTTATATATGCCAATATCGATCGTTCTTGTTGACTAGTTTCTTAAGAAATTTGATTAATATCTTGTTGGATGATTTTTATTGACCATTTACTTGTGGGTAATATGGTTTTGACCATTTTTATTGAATTTTATAATTGCTGCATAGCTTGGCAACTTCCTTATTTTTAAAAGGGATTCCATTATCTATGATTATGGTAGAAGGAATATTGTATGGTTGAGGATGAATTTAGATACTAGAATCCTTATTGCAATGGATAAGGACATTGCCTCAACCAATTTGGTGAAGAATTTTGTTTTTATGATAATGAATTTATGGCCATCGAATGATCGAGGGTTGATTTAAGGCAATGTAATTGGTTGCAATTCTTAAGATGGAGCATGGAAAAGGTTGTGATGTCATTATCATGTGTCACATTTGCTAACATAGTCATGGGTGTCCTTTTCCATGGATGGCCAATAATAACCCATTATAAGGAGTTTTCTAGATATATCTAATCCATTAGAGTGTCCATTGCATGATCTATCATGGTATTCTTTGATGATTGGTTGTACTTCTTGTATAGTTATGCATATAAGTAGTATGCCCTCGAAGGAAATTTGATATAAAATATATCTAATGATGAAATATTTCTAGAATTTCAACTTAAATTATCTTTTCTTTTGGGAATTGAAACCCTTAGGGAATATTCCTTATTTGAGGAACCTAAGGATGTCTTGATACCAAGGTTCTAGAAGTGATGTTGATTCAATTGTGCAAATGCTTAGGGGTTGTAGGCATGATTTTAATGTGGAAATATTATTTATTGATCTTATGACAAAGGAGCCTTCCTTATCTTCTAGTTCTAGAGTAATAAGAGATGTTATGGTAGCCATGGCATCTGCATGGCGATTGCTAGATTATGGGATAACTTATATGTCTATCTAGTCAAAGCAAGCTGTAAAATTATTTGTGATGTCTTTGTAAGGCTTTAATTTTTCATCCTTGGTTTGGTAAACATCATTGACTTGGTTGATTACCAACTATGAGTCACCATACACCATTAAAGTTTTGACTTTGAGCTTTAATGCATCTCTAAGTCCTAAAATTAATGCTTCATATTCTGTTGTATTTTTTGTGCATGAAAATCAAAGTTTAAAGGATAATGGTATAATTTTTTGTTGTTGGAAGGTGACTAAAAACATTCCTACCCCTACACCTTTGACATGTCTAGCTCTATAAAAGTACAAGATCCAAGATTAAGATTCTTGGATTTCTATGGTTAGAATGATCTCATTACAGAAGGAGATATTTATAGGACATTTTGATTCTAGAGGTACAATAACAAGTTGATCAGCTATAACTTACCCTTTTAGCAATTTTTTATTTACAAATTCAAGGTCAAATTTTCTAAGGGCTATGACCCATTTTGGAGTCCTTTTGGATAGGTAAGATTTTGAAATGAGGTAACATAGGGGATCTACCTTTGCTATGACATAAGTCTTTTGGCTGAGAATATAATATATTAGTTTAATATAGGAGAAAACAACTGCTAGGAATATCTTCTCCAATGGTTTATAATGAGTTTCATAATTCACCAAATTTCTACTTATATAGTAGATGACCCTTTCTTGATGTTGGTCATCATATTGAGCTAGTAAGGCTCCAAGGGCATATTTGGTAGAAAATACGTATAAAAACAACATTTAACAACAATTTTGGTTGGGGTTTGGTGGTATTAGGATAGGTGGTGTTAGGAGATAAGTCTTCAAGGCTTCAAAGGATTTTTGACACTCATTATCCCACTCAAATTTTACATCTTTCCTAAGCAATCTAGAGAAGGGTTGGCATTTGTCTACCAATTATGAGATGAATCTTCTAATGGCTTGTAATTTGCCTTGGAGGCTACATAATTTGGTCAAATTTATAGGTGGTAGCATATTTTTTATTGTAATTATTTTGGAAGGGCCAACTTCATTTCCTCATCTAGAGATGATAAACCCTAATAGTTTTCCTTATATTACCCCAAAGATGCACTTTTGAGGTTTTAATCTAACTTTGTATTCTTGTAGCTTTTCAAAAATACATCTAAAATCATGAACACAATTTTCTATTTTCTTGGATCAACCTAAAAATTCATCCACATAGTATTCTACATTGTTATGCATAAGATCATGAAATATGTATGTCATGGCTCTTTGATATGTTGCTCTTACATTTTTGAAGCAAAATGGCATGAATTGATAGCAAAAGGTTCCCCAAGGAGTTATGAAAGCTATTTTGGATTGGTTTTCAAGAGAAATCCTTATATGATTATAACCCAAGAATCCATCCATTAGGGATAGCATTTTGGCTCTTCTGGTGAATTCTACTATCATGCCTTTTTTTGGCAGATAAATGTTATATTTTAAATATGCATTGTTTGTGTCTCCAAAATCTATGTGTAGACACCTAAAATATATCATGTTGAGGAGACTTCTCATATGGACACATTTTCAGGCCATGTAACTCACCTTGGACCTTTCCAAGACATAGTAGTGGTTCTTACCACTCTATCAAGGTAGTCTAGTCCTAATTCAACCTTCGTTTTTGATGTCATCAGTGATCACCATCATCACCATCGATGCTTAAAGTGGTCATGGGATGGCCACACCTATTTATAGCAGCCATGGACATAGCCACATTTATCAATACTGGCTAAGTCTATAACAAACTCGGGCTACCCAAGCCAAGCAACATCCATTGCTAACAATAGTTTCTTGAGCAGTTGCACCTATGAAGCTTCTAGAAGCATCCATCCAACTGCCCCAGCATAACATATTATTTATCTTGGCTTCCTATAGAATCTAGGATTGAGATTTGGGAAGTCTATTTAAGGTATCCTAAAATAAGAGAAAATTTTGATTGTCTTCCCTAACAAAGTGCTACCAATTTACTTGGAGAATTCATGAGCAAATGCCATAGCAAAGTTCTGTTGAAATGAAGAGAGATTTCATATCCCTTTGAGGTGTAATGAAGTTCTACCCAATTGTACCATGACATTTGCATATGTACCAATGGAGATCATCGAATCTTGAAGACCAATCATCTTGTTGTTAAACATCAAATTACCTACAATTCAAGCCAAATTTTGCAACTAAACTATATCTTGAGACATGAATGACCCTTGCACATCAATTAAATGGAGGAATTGATAATCATTAGGCCAAGAATATAGAGAAAAAATCCTCTATATTGTGGCCACTATTTTTAATAGCAGCCCACAAGCATCGCCACTGACGTTAATAGCAGCTAACAGAGTCCACCGCCCTGATCAATAGTAGTCATGGTATGATGTATATTTTTCTTTGTTTTAGTTAGTAGTTTAGTTACTAGATTATTTCACTCAGTTTTCTAACATAGACTAGTTGTTTTAATTTCAATATTTATGCTTTTATTCTAGTATTTCACGTATCTTTACATATATTTATGCATTTTCTTTATAATTTGCACTTATGGAGAAACTAGCCTCATCTTGAGAGGCCTCATATGCTATTGACATTTCTTGTAGTTTCTTGTGTGTAGGATACAGGGTAGTTCAAAGGCTAAATATCATCAAGATCCATGTTCTTGACATCATAAGCAGAGGTTGCAAGTAAACCCTCTATAATCATATTAGTGGAGATGCAAAGACCTTGTGGAGTGCATATTTCCCCCTTTTGGGGCCACATTATTTGTAATTTTGTATCAAATTGGGTATCCCTAAGAGGGATGTATTGTAATCGAAGCTTATTTGATTAATAAAAAGATAGCATCCCATTTTGTTATCTCATTTTCTCAATGGTTACATAAATTTCATGTTTCAATTTGTTTATAATATTACAATAGACTAGATGCATGGTTTTTGTAGTTTTACAAGTGGCGATCATAGTGGGACCTTTCCTCTTTGGTTTCTAATTAAGTTTTTTTTTATTTTGTGCATTGTAGGCACTACCAAAAATGTCGTTAGTGGCTAAAATAGCTCACCAATATGATCAATAGCAATCTCAAGATAGACACAAAAAATATTGTTTACAATATTCTTCTTCGAATGAGGACTTACCTGTAAGTGGTTCTCTCCCTATTTTCTGTTGTATTTTCTTTGAAAAGGAATTAATCAGATAACATAGAGAAATTTTAGAAGTAAAATTTTTAAAATATCTTTAATACTATCTGTCGCTACTAGGAACAACAACCTCTACTATTAGCCATCCTAGAATCCAGTAGCCATGTTTTTGACTGATCTTGTGTATAGTGGCCACTGTTTTTGACTGTTGTTCATATAGGTGACCATTATTAAATCTAAGTGTTAGGGTTACATTATTAGATCCTACTTAAAGGCTATTTTATTTTAGTTTGCATCTACATTTTTTGAATTTAAAACATATTTTACATGCATAATTTCTGAAATTTAAAATATATTTTCATGCATGTGTAGTTGAAAAATCATGGTGTGTTGTTTATGCATATTTGCTTTTGTTTAAAGTAAAATGAACACACACACACATCACACTTTAAATCTAAACATAAATTTATTTTGGCTCTCACATCCAACCAATTTATCAAGACCAATGGTGGACTTCATAACCACCTATTTGGCTTGGATATTAAGAATTATTTTTTACCTGACCGTGGCCAAGGTCGGCTCCAAGAACCATATAAGCTTGGTAAAATAGCATGTACTCTTATTTAGAAGGTATATCACTACCCCCGATGGATTGGGTGAGGATCGGTAGGACCTATGTCCCCCTATCGATTATGGGTTTCATCTCCATAGTCTGATGGGATTCACAATCCAAACTTCATCACCGGATATGTGTGTGTGGGCATACAGGTGAAAATATTTTAAAAAATTAAGAGTTACATCAACCATATTCAAACACGTATGAGAAAGTGGAACTATATACAACACATAAAAAATACACAATCTAGTTCTTAGGAAACACAAAGTAATCCTTAAAAGAGATAACCATTTTGTATACTTTATTTATTTCTTAAAATCACATACAAGATAATTTAAAACAAATGGTTACCACACGGAGTCACTTTTAGTCCACAACTAAGGTGGTGATAAATGCAAAAGAGGGTGCAAACTACCCTAGAGTCATTCCAGTTATCCAAGTCATACCTGAATGACATTTAGGAAGTCTTAGCAGAGATAATTCTACTTATGGGGGATCTCATCAAGAAACCCCACCTAGGAGGACTAATGCAAAGACTTCTCATGATCAAGATGAGCGTACTTCTAGACCTCAATCATCACATGATGTTGATAGAAAAAAATTGCCCAATGAATGCCAAACTAGAGGGGTTGTGGACACTCGCATACCCACTAGAGCTTAAAATTATTTTGAGTGTGGAATAGATCTTATATCATTCTATAGTAATGGTGAAAGAGGTACACCTCTCGACCAATCATGGAGAACCCATCAAATTGATTTCTTAGATCAAGGTGTTGGAAGGTCAACCCATAAGGCCACTTTGAATGCCATTCTCATTCAAAGAGTGTGCATAGAAAATATGTAGTGCAGAATACATATACCCAAGGTGAGTGCTCCAAGAACCCATGTAATACAACAACCCCATCCACTCATGATGGTATCGAACATAGGGTTGAGCATGGTATCAATGCAACCTCAATTGATCAAGGGAAGAGGGTTTCCAACCTTGTTGCACATTTTGAGATAAATAAAACCCCTCGCATCAATGTGAGAATTCATCAGTCATACATAGTGGATCACATATATCAGCTATCTTAGTATAAAGCTAATCAAAGAGAAATTATTCTGATCTAAATTGGAAGACTTGTAAAACGAGTGAGAACATTTAGAGCATGAGCACACATAGTGACAAAGATTGCATCATCGACATCTATACAAACATCACCTGCATGAAGAGAGGATCTTTGAATAAAATTTATGTGAAGAAAAATCACGTAAGGTAATACATAATAGGAAAAAACATGTCATGAGGCTCAATGAAATGGTGAAGCCATTATTCCCTACTTCATATCCACCATCATTGGTGATTCCTCCTTATTACCCTAACATAGTGTCAAGATTTGTTAAGGTAGAACATTCAAAAGGGCCAATCAAGGCAATTCCTCCACCTATTCCCATTAGCATAACACAATATGTTATCATACATAAGTATGGGGAAGAAACACCAGTTATCATAGCTAAAACATAACAACCTATTCAAGTCAATGAGCCATTCACAATTTGTCCAATTACCAAAATGCATTCTCACAAATTTGTAGGAATGATCAATATCAAGATAGAGAACCAAGTTTATCTAGACAAATCAACACAATTGGTAGCCCCCTAAAACATTACTACAACATCATGAATGCTACCACCACTGGAACTAGTCACACCTAGTTCATTGCTCATAAAATCCTCACAATAACAAGAACAAATGAGTCCCTTACTCCAAAGTTGGGGTACTCTAGTTGCCACAACTAAAAAATTCAAACTAAAACAAGATCACATGTATACACCTACTAGAAAGGATCATGGTGACCCATCCACATCACTTTAGATGATAAAGAATTCATTTCCCATATACCCAAGGATCCTCTGGCATATGTATTCAATGCACCTCCATCAGTTATAAGTGGCCATAAGGATCAATTAATAATGATGCAATCAACACCTCCACTAGTCTTGCAACACATTCTATATTGCATAGATAAGATAGAGATCCAAATGGATCAACAAAATTATGTGTTGCAATTAATCATGTACCATATCACAAGCATGGAACTATAGAATAAAATCATATTTGAGGTCAAACCACCTCCTATGTAGCCACAAGAAAATCCTCAACAAGAGAAAGCATTGATTCAGCCACACAAATTACCGTGTAGTTATACACCGTTACCTGAACATATGATATCAATTTTTAATCGATTGTGTTACAAAAACCATTAATTTACCTAAGGTTCACCCCTTAGATCCAAATCATCTTAAATACCATGGATACAAGTAGGAGGTATATTGTCTATATCATAAACAAAATAGTCATGATATTCAATCATGTTATGGTTTCAAGACCATAATACAGGACATGCTTGAGAGGGATCAACTTTGAATTGATAGCCAATAAATAAGCATAGTCAGTGATCCGTCACCTATAGAAAAAAAACAAGAAGAGCCCCCTAAGAAAATAATTGAGATACCTATGGCTCAACCCTTTCATCAAAATTAGCCAGTGTGTGTTGCACACTCAAAACACTAGCAACATATTTGGACTCCTTTAAATGAGTCCATGTCGACCAGTTTTCATAGACTGCAAGCAAAAAAAGCAATTATATTTTGAGATATACATACTTTAGATCCAAATAGAGTCAAACATAAAGGTTATAGGGAAGATAAATTTTGTCTCTATCATCAAATAAAGGTCCATAAAATTCATAATTGTTATAGATTTAAAAACATGGTTCAAGACCTTATTAACAATGAGACTTTTTCCATAGATGGTTCATCCAGTGCATCTCAACCTACCACAATGTAGGACACATCATCCCATTTGCAACCCCAATTTCAGCCACATCCTCGTAAGCCTAACAAGCCACCTCACCAGTACATCAAAATTTTCATGACTATTGTGGTTCTATTTCAAAAACTATACAAGGCATGTACAATCACATTACCAGAAGTCAAACCAAGAACACCCAAACCTAGGTCACCTAGTAAAAGCCTCTACTTATCTATCATCGTAAAAATAGGCATGATATTTGTAGCTGCTATTCATTTAAGAATGTGGTCAAAGAAATGGTAGAACAAAATGATATTCGCATAGATGGATCACTTGTTTTACCCCATAATGACACTGACATCTCACAGATTTTTGTGCGCCAATAGGGAGAGTTGATTTACATCATTCTTATTAAGTAGGTCGATTACATTGCAGTGAATGACATGCATAATGGGGGTCTTCAAGGTAGCACACCTTCCCCACCATCCACATCATAATCAATAAAGAAAAGTGAGAAATATGAAGGTATCACACCTTCCTCTCTTTCATTAAGTAGCACACACACTGGGGGTACATATGGTATCACACATTTTCCCTAAAACTTATCAAAAAACATAAAAACAATAAAATCATCAAAATTAAAAAAATTAGAAAACATAAAAAACACAAAAACAATTCAAAACATCAAAAACACAAAAACAATTCAAAACATCAGAAACACATAAATAATTCAAAACATCAAAATCACAAAAACATTTACATTTTTTGCAATTTAGCATATGGATCCATTAGTTGCATTGCATTAGCCATTTTATTCCACTGGATTTGCATTAGGATAGGCCATGTTTACATTCTTAATAGATAATACCATGTTTGTATGTCAATCATGCATCCTAAGAATCATCATCATTCATATTCCTTGTGAGTAAATATGTTTTTCAGTACAACCTATGAAGTTGTTATCAGGTGTATACTAGGGTTTTATGGTTATTCATCCATCCCTAGTTGTATTTTTATATTTTGTAGAAAGCTATCTTGTCTTTCGAATATGAGGTCTAGTTTTGATAGTACCTTCAATATATCAAAATCCCATCGCAATTTTAAAAATTAACAATCCTAGTTTGAAAAAGGAAGTAGGACACTACAAGTGGTCCTGGTCACCTTATGCAAAAGATTTTACTTGCTGATCTTATAATGTGCATGGTTTAGAGTTCTTATTATTGGCAAAAGTACAAGGTCCCCCCTACCCAAATAAATCCCTTGCTTTAATACAAAATAAGCAAATTTCCAAAGCAACAAAGCAAAATAACTAGTGATTTTCATCACTAACCAAATCCCTTACTCCAAAATAAAATAATATGTAAAATAAACAATGATTTTAATCACTAAGCATGATCAAGTATCCCAAGCAATCAAAATAAAATAAGGGGTAATGATCTTGAATCCCTATAATATTCAGTATTCAACCACCATGGGGTGATCTCCATTACAACAATGGGTTGAATGAAACCTATCTGGCAATGGAGTATCCTTACGCATGGTGATATGTCTGTCATATTAGTAACCTTATTTTGTATAGACCAATATCAATTTTTATATGATCTAGTTTTAGATGGATTTTATTACCTAGTAGTCTAGTCTAACTACGTCCAAACTTAGGATCATGATTACCATATGGTGATCCTCATTATAGTAATGAGTTCAATGAAACCTAACTAAAAATTAGGTAGTCTTATACCTCATATAATATATTCACTTTTCACACACATGGATAGTAAATATCTTGGTCTTCTTAATAGGCTTATATCTTTCAGGAGTCTTGTGTAGTCATTATACAACTTTTGATCAATCAATTAGGGTGTTTGAGTCTCATGGAAAACCTCAAAAATTCTCTTATAGAAATAAATCATATCATCAAATCATGCATATTTTTCTTATGATTTTTTGTTTATTAAGGGATGTTCATGGAATATGATAGATACCGGATAAGTATCAAAAATGATATTTAGATGGACACTGACTATTTTGTGCATATATTTTAATTTATAGAAGCTTATAAGGAAAACCCATACATCTCACATCATCTCATTTCACATATGGATGTTTAAATGATTAATTATTATGATAATATTTACCATTTTTATTCACGATTTTTGTACATTTTGTGGTGTCTTCCATTAGTTTGTTAGTACATATTAAATTTATTCCTTCTATTTTAAGTGATTAAAGCATACAAGTTCATTTACAATAGACCATCCACATTAAATTAATGCATTACATATATCATCTACCATATCATATTATATAGATTAAATGCATAAACAATTGAAACAAATTTAAAAATTTACCATTGCATCCATATAAGCATATACATAGTAGTACATCTACACATCTAGATCACATCATCTAATCATACATCTATCATCTAGCTAGTTCATGTCATTAGTACATCACATACATATAACATAATCACATCATCATATAGTCATTACGTCCATTAATGCATCCATAAAGCACAACACCTAAGACATATAATGGTTCACAATCTCAAAAATGTTAATCAAACAACCCTTTTCAAGCATTAACTGGGGCATGATCTATTTCATACATCCCCATAACCAATAATCACATAATAAAGCAACATTAGATAAATTTAGGTAGTGCACCTTCCTAATCAAAGGTATTTTCCAATTCAATAACCTATCAATCCATCCATTGCTTGGTTTTAAAAGGTTGTGCCCTTTGCCTTGCATATCATCAAATTGCTAGGTTTCCAAAAGGTTTCACCTTTTGCCTCACTATCTCAATCCCAAAAGGCTCCAAAGATGCCCTCATTCTTTGGTCAATCACAAAAATCTCCAAATATGCCTAGTTTCCTTTGGTCAAATCTCAAAATGCTCCAAAGAAGCCTAGTTTCCTTTGGTCAAATCCCAAAAAGCTCCAAAGAAGCCCAATTTCCTTTGGTCAAATCCCAAAAAGCTCCAAAGAAGCCTAGTTTCCTTTGGTCAATCCCAAAAGGCTCCAAAGATGTTTAGTTCCTTTGGTCAATCCCAAAAGTCTCCAAAGCCACCCTAGTTCTTTGCTCAATACCAAAAAGCTCCAAAGATGCCCTTGTTCTTTGGTCAATACCAAAAGGCTCCAAATATGCCCTCATTATTTGGTCAATTCCAAAAGGCTCCAAATATGTTTAGTTTACTTTGGTCAAATTCCAAAAGTCTCCAAAGATGTCCTAGTTCTTTGGTCAATCCCAAAAAGCTCCAAATACACCCTCATTCTTTGGTCAATCCCCAAAGGCTCCAAATATTGAAGAACACAATCTTATACTGATAGGGGGGGGTGACCAGTATAAGACCTCTTTTCAATTTTTCATTTATACTTTAAAACAGTAAAGTAATATACCCAAAGCAATATAAAAAAAATGCACAATATCATCCACAAAGTGACACCAATTTTAATGTGGTTCACCCAGAATGCCTAGGCTACGTCCACAAAACTTTTCTCTAAAAGTTATCTCAAAGTTCTTTGGGAAACCTTCTCAATTACAATGTTTATGAGCCTTGGCCCAAAGGAGATACCTTCCCCCAATCTGAATTTATGAGCCTCTGCTCAAAGGAGATACCTTCCCCCAATCTGAATTTATGAGCCTCTGCTCAAAGAAGATACCTTCCCCTCTGCTCTGGAAAAGATCCCTCAGAAGATCAACTGCCTCTACCTCTTTCCAGCATGTGGAACTCCTTTCCATCGAAGACCTCCCATCCTTAATGCTTAGCCTAAGAGACCTCTGTCTTCTATGATCACATCCACAACAGCTCAGTAACCTGTACCAAACATAGTCAGTCGATCTAGTACAAGTCTTCCTCTATCTGTCATATCTGTCCAACACTTAAACAAATCAATCCTTTGCACACAAGCCTTCTCAAAGACTTGCCAAATCTGTCCTTAGGTTCTTCTCAAAGAACCAATGCACCTCTATCCTCAAGTCCTCTGATAGAACTCTCAAAAACTCAGCTCACAAGTCCTCTACTAGAACCTGTTCAAATCTGCTCACAAGTCCCCATCGAAACCTGTACAAAAACTGCTCACAAGTCCCCACCAAAACCTGTCCAAAACCTCAACAAGCTCACCAAGAAAAACTTGCTTAGCATGAACCCACAAAGAGAATTGTTAGAGACCCAATGTGATTCATAAATCTCATAGAAGCATAAAGAGAATTGTTAGAGACTCAATATGTTCTATACCTAACTCCTAATCTCAATCTCAAATCTCATAGAAACATAAAGAGAATTGTTAGAGACCCAATATGTTCCATACTTAACTCCCAATCTCAATCTCAACTCAATCTCAATCTCAAAATAATAAGATAGATGTAGTATGCTTTTCTCAAGAATATAAAACACAACCCAACAATTGCCAACCATGCAATATCTCATATAACAATGATACTCATATTATTTTTACCAATCAAATAGGGTTTCAACAACAATGCTCATCAAACAAGGTTTAGTCAACCAACACCATTCAACTCAACATCAACCTTGAAGCATTCAACCAATCATCACAAGAAAAGGAAACAAGTAGAAATCCTTTTCCCTCCAACGATATTTGAACAAAATAGCCACCAAAACAATATCACCAAATGCAAATGATAACTTGCTCAAATCAACTCAATGGAGTAAGCCCAATATCATGTATCAATTAAAGCACTAACTTGATCAAAACAACCTCTATGGAAGCAACTCAACCATCAATATCAAAAATAGCCAACTAAGGGTTTCATCATCTCAATGCAAGTAGCAAGACTTACTAACATAACCTTAGTGCAAAAAATGCTTCCTCTTCCTCAACCAGAATTATGCATTCACCCAAAAACTCATTAATGATTTTAATGCATAAACAATCTTCAATATCTAGAAAATAGGATTTACACCAAAAATACCTAGTAGACAACCTTTTCACTCCAAACTCAATTTCAGAAAATATACCATCAACAATATACATGGAAGAAATTGCCCATACCTTTACTTTGATGAAGAAGGAGAACTCAAAATCTGTCACAACACTAACTCTCAATTTGCCACCAATTAGAGTTAGCAACTATACAACAATATACAATAATAAAGATCCAAATTAACACCTTATTTCTCCAACTTAATAAAAACCACCGGAAGTATAATATACATACAAAGTAAAACATCTTTACACCTTATTACTCCACATAAACATTAAGTATCAATAAAACAATGTCAAAGCAAATATGATACCTTAACCTTATACCTCCAGTGCATTCACAGCCACTATCCTTTGCACACCGCGACCAAAAGAAAATTACCCACGAAGAGAATCGAACTCGGCACCTCTGCATTCTAACGCCTTCGCTTCAACGCCACCACCGTTGGGTCACAAGTGCCCAATGAAGAAATACAGTGTTGCCCTATATTTTATCTTCCTTTGACCCCAAGAATCTGGAAAACATAAATGTCTTCCACAAGCCACATGCAAACTAGTGAGCGTTGTCCAAAATGTAACTTACTGGGCAACAGAAATAATCATCCACATAATGCAAATAGAAAATTGTTATCCTTCGTGCAATCCAATCAATCGTAGGTGAAAGCAAACTTCCGGATGTCAAAGCGCAAACTAAAAACGTAATTCGAGTGCAGTCCCAAAAACTTTAGGTGAAACACAATTTGTCGGATGTCAAAGCACAAACTGAAAATGCAAGAAATTACTTGGGCAACTCAATATCGATAATCAACTCTCAATGAAATACAACGCTTTCTCGAAGATCACAGAGCTACGATTTTTATTACTCGGAGTTACAATCACTTTAGAAAATCATCCCCACTTATATAGCCATTTCTCCTTAACTGTTTGACATTGGCGCTCCTCCAATGATGGCAACACATCGACGAAAGAATTCTTTTTTCTTCGTCGCTTAAGGGTTGAAAGACCCTTTAATAATAATTAAAATAATAATAATTATTATTTTATTAATAATAAATTAAAATTAGACCCTTGTCAAAGGTTTGAGTTAATTTAATTATTAATAATTAACATGGACCTTCAAGGTTTTTCAAGAAGTAAAAACCTTTGCATTAAGTTAAGCTTGGTTTTAATAAAAACCCTTAATGAGTCCAAATGGTTTTAAGAAAAACCTTTAACCTTGTCACCATGGTTTTAATAAAAACCCTTTAACATTATGAAGCTTCTCAAGATATTTTTGACATCACACTCTTTTTGATATCATCACAAAAATGCATTTTGACATCAATGACAACTTATACACTTGAGCAAAGGCAATGTACCCAAAGTACCAAAAATTGCCAACAAATATGCCCTCATTCTTTGGTCAATCCTAAAAGGCTCCAAAGATGTTTAATTTCCTTTGGTCAAATACCAAAAGGTTCCAAATAAGCCTAGTTTCCTTCAGTCAAATCCCAAAAGACTCCAAAGAAGCCTAATTTCCTTTGGTCAAATTCCCAAAAGCTCCAAATAATCCTAGTTTCCTTTGGTCAAATTCCAAAAGGCTCTAAAGAAGCCTAGTTTCCTTTGGTCAAATCCCAAAAAGCTCCAAAGAAGCCCAGTTTCCTTTGGTCAAATTCCAAAAATCTCCAAAGAAGCCCAATTTCCTTTGGTCAAATCCCAAAAGGCTCCAAAGAATCCCAGTTTCCTTTGGTCAAATCCCAAAAATCTCCAAAGAATCCCAGTTTCCTTTGGTCAAATCCCAAAAGGCTCCAAAGAAGCTTAGTTTCCTTTGGTCAAATCCCAAAATGCTCCAAAGAAGCCTAATTATTTGGTCAATCCCAAAGTGCTCCAAATATGCCTTGTGTCCTTTGTTCAAAAGTCAAACAATCCAAAGAAGCCTAGTTTCCTTTGGTCAAAACTCCAAAAAGTAGATTTGGCCAGGCCTTGCCACCAACGTTGATAGCAGTTATGAGATTTGTAAATCTCCATTGATGTCTTTGATGGTAGCCAAGAAATAGTTAAATGCATCCATTTTATCACCATAAGGAGTTTTATATTGGACATTAATGCATATCTACTGGTCCATAATCATCATAAATCACAAAAATTACAAAAAAATAAATAAAACAAATTTCAAGTGCACCTCGTATCCAATTATTTACTCTATACACTTGGCGTTTGCAGTGAATTACACTCCATGCAATCTAGTAGGATGAGTAAATTACCATAATGACATATGAACAAAATTACTCATTGATGAATTGAGATGCTTTCACTTAAATCCCCAAGAAGTCCATTACGGTCAGACTGCTCCATGGGAACGCGGTATTCATTTCATTTCTTCTATAAAATTTTCATCAAATCATCAAACATAGCAATTCATAATATGCTTAAATCGAATTGCTATCATATTGATTCCCTAATAAGGCCATTGTGGCCAAAATTCTCCACAGGATAGAGATGCACAATTACTATTAATGGTTGAAATCATAGATGTAATAGGACATACCTTAAACAACAATAATCATCTTGAACTATCCAAATCAGTCATCTTGGTCAAGTGAATCGTTGCTTTCATCACTTTACATTTTCCTCATCGACTCATTGCTTGAGGGGGTAGTCATAATCATAATATTCATTATCAAAATCAACAATTAAACACTTAATCATGATAATTGCATTCATCCATGAATCATTACCAAAAACAATCATGCCCGAGTTTGGGGTAGAAAACAAGCAAATTAATTAAACAAATGCTTGACATTTTTGAAGCATGAAGGTAGGTCCTTACCTCTTTATTATTGAACAATATCCAATATCAAGTAGACCTGAGGTGAAAAGTTATACTTGAACCAAGTTATTTAACTTTGTTTGAAGTAATGATTCAGAGATGCACACCCTTTACATGATTGGGGCATCTAAAGTTGACCATATCAATGAACATCATTCAACCTACAATATGGCATTAGGTTGTTTTTTTTTACTCAGTGTTGTGTTTTCTCACAATGCATCCCAAAAAGGAGCATCTTTAGATACCTAAAACACATCAAGTTTAGGATACTACTCATATGGACATATTTTTAGGCCATGTGACTCACCATGGACCTTTCTAAGACCTGACAATGGTTATAACCACTCTATTAGGGTAGCCTATTCCTATTTTAGCCTTTACCACTGATGTCATTAGTGATGACCATCATCACCATCGATACTTAGAGAATCCATGGGTTGGTCGCACCTATCAATAGCAGCCATGGACGTAGCCACACCTATCAATAGCGATTGGGTCTGTAATAAATTCGAGCTACCCGAGCCGAGCAAAATCCATTTCTAGCAATGGTTTCTTGAGTGATTGTACCTACGAAGCTTCTAGAAGTATCCATCCAAATACCTCAGCATAAAATATTCTTGATCTTGGCTTCTTTTAGAAGCTAGGATTGAGATTCAGGAATTCTATTTAAGGCAACCTAAAATAAGAAAAAATCCTGGCTATCTTCCCTAACGAAGTGCTACAAATTTACCTAGAGAATTCATGATTAATTGACATAGTGAAGTGTTGCTGAACTGAAGAGATATTTCACATCCCTTTGAGATGCAATGAAGTGCTACCCAATTTTACCATACCATTTGCATATGTACCAATGGATATCATCAAAGATTTAAGACCAATCATCTTGTTGTTAAACATAAAATTACCTACAATTCGATCCAAATTTCATAATCAAACTATATCTTGAGACATGACCAACCCTTGTACATAAATTCAATGAAGGAATTGATTGTCATCGGCCCAAGAATATAGAGAACAGTGTCTCTATCCCATGGCTACTTTTTTTAACAATGGTTGGCAGGTACCGTCGCCACCATTGATAGCAGATAATAGAGTCTACCTTCTTAATCAATAGCAGTCATGATATGATGTATCTTTTCCTTTGTTTTAGTTAGTAGTTTAGTCATTAGATGCTTTCATTCAGTTTTCTAACATAGACTAGCTACTTTACTTTCAATATTTATGCTTTTATTCCAGTATTTCACGTATCTTTACATATCTTTATGCATTTGCTTTATAATTTGCACTTATGGAGAAACTAGCCTCATCTTGATGGGTCTCATATGTTATTGAAATTTCTTGTAGTTTCTTATGTGTAGGATACATGGTAGTTCAAAGGCTAAAGATCATCAAGTTCCATGTTCTTGGCATCATAAGCAAAGGTTGCAAGTAAATCCTCTATAATAAGATTAGTGGAGATGCAAAGACCTTGAGGAGTGCATCTTTATCCCTTTTTGGGCCACATTCTTTGTAATTTTGTATCGAATTGGGTATCCCAAAGAGGGATGTATTGTAACAAAAGATTATTTGATTAATAAAAAGAGATAATCCAAATTTTTTATCTCATTTTCTCAATGGTTACATAAATTTGATATTTCAATTTGTTTATAATATTACAATAGACTAGATGCATGGTTTTTGTAGCTTTACACTATGTAGATCCAAATGAATCCCTCTTTCTTAGCTACAGGGGTAATATTGGAGAACCAATCCAAATATTCTATAGCTTTAATAAAACCAACATCTAGGAGTTTTTTTAGTTCATCTTTTATCAAAAGAGTGACTTTAGAATGTATATTTCTTAGTTTTTATTTGATAGGTTTGTCATCTAGGTGTACAACTAAATGATGTACTACTAATGTAAGGTCAAGTCCTAGCATATCATCATATGTCCAAGAAAAAATGTTAAAAAATTATTTTAGGAGGTTTGTGTATTCTATTTGTTCATCTTGGGTTAGAACCTTTCCTAATTTAAGAAGTTGAGGGTTTTGTTCTGTATCGATGTTAACATCTATCATTTCTTTGTTCAAGGTTTGTGATTCATCTTCAAAATAAGGAGGGGTCATTAGTACCCCTAATTTCTCAATTTCTTGTGGATCTAATGATGTTTGCTCTGATTTGGATAGTGTTGTAGAGTCTATATTAAAATTTATTTTAAGGTATTCTTCAATATATGTTTGATCATAAAATTACTCAATGTTGTCTTCGTGTGGATCTGCTACTGATTCTAGGTGCATGAGTGGTCAACATGTTAACGTTGGTAAAGCATATATTTTTGTGGGGTATTTTATTGAGGAAGTACCATAGTTATTCCTTATCTTCATTACCCCATTAAGAACTATGGGTGAAATTTTACATCCTTCACCCACTCTTCCCTTCAAGAAGTGATTCCATCTACTTGAAAGGAGTTTGCTAAATTTTTGAAGATATTACTAGATGGGTGAAAGGTACCAAGTGGAGAAAATAGTCATGAGTGGACCAAAGTGTTCGATTAATGGTGGAATGAAGCAATATGGGACATAGCATGAGTGAAATTTTTCCTAAAGGTTTGGGTGAAATATTCCAAAAAACCCACCCAGCTCATTGGGAGGATATTCCAAGTGGCTAGCAAGGACAAAAACATTGTTTGATCCTACCCTTGAGGATAAAAATAACCCCCTCCCATATTGGATGGGGAAATAAGAGCACTATTTGGATGGAACATATGAGAATCATTCACCTTCTCTCTCCAGAGCCTCCACATATGTAAGGAAGTACGAAGAAAGAACCCACCTAGTACTATAAGTTCCCACCTTCACCCAAGTTTCAAAGATAAACTTACCTGCTACCGCAGTGGTCCGAGTACTCAACACTATACGTAAAATTGATGGGCTTTTGGTATGAAGCTCTTAAGGTACTTTAGTGTCTGTCACCCACTATCTCAACCAAAGGATCACCAGTAAAGGAGAAGGACAAGGTAGCTAGGTATTAATGAACTAGGTAGATATTTTAGAGGATCCAAAGGCCCAGTTTTAACCTAATGCATCTACCTCTTTCTATAATATTTGGTGCTATCCAAAGAAGTAGTGTACTGGTGCAGTGCCTATTAGTTGCAAGGGTCATCTTCTCACCTACCACCATTAATGTCCAAATTTTGAAATCCATGTAAATGTAATTATAAATAGTGGAATTTTGGTCATTCCTAAGGGTAGCTCTTTAGCCATTACAATTCTTATGTAAGGTTTCTCCTATGTAAATACAAATTCTATATTGTTTGATCTTTGGCTTTGTAATATTTTTCTTTACTTAATGTGTGAATATTAATTTCTATTTAGTCATTTAACTGGTCTCATGTTATTATATTGTCTGGATTCCATGGGATTCACTTGAGTGGCCCAGGAGAGTGTGTTTATGAATATGGGCTTGGGGTTTAATTTTTCTAACACCAGATAGATAGGAGTGCTCTAATTTTGCATCCTAGATCTCATGCACCTATCTGTTAGTTTTGAAATTTTCCTTTTGCTCATCACTTATAGGATCTAGAACTAAGGTACAATTGGGTGAGTTGTTAGGTGTAGGGTCTATTTTCATTCAGGGTATCATTCGTATAGAAGTCTTGATGTGACTCTACCCATCCTTGCGAGTTTTTGCTATGACCTTATTTTATGTCTTTTCTTCCCTTTTCCCTTTCTCTTTTTTACAGTGTAGAGTAGTTGGAACCACCCTTGAAGAAACTAGCCTCCTTTAGATATTGTCCACCTCGTATCCTGATGCGGTAGTCATTATATGCTTCTTTGTGTTGATATGTCATCCCTATCCTATGCACGGTGCTGTATTGACGACCAAAAATTTTTTGTGACTCTACTTGGGAACTCATTGAGTCCTCATGTTTTAGGAAATCATAGTTTTGTGGCTCTTTAATTTACCTAGATCTACTCAAATTCACCTGATGAATCTGACTACGTGACACAACTAGATCATGAGACCAGTAACCCATCCATAATAAATATCCAAACATCTTGTAGGACTCAAGGTATGGTGAGCAACCTTGATCTCACTAGTGAAGATAGCATGCTCATATGGTGACTCTGACTCTAACTCTAACAACACAACCAAGACCTCTAAATATTGGTGCCTTAATGGCTCAACTATTATTCCACTAGTGGAACGATATTGATCCTCTTAATCTTCCCCAATGGTACAATATTCTAGAGGTCACCTTTGATGCCCTACAAAAATATAGTGGCATCAAGGGAGCTATGAAGAAACACATTGAAAATATGGCTTCACTTGCCACCCTTCACAATATCATACACGAAGATGCAATGATCAGGCTATTGGTTGCTTCCCTTCAAGGCATATCATGGCTCTGGTATAAAACCTTATAGTCTAGAAGTATCTCCAAATGGGCAGATCTGGAAGAGCCTCTCATGGATACGTTTGTAAAAATGGAGGATCCCTTCCAATCTCTTAACCAATTAACATTTATCAAGAGGAACCCTCTCGAAGTATCATAGAATTCAATGTCTATTTTGATAAAATCTAGAAGAGGATTCCATGACAAATTCTCCCAACCTCCACCCAGGCATATCTATTCTACATCCAGGCTCTTGGTCCTAATCTTAGCTTCCTTCTCCACCAATCAAGGAAAACCAGTTTTCCATAACTCTATAAGGAAGTTGCTAGAGTCGAGCAAGTTCTGATGTGGAAGCTCCATCAAATCAGTTGCTTTTGGGAGCTAGTGCCAGATCATGCAATAGGTACATACCAGGAGCAAGTTTACCATGGTGACCACATCCACAAAGGCAATATGATAGATCAGCCCTAGATCCAGTAGGATATAGGTGAGGATGTGAATACCTATGAGTGGGAAAAGTACCTCAAGATGAAGGAAGAGTTAGTCATGGGATTGCCATAGCTAGCCAATCTCAAAAAGGGATAGCATGAAAATTTGGTCCCTAATATCTCACCACCTAAAAGGTAAAATACGATGGTAAAATTCATTGCCACCCTAGTATTTAAGAGCCTACGCACTCAGATGCTTTGGAAAAATAAGAAGAATTATGATTTTATCATAATTCTGATCCATTGTGGATAGCACCAAATGAATCACAAGTGGTGACTCAAATACAATGTGATATGGTTCATCCACCATATATTTAGAGGATGATTTATGGATGACACCCTAGCTCAGGTGTGCTTGTCACACCATAATTTTATGGCCAATAAATAAATTCTTGCATTATGTAGGGCTAGAATTATAATTTTTGTCACCGACCATTGGTGCAACAAAGTCCTATGAAAAGTTACCACTTGGTCAGGCATCGAAGGGCATCAACAAGGATTTTTCCAAAAATTATTTAGGAAATGTAACATTCTCCTCCATATTTATGTTGTTTTCCTAGTTCTCTATTCTTCTATCCATTGTTGTTGTGATCCCATAGCCTAAAGGATACATTTAAAAAATTTCAAGGCCTCTTAACTCATCCATAGGAGCTGTGGTAGGCATTGGAACTCATAGATGCAGGTACATGCTATAAATAGCCCCTATAGTAAGATGAAAATGAGTCCAAAAAGTACAGACCACAAGTCTTGGTTAAAGTAAAATGGCCTCCCAGTTGATAAGAGCCAGTAAAAGAGGATCATTGATGGATTGTGTGAAGAAAAAGGTTTGGGATAGAAGATATGAGGAACATTGGAAATCTATCTACTCTTGGAATGTCCCAGGTCTTTGATGGGTTACATTTAGGGTGATTCAATCCATAAGCATACCTCATGAAGAAGGGTCAATGCCCCATTGGTTTCACTTAATAGGTTTTGAATTGCTTTTTCCTTTGTGTCTCCCTATTTTCCTACCCTTTCTTCCCATTTGCCTTATTTTCCCCTTTGTTGCATGTAACTCTTACAACTGGTAATAATTATTTTGTTATATCTATTGCTTCCTATTCCCTTTTCCTCCTATGTGTGTCTTACAACAAGCTTCTTAAGCATTTGCTTATTATTTCCACTGCTTGTCTTCCTACTACTCTTATTTGTAGTAGTTCTCTCTATGTTTCCCACCTTGTCCTTGTCCTTCTAGTTTTATTTTCCTTGTTGCTCCCTTCTGCTCTCTTCGGTTGGGTCCCTGATCCTTTTCCTTCGCTCTGCTTTTCACCATGTTAGATGTCTCATTTCTTCCAACTTATTTTTGTGCTTATTTTTCTCCTTGCATATTCTCCTCCATCATGTCTTCCTTTCCTTTGTACCCTTACTTCCTCTCATTCATTTCCTTGTTGTGATTATTATATTTTCTAATCCTTCTGGATTTCTTTGTTTTTTATGAGATGGAAAAACCCCTGGAAGTCACCAAAGTGTGGGTGAAATTTTACATCCTTCACCCACTCTTCCCTTAAGGAAGTTATTCCCTCTACTTGAAAGGAGTATACTAAATTTTTTAATACATTACTAGATGGGTGAAAGGTACCAACTAGTGGAAGCAGTCATGGGTGTATCAAAGTGTTCGGTGAATGGCTGAATGAAATGGGGTAGGCCATATCATGGGCAATTTTTTTTCCAAAATTTTGGGTGAAATATTCTAAAAATCCTAACCAACTCATTGGGTAGATATTCCAAGTAGCTATCAAGCATATAAATATTGTTTGTTACCACCCTTGAGGATAAAAATAACCCTCACCTATCTTGGATGGGGAAATAAGAGTACTAGTTGGGCGAAACATATGAGAATCACCCACCTTCTCTCTCTAGAGCCTCTATGAATAGAGGGAAGTACAAAGAAATAACTCGTCTGATACTAGATGTTCTTGCCTTCACCCAAGGTTCAAAGAGATACCCACCTACTACCGTAGTGGTCTGAGTACCCGATATCATATGTAGAAGTGATGGATTCCTAGTGCGATGATCCTAAGTTACTTCAGTGTCTATCACCTACCACCTCAACTAGAGGATCACTAGTCAATAAGAAGGATGAGGTAGTTGGGTATTAATAAACTAGGCAAAAATGTTAGAGGATCCAAAGGCCCAGTTTTAACCTGATGCATCTACCTCATTCTAGAAGAGTCAACTCTATCTAGATAAGTAGTGTACCAGTGTGGCACTTGTCAGTTGCAAGGGTCATCTTCCTTCTTATTGCTATTAATTTCCAAATTTTTAAATCCATGTAAATGTAATTATAAATAGTGAAATTATCACATCCCTATTTCTTGATATATTTTTATTTGAAAGAATGTGATGCTGCATTGATTTTTGTGATGCAGGCATAGGTTTACGCATGGAGGTGGAAAAGAGTAACCACACCTTTATGGATACTGATATTTAAAGGCATAAGGTAGGTGGGATATGATGTGCTTCATCGCACCTTGGCCAGTGGATACATAGAAGTTCACCGTAGAATTTGAATATGAATCAGTTTGACTGTTGATGCATTAATGCATGTGTGTGATTGCACTTCATACAAGGTCACTACTACATTATTACATATTATTTGATGTTGTGTGCTTTTCTTGTGTGCTCCTTTTTGTTGTGTAATTTCAATATTAAGTTTAATAAATGGAAAGAATACAAAAAATAAAATAAAAATTAATAAAAAGAAAAAAAATGTAGATATGTTGTTTGTTTTTGCTTGGAAGAAAACTCATGTATTGTAAAATTATTTATATATATATATATATATATATATATATATATATATATATATGTATGTATGTATGTATATATGTATATATATATGTGTGTGTGACTATATATATAGGAAATTATGAATAATAATAAAACATAATTCAAATGATATTTAATTTGAATATATATAGAGAAAAAAAGAATTACCTTGATAGTTGTTATATGGAGAAAGCTAATGTAAAACATATCAAGAAGGCATCAATGAAGTCATCAATTTTAACGATGATTAAATGACCACCCACTAAGACCACTCTCCTCCACTCGAAGAAGGAGAAAATAAGCTATACTTGTCTGTGTATGGGTTAAAAAAATGATCAGGCATAACAAACCATGTAAGGCGTCACCTTGGGATGGTGGAGAAAGTTTCTTTTAATGATAACAAAAATGAAGAAGAGGAATATCATCTTCGGCATTGATGAAAAGAGTTGCAGGGATACAAATGCAAGGGAAGAGAACTAGAAGAGGGTGTTGAATAGTTAGTTGTAGCACTGAGGTAATTGGCTAGTGGTAAAGTGGTCAATTGAAGCACTGTATAACCAGATAGACCCTTCATTTTTAGTAATAGAAGTATGCTACTTGTGAGATATGTTTCCTATGCTTCCATTGTTGAACTGCATGCTATTTTTGTGTGATTAATTGCTGACATATTGCCACTATTGATTTTTTTTTAAATAACTTGTGGAAAACTCTCTCATGATAATATATTTTTTATTCTCGAAATCATAGCACTTAGTTTTATTGAATTGGTGGGTCATTGTTTTCCAGAGATGGCCTTTATAGTTTGTGTTCTTACATGAGAAAATATTTTCAATGAATCTGAAATGTTGCTAAATCTTGCATGCCTGTGCATTGCTTGAATGGAAATTCTTTTATTAGAATCTAAATCGTTGCTTGGGTTTCAGAACCAAACACTTGAGGAAACGGATTGTGGAGCAGTGTAGGGTTCAGTGGGACCACTACTTCGAGAAAAATGCCACCTGGGAAAATGTTGTTGACATGATAAACCAATTTCTTTACTTATTTGAAAATTGATAACCAAAATAAAATATGCTATATGTATTGAGTTGTACATATTTTATTTTTATGTTGACATGTTGAGGTTTGATATGGCAAATGTGACTATTATATAATTTTTTATATATACATATATGTATATGACCAGATGTTGTGGATATATGTATTTATGTTTTCTAGTTAACACAAGGACTGTGTTAATTCCTAGTGGAGGAGTATGTCACATCCTTGTTGCTTGATATCTTTTTATTTGGAAGAATGTGATGTTGCGTTGAGTTTTGTGATGCAAGCATAGGTTTACGTGTGGAGGCGAAAGAGAGTAACCACCCCTGATGGAGACTGAGGTTGAAAGGCATTAGGTAGGTGGGATATGATGTTGTGCTTCATCGCACCTTGGCCAGTGGATACATGGAAGTCCACCGTAGAATTTGCATATGAATCATTTTGACTGTTGATGCATTAGAGCATGTGTGTGATTGCACTTTGTACAAGGTCACTACTACATTCTTACATATTCTTTGATGTTGTGTGCTTTTCTTGTGTGCTCCTTGTTGTTGTGTAATGTCAATGTTAAGTTTAATAAATGGGAAGAATAAAAAATATATAAATTAATAAAAAGTAAAAAAATATAGATATGTTGTTTGTTTTTGCTTGGAAGAAAACTCATGTATTGTAAAACAACATATATATATGTGTGTGTGTGTGTGTGTGTGTGGGATATATATATATAGGAAATTATGAATAATAATAAAACATAATTCAAATGATATTTAATATATATATATATAGAAAAAAAAGAATTACCTTGATAGTTGATATATGGAGAAAGCTAATGTAAAACATATCAAGAAGGCATCAATGAAGTCATCAAGTTTAATGATGATTAAATGACCAACCACTAAGACCACTCTCCTCCACTCGGAGAAGGAGAAAAATAAGCTATACTTGTTTGTGTATGGGTCAAAAAAAATGATCTAGCATAACAAACCATGTAAGGCGTCACCTTGGGATGGCGGAGAAAGTTTCTTTTAATGATAACGAAAATGAAGAAGAGGGATATCATCTCCGGCATTGAGGAAAAGAGTGGTGGGGATACGGACGCAAGTGAAGAGAACTGGAAGAGGGTGTTGAACAGTTAGTTGCAGCGCTGAGGTAATTGGCTGGTGGTAAAGTGGTCAATCGGAGCGTTGTGTAACCAGGTAGACACTTGAGTTATGGTAATAGAAGTATGCTACTTGTGAGATATGTTTCCTATGCTACCATTTGACAGCTTTTTCCTATGTCTATGTGGGAAATATTTTATTAAATATGAAAATATCTTGATAGCTTGCCTGCTATGTGTATTACATGAGTGGGAAATTCTTTATTTAAATCTAAAAAGAGCTTGATAGCTTGCATGCTCTGTGTATTACATGAGTGGGAAATCCTTTATTTAAATCTGAAAAGAGCTTGATAGCTTGCATGCTCTATGTATTGCATGAGTGGGAAATCCTTTATTTAAATCTGAAAAGAGCTTGATAGCTTGCATGCTCTGTGTATTGCATGAGTGGGAAATCCTTTATTTAAATATGAAAAGAGCTTGATAGCTTGCATGCTCTATGTAATGCATGAGTGGGAAATATTTTTGTTTTAAAAAAATCTAAAAAGAGCTCGATAACTTATATGCTCTGTGTATTGTATGAGAGGGATTTCTTTTATTAAAACCTGAAATGGGTTCTAAGTTTGCTTGCTTTGTGTGAGTGTGAATCCTTATTAAAATCCGAGAAGGTTTCCATAGCATATGTGTGTTGTGCATGAATGTTGTTTGCATATAGATGCATTCTATGGCCAAGCTGATCCCATACTCTCACCTTTAGACTCATGTCTTTTCCCTGATCGGGTGGTCTACTGAAGGTAATGGAGATGTTTGCCAAGTTCTAGCTTGCACAAGAGCCATGGCACTGTAGCCATTTTATGAAAGAACAATAATATGCTATCTATAAAACAAATGGTTCTTATTTAGTTATATGCATACTTCGGAAATTTATATGAGAGTGATTTGTGAGCCAAGTTTGGCCATATATTTTATTCCTCGAAGTGAATGAGCAGAGATGTGCCATGAGGATATAAATGTATTCATTTCTGTTAAGGATATGCATATTTAAACTTTCAGATTTATGTGGATAAGGGAAGCCATAGATTGTGTTCACCTATAGTTTCTTTGTGACTGCGTTGTCAATCGAATTGTATTGAAATATTTTAAATATCAAAGGAACCTCCTCATATAATTGCAAGTCGTATCCGTGTGTTGTTCAATTTTTGAATGTTGAGAAAACTTGAACTGTGTTGGATTGAAATGATATCTGAAAAAAGGGCAATGTTATAATAAGAAGTCTGATGCCTTTTATATGATGAAAATTTTATTGAAAATTTAATTATAGGAAATAAAAGAATGTTCATTTTGTTTTCAAGATAGACATTTGATTTTAAAACAAGTGTCTTCTTAGCCCTAATCAGTCTCTATGATAATAGGAATCCAACTGTTATATAAATTGATTGCCGAAGAAACACTTAAAATGGGACCATTGATATAATATGATTTCTTTGTCATCTCATCTCTTTAATAAATAAAATAATTCTTTCCTTTAGATGAGGATATGTTTAGTTATGAAGACCTTCACAAAATATGTGGAAATAATGGGAACTTGCTAATGAAAAGTGTTTGGTAGTATATAAAACACAAGTTAGAGCAAATCGATGATTCTGTAGATATATAAATAATTTAATTAAAATTTAGACTAGATTTCATTATATAGAGTTTAAAATAAATTAATAGACTTATTTAGTTAAACTATGTGATTGAAGTCTGGTGAACTTGAATGGACAACCTTATTATTATTTAGAATTAATTTGTTAAGTTTTATAAATTCTTTAGTTATGTGAATATGTAATGAATTAACTTTATTGTTTATGATTCTTATGGAGAAAGTATTTATGTCAAATAAAGCTTGAATTGAGCATTAAATCCATATGGAAACCCTTTTTACCTGAGAGAATTAAAAGGGTATAATGGAAACAAAAATGATAAGACTTCATCCTTGTAATGAGAGCTAGTGCTTATCGAGAAGGATAGCACTAACCCAACTCCGATAGTTGTGGTGGTGACTATCATGATTCGGTGTCATCTATTATCCAGCTAATTAAAATATGGAGGTCTTAAGATATTGAGAGTAAATAGTGGCAGTATGGGATGTCACTCTAGGATGACATACAAATAGTATGTGAGGATGCTCATGAACCTACTTCGGTTGTGAAATTTCCAACGTGACTCATGGCTAGGGAGCTAGCTCATGGGGTTGGAAGTTCTAGCAGTAGATGGTATGGGCCGAATTACTCTCAATCGGAGCTGGAACTGAGACATATGGTCTAAGTGTCATGCGATGGTGGACCCTAACTAAACTTTAGTTGAAATTCAATGGTTAGGCACAGGCATAGTTATGCCAGTTCCAAAGCAATAACTTATTTAGTATGTATGGGTCAGTGGACTCTCATGGACAAGAGTGGGATTGTGAATCCATGTCCAACATGCTTGGAATAGGGGAGTTATGGCATCCACCCATCCAGGTGTTATGGGCCCTGGAAGGGCAAACCCCATGCCAAGATCAAAAGATACCCGCGAGAGGGGTAAAGATCTAACTAAGGCAATATTTGTGGGAAGTTGGCCGGTCCCGAGCACTTAAGACACTAGCTGTAGTGGTGAACATTCTTGAAGTGTGATAACTCTATGCCATGTACTAATAACTAGTTGGGTAAATAGTGAATATATGTAACATTTAAATATGCTCTCATTCAAAAAATTTGTGTTTGTGTGTTTTGACAACCGGTGAGTAGACCGGGTTGTGACAGTTGGTATCAGAGCCTAGGTTTGTGAAACCCTGGCTAATGAACATGAATAGATGTTCTGGCATAACTCTTTTGATGCCAAGTATGGTGGGTACCTCATGGAGGACCAGTGATAATATGCAAGAGGAAAATGTAGAAGTTCCACGAGTGGGAACGAGACGACTCATGAGGGAGTCTGAAAGGGTGCAAGCTGCTAGTATACCATGACGAGTGGTCAGGAAAGAGAAAGAGCCTATAGCTATAAGAGCTACATAGAGTGATGGAAATATGGCTCAAATGATTCAGTTGATGTAGGAGCAACTGAATCAACAACATGAGCAAATGGAAATCCAGAAAGCTCAAATGAGTGAGCATATGGATCAACAAAGGGCACAGATGGCCCAACAACAGGAATTAATCACCCAACAATAGAAAGTCATTGAGAGTTTGACTAAAATAAAGGAAACCAAAAATGTAAGTGAGTTTCCAGAAGGTTCCTCGAGAAGGAAAGTGGGTGAAGAATTGAAAAAGGAAATAAAGAAGTTGGATATATCTAAATTTTATGGAAGAGGTGATGGTGAGACCGCCATCAATTGGCTAAGTGAAGCCAAAGGATATTTTGTGATCCAACCTCTTTGCTCAGAATCTAAAATTACATGGACAACAGCTCAATTGGAGGGTCCTGCTAGAGACTGGTGGACCACATATAAGAAAACTACTCAGAAGGAAGCTACAGACATTCCATGGGAAGAGTTTGAAAGGGAATTTAGAGACCGTTTTCTCACACCTCAATTTTATATTGAAAAACATGGTGAATTTACCAACTTACGTCAGGGCAACATGACCGTAATAGAGTATTATGAGAGGTTTGTACAACTTTTGAAGTATGCCCCAGAGTATGATGGACAAGAGAAATTTAAAGCTCATAAATTTGTAATGGGGCTACACCCAAAATATAGCCAACTAGTTGGGAGAAAAGCACCTCAAACCTTATATGTTGTCTATGATGTTGCACGATATGAGGAAGCAAGTCAGAAAGAAGTAAAAGCTTATTATCAACAAGTTGAAAAAGAAAACTCTAAGAAAAGAAGGTTTTTCAACTAACATAATACAAATAAGGACCACTGCAGCAAACAACTCAACTAGGCCATATGGCAAGAGAGTGTCTCCCAACCAACACTGGGAAGCTACCACACCACAATAACCACCATAAGGGAAAATTAACTGGCATTTATATGTAGCTCCCCTACATGCTTTTGATATAGTCCTAGGAGTAGACTGGTTGAAAGCTCACAAAGCCTTATTAAATTTTGAGGAAATGTGGTTGGATTATACGGATGATGCTAACCGACGAATCCGTATCCACTACAATCGAACAACTCTTGAACCCCATTTGATGACCGCCATGCAGATCAAAAGAGTATTGAGAAAAGGATGTAAGCTTTATGTGGTTAAATTAAACAAAAAGGAAGAAACTGAGTCAAGCTCTACATTATTTCAACAATACCCAATACTAAATGAATTTAGGGATGTTTTTCCTGAGGATCTACCTGGTCTACCTCCAAAAAGAGAATTTGATTTTTCAATTGAGCTCATGCCAGGAGCAACTCCGATAGTTAGAACTCCTTATCGTATGACACCACTTGAATTGCAAGAACTCAAAACTCAATTGCAAGATTTTTTGGAAAAAGGGCACATTAAACCCAGTGTGTCACCATGGGGAGCACTAGTTTTATTTGTTAAAAATAAATATGGATCCTTGAGATTATGTATTGATTATAGGATGCTTAACAAAATGATGGTAAAGAATAAGTATCCCTTATCCAGAATAGATGATCTATTTGATCAACTGAGAGGGGCTACAATCTTCTCTAAGATAGACCTTAGATCAAACTACCAGTAGCTAAGAATTCAAGAAGAATATACTTACAAGACTACTTTTAGAACTCGCTATGGACATTATGAATTCACAGTATTACCATTTGGGTTAACAAATGCACCAGATGCATTTATGAATTTGATGAATAGTGTATTTTGAGAATAGTTAGAAAAATTTATGCTAATATTTCTGGATGATATCTTGATTTACTCTCAAAGTAGAGAAGAACATGACCAACACATGAGGAAGGTGTTGGAAATCCTTAGAAAGAATCAATTGTACGGTAAATTGTCCAAATGTGAGTTCTATACATCACAAGTTCAGTATTTGGGACACATTGTTTCAGCTGAAGGAATAGTTGTAGATCCTAAAAATATTGAAGCTATAATGGATTGGCCAGCCCCAATCAATGTATCAGAAGTAAGAAGTTTTATGGGAATGGTTGGTTATTATCGATGATTTTTTAAGGGATTTTTGAAGGTTGCATCTCCTATTACCAATTTGCAAAGAAAAGGGAAAGCTTTTAGGTGGATGACACAGTGTGAAGAAGCCTTCAGAATTCTTAAGGAAAAGTTGACAACTGCACCTATACTAAAAATAGCTGACCCGAGAAAATCATTCATTGTTTGTACTGATGCCTCATTGGAAGGATTGGGTGGTGTGTTAATGCAAGATGAGGCCGTAGTAGCATATGAGTCCAAGAAACTCAAGAAACATGAAATAAACTATGCTACCCATGATTTAGAGCTAGCAGTAGTAGTTCATGCTCTTAAGATATGGAGACATTATTTGTTAGTAAAGCCCTTTGAGCTTAAAACTGATCATCAAAGCTTGAAATATATTTTTACTCAACCTCTGCTAAATTCCAGACAATGAAGATGGATGGAGTTTCTAGTTGAATATGACTTTGGTATTGAATATATCAAAGGAAAAGAAAATAAACTAGCAGATGCTCTTAGCAGAAGAAGACATATAGCAGCACTTACAAAATGTCAGTATGATCTAAAAATAACAGATCAAGGAAATGCAGAGGAGAGATGAGTTTTGCAATCAATGCCACAATAAGGTTGAGTGAGAACCGAAATGGTATAAATATTATAATATTAAGCAAAATCTGGTGTGTTTTCATAACAGAGTAATAGTACCTAATGATGAGGGACTCAAAAGGACTATCCTGCAAGAAGCTCATTATCCACCATATTCTACCCATCCAGGGGTAATTAAAATGAGAGAAACTTTGAGAAAAGACTATTTTTGGCCTGGAATGAAGAAATATGTGGTACAATTCATTGCTAAATGCTTGGAATGTCAAAAGGTTAAGGCAGAGCATCAACATCCGGGAGGACAACTGCATCTGTTCGATGTGCCAGAACAGAAATGGCAAGTAATATCTATGGATTTTATTGTTGGCCTTCCTAAGACATGATTTCAGCATGATGCCATATTTGTAGTGGTGGATAAGTTAACCAAAGTAGCGCATTTTATACCAGGTAGCATATGTGATGATGCATCAACCATAGCGCAAAAATTTGCTCATGAAATTGTAAGACTACATGGTTTTCCTAAAATAATTATCTCAGATAGAGATTCGAGATTTACCTCTAAGTTTTGGTAAGCTTTGCATCGAGCTTGGGGAACAAATCTCAATATCAACACCACCTATCATCCTGAGATGGATGGACAGATCGAGAGGGTCAATCAGGTGCTAGAAGACATGTTGTGCATGTATTGTATGGATCACCAGAGTAAATGGGAAGATTATCTCTTCCTGGTGGAATTTTCTTATAATAACAGCTACCATACCACGTTGGGCATGGCCCCTTTTGAGGCTCTATATGGGTGTAGGTGTAGGACACCATTAACATGGGATAATTTGGATGATCGAGAGGTGATCGGTCCTGAAGTTGTTAAAAATATGGAGATCCAACTTAAGGAAATTTGTCAGCGACTTCGTGAAGTCGTTGATCGCCAGAAGAGTTATGCTGACTTGAAACGAACCCCCCGAGAATTTGTTGTAGGTGATAAAGTCTTCCTTAGAGTCAAACCGACCAAAATTTCAATCAAATCCACCAAATTAAGTTCCATATTTGTTGGTCCTTTGACATTGTTGACAAGATTAGTCTTGTCGCCTACAAGCTTGCCTTGCCACCAAATTTATCCAAAATCCATAGTGTTTTCCATGTGTCTCTCCTTCGCAAATATGTTGCTGACCCATCACATGTTCTGGATGTGTCACATTTGTAGACGTTAGACCCGCAACTCATCGAGGTTTGACCAGTTAAAATTTTGGGGTTCAGAACCAAACACTTGAGGAAAAGAACTGTGGAGCAGTGTAGGGTTCAGTGGGACCACTACTCTGAGAAAAATGCCACCTGGGAAAATGTTGCAGACATGAGAGACCAATTTCCTTACTTGTTTGAAAATTGATAACCAAAAGACAATTTGCTATATGTATTGAGTTGTACATATTTTATTTTGATGTTGACATGTTGAGGTTGTTATGGCAATTGTGACTATTGTATAATTTATATATATATACATATATGTATATGACCAGATGTTGTGGATATCTGTATTTATATTTTTTGGTTAACACAAGGACTATGTTAATTCCTAGTGGGGGAGTATGTCACATCCCTGTTGCTTGATATCTTTTTATTTGGAAGAATGTGATGTTGCATTGAGTTTTGTGATGTAGGCATAGGTTTACGCGTGGAGGCGGAAGAGAGTAACCACCCCTGATGGAGACTGAGGTTGAAAGGCATCAGGTAGGTGGGATATGATGTTGTGCTTCATCGCACCTTGGCTAGTGGATACATGGAAGTCCACCATAGAATTTGCATATGAATCATTCTGACTGTTGATGCATTAGAGCATGTGTGTGATTGCACTTCGTACAAGGTCACTACTGCATTCTTACATATTCTTTGATGTTGTGTGCTTTTCTTGTGTGCTCCTTGTTGTTGTGTAATGTCAATGTTAAGTTTAATAAATGGGAAGAATAAAAAATATATAAATTAATAAAAAGAAAAAAAATATAGATATGTTGTTTGTTTTTTCTTGGAAGAAAACTCATGTATTGTAAAACAACATATATATGTGACTATATATATATAGGAAATTATGAATAATAATAAAACATAATTCAAATGATATTTAATTTATATATATATAGAAAAAAAGAATTACCTTGATAGTTGATATATGGAGAAAGCTAATGTAAAACATATCAAGAAGGCGTCAATGAAGTCATCAAGTTTAATGATGATTAAATGACCAACCACTAAGACCACTCTCCTCCACTCAGAGAAGGAGAAAAATAAGCTATACTTGTCTGTGTATGGGTTAAAAAAAATGATCTGGCATAACAAACCATGTAAGGCGTCACCTTGGGATGGCGGAGAAAGTTTCTTTTAATGATAACAAAAATGAAGAAGAGGGATATCATCTCCAACATTGAGGAAAAGAGTGGTTGGGGATACAGACGCAAGCGAAGAGAACTTGAAGAGGGTGTTGAACAATTAGTTGCAGCGCTAGGGTAATTGGCTGGTGGAAAAGTGGTCAATCAGAGCATTGTGTAACCAAGTTGACCCTATTAGGACTAAAACTGATGGAGTTAGTTATACATGAAATGGGTTACAATATATAGGCATAATCCTATATGAAACACATGACACTTGTCAAGAGAAACTGACAAGTGTCAAGGAAGGCATAGTGCACATTACATTAATTCTAACATTCCCCCTTAATGTGCACTATCCTAACTAAAGAAAAAAACAAGTCAACATTAGGTAACATTCCCCCTTAATGTTGACTTCTCTAAAAAAATTCTACATCCTCCTTTATTGCTGATTTGGTCTTGGCTCGTGTTATTTGCATTTGGATCTCCAACTATGAATAATGCTAGATTCACTATGTATACATCTCGGTATGTTGCCTTAGGGTCAACCACTTCCATGGGTCTGTTGCCACTGGGTCAGCCGTCTAAGTGCCTTAGGGTCATCATGGGTGCCTTAGGGTCAGCCACTTCTGGGTCTATTGCCTCTGTAGGTCATCCTCAGAGGATGTTGCCTCTTGTAGGTCACTGACTAGATTCACCATAAATATCAAATCCTTCCTTATGGTGAACTCAATCTAGAAGGTGTCAATCTCAGCTGAAAATGCACCTTAATACAAATGAAAAACGAGCCATATAAGAGTGTCGGTATTTGCAGAAAATGCACTCAATACAATAAAATGAGCCATAGATGCCAAATATGAAGGAGAAGAGCAAATAATAGAAGAGAATCTCCTAAAGTGTCTTCGTATGTAGTCTTTAGAAGTAGATCTGGAAAAATGTTGGATAGAGTCTAGGGTGTCTATGTCTGTAGTCCTTAGAATAAGTGTCCTTATGGTAGTCACATCATCTTACCAAAAAGCATGGGTAACTAGTCACTGCATCCACCAAGTAGAAAGGGGAGACTACTAGATACTAGGTTCACTTATAAGTGCCTTGGGAGTGTCGGGTACAACCGAAAGTGCACTCCAAGGTAGAAAAACTTTGAGGCTAAAAAACTCAATTGAAATAGCCTCAAAATTACAATATGACACCACCATTGTGTCCATCATGGAAAACCATTTCCAAAGACTATAAATACCCCTATCTTCCACCATCATGTGGAAAAACCATAATGCCTATCTAAGGCAGCAAAATAAACCTCAGGAATATGATATTCCTGGCATCGCACTGTGGCGAAATAAAAACAGACTCAATTTTCCCTCGTAGGGGGATTACATGGGCTACTAGGCCTTCCACTCTTCACTTTCTATTTGGAAAAATAACAGGTCCAATATGGCCATTTTGTTGGCCAATAAAAAAATTCTTTACCTTGATTTAAAAAAAAATTCTCCCCCTTGGCAAACTACAAATTTTGAAAAAATGTGGCCATGTGGGCCTTTTCTACTCCACTTGACATGTGGAATAAAACATTGTTAAAAGAAAATAAAGTGCCCTAAGTAAAAAAGAATAAAACAACTCCATCATAGTAAAAAATAGGTGCAGAATCAATTCATTCCATACAAATCGTCTGCAACTAGACAGAGAGGGGAGTAAATGACGCCTATTGCATTTGGAGAGAGCGGTGCAGCAGTTCTTGTTGGGTTTCATGTCGTACTAGATATCAACACAAATTTTGTGCAAGGTAGCAGGCACCATCTCCCATGACCTCCTCCTTCGGCATCACCATTATTGCTATCTCTTCTATAGCCACTTTCGTAGCCGCCGCAGCGCTTCTTGCACCATCAATGTCGACATTAACATGTCAATGGTAATACGATGTGAGCATGCAGTAGTTGTATTGTTCCCGCACCGACTCTGCATTCATGGAAAGCATAACAATTCCTTTGGGCGATGCGTCAATAGGCATGTGTCTCCACCAATGGCTTGAAAAATGACCAACTTGAACTCCACGATCTCCACTAAATATTCATGATTAAACAAGCATGAACAGGAATTCTGTGATGCCAACAAGGGGGAAATCCAATGTGGTTGCTCTAGCTTTTGAATGCCAAAGATGTGGATAATTTCAACAACGGTTATGATGATTTGGGTGGTGGTAGTAGTAGAGGTAGCAACAGTGGCATTGAATCCCCCTCCACCTATTGCTACAGCAGCCAGATACCCTTTGGCTCTTCAATTAGGGGTTTGACTCCTCGCACCATGCAAGGCTAATATTAAATGCTGCTGCTGGCCAATGGGCACCCTTGAGGCAACTTGGCCAAATTGACATGGCTTGATCTTGTAGACAATCAGCTTATCGAAAGTCTTCTGGTCTCCAACGTCACTCAGTATGGATTATACCAACTTTTAAACATAAACTGGTCTTCGTATACATCGTACTCTTTCACTTTGCGCCCATCTCATGAAGGCAACATTAGGCAAACTCTGCTTATGACCGATCTGGCTAAGAAAAGAGATCTACTACTACTGTCCATCATGTCAATAGGTCATTAATATTGGCAGCACGCAACTTCTATTATAACGGGTCCATCATTGGTGTCGTCAGGGAGGGAGGATCAAAAAATTATCTGCCACTAAGAAAAAAACTTCACATCAACTACAGTTCGACATGGTCCACGATCAGAATTACAAACAAACTAAGCATCTCATAATAGCTTTCAGTGGCCTTTCTAGCACATAGTGATGTACGATCATTCCATCCATTATTTATTGTATAAAACACTGCACGATCGAAGGTGAGGACTCCTTTTCATTATTGGTGATGGAATTTTGCCAAAAATTATTAGATTTCCCTCCATCGCGATCGATCTTTGACTGTTGTTGATACGAAAAAAATATCCCACCACCATCGAAAGCAAATACACAGTCAACTAGTGAGTACCCCTTTCTTGATGATCAAGCTTCATAATCTTAAGGTACCTTTTCTAGCATACTTTCAGGTATCTCTATTTGATATTGTTCTTTCCCAACAATCACATACTTAATATCATCACTTCCAAAACATTTCTATTGCATTTTCAAATGTTTTGCAAGACTTTTTTTGATTTCTATCATTGTTTCATTAGCCAAATCATAATCTGCATCCATGCCCTCACAAGGTAGAATGCACCCACTCTTCTCTACTTCAGACCTATCAAAGGCAGTTTCAAAATGCTTCATTATTTGATTCACATTAGGTAGAACTCTTCTTGGAGTTAACATATGCTACAATAAACTGGAGTTTATCTCATTAATACTTTCCTTGAAATACATGTAAACTTGCATCATAGATTGGCATCCACATAGAGCAGCAATAAATTCTTGGAGTTGCTTCTTTGCTGCATCTTCATAAAGAATAACTTTACCAGCATTCCTCCCAATAGCCTCATTGGTTGCATACAGGCATGCAAGCAATCACTCCATATCAGGAAACCTAGCCAATTCTTTCTGAAACTTGACTACAGAATCTTTAGCAGCACCCTTTATTTCTGCTATAGCTTCTTGGCATTCCAAAATTGACTCCACACGTCTCAAATCCTCTTTTATTTCTTTTCTACTTTATTCCTCAGCCATCTTCGATATCGTGTTTGTACTGGACGTCAGCGATCTTGAACTTGATACCTTGATCATCGATGTGCATGCCATTCTAGCTGGAACCACTGTGTTGTCTGGCATTGCTACTCTGCCCTGCATCGTCCACTTCCAGCTCTCACTGCATTAGAGCTATAAGGGATTTAACCTTGGCATATTTTACCCACATCTCTTACAACATTGTATATATACACACAATCCTGAATATACTGCTCAAGCCCTATTTTTGAAGCTTTTCACTCTCAATCAAAAAATCTCAAACAACTTTCGACGCTTTTTACTCTAGATAGAAAAATCATCTCTTTTCATGCAAGGCCCTCGAAGATCACCACACCTACACTTTTTTAGGGCGAACAAGACTATGGTTGATCTGGGAGCAACATCACCGACATTTTTGAAAGCTAAACATCGATATTCCATAGAAGACTCAAACCTACAATCAGGAATTTCATAACCATTGAAGCTTCACCCATTGCAAACACACATATCCGTGAAGAAAATTGTTTGTGAAGAAAAAACTGAAAAACCTAAAAAACTAAAAAAAATTAACCTCCCTAACGTTTTTTTTTTTTAACCATCTGGTTTCTGATTCATCAAAAAATGGAGAGCATACTCCCTTGATAAAAAAAAATGCAAAGAAAAAAAATGAGGGGGGGAGGGAGGATTTCCATGAGGGAAATCCCCCCTCAAGGGTTTCACAGGCAGGAAAGGGATCCTGCTCTGAGACCAAATGTTAGGACTGAAACTGATGGAGTTAGTTATACATGAAATGGGTTATAATATATAGGCATAAGCCTATATGAAATACATGACACTTGTCAAGAGAAACTGAAAAGTGTCAAGGAAGGCATAGTGCACATTACATTAATTCTAACAGACCCTTGAGTTATAGTAATAGAAGTATGCTACTTGTGAGATATGTTTCCTATGTATGCCTATGTGGGAAATATTATATTAAATATGAAAAGAGCTTGTGTAGCACCCCAAAATTGGTGTAGTAAACCTTAGCAAATAATTAAAATTACTTTAGTAATAATTCAAAATTCAATTTTAACCCCGAATCGCCCGTTAACCACCTATAAATAGCTTTCCTCATTTTTTGTGTCATTTTTAGGATTTTTTGTGACCATTGGATGATATCATCTTTGATCAGACGATATCACCTCAGATCGGATGATTTCATCTAGAGCAAAATGTCCAGACGATCTCGTCCCAAACTGATTTGTGCATAATTAGCTTTTGTTTCAACGACGTCTCTAATCTAGGCAAAAGCATGTTTGCATCGTTAGAGACCTCCCCATTGGAGATCTTCTAGATTAGGATGATCTCCAACATCCTAACCTCCCTCCTAAGCCTACTTAAACCTTAGGACCCCCCTTGACATCCCCCTGGCTAAATTTTTCCTGTAACTTGACCTTTGCGCTCATTAGAATACCCTGGATTACCATCTACATTTGTGCTTTCCAAGTTTTCTTGCAGGGACCTCATTGATTTTCAGCTAGAGCAAACTCAGATCGTCGTAGACGATCCTGTACAATCTTGGATGATCCCATCAAAATTTGAGATAATTTTGACTGTAGTCTACATTGGGGGCAATCAATGCCCAGATTTTGTGCTTTTCCTATACTTTGCTACTATTTTATTCTGCATTTAGTTAGTTTTATTATTATTTCTTGTTATTTTGCATCTTGGTGTTCACCCATGTAGTTTAATTGCATAATAAAATCATGATTAGCTATTAAAGCATCATAATTTACTTGCATTTCTATTCGAGATTATCTTATTAACATCCTTATTATTATTTCACATCATTTTCCTTTATTAGTATAACTACATTTTATGTATTTTGTATCTATTTCTCTGTTTGCAGGTCTCTAACAAATTCGTCTGACGAATTCGTCAGATCTCAAACGATCTTGTATAATTTTAGACGATCCCGTCAAATCAGAGACAATCTGGATTGCTTCAAAAATTAGAATCTCCATCAGACATCTAGAATTAGGTATGGCTTTTCTCATCTAGCATATTCTCTATGTTTTTTGCTTAAATCTGTTTTTTGTCTTCATTTAAATCTACATTTCATATAGAACAACTTAGATTCATTTGGCCAAACCTAGGATTTGAATGATTAAAGGTAAAACTGAACACATTAAACTCATTCCCAACCTAGGCGTGGAGACTGCCACTAAACATTTCCTGGTGAACCCCACCATCCATCAAAAAATCACCTTAATACACCTCCCCCGAGAGGCGAAACCTTCAAAGGGCCTCTCAGTCCAAGGTATTGTCCCATCCTTCCCGCATCCCCCTTCCGAGCGTGGATCCTTTAGACTAAAGGTAAGGGTGCAAAAAATTTGGAATGATACATTTTGGTGAACCCGACGTGAATACATAGGCATCTTTCTGATTCAAAAATATTAAAAAAAAAAAAAAAATATATATATATATATATGTATACAAAATAAAAAAGTAACAAAATCATCATTTAAAGTTTGCATGTTTTAGATTCAATTCTAAATAGTATATACTACATATTACTTTTAGAAGTACTAAAGAAACCATGAGTTTTTACTCAAATCAATATGAGCCCATCAGTAATGTTGGAAGAATTCAGCCAAATACATTTGTTGATTATGACCAACCTCATCCCTATTCAACATCACCTCCATCACACTTTTCTCATTTTTCATCCTTACCCCAACAGGACAATCCCTTTGCCAATACTCTTCATAACGATATTATCTATTCTCCCATATATCCATATTATGTCTATCGATCCACATACAATCCTCCTCCACCATTTCAACATTCTTCTTTCAATACAACACATTCATTTCAACAAGAAAATGCTTATTCTTCCAATTCTACCATGCACTCACCTCCTACTTCGCAATCTTCCCGTCATCATTCTACCCATAATAAAGAAAGTAGAGGTGAGAAACCATTAGGCCCTTTTATGACTGAATTCCTAAGGCATGTATCAAAAACCTCTTGAAAACCTTCATCACGTAAATTTACTAAGCTCAATCAACCAATGGATATAATTCTCAAGTATTTACTTGATACAAATAAGATTGAACTTCCTTCCATAAGACAACTTGATACCACAATAGATTGGTTTAAACCTGAGCTACATTGTGAATATCATAGAGTGGATGGACATATGACACAAAAATGTAAAGATTTAATATGTTCAATTCAATATTTGATTGATGAGGGTCTTTTTAATATAAAGAAATTACAATCTACAATTGATTATAAATCTCTAGTAAACAATCAAACTCCTAAACAACAAATACCAATAATCAATCAAGACATGGGGATCTCCCAAGAACCCCTATTCAATTATCAACAACTAGAAACCAATCAAATATTGCATGTTAATGTGTCCCATCATGATGATATTATTAATATAGTAACAAAAACTACAAATGAGAAACCTCAAGTTCAATCAACCCAATCTGATATTCAAGAGATGGATTCCTCATTTGACCAACCTTCAAAACTATCTTTGACTCTAGAGAATGATCCAAAATGGAATGTAAGCATAGAAATCTCATATTTAGAATCAAAATCTCAATCTAAAATCCACTTTGATAGCCAACAACAAGTGATTAATCCTCAAGCAAAGATATCCCTTTTAGAAGTATTACAAAGTTCTCATAAGGAAACTTTGTTCAAGATACCTAGCCAACAATTTGTTCCTCATCATATTTTCTCTAAGAACATAATTAATGGTGTAAACCCTTTTGAGGTTAATCATATTTCATTCTATGATGAGTATATTCCTTCCTTTACTCCACAAGAAGACTCATCTCTTTACATTACAGGATCTAATAAAGAAACACTTGTTAGAACTATCATGGTAGATAATGACTCCTCTCTTAATTTATGCACTTATCAATTATTCCAAAAACTCAAATTAAAGGAAGAAGATCTTAATGAATCAAATGTTATTATAAAATCTTTTAATAATGAAATTCAAGAAACATCAAGTTCTATACATTCTCCATTGTCACAATTACCTTCTATCCATCATTTTTCTTCATCCATATATGATCATCCTTGTTTACCAAATAACATTCATGCATATCTTTCACATATACTTTCTCCATATTATCAAAACTTGGAATATAATAATAAAAATGGAGAATTTTCTTATCCTTATTACATTCTATTTTGTAACATGATCAATTTTCCACATATAAAAGTAAAATCTTTTGCTACATTATTCTACATTATAACAAAGATTTTGTTATCACTACCTTTTATTCATCACCTTTTGTTCTTACCTTCATCACAACCAAATTATCCTTCAAAACCTCCTTTGATTTTGAAGCAACCTTAGACATGCTATACTCAAATAACCTTGTATAGTGTATATAGATCATCTTGTATATACCACCAATTCCATCATCTAAAAATTCATATAAAAATAACAAAAAATAAAAAAAAACAATCACATTGTAGTTCTTTCAATTCATCAATTAAAATATAAAAACACCAAAAACATCCAAATCATCAAAATCTTCAAAAACATCTTTTATCTTTGTACTTCTCAATTTGTGAAGTATTGCAGTTATATTTTCAGTTATTTTGGATAAATTAGTATTTATTTGGAATCCCTTACTTTCACAAACACAAAATAAATATTTTGATTTTATCTGGCATGATTACTAATCTCTCTTATATCAAAGTTCACAAAATTCAATTAAATAAAGTTTGAACATAGAGAATTGATCTTGTTATTTACTTAAACCAAGCATATATTTTCACAATAAAATGATTATATTTGTAATGTCCATGCTATGCTACATAATAGAAATGGTTTCCTGAGAGAAAAGTTTCCCCTGCTATCCTATCAAGCACATGGTCTAGAATCTTTGAGAATTGACAAAAGGACAAGCTCACCCCTACCCAGAATAAAAATATCTTACTCTACATCTAATCCGAGCAAGTATCCCTAGCATAGGAAGAAAAGAAAAGTTCAAGAAAAAAAAAAAGTTATTTCAGCATTATCTCAAATATCAAAGGAAAAAAAAAAAAAGAGAGAGCAAAAGAGAAAAGCAAAATCAAAATGCAATAAACTCCTTTCCCTACCACTTGAAAAGAAAAGAAGGGTTGATGAGCTTGAATCCCTGGAATTCTCAATTATTCGAAAACTATGAGGTAAGCCCCATAACAGGTGGTTTGTGCCCAACCCACTTGGCCTTGGGTAACTCCTAGCGTGGTGATATGTCTGTCGCATTAGTGACCTCTTTTGTACGAGACCTATGTCTGCTTATGGATTAGCTAGCTCTTGATAACCCGACTTACATAGTAGTCTGGTACGGTTATATGCATCTAAATCATGGTTAATGAACACTTATTTGGTTAATTCAAATCACTTGTATCAAGTTATCTTGCTCAAAACTGGTAAATGAACAATACAATTGCACACACATTTGTATTTGAGAGATTTTGTATCATTATGATAAATCAAGATCGATAATGAATTCACATTTGCACATGAGGATTCCTTATAAATCTGCATTTCTCTTTGAGATAATTTAAAATATTTCTGTAACTCTTTTTGAATAATTTTATCCTTTTATTTCAGAATTTTTGTTTTTTAACAAAGCAATTACATACATCTTCTCACAAAATTTCAAAAATAATTTCAAACAAAATTTCCATATTATTATTTTGTTTATCAAAGATCAAAAATGCATCTTGCAATAAAACCAATCTATTTTTTTCTTTGGATTTCACGATGATGGTATAAGTTTATACCTAAATATTCTATGCCTAGCGCAAACCATTCTACTACTTTTATTTCCCATTTATTTAAAATCATAAAAAACATATGACTTAAATCATTATGTTACACAATTATGCTTTAAAACAACGCATATTGTTACTATTTTATGTCATTATGTCAACTTCAATTTTTCAATGATGGTATAATTCCTAGGGAATTATTCAAAATTTTTATCACACTTAGGAATTTATGCCTAGCAAAAATCATTTTCTCAAAATATTTCATGCATAATATTCTCATGGAAATCTGAAAACAAATCACCATCATCATCATCATTTGCATCATCACAACAAAGTCTTAAGACAGTCTCTTAAGCACTCTTTTACTTTTTAGCAATATTTCTATACCGGGATTAGCTTGACGACCGAGTGAGCGGTGACTCCATGAAATGGTCTATAATAGCGACAATGTCCTTTGAAATTATTGTTAAAAGTCCCTTTTTATTATTATTATTATTATTATCCCGCAAACAACCAATTTGTTTACATCAGATTATTTCATTTAAATTTAAAAAAAAGCATGACCTCCAAACCATAATATTTCCAAATGGCATAATTACATGAATCATCAAATCAATCACACCAAAACATTAAAGCATCATACAAACACATAAGACAAGTCATATGATCAAATATATATATATATATATATATATATATATCTCAACAATATATGTACATCATATCAAAACTAGATTGGTATGCCATAATCTACATCTTGGCATACTCAATCCTCTCAATCATATATTTAGTCTGTGGAGTACAGTATCCTAGCCTTGAGAACCCCTCGAGCTCTCAGTCTCATCTCCTCCCCCACCTTGAGGTGGACAAGGTGGCCCCATCACAGTATGTGTGGTACTGTGAGTCCTAGTCGTCGATCGGGATGAAGTCCTCAATGACCTAACCCTGATCGGATCTGCAATGTCGACTGGTAGCTGTACCCTTTGGCCCTCTAGGACCATCTGGAAGTAGATATCCTAATAGAACATGGTCTATGCAATCGACTGTGCTAGCTCCTGAGTGCTCACTCCTCTGCTCCATGCTCTGAGGCGTCAAACCTCATCTTTGAGCTATGTAGCCTCAACTTGGTGGCATGCAGTATCATCCTGTAAAGTCTACACCTGTGCCTGGAGATAGAAAGTCTTCTCCCAAATAGTAGCCATCTCACTACTCTCTCCTATGTCCACACCCTTGCCCTTATCGGGCAATGGTGGCCTCTCTCTTCATGGAGAAGGGGGTCTCTCATCCTTCCTCTCCCATTGTCATGGCCTCTATTGATCCTGTGGCCTCCTCTGCTCTCTCCTATCGTGACCCTATGCCACATAAATGGCCACCTGGAATTGCCTCCCAATTCGATGCACAACTGCATGAATCAGACCCTGAGCCCTCGTCATCCGAGGAGGGCAGATGCCTGCGTAGCAGGCATTGTAGCTGTCGGCTACCCCAGTGTCGTCCCCATCCACTGGATAGATCGAGGTGTCATCTACATCCTGACTCCAGAAGCACTACATATATGGAGCCTCGCTAACTATAGTGTTTGAAGAACACAAGCTTATACCGAGAGGGGGGGTGAACAGTATAAGACCACTTTAAACTTTTTCCTTCAACTTTCAAATTAATATTATGCAGTGAATAGATAGCAGTATCAAAAATAGTAATCAAAGCAATGCACAAAATACCATCCACAATAGAGACACAACAATTTACGTGGTTCACCCAATGCGGGCTACTCCACGGATAAAATATTTCACTAAATTTTATCACCTCAAATTCTGGGAAACCTTTCCCGATTACAAAGTTTATGGGCACCAACCCAAAGGAGACACCAATCCCCTAGCTCTGCTCTGGTTGGTGATCCTCTAGAAAACCTCTGCCTCCTCTGCCCTTAGCAAGTGGAACTCTATCCATAGAAGACACCTGTCTTCCCTGCTCTGGCTGGAGACCTCTGTCCTCAACTCTTTCACCTCCAAAGCTGGTCCTCGAATTTGCACTAAACACAGTCCTTCGGTTCAGCACAAATGTCCTCGTTCGCTTCCTCTGTTTTGCACCAAACACAGTCCTTCGGTCTGGCACAAATGTCCTCGAAATTGCACCTCTGCGCAATCACAGTAGCACTCGATCAAACATCAACTTATGCACCTCTACGCAATCACAACAACATGATCTTCGTGCACTCTGCTTCCTTGCAATCTCTCTCACTTAGAAGATTCGATGGAATGCACTCGTATACTGCAATCGAATTTGCACTCTGCTTCTCGATGATCGAACTTCTCCCCGCACTCTATCTACGAAAGTCGCACTTCGAACGCACACTTCGATCGATGCCAAATCTCTTCAAACAACCCTCCTTTTATACTAACATAATCAAGATCTAAACCTTGGTCTTAGTCGGCTGTTATGCAAATGCAAACCCTAACTCCGTCGGTTGCACGCCCTAATCTTCGTCGGCCCAATTTTAACTCTGTCGGCTTCAACCGCCTCTGTGGTTCAGTAGCTTCTACCGTGAAACCACAACATGTCGCGATATCATGACATTTTTGCAGCCGTACACTTTTGTTTGGCTATTGTCGCGATATCGTGACACTTTTGCTTTTGTCTGCCTTGACTACGTTCTTGTCGTGATATCGCGACACTTCTGTCTTTGCTGACGTCATCTTCACTCCTATCATAAAATCATGACACTTTTGTCTTCATGGCCTTCTTCTCTGCTTGCACTAGCAAAAATGAAACATGTCATGAAATCATGATGCTTTCGCCTTCGAGCTCTTCCTTCTTCAATTCATCATAAAATCATGACGCTTCTTCTGTTGAAGACTTGCTAACTATTTCTATCATGAAATCATGACACTTTCTCCAACTCAATGTGCCATCTCAACCTATCATGAAATCGTGACACTTTTTGCATTCGCAAGCTTTCTCTTCAACCTGTCATGAAATCGTGACACTTTCTGCATCCGTACAACTTCTTTGTAGCCTGTCACGAAATCGTGACGCTTCTCATTTTAGACTCTTCCCTTTGCTGCATGTCACGAAATCGTGACAGTTCTCACTTCGAGCTTTTCAGCATGTCACAAAATCATGATAGTCCTCACTTAGTCTTTTGCAGCATGTCATGAAATCATGACACTTTTCGAGATACTTTATCTCTCTTCGAACTTGTCATGAAATCATGACAGTTCACACTACGGACTCTCCCTTCTGCATCATGTCACGAAATCGTGACACTTTTTCATCCATACAACCTTCCTTGCATTATGTCACGAAATCGTGACACTTTTCCTTCTTTGCCTTCCTGCACTTTTCGAGTCACGAAAATGCGACATGTCACGAAATCGTGACACTTTCCACCTTGCTCTCTTTCTCTGCCAACATGTCGCGAAATCATGATAGTTTTGCCGCTTCTTCTCTCTCTTCCAACATGTCGCGAAATCGCTATAGTTTTTCTTCTTTCTCTTCCAACATGTCACGAAATCATGACACTTTTTCAAAAAGCTTTCTCTCTCCTGCCTAAGTCGCGAAAATGTGACATGTCGCGATATCGCGACACTTTTCCAACTTACTTTCTTTCGAACCTGTCAAGCCGAACCTTCAACAAAACACATTATTTTTACATCAAATCAAATTCTTTCAAAAGCTTCTTGACATCAATGACAACTTATTCACTTGAGCAAATGCAATGTACTCAAGGTACCCAAAATTGCCAACAATCTCCCCCTTTGTCATTGATGGCAACCCTTTACTAAAAACACGTCTCAGGAGCAAAAACTGAAACCAACTGTGCTAACAGCTGAGAATCTCCTATTGAAGTTTTGCTCCCCCTGACTTGAAGCTTTCCTCTTCACATTGAAGCTCTCCCCCTTACTCATATCTCTCCCTCTTACTCATATCTCTCCCCCTTTGTCATCAATGGCAAAGGGTCACCTTTGGGGCTTGGGACTAAGAATGAGCCTCTTAGCTTAGTCCCTCCCCCACCTCCTCATGAGGAGATTAAAACTGGGGTGGGAGTAAAACTCCCATTAGGCACTGATCATCATCAGTGTCTATAATTTCCTTGCCCGGCCTTTTCTTGAACTTTTTGCCCGCATTCCTATTTTTGTCACTGTTCTTGTTCTTGTTCTCATCCCTGTCCTTTTTCATGCCTTGATCCTTGGACCTGATCATGCCACTGTTCCTGTTCCTGTACCTTGGAAGATCAGCTCTACACTGTCTAGTTGTGTGGCCTTCATTGTTGCACTTATAACAAGTAACAATGTTATTTCTTTTAGGCATACTTGTTCTTTGAATCCTCCTGTTTTGACTAACCCTGCTCCAGTTATTAGCCTTGCAAAAAATTGCCTTATGCCCAAACTGTTTACACGAGTAGCAATACCCTTGAAAGAAATTACCACCTCTGAAACTGTCATTTATCTTCCTTACTTGAGCCATGCAATGTGCAGCCATGTGACCAAACCTGTAACACGCAAAACATCTATCGTGAAATTTTCCTTTATACGACCTCTTGGGTCCTGAAAACTTCTTCTTCGCATTCTGAATTTTGTTTTCTATTTCTGTGCATCGATCACTCATGGACTCATGTTCTGAAGTACTTTCTTCATCAGAACTCTCTTCCTTTTGGAATCTCTTGCTAGATTCCCCAACCTGTTCTTTGTGCGGCTTAACAAAACCAAGACCTATTTTATCTGTTGGATTTCTTTGACCTTTGATGAGAGACTTAACCCTTTTGGAGCTATCTTGAAACCTGTACAGCTTATCCTTGTACTCTTTAGTTTCCACTTCCAGAGAAGCCATTTTCTGTTCCAACTCATTATACTCAAGAATCTTAGACTCTAACTCATCCTTGAGTTCCTGTGTTTTAGCTATAGAGAAGTCAAGACTTTCTATAAGATCGTCTCTCTCCATACAACATTCATCTAACTTATCCTTGAGTCTATCATTCTTCTTTCTTTCCTTTTTCAAAACACTAAGAGCATTATTAAGTTCACTTTCAAGATCTTTTATTTGTTTGCTTTCTGAATCCTCAAGGCCTTTTCCAGATTTCTTATCACTAGAGGTGCTACCTTTTTCAAAAACCATACAAGCATCTTCTTGATAGTTTTCTGAAGCATCCTTATACATACTGGAAACCAAATCATTATTTGTACAGTCATCCTCAAGGTGACCAAAATTTCCACATCTAAGACATTTCATAATAATGAATCTATGTTTCGGTTCTTCCTCCTTTTCTGATATGAACAACATCTCATTTTCCTCATCACTTGAAGAGCTTTCACTATCACTGCTAGAACACTTACTTGCTTTGTCTAGGTAGAAACTCTTCTTGTTCTTGTGTGAATACCTCTTTCCTTGATTGTTGTGCTCATCTTTGTTCTTTCTGTAATACCTGTGCTTTTCAGAATCCTTGCTCTTAACATCCTGTTTCTCTTCATCACTTTCATTCTTGGAAATAGTACAATCAGTAGCATAATGACCGAACTTTCCACAATTGAAGCATCTTATATTTTTCATGCTTTTGTGCTTTCTAGATAACTTGCCTTTCTTGCTGTAATATGCCTCTTCATCACTAGAAGACTCATCACTCTCTTGAAGTTGTTTACCCTTAGATTTCTTGGTAGCCTTGAAAGCCGCCTCTTTCTTGACGTCAACCTTCACCTGAGTTCTCAACTCAAATGCTGCAAGAATGCTATGAAGCTCATCCTTTTTCAGCTTATCCAAATCTTTAGCTTCCTCAATAGCAGAAATCTTTTCACTGAATCTATTAGGAAGAGATCTTAAGATTTTATCACAAACATCATTTTCAGCAAGTTCAAGACCTAAGTCTTTCATGGAGTTAACAACCTCATCCATGCGAAGCATGTAGTCACTAATATTTTCATCATCATTCATCTTGAGTTGTTCAAACATACCTTTGAAATGTCTCAACTTGGCCTTTCCGACATTTGCATCACCTGTATGAACCACCCGCAACTGTTTCCACATTTCACTAGCTGTCTTGCGGTGAATTACTTTGGTGAGATCTCGCTTTCTGTAAGCCTTTCAGGATTGCATTCATTGCTTTTGAATTGTTGTGATGTAGAAGCCTATCTTCTTTAGTATATGGACCATTTACAGGAATAGTGTACCCATCTTCAATCACTTCCCAAACCTCATTCCCAAGTGCCATTAGATGAACCTTCATCCTTGCACTCCAAAGACCAAAATCTGATCCATCAAGAATAGGTGCTGCATTTCCGCTTGAATAATCCATTGTGTTCTTATCAAGCTTTTCCTTCAAGCTGTTTAAACTTTTCGAAGGAACCCGCTCTGATACCAATTGAAGAACACAAGCTTATACTGAGAGGGGGGTGAACAGTATAAGACCACTTTAAACTTTTTCCTTCAACTTTCAAATTAATATTATGCAGTGAATAGATAGCAGTATCAAAAATAGTAATCAAAGCAATGCACAAAATACCATCCATAATAGAGACACAACAATTTACGTGGTTCACCCAATGCGGGCTACTCCACGGATAAAATCTTTCACTAAATTTTATCACCTCAAATTCTGGGAAACCTTTCCCGATTACAAAGTTTATGGGCACCAACCCAAAGGAGACACCAATCCCCTAGCTCTGCTCTGGCTGGTGATCCTCTAGAAAACCTCTGCCTCCTTTGCCCTTAGCAAGTGGAACTCTATCCATAGAAGACACCTGTCTTCCCTGCTCTGGTTGGAGACCTCTGTCCTCAACTCTTTCACCTCCAAAGCTGGTCCTCGAATTTGCACTAAACACAGTCCTTCGGTTCAGCACAAATGTCCTCGTTCGCTTCCTCTGTTCTGCACCAAACACAGTCCTTCGGTCTGGCACAAATGTCCTCAAAATTGCACCTCTACGCAATCACAGTAGCACTCGATCAAACATCAACTTATGCACCTCTGCGCAATCACAGCAGCATGATCTTCATGCACTCTGCTTCCTTGCAATATCTCTCACTTAGAAGATTCGATGGAATGCACTCTATACACTGCAATCGAATTTGCACTCTGCTTCTCGACGATCGAACTTCTCCTCGCACTCTATCTATGAAAGTCGCACTTCGAACGCACACTTCGATCGATGCCAAATCTCTTCAAACAACCCTCCTTTTATACTAACATAATCAAGATCTAAACCTTGGTCTTAGTCGACTGTTATGCAAATGCAAACCCTAACTCCGTTGGCTGCATGCCCTAATCTTCGTCGGCCCAATTTTAACTCTTTCGGCTTCAACCGCCTCTGTGGTTCAGTAGCTTCTATCGTGAAACCACAACATGTCATGATATCATGACATTTTTGCAGCCGTACACTTTCGTTTGGCTATTGTCGCGATATCATGACACTTTTGCTTTTGTCTGCCTTGACTACGTTCTTGTCACGATATCGTGACACTTCTATCTTTGCTGACGTCATCTTCACTCCTATCGTGAAATCATGACACTTTTGTCTTCATGGCCTTCTTCTCTGCTTGCACTAGCAAAAATGAAACATGTCACAAAATCATGACGCTTTTGCCTTCGAGCTCTTCCTTCTTCAATTCGTCATGAAATCATGATGCTTCTTCTATTGAAGACTTGCTAACTATTTCTATCATGAAATCATGACACTTTCTCCAACTCAAAGCTGCCATCTCAACCTGTCATAAAATCGTGACACTTTTTACATTCGCAAGCTTTCTCTTCAACCTGTCATGAAATCGTGACACTTTCTACATCCGTACAACTTCTTTGTAGCCTGTCACGAAATCATGACGCTTCTCATTTCAGACTCTTCCCTTTGCTGCATGTCACAAAATCATGACAGTTCTCACTTCGAGCTTTTCAGCATGTCACAAAATCATGACAGTCCTCACTTAGTCTTTTGCAGCATGTCACGAAATCGTGACACTTTTCGAGATACTTTATCTCTCTTCGAACTTGTCACGAAATCATGACAGTTCACACTACGGACTCTCCCTTCTGCATCATGTCGCGAAATCGTGACACTTTTTCGTCCGTACAACCTTCCTTGCATTATGTCGCGAAATCGTGACACTTTTCCTTCTTTGCCTTCCTGCACTTTTCGAGTCGCGAAAATGCGACATGTCGCGAAATCGTGACACTTTCCACCTTGCTCTCTTTCTCTGCCAACATGTCGCGAAATCGTGACAGTTTTGCCAGCTTCTTCTCTCTCTTCCAACATGTCGCGAAATCGTGACAGTTTTTCCAGCTTCTTCTTTCTCTTCCAACATGTCGCGAAATCGTGACACTTTTTCAAAAAGCTTTCTCTCTCCTGCCTAAGTCGCGAAAATGCGACATGTCGCGATATCGCGACACTTTTCCAACTTACTTTCTTTCGAACCTGTCAAGCCGAACCTTCAACAAAACACATTATTTTTACATCAAATCAAATTCTTTCAAAAGCTTCTTGACATCAATGACAACTTATTCACTTGAGCAAATGCAATGTACTCAAGGTACCCAAAATTGCCAACAGTGTTATCCCAGACGATCCGAGAAAACTCGTAGTCCTTGAGAGATGGGATCCCCTGCTGTAGACCGAACTGCCTCAAAACTCAGTCATAGCAGTGGAGCTCCACCTATACCCTATCTATTCTCAACCACTAGGTTTGCCTAACGTGAGCTAGCTCCTGTTTGTCCTCGGCCCACCCTAGATGATCTCTCTAATGCCTCTAGGTGATTTGGTCGGAGACAATGTCATCAAGTAGTCTTTGGGACATTGGCAGATCTATCTGCTACTGTGACCCTCTCCGGAGCCACCAATAGAAAACTCGGGGCTTATCCTCATCAATCCCTATCATTGGGAGCCTTATCGACCTTTGCACCATGATGTGCTCCCAGCACTAAACCTATAGTAGTGATGTCATAACCAGACATCGGTCGCCCTTGTATATGACCCCATGCTGGATCCTATACAATCGGCATAGTACAAAGCTCCCCCAAGAAAACCTATATCCATGGTCTCTCATGTCATAGACCACATTTGTTAGTAGCCATGGTACTCTGCATCCACTCTAATGGCATAGCAGCAGACCACCTACCACCCCAGCCAAAACTTGTATCAGTCTAGATGCCCTAGGCATCTGGTGTAGCGACTCGATGTTCACTCCGCCCTTCTCTAGGGTGAAGCTCGGATCTCTACACAGTTGCATCATCGCATGGCCCTGATTGGCCATGAGATTTATTAGCCATCCTTGTATGGGGATCCTCAAAATTCTCCATACATCCTCTAATGTGGGAGTCATCTCCCCTGTCAATAACTAGAAACAAGAACCTGGATACCACCTCTCTGCTAGGGTTGTCAATAGCCCCATATCTATAGAAACCTGTGGCATATCTACCACATGCTGCAAACCAACTTAATCCAACTGATCTCACTCTACCTGAGATAGAGCAACCAAGTCATCCCTCAGCCCGTCGTATTTCCATTCTCTACTCTTTAGTAATCCTCTCTACAACATAAACAACAAAATAATAAAAATCATTAATAAAATAGTGATTAAAAATTCAAGTAACACAAGTTCAATTTGACCAAATTCGTCTCTAATTTCACAAGCTGAAATCGTCCCTTATTTGACAAAATCGTCCCCATTTTGCCTATTTTGCCTATGGACAAAATCGGCGATATCAAGACGATTTCGACGAAATGGAGACAATTTTGTCCTGACGATGTTGACGACCCAAAAAATGGCCACGATGCTCAAAAATCATTCAAAATTAATCTAAAAAGCATAGAAAATCAAAATTAAAGAATTCTAAACTAAGTTAGACTCTTACTTGCAGCCCGCGCCAGACCTCTGTCGATCTGTGCACTGTCTCAACCATTTTGTTTGTAGAGCTCCAAAAACCATAAAATGAAAATGAATAGTAGCAATGAATTAGGGTCTTACATTATTTTTCTTAATTTTATTCAAAAACACTTAAAAACATTTTAAGTTTTGATTTTCTGCATTTTTACCTCAAACGTTCGATTTGGGTAAAAACACAGAGGGGGCACCATAGTAAGCTGCCATACGATTCGACCTAGAATCATCGCCTAAAAATGGGAGTAAATTTTTTCTTTCTCGTAAATCAAGAAGAACTCGTCTTTAACACATTTTCTTCAAAAAATTTGCTAAAGAGGGGGCAAAATATAGCACCCCAAAATTGGCACAGTAAACCTTAGCAAATAATTAAAATTACTTTAGTAATAATTCAAAATTCAATTTTAACCCCGAACCGCCCGTTAACCATCTGTTAAACAACTTTCCCCATTTTTTGTGTCATTTTTAGGATTTTTTGTGATCGTTGGATGATATCGTCTTCGATCAGATGATATCACCTCAGATCGAACGATTTCGTTTGGAGCAGAACGCCCAGACGATCTCGTCCCAAACTGATTTATGCATAATTAGCTTTTGTTTCAACGACGTCTCTAATCTGGGTAGAAGCATGTCTGTGTCGTTAGAGACCTCCCCCATTGGAGATATTTCAAATTAGGATGATCTCCAACCTCCTAACCTCCCTCCTAAGCCTACTTAAACCTTAGGACCCCCCTTAACATCCCCCTGGATGAATTTTTCCTGTAACTTGACCTTTGCACGCATTAGAATACCCTGTATTACAATCTGCATTTGTGCTTTCCAAGTTTTCTTGCAGGGACCTCATTGATTTTCAGTCGGAGCAAGCTCAGATCGTTGCAGACGATACTGTACAATCTTGGATGATCTTGTCAAAATTCGAGACGATTTCAACTGTAGTCTGCATTGGGGACAATCAGTGCCCAAAGTTTGTGCTTTTCCTATACTTTGCTGCTATTTTATTCTACATTTAGTCAGTTTTATTATTATTTCTTGTTATTCTGCATCTTGGTGTTCACCCATGTAGTTTAATTGCATAATAAAATCATGATTATCTATTAAAGCATCGTAATTTACTTGCATTTCTATTTGGGATTATCTTATTAACATCCTTATTATTATTTCACGTCATTTTCCTTTATCAATATAGCTACATTTTTTGTATTTTGTATCTATTTATCTATTTGTAGGTCTCTGAAGAATTCGTCTAACGAATTCGTCAGATCTCAGATGATCTTGTCTGATTTCAGATGATCCTATCAAATCAGAGGCGATCTGGACTGCTTCAAAAATTAGAATCTCCATTAGACATCCAGAATCAGGTATGGATTTTCTCATCTAGCATATTCTCTATGTTTTCTACTTAAATTTGTTCTCTGTCTTCATTTAAATTTGTATTTCATATAGAATGGCTTAGATTCATCTGGCCAAACCTAGGATTTGAATGATTAAAGGTAAAACTAAACACATTAAACTCGTTCCCAACCTAGGCGTGGAGACTGCCACTAAACGTTTCCTGGTGAACCCCACCATCCGTCAAAAAATCACCTTAATACACCTCCCCCGAGAGGCAGGACCTTCAAAGGGTCTCTCAGTCTGAGGTATTGTCCCATCCTTCCCGCATCCCCCTTTCGGGCGCGGATCCTTTAGCCTGAAGGTAAGGGTGCAAAAAATTTGGAACGATACAGCTTGATAGCTTACATGCTCTATGTATTACATGAGTGAGAAATTCTTTATTTAAATCTAAAAAGAGCTTGATAGCTTGCATGCTCTGTGTATTACATGAGTGGAAAATTCTTTATTTAAATCTAAAAAGAGCTTGGTAGCTTGCATGCTCTGTGTTTGCATGAGTTGGAAATCCTTTATTCAAATCTAAAAAAATATTGATAACTCACATGCTCTATGTTTGTATGAGTGGGAAATACTTTATTTAAATCTGAAAAGAGCTTGATAGCTTGCATGCTCTGTGTAATGCATGAGTGGGAAATATTTTTGTTTTAAAAAAAATCTAAAAATATCTCAATAACTTATATTCTTTGTGTATTTTATGAGAGGGATTTCTTTTATTAAAACCTGAAATGGGTTCTAAGTTTACTTGCTTTGTGTAAGTGTGAATCCTTTTTAAAATCTGATAAGGTTTCCATACCATATGTGTGTTGTGCATGAATTTTATTTGCATATAGATGCATTCTATGGCAAAGCTGATCCCATACTCTCACCTTTAGACTCATGTCTTTTCCCTGATTGGGTGGTCTACTGAAGGCAATGGATATGTTTTTCGAGTTCTAGCTTGCACAAGATCAATGGCACTGCAGTCATTTTTTGAAAGAACAGTAATATGCTATCTATAAAACAAATGGTTCTTATTTAGTTATATGCATATTCCGGTATCTCATTTGAGAGTGTTTTGTAAGTCAAATTTGGTCATTTTAAATCCTCAAAGTGAATGAGAAGAGATGTGCCATGAGGATATAAATGTATTCTTTTTTGTTGAGGATATGCATGTTTAAAATTTCAAATTTATGTGGATAAGAGAAACCATATATTGTGTTCACCATAGTTTCTTTGTGACTGCGCTGTCATATGATTTGTATTCTAAATATTTTAAAAATCAAAGGAACCTCCTCATATAATTGCAAGAGTATTCGTGTGTTGTTCAATTTCTGAATGTTGAGAAAATTTGAACTATCTTGGAATGAATCGATGTCTAAAAAAAATTAAAAATAAAATAAAGGCAATGATTTATTAGGAGGTTAGATGCTTTTTATATGCTGAATATTTATTTGAAAAGAATTATAGGAAATAAAATAATGTTCATTTTCCAAGATAGATATTCAATTAAAAACAACAAGTGTACTCTTAGCTCTAAACTATATTTAAGATAGTAGCCAAACCAACTGATAAATATAAAGATTGCTGAAGAAATACAAGGAATATTTGTTGTATTCAGAAGACTTTGTCATCTCATTCCTTAAAAATAATATCTTTCTTTTAGATGGAGATATGTTTAATTAAGAAGGCCTTTATATAAGGTGTGGATATGTCTTGGAATCATGTTTAAGATACATGTTTAACAATGTATAGAGTTTAAGATAGAGCAAATCTATGTGTTTGCTGATATCTAAACATTTTTATTAATTATGGAATTCTTTATATAGAGCTTATAAATTTATAGACTTCTTTAGTTGAGTTGTGTGACTATGTGATTTAAGTTGATGAAATTGAATGGACGGTTTCATTATTACTTATATTTATTTAGTTAAGCTTCATAAATTTTCTAAATATATGATTGTGCAAAGAATGATTATGCTATATGAGAACTTTCACATTTATTATGAAAAAAAAGGGTACACATGATATTTTAAACATAAAATGAGTATTAAACCCATATGGAAACCTTTTCCTAAGAAAAATAAAATATTTTTAATGAAGTCAAACAAAAATGATAAGACTTCATCTTTGTAATGAGAGCTAGTGTTTATCGAGAAGGATAGCACTAACCCAACTTCGATAGTTGTGATGGCGACTATCGTGATTCAGTGTCATCTATTCTCTAGTTAATTAAAATACGAAGGTCTTAAGTTGTTGAGAGTAAAGAGTGGTGGTATGGGATGTCAGGATGAAATATGAGTAGTATGTGAGGATGCTCACTAACCTACTTCGATTACAGAATTGCCAACGTGACTCATGGCTAGGGAGCTAGCTCATGGGGTTGGAAGTTCCAGCAGTGGATGGTATGGGCAGCATTACTGTCAATCAAATATAGAATTGAGACATCTAGTCCAAGTGTCATGCGATGACAAACCTTGACTAAAATTTAGTTGAAATTTAATGTTTAGTCATAGGCATAATTACGTTAGTTCCAAAGCAATAACTTATTTAGTATGTATGGATCATTGGAATCTCATGGAAAAGAGTGTGATTGTGAATCCATGTCCAACATGCTTGGAATATGGGAGTTATGATGTCTACCCATCCAAGTGTTATGGGTTATGGAAGGGCAAACCCCATGCCAAAATCAAAATATACCCGTAAGATGGGTAAAGATCTTACTAAGGTAATATTTACGATAAGTTGGCCAGTCCCAAGAACTTAAGACACCAGCTATAGTGGTGAACATTCTTGAAGTGTGATAACTCTATACCATGTAATAATAACTATTTGGGTAAATAGTGAATATATGTAACATTTAAATATACTTTCGTTCAAAAAATTTGTGTTTGTGTGTTTTGAAAACCGATGAGTAGACCAGGTTGTTACAAAAATGTTGATCATTCCTAAGGGCAACTATTTACCCATTATAATTCTTATGTAAGGTTTCTCCTATGTAAATAAAAATTCTACACTATTTGGTCTATGGATTTATCCTCTTGTTCTTTACTTAATGTGTGAATATTCATTTCTATTCGGTCATTTAAGTAATTCCATGTTATTTTGCTATCTGGATTATATGGGGTTCACTTGAGTGGCTCGGGAGTGTGTGTTTATGAATATGGGCTTGGGGTTAATTTTTTCTAATGCCAATCGGATAGGAGCACTCTAATTTTGAATCCTAGATCTCATACACCTATCCGTTGGTTCTAGAATTCACCTCCCATATGCCACTGATAGGAGCTAGAAATAAGACATAGTTGGGTGATTTGCTAAGTGTAGGGTCTGTGTTCATTTGGGGTATCACACCTACATAAATCTTGATGTGGCTCTACCCATCCTTGTGATTTATGGCTATAGCCTTATTTTATTTCTTTCCTTCCCTTTTTCATTTCCTTTTTTTTGTAGCATAGAGTAGCTAGAACCATCCCCAAAGGAACTGACCTCCTTCGAATATCATCCATCCCATATCCTAATGTGGTAGCCATTCTATGCTGGTTGGTGTTGATCCACCGTCCCCACCCTACGAGCAGTTTTGGATTGGAAACCAATAGGAACCATGTAAATATTTGGTATAATTGTCTTCATCACCCTCCTCTAACAAAGGTGAGGGTTTATTTTTGCTTGGGATAAATCCTATCCCACATCATCTAGGTCAAGGTTTCATTTCTAAATGTTCTTTGATACCTTATTCATACTAACCTAGACCTTTGCCTTGGTATCCCATGTTGGATAACATTTGTTTAGCTATGAAAATTTTGGGTGACATTGTTGGACATTTTGAGTCAAATTTGTCCTTGATGCCAAGGATAAATTGTCATTGATGTCAAAAGGTCAAAAGGAGTAATGCAAAAGGTTGATGACAAAATAAGTTTCATAATATTTATTTTTAAATATTATGTAAAAGGTTTTTATTTAAAACCATGGTTGGGCAAAATAAAAGGTTTTTATTAAAACCATGGTTGGGAAAAATAAAAGGTTTTTATTAAAACCATGGTTGGGCAAAATAAAAGGTTTTTTATTAAAACCATGGTTGGGAAAAATAAAAGGTTTTATTAAAACCATAGGTGGGAAAATTAAAAATGTTTTTCTAAAAACCTAAGGAGGCTTTAATTTTTAATAAATCCCAAAGAGGATGTAAAATATTAAATTTATAATATTTAAATTTTATTGAATTTAAATAATTATAAATTAAAATATTAACAAGGCAAATGTTAGCATCGAATCCCAATGCATTATCCTCTGCCAACATGCATGGTAAAGAGGGCATAAATTATTTATACCTTAGCCAAACCAAATTTTGGCATTCGATTAAAAAGGTGTGCATCCAAAGTATTTGAAGCTCATGCAAAATTTAATCAAGCACCTCTGAATTACGAGTGTGATAGTGGATGTTGCGTCGAATAAAGAGCCAAAGGCTCTTGAGGGTCATGAGGAGGTCAAAGTGCATATTGCACTTTAAGGCATAAAAGGAGCACATGGCTCACACAGCATGGAATCCGTGGCCAAGGTGTTGTGGAGAGAGTGGTGCAAGTTTGAGCCCTGCATATTGCAAAAAAGGGTAATAAAGTTTTTGAAATTATTTTAATTTGCATGTGCTAAGGTCTTAAGAGGAATAAGGTGAAATTTAGAAATTATATTTGCATATTGCTAAGGTCTTAGGAGGAATAAGGTGGAAGTTAGGTTATGATATTAACCTAAGTGTTGCAATATTATTTTGGCTAGGGTAAATTTATTTTACCTTAGAAAATTTGGAAATTGATTTATTGCATTATTTTATAAAGTGATTTATTTAATTAATGCAATATTAAGTAGGGAGTCATAAGTAGAGTTTGGATTATTTTTTAGATATATTTCTGAAAATGGTTATGATGAAATTAAAATGATAAGAGATTATTTTGATGAGTTAGAGTTTTGGAAGTAGTGTTTTGATTGAAGATTTGTGTTGTTGGATATTATTTTAAGAAGGAGAAATAAGGTGTAATTAAGTTTGATTATTTTTGTAATTGAAAATTATTTTGTGAGAAATTTAGTGTGATATTTTATCATCTAACTATTGATATTGGAAAAAGAGAAAATTGTATTTGAGACTAAGGTCACTTATAAATAAAATAAAAGGTATGGGCATATTCTTCCTAATGAGTGATTGTTGAAAGTTGTGAATGCAAATTTGGAGTAAAAAGGATTGTTTGGTAAGCATTGTTGAGTGTGTTTTGAATTAATGCTTCAATATTTTATGAAATTGAGAGTTGTTGATAAAACCTTGTTTTATAAGAATTATTATTGAAGTGATTGATTGAGTGAAGAACTTGAACTAGAGTTTGCAAATATCATGAGTATCATTGTTATGTGAAGATTGTTTTATAAGCATTGTTGTTGAAGTGATTGATTGAGTGAAGAACTTGAATTAGGGTTTGCAAAGATCATGAGTATCATTGTTATGTGAGATTGGTTGATGAGCATTGTTGGAAATATTTGAGTGAGTGTTCATATGCTTGGACTAGGGTTTGTGAGCAAACATTACTTCATTGAGTGATTTGTTGAGTAGATTTGATTGTGCCTAGTAAAGTGGATGTGTGAAGTAATAGTTCAAGTTCTATGACATAAATTGTTCTATATTATGAATTGATTTGAGAAAGAGGTTGAGTTTTGATGAGTGTGAAGCATATTGAGTCTTTAACAATTCTCTATATGTTTATGTAATAAAAAAAATATTGAAAGTGATTGAGAGTTTGTGAGTGTGAAGCATATTGAGTCTCTAAAAATTATCTATATGTTTCCAAAAGAGTGAAATTAATTGAGCATTGTAAGTGTGAAGCATATTGAGTCTCTAACAATTCTCTATATGTTTCCAAAAGAGTGATTGAAAGTAATTGAGCATTGTAAGTGTGAAGCATATTGAGTCTCTAACAATTCTATATATGTTTCTAAAAGGAGTGAGTGAAAGTGATTGAGCATTGTTATGAATGTGAATCATATTGAGTTTATAACAATTCTCTTTATGCTTCCATGAGATTGAACAAGTTCTAGTGTGGACTTGTTGAGCATATTTGAGGTAAGTCTTAGAGAAGACTTGTGGATAGATTTGTGTGACCTTTTGTGAAAGCTTACAATATAGATTGAGAGCAAATTTGGACAAGTTCTAGTGAGGACTTGTTGAGAGCAAATTGGAAAAATTCTAGAGAGAACTTATGGATAGATTAGTGTAATATTTTATGGAAGCTTACAAGGCATATTTGAGATAAGTCTTTGAGAAGACTTGTGAGCAGAATTTATTGATTGATTTGTTCAAACCTTGAGTGAAGGTTTGGGGCAAATCTAGCAGTGTTGATTTATTATCGGATCAAGCATTGTGTTAATTCTTGAATATAGATATGGAGGACAAATTTTTACTAGATCGAAGGACTGTGTTTAGTACATATCAGAGGACAAATATTGAGGATAAATTTGTGCTAGATCGAAGGACTATGTTTAGTACAAATCAAAGGATAAATATTGAGGACAAACTTGTGCTAGATCGAAGGACTGTGTTTAGTACAAAGGACAAATATTGAGGATATATTTTGGTGCAAATTTGAGGATAGGTTTATGCCAGACCAGAAATAGAGATTGAGAAAATTTATGCTAGACCGAAGGACTATGTTTAGTGCAAATTTGAGATAGAGTTGAGAGCAATATTTGGAGGTGATAGAGTATAGAGAACAACAGTCTCCATTGGATAGAGATCCATTAGCTAGGGCGGTGAGGATAGGTGTCTTCAATGGATAGATATCTATTAGCCAGAGCAGTGGGGGAAACAATTCTTCTAGAAGATCACCAGCCAGAGCTAAGGAGAAAGAGTTTTCCTGTGGATAGAGATCCACAAACTTGATTAAGGGGATTGGTGTCTCCTTTGGACAAATATCCATAAATATTGTAATAGGGAAAGAATTCCCAAGATATTTATTGAGAAAATATTAGTGAAATATTTTCTCCGTGGAGTAGCCCACATTGGGTGAACTACATTAAATTGGTGTCTCTATTGTGTGTGATGATTTATGCATTGATTTGGTTATTGCTATTGATATTGCCATTTATTATATTGGATAATACTATTTGGGAAAGAAAAGTAAAAAGTGGTATTATACTATTCACCCCCCTCTTAGTATAAGCTTGTGTTATTCAGACATGTGAGGTGTATGTTCTTTCCCTAGGCATGAAGTTATGTCCTCAAATTATTTCATCAAATGTGGTTTCCCTGTAGATAAAATCACAAGTTATTATTTGTATCTTTAATCCTTTTTTGATAGGTAAGCACGTTGTGCAAGGGGATAAGAATATGCTTACCAATTCTACACATAGATTAGGATTTTGGTAGATTAATTTGAATTGGTCTTTAGTGGAATATTGGGGATCATCTCCTAAATTTATAAGGGGTTCTTCGAATATTTACTTTCCTTTGCTTACTTTAGCTTCATTGGATGATAGTGCTAGTTGTATTTAGGGGTAAATATTGAGTTCTTGAATGTCTATGGAGTTACATAAGGTGAATGGTTGTGGATCCCCTGGGATATGGATAATCCTTCCTTGATACTCATATTTCAAGCATTGATGTAAGTTGGAAGGAACTATCTTCATAGTGTGTATCCAAGATCTTCCAAGGAGCATATTATATGTTAAATCAAATGATATAATATAAAAGAGGGTGTTGATAATGTGTGGTATTACTTTTAATGGCAAGGTGATGGTACATGTTACCTCTCTTTCTTCATTATCAGATGCCCTAAAAATAAGGTCTAATTTTTGTAAATCTTTTATTCCTAAGTTAAAATTTTATAAAAAATTGACATTGTAGACATTTAGGGCTGATATGTTATCCACTAAGACTCCCTTCATGTGTTTATCACCTATTTGGGCTATGATATAAATGGTTTAATCCCCTGATATTATTTTGAGGGGTGTATATGTTTTATGAAATGCTAATATAGCATTATTTACTCTAGAAAATCCAACTATGTTGGTGATATCATTAGGTGATATGTCTTGGGATATTTCTTTCTCACCCAAAAGTTTTAGCAATATTTCCCTATGAGTAGGCGATGTCTTTAGTAATTCTAGAAGGGAGATTTATGCTAGAATTTTTTCTAATTATTGGTGAAGATCAAAAGTGTAAGGTGTTTTGAGAAGATCAAAGGCAATCTATTAGGAACATTTACCTTAGTATTCCTTGGAACAACTAAGGGAAGTTTATCTAAGGATTGGATTTTTGCTTGTTGTCTTGTCACTGCATAAGATGGTCATGATAAGTGCATAGTGCCTATAAATTTGGTAGAATTTTGATCACAAGGTGGTAAAGGATTTTGAAAAATCCCTAAAATTTTGTTTGGAGAATCTTGTTGGTTGAAAACTATCCTACTTTCTTCTATAAGATATTGAATAAGGTTCTTTAGGGAAATGAATTTATTGGTTGTGTGTCCTTCTGTACAAAGGTATTCATAGTGTTCATCATGTTTATACCATTTAGGTAATTCTTTGTTTGTATCCCATGGTCTAATGGGTGGGAGTTCCACCATTTTTTAGTCAAGGAGCATTTTTAGCATGGTAGCTTGACTTTGTTCGATATTTATAAATTATATTTTGGATTTATCTTATCTTTGTACTACTTTTTTTTAGGAGCATTTTGGGTTGTGTTCACATTATTTTTTTGATAGGAATCCATTACAATATCTCCTATGAAAAGTTTATTCTTGTATTGTCCTTCGTGGGAAGGTTTTTATTCCTCTTTCTTGTTGTAGTTGAGTTGTCCTCATCTTATGAGGATGGCATCCACTCTTTTAGCCATGTCTATGAATTCTTAAAAAGAGGTTATGTTTATCATTTCCAAGGGGTATGATAGTTGTTCATGAAGGTTTCTTATGAAAATATTTAATAGTTCTTTAGGAAGAGGAATATATTGAATTTTTCCCACTAAAGACCTCCATTTGGCTAGGAAATCTGAGAAGTGTTCCATCTTGGATTGTTTGAGTTGGTATAAGTCATCTATGGTGACTTTTTCTTCTATATAGACTTAAAATTGTTTGGAAAAAGCTTCCATAAGCTCTTTGAAATTCTTTATAGAATTGTGAGGTATTTGAAAATATCATTCTAAGGCTAAATCGCTAAGACTTTTGGGGAATAATCTAAGGAGTAGCTTTTCATCATGACTGATGTCACTACATGCTATTTGAAATAACATTAGGTGGTTTATGGGATCCTATTTCCCATTTTTCAAAGGTTTTTGGAAAAGGGTGGTTGATTATTATAGGATCCAATGGTTCATTGAATAATTATTCAAAATAATACTTTAATTTGGATGATCCTTGAAGAGAGGCACTTTGAAGTTTAAGTTCTTAAAACTTGGAGTCCCTATTTTCAAATTCTTGGATTTTAGCATTGATGTCTTGAAATCCATTAGGTAGAGGGTTAGGTGGAGTAGGTAGAGTTAAAAGTGGTTGTATAAGAGGTTGTGTGAGAGATTGTGTGAGAGTTTGAGACATAAAAGGTAGGTTCATAAAAGAGGACATAGCTTGGCTAGGTGCCATGGTTGGAGGGGTTTGTGGAGTTAGAGTTTGTAATTGGTATGTAATATTATGGGAAGATGATGAAAAGGGGATGTCCATAACAAGTATCCCTATAGATATGGTTGGGGGAGTTATGGAATTGGTAATATGTGCCATAGCCACATTAAGACTAGCAGAATTATTTTGATTTTCATTTATTTGTGCAATAATGGATTGAACATTAGAGTGTTCAATGTTATCATGTGTTCTAAATGATTTATTCTCACTTATCTTTAAGTTATTCCATTAGAATATCTAGAAATATTTTTTTGGTTCTTCTAATATACTCCCTAATATGGTCTACAAAATTGAAAGTAATAATTTCAATGACATGTTCTTCTTGCGCATGGTGTGACTAGGGATTTTTCTCTTGATAACCATACTCATGTATGTGGGCCTCATAATATGAGAATGCTAAACCCTTATTTTGGGTGTTATAAGGATGTTGAGCCATGGTTTATAGGTTTTCAGAAGAGGGGGTAAATTTATTAAACATTTTGTATCTAGAGTACTTATAGCAAAGAAGAGAAGATATTTTGAATCCTTATCTCACATTGGAAAACAACCCTCCTTATGACTCCCACTAGCCCACTGTATTATACTAGCTAAGATATATTACTCCCTTAAAGTTTGTATATTGGTTTATTCAAGGGGTAATTATCCTTCCCTTAGTAGGACTAAAAATTTAGTTATGTTCTTGTTATCTGTGTTTAATGTTATGTAAGTTATGCAAACAAATTTATGTGATCTTACTTAAGTTTGACAAAATTTTATCTTATTTAAGGAAAAAGGAGTATTCACATCGGGTTCACCAAGATGTATAATCATAAACCTCACACTGCATAGTGGGGAGAAGATTGGTCTGCTGGAATCATCCCTACTTCCCTAAATTGAGGGTCTCTTTCCAAAGGAGACCCCAAAGTTATGTATATATTTGAATGTGATTAGGCTCTACTCAATGTAGTTTTTCAAGGTGTCAATTTTGATGTTCTACTTGAGTAGTTTTATAGGTTTTTTCAACTAACACCTAAGGTTTTGGATTGTTAATAAAAATATTTATAAAACCTTAAAAGGTTATTCAAACATAAGGTTAAGATCACTAAAAATAATGTGTGCTAATATTATATCACACAAATTCAAGAGAACAAGAGCTAATCTAAAATGATTTTGTTTTTATGATGAATGAAGCCAAGGAGATATTTTCTTTTCAAGGCAAACAAGGGATAATGCAAGAAGACAAGTTAGCCTAGAATGCACTTTATATGATTTTTATTTCCTACCTAAATAATTGGAAGTAGAAAATAGCCCAAGTATGATATAAGGTTCTTTGATTTTAACCTGATATGAATATGTTTTGTAAGATAAATTAGAAACTAAACTAGGTTCCTTAATTTTCCAAATTAGGTGTGATTTTAAGGAGAAAACAATGATAGATAGAGAGCATAATGCAAGAAATGTTGAAAAGCAAAGTTTAGGGAGGTTCTAAGTGGTAGGGTTACCTTAACTAGTGTTTGAGTAAATTTGCCATTGCTTGTGCAAAATTACCACTAGAAAAATTGAAACTTGAAAAAGAGAGCCAAAAAAAGTTGGGGTTTCTATTTTGGAGGGTCTATCTAAGTGCTAGGAAAATGATTTTTTGTCTAGTCAACTGAATAGACCTCTATATTATTAAAAAAATGAGTATGAGTGACTTCCTTGGAGTGGAAATGAGTTTTTTCAAACTTTAATTTAGTTGCAAAATTGCCACTAGCAAATTTGATAGTAGTTGGTAAATTTATTTTGTGTATTCTAGAGAGTCAAAATCGCCAACTACTATAGTAATTGATAAATTTATCCTAAAACATGATTGAGATAGTTTTGAGGTCAAGTTTAGAGTGGTTTTTAGAAAATTTTGTAAATTATTGCAAGGATAAGGTAGTGCTAAGGTTTTTTAAGGTTTGCAACTTACAATATTTAGGATTTAAGTCCTAAAATTTCACAAATTGGTAATTGGAGTGAATATATGTGCAAGGGGGGGGGTGCAGGATCCAAAAAAGCTACAATTGGGTAATTTTTGGAGTGAAAGAAATCCTAAAATACCCATAAAAGAGTTAGGATTAGGAGCATCAGTCTAATTAAACTTTAAACTAGAACAAACTATATGAAAGCAAGATGGAATGATGCAAATATGATAAAATATAGGTGTTATAAATTTATCAAATCTACCACATCTAAAGAAGATAAAAGCATAAAATGATAACTGAAAAGAGGTTTTTGGTGGGAAAAAAATACAATGGTAGTATTGTATCGAACACTAAAACAAATGAAGAGTGAAAATGAGTGCTTATATGCCTAATATTTCAACAAAATCAAGTCATATATGTTTAAAAGAGAGAAATGATGAAGTTCAATGCCTAAAAATGATGATGAATTGGAAATAAATATGCATGGATATGAAAGAAATAAGTTAATATGTTGATAATGAAGATATATTAGATTGTATATGAAAATAAAAAAAAACTTTTATGCAAAAAATGAAGAAAATTGGTGAAATGGAACCCTGCAATGAAGAAGATTAGTGACCAAAATGAGGGTAGAAAGTCAAACAAGTTTGAATAGACTTATAATAATATGTTAGAGACATGAAATAAGGATGAAGAAGCTTAAATGAGATGTAAAATGGTGATAGTTAAGCCTACAAGTAAAGATATACCCTACACAATGATATAAGAAGCATGGAAGTAGAAGAAAATGTAAATAACTGAGAATTCAAGTTAGCAAGGTCAACATTATGAGAGAAAAATGCAATGAATTGAAGCAAAATATTAGAGATAAGAGAGATTCTAAGAATGCTATCACCTATTAATAATCTCTCCTTGCCTCCAAGAAGTCTCCCTTGCCTCCAAGCTCCATTTTCCTTGCTTGACTTGCCTTCAAAGGAGTGCTTGTTAGAAGATGCTAAAGAAGGATAGCAAGATGAATTTTGACATAATGTAGTTAGCTTCAAATTGCTCCTTAATACTTATCCCAAGGGCTATTTAAATAAGATTTGAAGGAGATATTGGAAAGTGAGAATTGGTTAGGGAAATTTTAAAATTTTCAAATCTGGTCTATTGTTGAAACATGTGAGGTCAAAGGAGGTAGTGGAGTGAAGGAATTTGCAAGCCCTTGGCTCATGCCAAAATATTCTGGTTGTATTTTTAGTGGTAATTTTACCACTGTCTAGAATTTTTGACCAATAGTCAATCTGAGCTACTAGGGTTTGATTTTTGGAGGTCTTGCAAATTTACCATTGGATGGTGAATTTGATAGAGGTAGAAAATGATGCCCAATCTATTGGTTTTGATCTTATTTGATGTTTTATAATGGTGGGTGACTTATTTGTTGTATTTTACCTTGAGGGTGTGTCAAAATTGGGTATCTACACAAGAAAATAAGGTCACTATTTTGGCCAAACTACTACAATAACGATACTAAGGGTTGGATATTATTAGCCAAATTTATTTGTAGATGTATTCATAGTTGCTATAGCTTATGAAGTATACCATAAGTTTGTAGGTAAATGAAGGAATGAAACACTCCCCTTGTAGACATTAGTAGTAGAGGAACCATTTCAATAATGGGGATTAGACTTCATTGGAGTGATCAACCCAAACTCATCAGTCAGACACAAGTTTATCCTTACAACAACTGAGTACTTCACTAGATGGTCTAAATCAATGGTAACTAAAAAGGTAGATCAATAGATAGTGGCCAATGTTTTGGAGAGGATAGTAACCAGATTTAGTATTCCAACCACTATTATAACTAACAATGGGCCTACATTCGTAAGTTCCAAAGTATTAGAGTTTAAATATATATATATATATATATATATATATATATATATATATATATATATATATATATATATATATATATATGGTATTTATTTTAAGACCTCATAAAAATACTATCCATAAGAAAATGGTATGGTAGAATCCATAAACAAGAATCTACAAAGAATATTCAAGATAATAGTTGGAAAAAACTAGATAAGTTGGCATTAGATGTTGCATCAAGGATGACTGGATGATAGTAAAAAAGGTATTAACAAACTCTCCATACTACTTGGTATAAGGTAAGAAAGTTTTTCTACCACTACATTTCAAATTTCTTACCATGAAGTTTCTAAATAATTGGGACTTCATGGACATAGAGCCAATGGAAGCAAGGATGACCAAGTTGTTTCTAGAATATTAGAGAGACAAAGCATATAATAACTTTTGGTAACATCAAGAAACTATGAAGCATTGGTTTTACAAGAAGAAATCTCCATAGGAATTATGGATTAGTGACCTAGTGTTGAAATGGGATGAGGAAAGGACCAAGCTAGGTAAGCATCATAAATTGTATTCCCTATGGTTTGGACCTTATTAACTTACTGGTAGGATTGAATGTAACACATTTGAATTGGACACATCTAATGGTCAATTTTTTTATATAAATAAATGATCAATTTTTAAACACTTGTATATAGAAAATCATACCAATTTGTATTATAGTGTATATAGAAAAGCATGGTTAAATAATCCCACAATTATTTTAAAAAGTAATAGGTGGCATATAGTAATTTTTAATTGTAAAGAGCCTATTGGATCCAAAAACCAATTATATTTAAGGATGGAAATTATATCAAGATGTTTGCACATGTTGATAAATTTTGTAAACAATTTTACGTAACAAATTAGAGCATGCATACTTTTGACATTAATAATACCACCTACTAGTCTTAGTCTATAAAAATAAATCCATGTAGCATCACATGCACACTAAGCAGTTAAAATTTCAAGAGTTATAGCACCTAGATAAGAGAGTGATAAGTAATTTTGAGAGCATTGTCAACATCAGTTGTCTAAAATCAAGCTAAGAAACCATTGCTATAAAAAATAATGAGATCTAGGACCTTATGACATATATCCATGACCTAGAGCTCACTGTAAAAAAAATCCTAAGAGAGCCAAATAGGAAGATATCAGGTTCTAAAAGGAGCATTTATCTATAACTGCATGGAATTATTTGTTGTCACTATATTTTCCCAAGCACATGCACCCTTTCCTAGAGATGGTAAAAGTGGTAGAAAACTACGATAAACAAAATGGTGTGAGATTAAAAATATTAAGTACTCTTTTCTCTTAGGCCTAAAATTTTTAAAGTGGCATTTGCAATTGGTGCCCACCTTGAAAAAATACCCAAATATCTTAGTAAAAAAATATAAATGGCTTACTATTATGATAGTTTGCTATCTTGTCTCAACAATCAACTACACCATCAAGTCCTTAAAATTCCTGAAGGTCTAGTTAAAATTGTTGATTTTAAATTCTTGCAAGAAAATTTTGTCATGCTAGCCATCATTTTTTATCTTAATTATGATAAGGATGTATATGGTTACCAAATAGCTATGGTATACACCATGACCTGCACCTAAAATACTATCTATTTTGACTAGGCCTAGTATCTTAGCTCAATAATTCATACCCTAATGGAGATTTTATGTAGAAATATTATGAGGTGTTTAGGTATCCTTCATACTTGTCATTGTTTTTTGTGTATTTTAATGTATATAGTTTCTTGGGTCTAAAAATAAGAAAGCAAATCCCATAGGGTAAGGTTCTATTAGTGATGGATTGGTCACCCACCCTTAGGACATCAAACCATTATATGGATTTTATCAAAGAAATTTTAGGCCCTACTATAGCTTATATCTATAGAGAAACTCCCTAGTTGATGAAAAGAGCAATAACTTGTCTATGTACCCTTGGCTAGGAAACTAGAGACTGGTACTTCTTAAAGAAGTGTATACTAATAAGGATGTACAACTTTATCAAGGATTCCTTCTTGCTACCCTCTTATGTAATTGACTAGGTATTTGGAATGGATTTTTTTTGTCAAGTGGACTACACAAATGTAATCTTTGGGTTAGGAGTAAATAAGGCATTCACATATGACCTAACTCTAAACTATGGACCAATTAATTTGAGGGCCTCAAAGAAAAATGAAGCTCTAAAAGCTAAACTCTAGAGCCTTAAGCTAAAGGTGGTTCTAAAAAAATGGAGGTATGACCTAAATTGTGTTATGGAGACTAAACTAAAAAAGATAAATAATAAGCTTCCTACTTTCAAGCATGTCCAAATTTAGGAGATAGAGGCATACTAGAATAATCTAGAAGAAGAGGAATCCAATATAGATAGAGAAAATCAAAGAAAATGCATCCTTAGAGGGCATTTTATGATGTAGTAGAGACATATGACTTGGTTAAAAACAAATGTGTATTGAGTTATCTAAGTAGAGAGATAGTGGAAAATAAAAAAGTGGTCAAAGGAGTAAATCTAAGAATGGTGGATTTTTAGGTGTAAAAATGAGATTCAAAAAAAGGGTTTTGATCTTAAGATAAACTATGAATTTTAAAAATACTTTGATGAAAATTACCAAAAGTGGGTAGATGATGATGATGATGAGAATGAATCCTAAGAACAAAGCAACATCTAATACTACCTAGAGGAAGAGGTCCCAGGAGTAAGATAAGTAAGCTCCGGAGTAGGGTGATTTAAAAGAAGGTTTAGGTTATTGCCAGTTGATAGTTAGTAGGATGGGAGTCAAGAATAAATAAGTTTGTGTGAACGATAGATGGAGGAAGTTCCATATTGGTAGTAAGAATATCAATTTCCCTTACCACAATATCTCCAAAAAAGATGCTCAGTGGGGGCATAACTCATGTAAAATATGGGCTATACCATAGGATGCCTTGATAAAACTTTATTATATTTTATTGAATCCTTCTAGCTAAAACCAAGGGGATGCTTAGTAGGACTTGGAGCTAGCAATTGCCAACCAAAAAAATAAGAGTCTCCCTAATTTGTGTCCGAATTATCTAAGACCTCAACACAACTAAATTTTTGAGAGAAAGCCAAAAGGAAAGGCTTTCCACTACATAATTCAGATGAAGGAACAAAGAAGGTAAATACCAATGACATGGTTCTAGCAACCTAGGAATAGTTTAGAGTGCAAGGAGTAGGTATTTTAGAGGGAGAAAAATTGCACACCATGTATGATACTTAGGGTTGGATTCTTTGGGAAGTCCCAAAGTGATCGTGGTGGTTGTTATGTCTCTACACTCGATGGAAAAAAGAAAAAGGGGTTCACCACAACAATTTTAGGACTCGTTCCAAGTCCAGGGTTGGAATATTTTGTGTATAAATTTGAACAAACACCTAATGTTTGACCTTTTATGTACTAAATTAAAATAAATAAAATTGCAATGCAAGGAATACAAATGCAAACAAACAAGAACTAGTCCTAAAATAATTCTTGATTTGAATGATATCTAGTTCTAATTGCAAAAAATAAATTCTTTCAATATTTTAAAGCAAGGACACAAGGAAGATGCACAAATAGTCTAACCTAGATGCAAAACTATATGCACTTTTACTTTCAATGCCTAAAGTAAATTAGCCTTTTTTAAATTTTATGATTTAATAAATGATAACAAAAAATGTTTTAAAAGGAAACACTTCAACAAAAAACCTAGAAAAACTAACAAGAACACTTCACTTGAATCTAAAAGGCTGACCACTAGCTTTATCTTGTGTCCAAAAAATCCACAGTCTGCAAATCCTGCAAAACAACTTCATAGACACTTGAAAATTTGGATTAGTATTAGGGGGCTTGCTTAGGTCAATGTAATATTGAGCTTGGAGGCACAACAGTCAAGCCCCCATTATCCTTTTAGCTGATCTTAGATAAAAAATATGGTATTTGACCTTCCTAGAATAAATGAATATGCAATAATGAACAAATGTAATGGACAAAAATAAAATGAATAAAAGCAAAGTGAGCAGAATGAACATAATGAGTGGTAATACAAATGGACAAAAAAAGGAATGTAATGGATGTAAATATAAAAAGTGTAGATGGATTAAATAGATATATTAACGAACTAAAAGTGTAAATGAAATTAACGAAAGTATTAATAAACTAAAATGCAAATGAACTTAAAAAATTTTAATTCACAAAAAATAAAAGATGCACTAAACAAATATATTAATGGACTAAAAAAATACAAATGAACTTAACGAAAGTATTAATATACTAAAATGCAAATGAATTTAAAAAATGTTAATTCACAAAAAAATGCAGATGAATTGAACAAATATATTAATGGACTCAATATGATGACCTAGGTGTGCAAATCTCTCCTCTTTGTTAGGTACTCCTCTACTTGATCACCAATGGAATCCAACCCATATAACAATAACAACAACAAGCATGGATACAATAGACAAAGAATATAAAAGGAAGAACTCAAAGAAAGTTAGAATGTCAATCGCACAAAAAAATACTTTCAAAAGACTTGTTTTTCTTCTCTTTTCTCTCTTTTTTTTTTCCTAAAAAAAATGATCCAAACCCTCTATTTATAAGAGTTTTGTTTAAGCAAATGGGTGGGAAAATATAATTTTAAAAATTAATTTTTAAGGTTAGGGTCATGGCAACACTAGGGTTCTAGAACTTTTGAAAATCATGCAATTGCAATAGCTAGACCCATGTATGGTGTTTTGGCACTTTGGGGAACCAAACAATGTCAGAATGGGACATATCATATACCGTTGGAAAGAGATTTTTTAGCCTGATCCAATGGTATAGGTTTTTAAAGGAAAGAGGAATATTTTATGGGTGAAAAGTTACTTCAAAGGTGACTTTTGGTAACTTAAGGAAAAAACTAAGGAAAAATAACTCATCTTAATGGGTCAATTTGCTATCTACATATTACCCCCTCTCTGATGCATTTATGGCCAAGTAAATGTGTCAAAGAAATATGTAGACACATATAGGTAAAATACAAAAAGGAAGAGGAAAATTAAGGATATAAGAAAAATGACTCCTCTTAATGGATCAATTTTCTATGTCTATATTTTGCCCCCTCTTTGATGCATTTATGGCATAATAAATGTATAAAAGAAATATGTAGATGCCTATGGATAGAGAACACCAAGAAGAAAGGGGATGGTTGGTTTAGAAGAAAGGAGTGGTGCAAAAACGATGTCGTTCTGAACACTTTCTTATATTACATGCAAATCGAGGTATTAGAGACATTAATGCCTCTCAATATAGGATATCCCCTCAAGTTTCAGAAGGAGTACCAAATTCATAATGAAAATTGAAATGAAAAACACAAAATAAAAAAGAGAAGAATAACAAAATAAGAAAGAGAATAGAAAGAGGTAAAGAAGTGTGTGTGCATGATGAATTATCAAGTACTACCTGATAGGGGTGTAGTGTGTGCAAGAATATTTATGGACCAAGAAAGTCAATCATAAAACAATGTGAGTGTGTGCATGTGTTAGAAGAAAAGAGAGGAAGAAATCATGGATTAAAAAGAAAATAATAGTATGTGTGTGCATCCGTCTTGAAGCTTCAATGATTAAGAACTGTGTGCAAGATAGTTAGTGGTCATATGAATACCATAAATGATATTCATGTGGTATCTATCATATCTAATGAGGACCGCTTAACTATTGAGAAGTCAAGAAGGAATAAGTGTGAAAACAAAGAAGAGATAGAATGGAAAAAGAACGTATATCCTTATCTTGGTGAAAAGAAGAAAACATGTAAAGGATAAGGATACACCAAAAATAAAATTATTTTTTATTGACTTTGGAGAGAAATTTTGATAATTAGTTGAAAATTTCAATGTCAAGGAATATGTAATATGGAAGAGAAGCATGATTTGTTCTAACATATAATTTGTTCTTAGTGTGTGTAAAAGCTTCAAGGTGAAATACCCCTTTGGAGACAATACATGAAAAAATATTGATAGATCGTGATGGAAAGATGATGGGCTCATGTAAGAGTGCTAGAAAAAGAGATGGTCAAAAATTTGGGCTCATTTATGAGCACTATAAAAAGAGATGAGCAAAGACATGGGCTCATTTAAGAGTGCCAAACAAAGATATGAGCAAATATGTGGGATCATTTAAGAGTGCCAGAAAAAGAGATGAACAAATATGTGGGCTCATTTAAGAGCACCAGACAAAGAGATGAGAAAATATGTGGCCTCATTTAAGAGTTCCAGACAAATAGATGGGCAAATATGTGGGCTCATTTAAGAGTGCCAGACAAAGAAATGAACAAATATGTGGGCTCATTTAAGAGCACAAAATGGAATGATGAGAGAAATGGATAGCTATATAAAGCTCTATATGGTCATGTTTTGATAAAAAAACATGGAGAATGCATTAATGAGTTGTGAAAGATGATTGTTTTAATTTGTTCATAACCCCTTTAAGCAAGAATCTTAAAGGGGTTGCATGTTTTTTTTAATCATATTTGGACCATCGATAATGGGTGTTGATGAAGAATTTGGAGATAGAAGATAATTTTGCAATGTATGGGACAAGTTATATCTTAGAAGGATTTATGATTAAGGACAAGTTGACCCTTTTGCATAAGGTCATGGATATGCTTTTGAAGTGTTTTGCATTGATTAGTTGAATGACCATGACCTTTATGAAAAGCACAATATTTGTATGAATATTATTTTTGAGATGTAGTAGATTTAGGAGATGGGAGATTAATAATTTTATCTTATAACAACTTGGTTAAAATGAAAGTAGGGGGTAGGCCTAATCTTGCATAAAATTATCTGGGCAAAGATGAGTTGTGGTTGGCTTGTTGAATAGAAGAAGAATTTATGTCTTTTCCCTACCCCTAATTGCCCTCTCTTATTAAGGGTGGCCTCCACATATGAGGCTAAGTCAATTGCACCTTGGAGGGTACACACTCTAGCTTTTTCTAAGGGGTAGGATAATTGGTCATTAAGGCTTTCGATGAAGATATTAAGAAGTTCAAATTGAGGAGGAACATGATTGAGTTTTAGAGCATTTTTTAGATGCTAAAAATATTTGAAAATGGAAAAAAATGAATTTTAAAATAACAAGAAGGTTTAGAAATATGGCCATTGAATTAGGGTGGAGAAATAAAAATTAATTAATTAACTCTTGATTTAAAGAAAAACAAAATTTGAATAAAAAACAAAATTTTAGTAGAAAATAGAATATGAGGTGCTAAAAGTTGGAAAGGTATAGTGAACTTGTCTTAAATTAAGGCCTTCACCTGGATGCCTGCATACATATACTTTGTGATTAAATCCAAGTCGTGATGGAGCCCAAGTCCTACCAGTCTTCACCTAGTTCATTGTGTTCAGTGATATACTCTCTGAAGAGAAATACACACTTTATTCCACAACTATGACAGTTGTTGGACATGCTAAATATTAATCTTGATTAAAATTATTTTTAGTTTTTTGAGTGCAGGTGAAAGGATAATCCCCTTCACTATGTATTCTCATTAATTCTAGACTAGCTTTGACTCACAGGACCTTTAATGTGGATTTCCCACCACAAAAGTGGTGCCTTGTCAAGAGGCTAGGATGCGGAATAAGATGTCAGATGTTGTTCTTTTTAGGGATGTTACAAAAAATAAAATGTGAATCAAAAAAATTTTAAAACATTATTTTAAAATTTTCTAATCTAAGAAAATAAATTTTAGTAGTCTTGTTTAGAGTTTTAAAAACAAAAGAAAATAAAATAAAAAGCTTCCTATTTTGGCCACTATAGATGAGCATTCATGTTGGGTTCACCAAAGATGTAGAGTGGGAAAAATTGCACACCATGTACAATTATTAGGGTTGGATCCACTAGGAAACCCCAAGGTGACCGTGGTGACTGTTATGTCTCTACACTCAATGGGCAAAAGAAAAGGGGTTTACCATGAATAGTTTTAAGACTCATTTCAAGTTTGGGGATTGGAATATTTTGTGTATAAATTTGAACAAACACCTAATGTTTGACCTTTTATGTACTAAATTAAAATAAATAAAATTGCAATGCAAGGAATACAAGTGCAAACAAATAAGAACTAGTCCTAAAATAATTCTTGATTTGAATCATATCTAGTTATAATTGTTAAAAAAAAAGAAATTCTTTTGATCTTGTAAAGCAAGGGCACAAGGAAGATGCACAAACAATCTAACCTAGATGCAAAAATTATATGCACTTTTACTTTCAATACCTAAAGTAAATTAACCCTTTTTAATAATTTTATGATTTAATAAATGATAACATAATTATTTTTAAAAGGAATCACTTCAACAAACAACCTAGAAAACTAATAAGAACACTTCACCTGAATTCGGGAGGCTGACCACTAGCTTTATCTTGTGTCCAAAAAATCCACAATCCACAAATCCTACAAAACAACTTCATAGACACTTGAAAATTTGGATTAGTATTAGGGGGCCTACTAGGTCGTTGTAAGACTGTGCTTGGAGGTGCAATAGTCAAGCCCCCTTAGTCATTTTAGCTGATCGTAGATAAAAAATATGGTATTTGACCTTCATGGAATAAATGAACATGCAGTAATGAACAAATGTAATGGATAAAAAAGAGATGAAAAAAATGAAATGAATGAAAACAAAGTGAACAAAATGAATAGAATGAGCGGTAATACATATGGATAAAAATAAGAATGTAATGAATGTAATTAGAAAAAGTGGATGGATTAAATAGATATATTAATGAAATGAAAGTGCAAATGAACTTAATAGAAGTATTCATAAACTAAAATGCAAATGAACTTAAAAAATGTTATTTCACAAAAAAAAATGTATATGCACTGAACAAATCTATTAATGGACTAAAAAAATACAAATGAACTTAACGGAAGTATTAATATACTAAAATGCAGATGAACTTAAAAAATTTTAATTCACAAAAAAATGCAGATGAACTAAATAGATATATTAATCGACTAAAAAAATGCAAATGAACTTAATGGAAGTGTTGATAAATTAAATTGCATATGAACTTAAAAAATGTTAATTAACAAAAATATGCAGATGAACTAGACAGATATATTAATGGACTAAAAAAAATGCAAATGAACTTAAAAAAAGTGTTGATAAATTAAAATGCAAATGAACCTAAAAGAGTAATTTTAATTAATAAAAATGTCAAACAACAATATGATTAGCATAAATGTATTTGAACAAGATGTAATGCTAGAACCTAGGGTTTGGAAACAAATAGTTACCCCTAGCTAGGTACACTAAAATTCCAGATATGAGTGTAAATCAAACAACTACAAAATACTAAAAATTTCTATGATGAAGGAATGATAGATTCTAATGTGTAATAAAAATAATAGATACGAAAAATCATATATTATACTTGATTAGCTGAATGGTCAAAGTAAGGAGCAGTTGTTGGAGTCAATATGATGACCTAGGTGGGCAAATATCTCCTCTTTGTCAAGCATTCCTCTACTTGATCACCAATGTTAGCTAATCCACAACACAATAGCAACAACAAGAATGGAAAAAATGGACCAAGAATACAAGAGGAAGAACTCAAAGACAAAAGATTTGTTTTTCTTCTATTTTATTTCTCTTTTTTTTCTTTCTTAAAAAAAAAGGATCCAACCCCTCTATTTATAAGAGTTTTTTTTTTTTTTTTTTTTAAATCAAAGGGGTGGGAAAACCTAATTTTAAAAATTAATTTTTAGGGCTAGGCTTAGGGCAACACTATGGTTCTAGAACTTTCACAAATCATGCAATTGCAACAACTAGATCCATGTGTGGTTTTTTGGCACTTTGGAGGACCAAATGATGTCAGAATAGGACATATCATATACCATTGAAAATATCTTTTCAATATCGATCCAATGGTATAGGTTTTAGGAGAAAAGAAGAATATTTGATATGGAAAAGTTGGCTCAAAGGTGACCTTTGGTAACTTAAGGGGAAAACTAAGGAAAAATGACTCATCTTAATGGGTCAATTTTCCATGTCTACAGGTACGTCTTCTCTTGATACTAATCCTACTTCTTCTAATCCATCTCTGCCACCTCCATCTCCTCCTAAGTAGATTCCATTGAAGGTAACCCAAACCCAATCACCCACCTTCCACCACTCCCCTAGAAAATGAGTACACCTCCAAAAGTTCACTACCTCCAACTTCTTAGGGTGCTACTATAGTCCAAAAACCCTCTTTTTCTCTATTCCCCCTCTTTAAATCCTACTTTGTTGTTGTTACTCTTTCAATATATCTAGTATTGGATGTCTTGAGCTATTTTAAATAGGCTCAAGACAAGGCTTAAAAGTGGATGGATGAAATAATCCCTAGGATAAAACCAAATAAAGTACCAACAAGAATGATGGGTGTTGTGGACCCAACTAAAAGAAAATTCATAGTGAAAACCTTTACCCCTACTACAAAAAATTATGTATTTGAGTTAATAGTATAATATTATAAGAGGATAGTGCAAGAGGTGGATATTTCTTGGGTTCCATTAGGATATAACACCTAGATTGCTCACTCATAAATTGATGTGATGCATATGAATGGATTTTGGATAGAAGCAAAGTACCAAAAGGAGAAGTAGAGGGTATAATTCATGGCAAAAGCTCTAGATGAGGAGAAGGATGAAATGAATGGCTTATAATTTTAATTTGAGAAACTACATCAGAGCCTTGATGAAGCTCCAATGCAAGTACAATTGTAGAAAAGGGATGATAATATTTAGGCCTTGGAAGAAGAGTTGAAGAAGCTACAAGTGGATATTGATTAAGAAAGAGAAGATTCACAATATTTCCACTTCTCCAAGGATGCATTGATGTAAATAAATAAATATGGTTGGAGTAATTATTTCTAAAAAACCATGCATATGTATCTAGTCATGGAGTTATTGAGTTTCATCCTACAAGTTATCAAAGTATTACATAATGATTTATAAGCTTTACAAAGCTCAATAGAAAAGTAGGAAGCAGATAGTATTTTAAAAAATTTGAATAAAAATTCTGAGCCATGTCTTGTGGCATTTACAAACTAAGAGCTAAGTGAATAATGCACCTAGATAATGATCTGATAGAGTGGCATCAAGTGGTGTAGCAAGGATGGGAGTTGACTATGCCATTGAGTGACAAAGGAGATAGGATAACGGTCTCATTATATGACATAATTATCCTTGGGTTCCCTAGTATCTGGGATGAGAAAGGAAGTTTTTATACAAAGAAGTAGTTAAAGACCTAGTTTGAACTCATGGATAGTAGTGAGGAGGAATTGGATCAGGGGTTAGAATCTACCAAAGAGGATATAGGTTTTAAATTTTTTGGTAAGTTGGCTATAAAATATGCTAAAATACAAGAACTATCAAGAATATATTTAGACACCTCATACAAGAAGGTTTATCAATTTATAGCTATCCATAATAAAGCTATAAGATTCAAGCTCCCAGTAAATAAGGCTTTGTAAGCTACTCACCAAATATTATGGCTTGGGAAAGGCACCACAACTAATCAAGGCAGAAGCAAAAAATATCAAGGAAGGGAATTAGTTGTGGAAGAACAAAGGTAAGAAGTGTAAATTGAAATTGTTAGAACTCAAAAAAAATTGATCATGCTAGGTGTGTTTCCCCATTCATCCAATTTTATTGTTCTCTTCTACCTATTATTCTTCTCCTCTTATTTTTGTTGCAATAATTCCATATTTTTTTCAATTCCTAAGTTTGCATTCCCCTAATCTTAATATTTTTCCTAGCTTCTATTGAATCCATTACTCAATGAATAAATCTCTTTAGGTTCTAAATTTTATGAGAAAAAATCCCTTGAACATGTCAATAATGTTGGCCAATTTAATTGTTCATATAGATAGGTCCTTACAAGCTATGCCAAACTATCAATTTTAGCTCAATTTCAAGAAAACCTTGTTAGCCTTAAGATATTTTTTATATGACTAACCAGAGCATAAATGCATCTTATTAGGCCAAGAATTTTGTTAAGGTAAATAGTTTGAACACTTTTACTAAAACTCTTTGTGATTGAGTAAATAAGGAAGGGGTGGCTAGGACTTTCAAGTAATGACATAAGCAAAGTGTCCCAAAGTTCTAGATAATCAAGACTCAAAAATAGTTAGTGTTCAGGATTTTTTCAAAGATAACATCAACAAGAACATTAAAAAGTCCTATCCAATCAAGATTCTAGAGCCATCACTGGTCGAATGTATCTCCAAAATGATGTAAGTAAAATAATTCAAATATCCCAAAAATAAGGAGTCTAAAGAGTATTAGTGGTTGGGGTTTATATAATATGATGTCAACAGAAGAACTCCAAATTCTTAGGTAGGTGATTGGATCATCTTGATCAAGTAAGAGTCTAGAGGAATATTGACCAAGGTTTTTCCAAAATTACATTAGTCTAAGTGCTTAGAAGTTCTAACTAAGTCTATTAAGATTTAACAAAGTAGAAGATCTTGGAAAAGAGTGAAAAAAAATTGTGCAATGATGTTAGTTAAGTCCCCAAAAAATCTTAATTAATCAAGAGTCCAAATCAATTAGTGGCTAAGTATTTTCCATAATGGCATCAACATAAGTCCCCAAAATCCACTACCATTCTAAATTCCATAACAAGAGTGTCTAGGATTTTCAATGATAATGCCAACCAAAGTTCTTAAAAGTCCTAGCCAATCAAAAGTCCATTGCAAAGAGTGGCTAGAGATTTTAAAAGATGATGTTAGAAAAAATTCTCAAAAGTATTGGCTAGGTATTCAATGCCATATGGTAGAAACCTGAAGATTCTAGCTAATATTTAATAAATAAATAAATAAAATAACATTAATTTAAAAGAATCACTTTGATAAAGAATCACTATTTCACTGGTAGGAAGGTCCCTCCAATGCATTCAATAAACAATTATATATTCTTCTTCATGTATTATTTGATATGGTTTCCTCTCATATCATATATAGACTTTTCAATCATGAATTTTCAATCATGACTCTTCAATCATGACTTTTCAATCATGACTTTTCAACCATGACTTTTCAATAATAATGAAATATATAATTAAAGTAAAAATAATAATTAATAAGTAATGTTAGGATGTGGGATCCTAACATGCCACCCTCATTAAAAAGATATTTGTCCTCAAAGCTCAAAGTAAGGAGCTTTTTTGCTTTTTTTCCAAGTTGAATTTACGCAAGTTCTTGTACTATATTAATATCACTTTTTCAAAGGTAGGAATATCTTGAAGGTCAGAGTGTTAGTGGGGGATTTCTAGGAAAAATAGTAGAATATTCCTTAGGAGAATTGTGATGACTATGGGATGGTAACCCTTGGGGTCCCTCAAGAACTTCATAATGATGCATCCAAAGTGGTGGTAACACTTCCAAATCCTTTTGTGATTCCTTGGTAGAGCCAATGGAGAAGGAGTGTGTAGTCACTCTGCATTGGTTTCGAATAGGTTTGATAATGTGGTGAGAACTCACTATTGGTGAGGAAGGTGTATGTAGTTATTGTAAAGTGCATGTCTGAAAAACATTGATCACTTTGGGTATGTCTACCTCATCCTTGCTTGGTGCATCAATCACTTCCAACATATCAACCCTATTGCTATCATTGGTGGGATCAAGTATTTTGGGTATTTCTTGCTCATTGTCCTTGTTTTCCACATCTTCCTCCTCTTTCTTATATTTCATGGCTTACTCATCTTCCTTACCTTACTCATCATTGCCATATTTAGTGCTATATTCAAGTGTATCTGTCACTATGTCTACCTCAATCGTATTTTCATCATTGGGAGAACTACAAGGAATAGTTGCATCTGAAATATATAGTGCATGTGTAATACATTGATGATTGTGAATAAATTTCTCATCACAATGAAAACAAAGGCCCTTTTCTCATTGTGCCTTCATTTACATGGGGTTAATATGTTTAATGGGTAATATTTGGGTATGTTATTGGGTTGTATAAGTATTTGTGATTCTCACATAGGTGGTTTTGTAATTTTGTCCTTTGATCATATTCCAAGTTGAACATTTAATTTACTTTTAGCTAATAGGGCCAATCCAATGGCCAACCTCATGGTGTAGGGTTTGAATTTTATCACCTCCATTTTAATTTCCTCCTTTAATCCATTGATGAAGCAATATATGAAAATTATTTCATCCAACCCTGTGTATTGTTTGGTGATATCCTTAAATCAAATTTCATACTCATGCACAAAAGTGTTTTGACAAAGGTCCCAAGTGTTTTGATGAAGTTCCTTGATAAAATCCCACATGGTTGGGTCCCACATGGCTCTGATACCAAATGGTAGAACCCTGAAGGTTCTAGCTAATATTTAATAAATAAATAAATAAAATAACATTAAATTAAAAGAATCACTTTGATAAAGAATCATTGTTTCACTGGTAGGAAGGTCCCTCCAATGCATTCAATAAACAATTAGATATTCTTCTTCATGGCTTATTTGATATGGTTTCCTCCCATATCATATATATAGACTTTTCAATCATTAATTTTCAACCATGACTTTTCAATAATAATGAAATATATAATTAAATTAATAATAATAATTAATAAGTAATGTTAGGATGTGGGATCCTAACACCATAATAGCAATCCAAAAGGCCACTAATAGATGACAACAAAAGAGATAAGCTCTTGGACAATTTCATTTCAATAGAGATCATGTATCTCAGAGGCCTAGACAACAAGACACTCCTTAGTCATCTAGGTCAAAGCAGTTAAGTTGAACCTACAAATATTGGTTTAATAAAGTGATAGCTAGTATTCTAGAACCTGCAATAGTGGTAGCCATCCCTAGTGATCATGAATGGAAGTGCCTAAATTCTAATATTTGGCATAACAATAAGGTGTAATGGTAAAAATCTAACCAATGTGAAGACATGAGGCTATTAGGATCATTATTAGCTACATCAAATACATAAATATAAAATATTTAGGATGATACTAACAACTAGTTTTGGCAGGGCAAAAAAGTGACATCCACTCTTTCCAAGCATGTCAATTACACATGAGCCCTGGATTGGACTAGGATTTACTTATGCAAAACTAGCCTACACTAGGTTTTTGATGTAATTATAAAGCTAATTGTATTCATTGTAAAAAACTATAAATAGCTTAGGTCTCCTAAGAAAGGGGGTGGGCATTTTCAATATTTTGCTATTGTAATATGTGTGCATTTTTTGTTGTTAATGAAATTAGATTTGCTTGATCTCTACTAGTGGATGTGTTTTAGATTTTAATGTGTATATGATCTATGCATTTCAATATATTTTTGTTTATGCTTTGTCTAGGATAAATTTTAGTAAGCAAATTCTATCAGCCTTGGATTGTTGTTTGGATTATATCTTACAAAATTCTTGGAGTGTTAGAATATGCATAGTATGAGCTAGATATAGATTTTGTTATGCTTAATTTGGTAGTTGATTTGTTAGGCTTTGTTTAAAGTTAAGTTGTAGGAAATTTACATATTAAACTGCATTGTGTTTACCTAATTCTCTAGCCACTATGTTAATAAATATCTTCCCTTATCTCCCTTTATTCCTAATTCTCTGATCTCTATATTTAGTCTTATACCATTTATTTATCTTATAAAATAAGGATCTTCACTTCTTCAAAGGTTGACTCAAAAGAAATTTTGATTCATCTAATATTGGTACATAGTCTAGGGTGCAAATTAAAATCTAGGTAGATCATGAACCAAGACAACCCACTTGATATGGACAAAAAATAAAGAATTCAAACCACTAGAGGTAAACTGAGTGAGTAAGTGTAAGATGTAGATAAGTTTATAATTTAATATGACATGGTTGCTATGCAATAGAAGCAATCTTGAGAAGCTCATGTCACACATGGGAGGGAGAATAACATCTCAAATTTGATATACCCATGGAAATGAATATAATAGTAATTAAAATTTGTAAAAAATAGGCTATGTAGAAAGCCAAAAAAAAATATCAAGTGGCATTAGCTCAACCGGTTAGATTCCTCAACATTTAAGGAGGAGACCAAGGTTCAAATATTTCCAAGTGATACATGGATAATATCCAAGCTTTGTTGTAATACCACTATGTGGTCATGATGTAATATGGGTGGGGTCCATTTCAATCCCATATAACCAATTGAAAAAAAGAAATCCAAAAAAATTATAAATATCAACCCACTAGACAACCAGAAGGGTCATAAACCATCCATTAGATGGTCCCTTGGAATGAGTATGTTCTTTGCTTTTCTATTTGTAGTTGGATGGATTTTTTTAACAAATCCTAGAACTATTTTGATCTCTATTCATGTAATTCACCAATCTGGGTAAATCCAAATCAAATGCATCGCATGATTATATTTGTAATGCAAGGATTTTGAAATTTGAAAGTTCAATTTATGCTTGATGATGGTGGTTGCACTTAGAATATTTCATAATCTATTTTCCCTCTAAATATTGCACCATATCAGACCTTAGGCTCTGTTAATATATGTTGGGCTAGGATTTGTTTTAAATTAAAATCGCTACTTTATCATATCAAAACCAAGTTTAGGGTAGTATAGACTTGTTTGTTTTCTTTCTTTTCTCTTTCTCGTCAACCTTTAATTTTTCTTTGGAGCCTATTTATATTAGGAGTAGATTAATTTTAGTTTAAAGCATTGTAATTGATTTTTTGTTTTGCAAGTTTAAAATTCCATTTGTGTTACAAGATAATCATTTGAGTGCAATAAATGTTAATTTTATAATTATAGCTTGCACAGGTTAAAATTTATCTTTATTTACCCAATTTTAATTTTGCTCAGCTCACATATGTTATAATATCAATGTAGTGAAATTATTTTTAGGAAATTAAGCATTTAATTTTAAGACAATGTGCCTAGGAAATTTATCTCTTAGAGTCATACCAACAAAGTCCCCTTGAAGGAACAACTATCATCAACCTCTAGGTTTATCCATGTTGGGAAAGATTTGGCCATACCCAAATATTAGGGGAAGAAATTTCCCTTTCAAGAGGGAACAAACTGTATTCCAAGTATGTTGGCTTGTCCTTAATACATCAACAGTTGGATTCCACCTCTTCATGGCCAACAAAACCAACACTGTGGGGAAAATTAGAGTGTGTCATTTGCACACTCAACAAGATCTAGTTTAATTTTTAGCATTCTCAATGAGACTTATGTGTTATCTATCTCATAATATGTCACTTTCATATTTACATATAGATCTATATGTAATTTTATCTAATACCTTTTAGGCATTGTAATTTTAAAACTTTTGTACTCTTGTCTAGTGGTAAATCTACTAGGGATTCAATCCCTATAATATATAAAATAAACAATTTCCATGATAAAATTTACAAAGGATAGTTTCAAGTTGGTTAGATCCTTAGAGAAATTGAAATATAATACAAAGCTTCAAAGGATATTATTCTTTGAGAGGTGACTTAATTTGGTACCATTCCCACTAACTTTCACATAACAAGCTAGTTGTCTTGAGTGGCATCGCCAAATCATTTTCATATTGGAGTAATGAAGTCAATTCATCCTTCTATGCTTATAATCATATCACACTTATAGTATATAGGGAATTCCTTAAATTTTGAAATAAGAGTGAAGAGGTATGTGGTTCCTTCTTTCTCTATTCATTCTTCTTAAAATATATGTAATTTGATCTTGTTTAGGCCAAGATCAAAAGTGTGAAGAATTTATTGTGAGTACTATTAATGTAGCATATGGTTATGTTCATATAATCCTAAGGTCCCATTTTATATTAAAACCTCAGTGATATTGGGTAATCCATATTTTTGGATAACATTTCTTAAAGGGTAATTTATTATTATTTTATTATAAATTTAACCTCAAGGTCAAGTCAATGTTGGCTTCAGGCTAACCTCTCATTAGGTTTTGGTATCACTATAAATAACCCTCAATGAGGATCCATTTGTATAGTAAGGGTGAGTAAAATATGATATATTTGGGTTTCCATGGGCACATACCTTCTACTTCTTGCCATATCCCTTCATCTCTTTACTTTGCTATTTCTATATTTTAAATTTATCTTCTTCTTTTCCACATACAATTATGATAAATGCATATGTTTTAGAATATTTTTGGAAAAAAATATGAATTTAAAAATATTCTCGAATATAATCCAATGCCTTTCAAATACATCCATGGCCTAAATACATTATTTTATAGACATTGGATATTAGTTTTAGGAATTCATAGTTTAAATTGGAATCAAGGAAAATAAACACTCCTACATACATTCTATTTCATAAAGATCAATTAGGGATATTTCTTCTTCAATAATAGCAATTAATACACCCACTTACTTAAGTGAAATCCTTTATTTTTTCAACACCATCTCAAAAGGAACTAATTAAAATTATGCAAGAATAGGTGAATAAGATGAAGGTAGACATCGTAAGTTTGTGCAAAAAAAATAGATTGCTCAATGGAGAAAAATGAAGATTATATATATTTTTTGGTAAATAAAAGTCTTCATTAATTACCGGGTTCTGCAGGTTAACCTAAAACCTATTACAATATCCAGCCTTCTGCTGAGATTATAGATCCTAGTCATCCTTGAAACTTTCTTACCAAAAATTGTGTTGAATCCCCTACAACACCTTACTAACAAAGCACACCTATACCTAAACATAACTGTAAACATTACTTATAATGACAGGAATTGAAGTTTGGAACTTTGCACTTGTGAAACCTGTTGCTTGCCCATTTCCTATTCTCTGTCAGAATCTTCCAAGGCTTACACCCTGTTACCTTCATTTCCAATTTGGTATGATTTATAGGGAAACCCCATAGTTATTACCAGCTCCATGGGGAAATAACACCCATTCATATTTCTCCTTAATGGGTAGGTTTCTTTTCATGACTAATAATGTTTTCCACTTCACGTGGCACACCTTGTGTCCATGTCACCAAACTACCAACATCAACACCTATGTTGGCTAATTTGTCAGCTGACATGTTGGCCTCACGATACATGTGATGAGCCCTCCTGTTCTGTCTTGCCACAAAAAGGATCCTCACTTCATGGATGAATCCCTCGATTCTCCATGGAGGTCTTTTGCCATTGGTTAACAGGTTGATGATGTTCATAGAATCACCTTCAATCACCAAGTTAGCTTGAGTTTCTTGGGCTACTTGCAACCCTCTCCAAAGGGCTCTAGCTTCTGCTTCGTTATTAGTTATGATTCCCAATGGTTCAGTGAAGGCCTTGACCAGATTTCCTTGATGATCCCTGATTATTCCTCCAGCTCCAGGTATTCCTAGGTTCTCCTTGGCTACACCATCAAAATTTAGTTTAAACCAACCCTGGGGGGGTGGCTTCCAAAAAATACCATTTCTGGGATTGGGCAAAGGAATGGAAGGTTTGTCCTCAATACCTAAGGCCCAAGCTAATTGTTTTTCTTGGGGAAGAATTGAGTGGTTCTCATCCACTAAGGTGCTAAGGTTTTCTTTTGCAAATACAATAATCCTATTGAGGATGGTTTAAACTAAAATATTATATGAGTAAAAAACCTTTCATGTATTAACAAGATTCTTTATGGCCATAAGAATCTTTACATGTTGTTAAACTAATATAAGAGGCTTATCTAAAAGAGTGTTGGCTTTTTAGCCAAATTATCTTAGGTCCCATTTTCTTTAGATTGTAGAATTGCTCAAAATATACATACAAGCTTCAATATTAATGCTTGAATATAATCTTCAATATTTCATACATTTCATGGAGCTTTGTCTCCATTATATAACCTTAGAAAAGTGACTCTTCAAATACTTAACTATTGCACTCCTCACATATCCGGGAGTTGCAATGTTTCCTATTCCATCCATAAGATAAACCTCACATCCTTTTGGATTCTCATCTTGTCACTTGTATACATGACTCTTGACTCTCTATTTACTTGCACACTTAACTCTATGAAACATGTGCACATCCTACACATAGAAACTTACATAAAGGGGAAATATAAATCACACTCCTAAACTATAGACTCAAACCCTATTCTAATATTTATATATTTACATTTTTACCATAAGGTACCATGGGGGTACATTAGCATTTACCAAATAATGTAATATTCTCTAACATTGCCCTATATTAAATTAGTTGGTATGAAAAACTCTTTATATACATAGATAATTCTAAAATATTTGATACTTGTTTTAACTAAGATTTTTTTTTTTCTTTTGCAATCTAATCTTCAATAAACACATTTTTTAACTAAATATGATGATCCTAAACATGATCTCTAATAAAGTGATATTGTGCTTTAATATGTTTTGTCCTTTCATGAATCATATGATTTTTTATTAATTTAAGAACTCCTTTATTATTACAATTTATTATTATAGGAGTCCTTTGGATTCCCATATCTAACAATATATATTGTAACCAAAGTGCTTCACATATTACATCTTTTGCTACACAATATTCTAATTCTATTTATGAAAGTGCCACTGTATGTTGTTTCTTACTATACTAAGAAATGGTTCATGATTTGAGATAGAATACATATCATGATGTTTTTTTGTCATCTATAGATCTAGCATGATTAAAATCTGAATAACCTTGTAGGTAAAAATTATCATCATTTTTTTTGTATTTTAGTCCATACCCTGTAGTCTTGTTGATATATTGTAGTATCATTTTTATGTCTTTCTAATGACTTTTTCTAGGCTCTTGCATGAATTTAGAAATATAATTTACAATAAAAACAAAATTAGGCCTAGTATTTGTTAGATATAGAAGACTTTCAATTAGTTGGTGTTAAATAGTAGCATAAACTAAAGATGTCTCATCATATCTAAACAATTGTATTCCTTGCTCCATAGGTGTATCTTTAGGTTTACAATTTTTCATTCTACATTTTACAAGTAGTGATTTTGCATATTTTTCTTGTGTTATCGTGATGTCATTTTATTTTGACAAATTTCTAAACCAAGGTAGTAATGAAGTAATCCTAGATCTGTCATTTCAAAATCCTTTTCTAAATCCTTTTTAATTTCATCTATCATTTTTTTTGAGCTTCTTGTGATCACTATATCATCAACATACACTACAAGAATTGTTCTTTCTAATCCAACCTTTTTTATATAAATATTTGTATATGATGTACTTCTTTTGAAATTATGTTGTAGCAAATGATTATTAATATTTATATAGCATTCTCTTGATGCTTACTTTAAACCATATAAAGATTTGTTTTATTTATAAACCTTTTGTTCTTGTCCTTTGATAAAAAAACCTTTTGGTTGAGACTTATATACTTCTTATTCAATATCATAATTGAGAAATACACTCTTTACATCCATTTGATGAAGTTTCCATCCAAGTCATGCTACTAATGCTCAAATTGTTTGAATAGTAGTCATTCTTGTTGTTAGTGCGAAGATTTATTCATAATCTATTCCTTTTATTTAAGTATATTATTTTGCAACTAATTTTACCATGTATGTATCAAGAGATCCATCTACGTTGTATTTTATCTTGTAGATCCAATTACATCCTACCATTTCCTTTCCTTGTAGCAAGTAAACTAGATCCCATATTTTGTTTTTTATTAATGTTATATATTTTGAATCCATGGTTGTCTTACATTATGAAAGCCTTGAGGCAACCTTATTATTTGTAGATTCTACTGTTAAACTCATTAATCCTATATTTATTCTCATTATACTATAAGTTTGAGGTCTTCTAGCTTTGAGTCCTTACGTGTATATCTGTACCATTTTGGCTCTTCTCTTTGAGGTATAATTGTGACTTCTAGGTTTTCAATTTACTCATTATATACTTTTGATTCAGATTCTTCATTTGATGAGTTCTCTTCATTTGAAAATTTTAGAATTTGTCTTACATAAACCTTTTGATCTTTAAAAGAGTTTTTGTTTCTTTTATCAAAAATCACATCTTTGCTTACATGAATTTTCTTTGTAATTGAATCAATTATTCTATATCCTATTGAATCGTCATCATAACTAAGAAATATCCCATGAATGGTTTTATCATCCAATTTAGTTCTTCCTTGCTTTGGAATATGTACATATGCCTTACATCCAAAACTTCTTAGATGTTTTATTGTAGGTTTTCATCATGACCATACTTCTTTAGGGGTAATATTTTTTAGTATTTGTGTGGGTGCTCTATTTTGTATGTATACTACAATTTTAGCAACTTCTTCCTAATATTAACAATCAAGATGAGCTTCTTTTAACATGCAATGAACCATTTCCATAATAGAGCAATTTCTTATTTTTGTAATACCATTATGTTGAGGTGAATATGTTGTAGTGAGTTGCATTTTTATACCATTTGATTTTTAAAATGATTAAAATTATTTTGACATAAATTCACCACTCCTATTTGAGTGAATATTCTTGATTAGTTTTTCTATTTTTTTTTCCACTAATTGCTTGACTTTTTTGAAGCAACTAAATGCTTTATATTTAAATTTTATAAAATACATGCACATATTTTTGGAGTAATCATTAACAAATATTTGAAAATATTTGTCCTCCAAGACTAGTAATATTCATTGGTCCACATAAATCTATATATATTAACTATAATAACTCTTGAGCTCTATAGTTACTAAGTTCAAATAGTATTCTATGTTGTTTTCTTGCAAGAAATTTTGGACATACTATAGATTCCCATGAAATTTTAGGTAATCCTTCAACCATTTGATGTTTACTCATATCATTTAAAGAATATGCACTTATATGTCCCAGAATTTGATGCCAAAGTTTTTTTGTTTTTTAAATGTTTGCTGATAGAGCCACTTTGATAATGTATATAGAGAAAATAGATCATATTTGTATGAACCAGAAGCTATGAATTTTCCTTGTTTAGTAATGAGGATTTTTTTTTTTGTTAGTAGTTTTGAACTCAACTACTAAATTTTGATCCATTAATTGAGATATTGAGAGATGATTAGTAGTTAATCCAAGTACATACAATACATTGTTAATTATACCTTTTTCACTTGATAAATTGATTTAAATATCTCCTACTTCTTTGACCTTATAAGTCATATTATCATCTATGACAACTAGTTTTTCATATTTTTCTTGAAATATATTGAACCATTTTTTATTTCTGATCATATGCCTAATTGCTCCTAAATTAATATACTAATGATTCATGATTTATTAAATTAATTTACTTTGAAGTATAAAACCTTATGGTACCCAAATTAATTTTTAAGATTCAAACTTCTTTGTGGAGTAGAAATCCTTATCCCTCCAAAATATAATTAAACTATCAAAAATAAAATTGCTAAATTTATTTTCAAATATAAAAACTTAAATTTTCATTATTTTCCAATTTTCAAAAATATTGGAGTTGAAGTCCTTTTAACTTCGTCCTTTAATCATTATAATTCCAATGGAGATTAATTCCCTTTAACTCTCACCTATAATTAATTCTACAGTCCCTAGGTTTCCAAACTTCAAATTTAAATACTCAACTTAGGACTTTAATCTTACACCAAATATAATTTATAAAAAATCAAAAGTAATGTTGCTTACCTTTATTTTATCCTACCTGGCCAATTAGATCATGAGATTCTCACTGATCATGACACAATAGAATTAAATATTTATACTTCATGAAATGCTTGTTCGGTGCACCCTAATGACTATTCCTCTTAGGGATGATTAATCATTACACTAAGTGTGACATTTGGCTCTCTCCTCAAATGAATGTAAATATTTCTAAACAAAAATGCTACATCATCCTTTAGCTTATCAATTTTGCAAATTCAGATGTAATATCTATGTCCTCAATAATAGAGGCCCAACAATATAATAAGGAATGGCACTCTCTGGCTATATTGGCTCAAATTATCACCATATTAGGTATCTCTCAGTGCAAAGCTAGGTGTTTCTTTGCACTTGATATTGTCCTACTTTGATGCTTTTATTCCCTTAAAACTGATTTGCTAGGGATGCACCTTTGAATGCTTTGGTGCTCTTCAATTCTTGAACTAGGATTTATCTCTAATTTTTAATGTCTTCTTTGGAAATATTTTTCATCTTGTTTACTAACTATAATTTTCCTTGGAAATATTTAATAACTCCCTCTTTTCTTTAGGTGACTTCTTATTTTTCTATAGCCTTTTTCTCTGGTGGTTTGGACCACTTAATAATTTATGCTTCTTGGTGGCTTAAGTCACTCCTTATGTGGTTCTCTTTCTTTAGAGAGAATCCAACTAATATCAGGGTGACTTTGTAAGTCCTCTCAATCAATATTCAAATGTCCAAGATTGTGACAATAGAATTTGTTCCCCAAAAATACCATTGAATAGAGTCCTAGTCTTTACTTTTCTTAGGATAGAATGGATACGCCCTAGCATATAATGAAATGACTCTAAAAAATTTTAAAATATTGGAAGTTTTACAATAGATCCCTCTCATATATCAATTTACAAATTCAAAAATTGTAGCAATATGAGTTTTTGTTTCATTCATGTGACTCTTAATATAAATTGTAGCAAATTGAATTTTAGCCAAATTTTCTTAGGTTCAATATTTTGGATAGTAGAATTTCTCAAAATATGCATACAAGTTTCAATATTAGTGTTTTAAAATAATATTCAATATTTTATACATCTCATGGAGCTTCTTCTCCATTATATAACTCTATAAAGGTGACTCTTAAAATACTTAACTATTGCACTCCTCACATATCTAGGAGTTGCAACCTTTCCTATTCCATATATAAGATAAACCTCAAATGTCCTTTTGTATTCTCATCTTGCTACTTGTATACATGACTCTTGACTCTCTACCTACTTGCACACTTAACTCTATGATAGTTGTGCACATCCTAGATATAGATACTTACATAAAGGGAAAATAAAAATCACACTCCTAAACTATAGACTCAAACTCTATTCTAATATTTATATGTGTACCATAAGGTACCATGGGGGTACATTTTTTTTTTTTTGTAAAAGAGGGTAAAAATTTATTAACTCAGTAAAACATTCATGATACAAAGAAAAAGCAGAAGCTATTCAGACATATCAGCTCTCAATAAAGAAGAGAGAGATTGAGAGCAATCAGAAGAAATTTGAGACCAATTTTGAACATCCCAACCATCTTGAAACTTAGAAGCCCATTTAGCTAACAAATCCGCTACCCTATTCCACTCCCAAGGAATATGCACAAAAGAAATGAAGTCCAAGTGAGCAGAGATATTAAGAATTTTCCGAGCAACCCAACTCAACCGCCAACAACCATGAAGACTATCTCCAGAATTTAACAAATTTATAACAATCCGAGAATCAGATTCACAAACAATCCGATGCCAACCCAAAGCATACCCTTGCTCCAAAGCATATAAAATTGTGAGTGCTTCCATGAATTTATTAGAATGATGTCCCTTAAAGCAAGAGAAAAAAATTGGATAGTACCACTACTATCCCGCCCCACACCACCAATACCAGCATTACCCGGATTACCCCGAGAAGATCCATCCGTATTAATTTTCAGCACTCCTGGAGGAGGCGGATTCCATTTGCCAACCCTCCGCATCCGATTATTCTGACCCATCCATCTGCAAGAGACATTAGGACCAGGACCATTAACCATCAAGCCTAATCTTTCCATGATCTGACGTTCCGCATGGTCCACGGGAGAAATAATCTGACATTTTGCAGACACAGTTTCCTGGATCATTTGCAAAATCCTCTGCCATACCTGGGAAGTAGTTAACTCCTTACCTTGGAAAATTCGACGATTTTGTTCAAGCCAAATCTACCAAAAAATGCATGAAGGACAAATACTCCATCCAACTTGTAAAAAGAAAGCCGCTGCAGGAGGCCGCCCCATACTCTTCCAAAAATCAACTATAGATGAAGCATGCAAACAAGGGTGATTGCATACTCCCCACCAATAATTATAGACTTGTCGAGCAAAGTCACATTGGAGAAGTAAATGCCCAACAGATTATTTAGCCTTCCCACAGTTATAGCATAAAGAGGGGCTAGCAAACCCACACTTTTGAAAATTATCCCAAGTGAGACAACGATTATGAGTAGCCTGCCACCCATAGGGTACATTAGCATGTACCAAATAATGTAATATTTTCTAACAAAGAGAAGGTGTCAAGCAAATATGATGATGTAAGGTATGAACATGTCAAGCCTCATTGGGGTTAGGGCATGAATATTTTGAGGATGAAGTACTAAGTCCGTCCAAATTAGAATATTTAGAATCAAAATACGAGGAAGTTGTCAAGTTGCATACAAAGAAAATAATATATCTTAGGATATTGTTGTTGATTTAATATTTAAACAATGTAATTCATATAAAATTATTGAATTAAAGTAGTGGTTGTATAGAAAGGAAGAATAAATGTGTTATACTTCTATATTTGAAGCATTCATTATTACACAGATGACTTTTTTACCATGGTAGATAACAATCAAATGTAGAAAAACAAGATAACAACATAATTTAGTAGGTATTCTCCTAAAAATTGAATGGATTAGTTCTCAATTATTTTAGGAAGTAAAACTTCAATTTATCTAGGCTAAATTTAATTATATGGTAAAAGAATAAAACACTCAATGGTCTATTTGTATTTTTGAACTTAAATTTATAATTATTTATATTCTAGTAACTTGTTGGTGTTGATAAAACAAACCCTTTAAAATCCTAACAAGTCTACCTACTCTAACAAACATCTTTTTAATTAACTTATTCTAACACCCTCTTAGCGACTAACTTGGATACAATTCCAACCTTATCTATAAATTCTACAATTTTTTTTTTTTACCTAAGGATTTTGTCATTACATTAGCAATGTGTTCAAAAGTTTGATAATAATTAGACAAGTTTCATGCTTCGCTATATGTTGGATATAGCGATGATAAATTTAAATATGCCTTGTTTTGGTATGATATATTTGATTATTTGCCAACTTGGGCACAATTTGGTTATCACAATGAAGTAGTGTTGATGTTATCTAATTTATTTGAATATCATATAATATGCATTGCAACTAAATAATTTCACAACCTATATTTCATGTTACCTTATATTCTACATTTTTTTTTTCAAATCAATTATATGCTAAAGTTTGCTATAGCAAGAAATAGTCCCTAATCCAAGGGTGACATATAACTACTAGTATATTTTTTACATTCATTTATTCTTTCCTATTTTGCATCAATGTATCCAATCAATTAAAAATTATTAGGTTTCTTGTATAATATACCAAAGTCAAGAGTGTCTTTGATATATTTGAGAGTAGCTTTTGTATCCTATCAATGATTTATTCAATGATTTGATATGAAACAAAACAAATAACTCACTACAAAACACAAATTCCATTGAGCAGTTATAAGATAAAACAAGTTGCCTATCAAAAAAAAAATATTAATCGATTGATCAAATATTAAGTGAATTAGTCTAACAATTTCATTTCAACTTCTTTTATTTTTAACTAGTTTTTATTTTATTTTTCCACTAACCATTAACCAAAAACAATAATGATTTCAAATAGAACATTATAACTATCTTTTATTTAATTTTCTATTAACCATTATCCAAAATAATAATGATTCCAAAAATATTAATATAACTAACTCCAACATTTATTAACCTTTATATTAGCATCCAAAATAGTAATGAATCCAAAAGAAAATATTACAACTATTTGAAGCCAAACGTACAACATACAAACAACACTTGGATGAAGATATAAATCAACTCCATAAAAAGGTTTACCAAAATTAAAAATTCTAGCAAGCAACATAGCAATTAGAATCAAATGGAAGAACTCATAACACCATGCAAACTAAAGAAAAAATAAAGCACTCATTCAGACATCGACTTCACCCAAGCTGAGATAAAAAACACAAAGGATATATGATTCGCTACCATAGCCTCTACAGGGGGGCACTCCTAGATCACAACTCATGAAAATTCTTGAGCTAGCATAGGAATCACAAGCACTAAACCAAGGCAAGAAGAAAGGAGAAAAATAGAATGCATAGAAAATAACTTATACTCAGGTGTTGACCAACACAAGCCTAACATCAAACCCAATTGTTGAGCATGCAAATGACACATCGTCAAGGGAGTGACAATACAATTGGAACAAATATATGTTTCATATTGAAAGAGAAGTATTTCCCCCAAGTCTTAGGTATGCCATGTCTTGGTCAATATGGATAGACTAAGAGATTGTTGATATTGTTCCTTTAAAGGGGCCTTTGCTAGTTATGTTTAAAAAGATAAATTTCTTGGTACAATGCTTAAAATTAAAACCAAACACTTAACTATCTAAAATAATTCCACTACAATAATATTTAAACAAACATGAGCTAAGTGGAATTAAAATTGAGCAAAAAAAGATAAATTTTAAGCACAAGTAAATTGTGATTACTCAATTCATATCATTCATTGCATTTAAGATATATCACACATATATAACAACAATGATTATTGAAGTTGTATGAAATTTTAAAATACACTGCAGGAAACCAGCTTCAATGCTTTGAATGAAAATTAATCTACTCCTAATTTAAATAAGATTCAAAGAAAATTCAAAGGTTCACAGGTAAGAGAAAACAAAGAAAAACAAAACAATATTACCTTGAACTCTAGTTCCAATCCGATAAAGAAACAAATCTAATTTAAACCAACCTTGGCCCAACTAGTATTTAGACAACCTAAGGTCTAAGATGGTGTAATTTTCAAAGGATCAAAATATATTGAAACAAACTAAGTACAACCACCATCAGCATGTGAAAATTAAACAAAATAAATTTCAAAAGCCTTTTATATTATAAATATGTTCATTGAATACATGAATTGAAATTTTTCCACTCAGGTGGATTACAAGAATAGAGCTTAGAACCATAGAATCTTGGTTCAGAAATTCATCCAACTACAAGCAAAAAATACAAATAAAACTAAATATGCTAGCTAAGAGATGGTTTTTGACCCTTGTAACCTATTGGTAAGCCACTATTTATACTATTTTTTTGTCTTCACCCAACATTATATCTTGCAATTAATTGCTAATTAATTCTATGATGTGCTCCTTGAGATTTTCTTCTCAGCTATACTATGGCCATGCCTCATAAAGTCTTCATTTGTATGATGCTTGGGAGATCTGCAACAACCATAATTCATTAAATTTCCACTTCTTTGCATAGTCTGGGTTAACTATTAATTTTATTCATCCATTATCCACTTCTAAGCTTTTTTATTTATTTATTTTAAAATTGGTGGTTAAATATTTTTGGGTGTCAAGCTGAAGATCATCTTTACACATTATTAGTTTAAAATAAAAGGTTCTAGGCCATTTTTTTTATTTGTGGAAAACATCCCAAAAGGGATGCCACTTTCGGGTAAGACCCAAGGAGGCAGGGGTATCCATTCCACCAAAAACGCCCAGGACTCGGACCTGGCCTACCACCTTTGACATACTCAAGGAGCAAACAAACACACAAAACCAATTTAAAAATAAGTAAATAACAACAAAAATAATAAAATAAAATAAAAAACATGCTCCTTGAGTGTGTCAAAAACAAAAGCACAACCAAACACGCACAATAAGATAAAAGAAACCACAACACAAACCACATAGAAAAACACAAGAACCACATAACAAAACACAAACAAGACAAAAACAACATAACACTACAAAGACATAACCCAAAAAAAACATGAAAAATAAACACAACCAAAACCTAAAAAATTAAAAAAATAAAATAAAAATAAAAATAAAAAACAACCAACAACAGACAATAAACAAAAACAAAAAACATAGAAAACACTCACACATAAAAACACGAAATAACACAAACAAAGAGAAACCCAAGAACAAGAACGAAAAAAACACAAGAACAATAACAAAAAACATTAAAAAAAAAACAAAACAACAAAAACACAAGAACAACAAAAAACAACACAAAGAACACAAAAACAAAACAAAACAAAAGAACCCACCCACCTTAAAAAACTAAACAAAAAAAAAAAAAGAAAAAAAAAAAAAATTGAACATAACAATGACCTATCTAGACCAGAAGACTATTAAGGCAAGAATCAATAGAGGAAACAAAATAAAGAATAGAATGAGCTAGGGAACTAAAAAAAACTGAATGAACCAAAGAGAAGCAAAAAAAAAAAACAAGAAGAAACTAGGTACCTTCAGAACTGGAGCCATCCAAAGAAATGATAGAAAGAAGAGCTTCCCTAATTTGAGAAGCCCACCATATAGGAGGGTGGCCATAACAAGTAAGATCACCTTTGTCCAAAGCCCAATTAGCTAAAGCATCAACACTCTTGTTTTGATCTCTGACCACATGATTGTAATCAACTTTCAAAAATCCCATCTGGATTAATTGAATCTTCTCAATAATTCTTTTTATTCTCCAATCCACCTTATGATTCTTAGAAGGAGTCTTCAAGAGATTAATCATAAGTTGAGAGTCAGACTCAACTAACACCTTTTCCCATCCAACCTTAGTAGCCTCCTGAAGGCCTCTGAGGATACCATACCCCTCAACAAGGTTATTGGAAAGAATACCCAAATTCTCAGCAAAAGTAAAAACCAGGGAGCCATCTAAAAGTCTACCAATTCCTCCCACATTGGCTTTTCCAGGGTTCCCTCTAGAGGCTCCATCAGTATTGACTTTTCCAAAATCCTTAGGAGGAGGTTGCCAATTTCTAGTCCTATCCATCTTACTAATACTCACATTCCCTTTAAGTTGGTTGCCCTTAGAAGATTTAATCTTCAATATTTGCATCACTTGATCCCATCTTTGGTGGGAGTTTTGGGGGTGATTAAGGAGTTGATGGACTGATTCAACTAAGTTGGCTATGGTCTTTTGCCAAATATAGTGAATATCCTTCCTATCTTGATTAAAAATTTGGTTGTTCCTTTCATTCCAAATATTCCAAAGAAGAATGGTAGAACCCATCCAAACTACCTGCCTAATAAAATGATCAACACCCTCTTGATTAGGCCAATCCCTCCAAAGCTGTTCAAAAGTAAAAAAATTGGACCACTGTAAGCCAAGTAAAGTGGCCATTCTCCTCCATAGCTCAGAGGCTAAAGTACACTCAATAAAAATATGGTTGATATTTTCTACATTCTCTTCACACATTTCACATCTAAAAGGGCCATGAAAACCATGCTTCATAAGTTGCTCACCAAGTAAGCACCCTACGATGCAATAAAAGCCAATTAAAGAACCTCACCTTAGGCCAGAGCTTTTGAGCCCACAATCGAGAAAATATGTCAGAAGAATGGTTGGGATTATTATGGCATAAGGTCAAATAACCTTGAGCAACCGAATACTCACCCTTAGTAGTGTTGTTCCATCCAAAACAATATTTTTCATGGGACCAAGAGAGGGATCTCATATGAAGGATGCCTTGGATATCTTGTCTTTGCCTTTCTGGGATTTGAATAGGCCAGTCCTCAATAGGGATCCAATATCTACCAACCTTTGAATTACCAGTATGGTACCGACAATAATTAGCCACCTTTATCCAATTAGCTCGGTGAAGCTCCTCCATCCAAGGCCTCCAATCGGGAAACTGAGTTATCAAAGGCTTGTGACCATCCCAAGAATCTGTCCAAAAATTTGCCTGTTGACCATTATGAATGATCCAAAATAATTTTTTCTTTATCAAATCCTCACCAATCTTAAGAACTGCTAAAATGGGAGAACCTTTGGTAGGAAGTTGATAGCGAACAAGGTCTTCAGGACTTTTGTTCTCAAGATATTTAGCACGGAGATTATTGGCCCAAAGAGCATTGGGGTTATGCAACATCCTCCAATATAATTTAGGAGCTAAAGCTTTGTTGTTATTAATTGAAGACCGGAATCCTAACCCCCCTTCACTCTTAGGAAGACATAAAGTATCCCATTTCACCAAGGCCCATTTTCTTTTCTCCTTAGTACCACTCCAAAGGAAACGATGACTGATTTGATCCAATTCTCGAAGAACAACCTTTGGGATATTCAAAATGGAAGAAACATAAATAGGAATAGCTTGAAGGACTGATTTTACCAAGGTGATTCTACCCCCATAAGAAAGCCACTTGTTGGTCCACTTTCCAATTTTCTTCTTGACTTTGTCCAACAACCAATTCCAATCTTTATTTTTTTGCCTTTGAATATTTATGGGAATACCTAAATAAGTGATTGGAAGAGAGGTCTTCTTATATCTTAATTTATCCAAGACCATGGATTCCTGTCTAGTAGAGCAGTGAAAGAAAATAACTTTAGATTTGTCTTCATTGATCAACAACCCAGTAGCCTTAGAAAAATAGCTAATGATTTGCTTAATATTAGAAGCTTCCTTAACCGTAGCTTTACCTAAAAGAGTAGAGTCATCCACAAATTGAAGATGAGAGATAGGTCTAGCTCCATGAGCAATGGTAACTCCCTCAAGGGTTTTGTTTTCCCTCTTTTTGGTTATAGTCCTACCCAAGCATTCAACAAGAATGATGAATAAATAAGGGGATAGCGGGTCACCTTGCCTAATACCTCTGGAAGCTGGGAATGACCGAGAAGGCCTACCATTGATAAGAACTAAGTAGGAAACTCGAAGAGATACATCCCATAATCCAATCCATCCAATCCTTAGAGAAACCAAATTGCCTCAAAACTTTGATAAGGAAGTGCCAATCCACTCGTCATAAGCTTTGGATAAGTCTAACCGAATGAACATGGAAGGAGAATTTTGCATATCCATGGAATGGATGGCTTCCTGAGCAAGAACTATCTCATCTACTATTTGACGTCCTTCCACATAACCCCCTTGCTCTGGGGAAATAATCTTATGCAAAAGAGGCTTCAACCTTTCTTGCATGATTTTAGTAATGATTTTGAGAAGAACATTACATAAAGCAATAGGTCTAAAAGCTGAGATATGATCAACCTCTTGAGCTTTTGGAACAAGAGTAATATAAGTTTTATTGATAACCTTCAAAATTTCTTTGGCTTTCCTGGCTTCTTCCACCACCTCTAATAAATCAACATGAAGGATATCCCATAACTCTTGGTAGAACTCAATGGGAAAACCATCAGGACCTGGGGTTTTCCATTTTTGCATTTTAAAAACTACTTGTTGAAGCTCATTGATAGTAATAGGAGCAGTCAAAATAGAGTTCTCCTTAGAAGTGATAAGAGAAGGGATTGCTTGAAGAACATTTTGTTGTGAAGCTGAGTCAAGAGGAGTAGCAGCAAAAATATTGGAAAAGTAATCAACAACAATAGAGTTCATGCCATCCCAAGTATAAACAACATCTCCATAATCTGATTTTAAGGAAGAAATAAAGTTGTGAGATCTTCGAGCTAGAAGATATTTGTGGAAGAAATTTGTGTTTCGATCTCCTTCTTTGAGCCATTGAATTCTAGATTTTTGCTTCCATAAGATTTCTTCTCTTTTTTCCCATTCCTCTAACCGAGTTGTGAGTTTAATTTCATCTGCACTTCTCTTCTCTTGGAGGCCATCTAAACGGATTTTCTTATTCAAATTTTCAAGTTGAGCAATAACTTCATGTTTTTTTTGTGAACATCCCCAAACTCTTTCCAGCTCCAAGTCTTGACTTTGGATTTAATGTATTGCAGTATTTTGGCAAAATAGAACATCTTAGTCCCATGCCTAGGTTTACCTTCCTTCCACCATTGTTGCACACGAGGTCTGAAGGAAATGTCTCTAAGCCACATTAATTGAAAATGAAAAGGAGAGAAACTCACATTGGTTTTCCACATTTCCACCATGATCGGCCAATGATCCGAACCAGCATTATTAAGAGTCTTCACTTTAGGAATGTGACCATGGATTAAGAAATTTTTAGAGAGCAAAAACCTATCCAATCTCTCCATTATACAAGCTAAGCCTTGCCTTCTGTTAGACCAAGTCATAAGGCCATTATCAAGTTGGATATCCACAAGATGGAGGTTTGCAATATATTCGCTCATGAGGTCAGTGCTTTTGTCCAAATTTCTATTTCCCCCCATTTTCTCATCCAGAGAGAGGATGGTATTGAAATCTCCTCCGATCAAGATCCAAGATTTAGGAAAATGAGAGATAATATGAGTAATATCCTTCCACTGTCTTCTTTTTTCCTCCAAAGAAGTCGGAGCATAAACAATAATGCAGAGCATAATCTGGTTGGAATGTCTACTTTGAATAGCTATAGCCAACAAACCCCAACTGCCAACCATATGGTGAATAACTACCTCTTTTGGGTCCCAAAGACAAGCAATGCCACCCGAAGTCCCTTGGGAACCGAGGGAAACCACTTTTCCAGCTGGCCAAATTTTACTGGCAATTGAGTCCATATCCTCCATTGACATCTTTGTTTCTTGAAGGAAAACAAGATGTGGATGATTTATCTGAATCATTCTTCTAATTTCATTTTGTTTTGAAAGACTCCCTTTGAGTCCTCTAATATTCCAAGTGATGATCTTCATTAATACCAGGGCTAAAAAATTTGGGAAGGGCATTAATCTTACCTTCCTCTACAAGCTTTTCACCTTCTTTTACCATATGATATTGATTGGTCTTGCGACTTACTTTTTGATTAGAATCCATCTTCAATTTTTTTTCCCTGTTTCTTGACTTATTCCAATTGAATCTGAGATGGCTTCTAACCTTGAAGAATGCTCGTACACAGCCAAAATTTTACTAGATGGTTCAACGGAGTCTATATTGGGACCTTGCATTATTTGAAGTTTTGACATTTGAAATATTGTTTTTCTTGTGTAAATTTTCTCCTTTTTTTTCTGTTGAAAACCTTTGATTTGTTGGTTTGTCTCCCGAGTTCTTCCCTTCATATTTAAATTGTGTTTCTAAGATTTTAGTTTCCATTATTTCCTCTTCCTCACTTGGGACATCATTTGTGGAAAGGATTTCAAACATATTAGCAGATGACTTTGATTGATCCTTCATAACTAGTTTTTTCTCGAGTGTTCTTCTTCTTAGGTATTTGGAAACCCCGCTGAGTTTATATCTTCTTTCTTTTGATCAAGAATTTTATTTGGGCAAGCACCGGCCAAATGACCATATTCATGGCAAATTCTACAACGAAAAGGAATGTTCTCATAGTCCACTACTTGCTCCCAAGTGTCTTCCCCAAATTGTAATGTGATATTTTTAGGTAGGGGTTTGTCAAAATCCATTAAAACACAAATCCGAGCATAAATAATATGTTCAAAATTTTGAGTACAATCAACAATCATCATAAAAGTTCCTAAAGAGTTTCCAATTGAAGAAAAAATAGTAGGATTCCAAAATTCAATAGGGAGGCCAAAGAGTCTAACCCACACGGGAGCTATAGAAGGCATCTCTTCTTCGGACTTTAAATTTAGTATGCCAGTGGCTTCATGAAAAGCCCTGCCCTTCCAAAAAACCAAGGACCCCCTTGAAAATTTTTCTCTCTATCTTCATTATTAGAAAATAAAACAAGAAAATAACCATTTGGATAAATAGAGATTTGTAACTCACCTTTAGTTTTCCAGCTTTTTGTAGCCCAGAATTTGAAAGCAGATAGACTTAGATGAAAACCCATGAACCGACAAATTAGTCCTCTTTTTTCCAAATCTTCAATGCCAGTCTGAATGTTACCCATATCAAGCTTAACAATAGGAGTTCCATCAACTGCTTTAAGACATCCTGACTCCATTTTCCTGGGATCAATCTTAGGCATTCTTAGAGGTTTATGGGAAGCCCTAATATTGATATTAGCATTGGGCTGAGGCTGTCCACCATGAAGGGCATCCCTAAAATTCATTTTTGGGACTGAGTCTTCGAAATTCTTACCCTTGATAGGGGTTTTCACAGTAGAATTATTTTGTGGGTGCACCTTAGCACCAGATTCACTTGAGATATGAGCCATTTTTTGATCAACTCGCTTGAAACTTGTTTCGTGATCTCTTTAATCCTTGCCCTAGACATCGTGGAAAGGTATGGTTTTCACTTTTCTTTTGTGCAGCAAATTGGAAGCCGTTGTCACTCAAGTTCATAGTATGATCTATTGAAAGACAAATTTCTAACCCATATTGGATCCCCTGCAACATTTCCTGCTAAAATATTGAGCATAAACCACAAAAATATTTGCCGCTAGGGCCCGAAGGCCCTAAAAACCAACCTCTGGAGCTGCTTGCACTCAACCCAGATGAAACCCTCGCATAGCCGCTTGCCAAATATCTCATTCACACATAGGGATGTGCTAGGATCTGTGTTGCTCCAAATGATATGAAAATTGGTGGAGATGTTCTAGGGTTTTTCAGGCATCTACCCTCAAAATTTTAGCTCAATCCGAGTCCGGATGAGTGAGATATGGCCAAAACGAGTTCGGTAGTTTGGGCAGTCCTACGAAAAATGTCTAATCATCAATTCTCATAATTGTGTAGAAAAAAAACCATCAAATTAAAGGTTGTCTTCTAGGCCATTTACTAAAAGCTTTTAAACCTTGTTTTTTGCTATTTAATATTGACCATTCATGTGATTTTAGGATTAAATGTGAGCCATTAATCTAAAACCTTTTAAAAATTTGAATTTTCTATCGTTTAATCCTAGCCATTTGTGTCATTTTCAAATTAAATGTGAACGTTTTATTTGAAAACTTTTAAAACCTTTTTTAAAAATAATTTTTTAATTGCCCATTTAATCTTTGGTCGTTTCCATAATTTTGAGATTAAAAGTAGGTCATTGATAAAGATTTTAAAACCTTGCCTGAAAATGATTTTTTAATTGGTCATTTAATCTTGGTTGTTTGCATAATGTTGATATTAAATTTGGACCATTGACCTACAAGTTTGAATTTTCTACCATTTAATCTTATCTATGGGTCATTTATATGAAAGCTTTTAAACCTTACTTTTTGTTGTTTAATCTTGGCCACATATGTGACTAAATGTGGGTCATTGATTTGAAATATTTTAAACCTTAATTTTTGTTGTTTAATATTGGCCATCCATATTATTTCAAGATTAACTATGAACCATTGATCTAAAACCTTTTAAAACCTTTAAAAATTTAACTTTTCTATCATTTAATCGTATTCATCTATGTCATTTTGATATTAAACACAATTCATTGATCATATCAAAAATACAAAGTATATATGAATAAATACCATAGCATTTAGAGGGAGGCACTCCTAGATCACATCAACTCATTAAAATACCTAAGCCAACATAGGACCCAAAATCATTAAACCAAGGCAAACTTACACGCTATCTAAGAAGAAATGAGATAAATAGAATGCATAGAAAACAACCCATACTCAAGTGTTAACCAATGTCTGCTTGGAATCAAATCCAACATAACAACCAAAAATCTAGAAGAGAACACCAACTAGATCAGAACCACCACCAATGATTTTTTTATGGGAATGGTTCTCCAATATTAGGGTATAAGCAAAATATTAACTATATAAAACTGCCTACACAATATTAACAAAAGTGGAACTACATAGCCACCAAGCTACCAAGCTACCAAACATAGACAACAAAGAGATAATACCCACACATAGGGTATAAGATAAATATTTCACATCCAAGCAGCTAAATAATAAAATAACATAGAGAACAAGCACAAAGTAGAGCCTACCTCTTAGAACAAAGTCTCTAACAATCTTGCATTCTCTAAGCTTTCTTTCTTCCCTTTGATTTCTAGTGACCCCTAGAACAACTCATCGAGCCTTCCAAATAGCTCTTTTGAATCCTTGTAATAGGTGGTAGTATTTTTCTATTCTTTCTTGGATTTATTGGTCACCATTACCATCATGCTTCAACTCAATGGTAACGATGGAAGAGTGTCGTCAAGAATCATTGAGACCAAGCTTGAAAGTTGTTGATCGTGAGACTTAATGGAGAAAATTGTAATCCCTTATAAATATTATTTATAATTTTCCAACCTTAGGAACTCTTGGATTAATTTATCTTTTATCACTTTTTTATTATTGAGCATGGATATAAAGGTAAACAAAATAATTAATTACAAAGGATAATCCAAAACACTATTGCTTCTAATATAGTGAAAGGATCAATTACTTGTTAATTAATACCATATGTCAATATGAATTATTAACATTGATATTAATATTAAAGTATTAATGGTATTATCCCTATTAATACTTTTATTGGGTTAACCACCCAAACCAAAGTTTCCAACATAAGCAAAACAAGGATTTGTAATTCAATATTATACAACGTTGCTTTATCTTTAAGTAGATGGATTTTTAAGATAACTAGAATGTTATCCCCATCATACTAAATATGTCTCCTTCATCAAATAAAACTCCCATCCCAACATTATATTTATCCAACAAGCATAAATGCAATGCATCTACATGAGGGTATCCCTTACCCTAGAGTTGTCGATGAATAAGTCATCCATCATTTACCAAAATTTCTCTCATCTCAAGTGGTTGTCCCATATTAATCCACCAATGAGAGTACCTAGTCCTACAACCACAAATACATTAGTAGTACCATATTCCAAGAATATAATCAAAGCATAAAGTACAACTACTCATTATTATTGACATAAAATAAGACTATGCATTAGACATCCACATTTCAATACATAGTTCATTGTCAAGAATAAGTCCTGCCAAGGAAGGCTATTACAATAGGTGTAGATATTATATTACAATTTGTCATCCAAAATATTTCCAATAATGTTTTGGCATACCTGCTTTGTGATGTCAAATTTGTATGATCAAGTTGGTAAAATTATGCACCTTGAAAGTAATAAAGGATCCCTAAATCTATATAAAAAATTAAACACAAATTAGATTTTACCTATTGAATTAGGTGAAATCCATTGTTGGAAATCATAATGTCATTAACATAAACAATTATAAAGATAATTTTATTACTTTTAGTTTTGAAATAGATATTGGGGTTAAAAAAAAATCTAAATAAATCTTGAATCTCTAACATGTTGATCAATTTTGAATTACTAGGCTTGGAGAGCTTGCTTAAGTTTGTATAGAGACTTAATAAATCTACAAACTAGATGCTATTTTCTTGGTACTAAAACCCTTATGGCTACATAATGTAGACTTCCTCTTCTAATTTTTCTTTCAAAAAGGTATTTTAACATATATCTGGTATGTTTTCCAATTAAACTATGTTGTAATGGAGAGAGCTAATTGAAAAACCACCATCATTTCAATTGGAGCAAACATCTCTCTATAGTCTCTACCATCCTACTATACATACCCTTAAGCAATAATATGAAATTTGAATTTTCTAAATGAGCCATCTGATTTATATGTTAACTTGTAAACCCACTTATAGTCAATATATTCTTTCCATAGAGTAATTCACATAGTTTCTATGTTTTATTCCTCATTAAAGAGTCAAATTCTACCTTCATGGTAGCTTCCCATATTAGCTTACTCCTAGCCTCTTCATATATATTGGGTTAAAAAACCCATGAAACTATATCATAATTTTCCTATTTATTCATGTGTCTAGGCTCTTTTCCAGCTCACTTAGATTGTCCAACTACCACTTTCTCATCCTCCTTGATATTTTTTATTATTTATGTATATTGTTTTTTTTATTGGTAAAAGGGTTTTTGAAATGTTTCATAACCTTTTACAAAAATAAGAGGGTTAGGAGATGATCTCCCAACCAAACCACAACAAAAGCAAGAAATCCTCTACAAGCCAAAAAAAAGAAAATATAGAAACCAACAAAGGGGTCCATGTAGGGGCAAGAGAGGAAGCCTTTAGAGGTAAGAAAAGAAGCCCTTTTAGGAGTAGATAAGAAGAGAAGAGGAACTACAACCCAAAAAATTCCTCGATAGAAACCAAAAACCTCACAAGGTTGGACAATAGATATAATCACAAATGTTGTCGATATCATAGCTTGCATCAATCCACCCATCATTGCCCACCAAACTTTTGAATTCATCCAGAATTTTGTATAGATATGTGTACTCCTCCAAGAGAGCATCCACTTGAGTCAACATGGAGGAGGTCATCTTGGTGGGTGCCTCTAAAATCCACCTTGTAAAAAAAACTCCATATGTAACATGGAATGATGTTAGTGAAGTCCACACTATAGCATATCATCCATATGTGGCCAAGAGCAAGAAGGAGGTATCCAATCATGCATAGAAAAATACTCTGATAACCACTGCCATCAGCATGCTAGACATAAACCATGATAAACTTAGTATCTTCCAAAGAATGAGGTACATATTTCACAAAGATATTACTATCACCATAAAGGAGTGTTTGAGCCAACTCAACCATCAGAGAGGAGGGAAACCAAAAGTGGATAAGGATAAAACTGATAAAGCTCCATAAAAGGAATGTGACGAGAGAAACAAGGGTGTAAGAAAAAAATTTCCAATACCACTAGACTCTCAGGATAAAATCATAGGAAATATGAGGATTGGGAATTGACATTGAGAAAAGAAGAAGGGAAGCTATTATTCCAAATGGTAAGGTTGGGCTCAAAGAAACCCAAGTTAGATAAGAGGTCAACAACTCAATTACCTTCTCTGTAGAAATGTTGGATAGAAAAATTAATTGAGGCACTAAGAAATGTATTGGCTTTGAAGATCAAGCTAAAACTATTTTAAGACAGACTGGATCCCTTTGAGGATTTTAATGATGTTCAATGAATCACCTTCAAAAATAAGGTTAGAAAAATGAATATGAGGTAGAAGATAAAGACCTTGAAAGAGTGCTTGAGCTTCAACAAATTTATTGGTTTGAACTCCAACACCTTCAGCAAAGGCTAGAATGATCTCCCCTACATGATTTATGAAAATGCCTCAAGCACCAGTAGGGCCAGGGTTACCCTTGGTCGCACCATAGAAATTGAGTTGTATCCATCTTGGGGGTGGAGGATTCCATCTAATTATGTATATTATTTTTGTTATTGGCATGGTTTTTGTTACTTAAGAACTACACATAAATGTACCTTTGTCAAGCTTTGTTCTCCAAGATCATCCCAAAGTGGATTTTCATCATACTAGTGTGCCTAGGTCTTCAAAATTTTATTTTTATTATCACTCATTGATGTATTTGAATCCAAGTGAACTTCATTTTCTAATGTAGGACAATCAACATTTCTAAAACAAATCAAAATCTAAGTAGGTTTACTGTCATATGAAAAGAAATGTATCTTCTCATGTACTATAATATATCTTCTAATTACAATCTTATTAATAGAGACATCAACTAATTTATATGTCTTAGATTGTTCACTATATTATAAAAATATGAGCATATTAATTTTTACATCTTACTTCTTTTCTTCTTAGGAATTAATACAAAAATAACTAATTGAATGTTTTCTTCCAATCCATGCTTCTTCAAAGTAACATTTTAGAGAGATTAAAATGGATAATTGTTGTCAATGAAAATTATAGTATTTATTACTTCTACCTAGTACTTATATGGTGTATTTTTTCTTTGTACCATGCATATTTACATCTCTATGTTTGTCCCATTTATTATCTCTACTACCATACTTTATTGTGGAAGATATAGAGTCATATATTGATTTTGTATACCCTTATGCCTACAAAAATATTACAATTTTTTTGAGGTAAACTCAACTCCATTGTCTAACCTAAACACTATAATTTGCTTTTTAGATTATTTATCTACAATGTATTTAAAAATTTAAAAATATGAGAAAATTTTAGACTTATGCTTGAGGAAGAATACCTACATCTTTCTTGAATAATTTTTAACCATTAGAAAAAATAAAAAGTTTCATAAATGGAGGGTGTATTTATTGGACCACATAAATCAATACACACTAAACCAAAATACCTTATGTATACTAAGACTTACCCATATCAAATAATTGGCAACTATACTCTCCAATTTTATATCTTATACATGATGATTGTTGCTCCTAAATGGATGGTAATCCAAGAATCGTATTAGTGAGAATTGATAAATACATATAATTGAGATGTCTAAACCTATGATTCCAAAGAATAGAATAATTATATTCAACTATCAAATTAAATTAATTAAAAAAAAATTGTTATGAATTTGAATTGGTTGCTATAGACTTTGCATTGATGTGATAGATGTGTATAAACAAGCAAGAAGTAAGAATAGAGAGGTACCTAGTTACAACTGATTTTTGTAACTACTCATAACTCCTAAGACTTAACTAATTATTAAATAATGATGATATAGTATTTGTAATATTATAACTATCCAAACTACTAGAATTAAGTAATGATCATGTCATATTGACATAATATTCATAATGTTCATTCCTTATTATATAAATGCTCAATCAAAGTACATACAAAAAAATATCAAAACAATTCAAAATTAACGCTACAAGAGATCATGTAAAAGTTTTTATGTATGGATCTATAGTTACACAAAACTAAAGTTGTATGTAATGTTCTTGAAAATGTTCATTTATGAAATGACACTAAACTTCTAGATTCTTCATTTGCTCATGAAAAATGGGATGGAAAACAAATTTTTGAACTCTTTGATTGTCATAATATAGGATCATCAAATACTCTTGTGGAATATCCATCCCTAAAAAAGTTGCAAAGTAACCCTATCATCTCATAAGTAGTTTTTCCTATAGTGTGATTTTTTGCCTTAGTAAAATATTGAGCAATGTTGCTTCTTACTTTCCCAGCAGATTAAAATAGATCCCAAAGAGAATACATATCCAGATGTGGATATTATATCATCAATAAACTATGTATAGTCCACATCCATGAATCCTATAAAAAATAATTGACCATTCTTATACTATATAATGTGCTTTGTTCTACCATGGATATACCTGACTACTCACTTTACTATAAATTAAATAGATATGTATTTAATTAATATTTATTAATATGTATATATACCTAGGCTAGACTAATATATATTAAGGTACATGGATAAAATAAATATATATACCTATATTTATTTTATCCTACACCTTAATATTTTTTTTTCTTGATAATAAGGGGTTGTACTCGAATCCCCCGCCCTTGAAAAATCACATATCTCTTCTCTAGATCTTGAGAGTTTACAAATAGACACTCTTCTCATCTCAATTGAGATGCTATAGCTAGAAACCTACATAATTTTACATAAAATGTGTAAATTCTTGATTTTCATTTTCTGGGTATTTTCAAATTTTTGTAAGAATACAATTACTCCAAAATTTAACATCTTTCTTGATATTTTCCTATAGCAACCTTCACAATCCCAAAACTTCACCTCTACTATCTATGTCTTGCATCTTAGTAGAGTAATATTTCCAAAACATTGCACTATCATAGTCTACTTTACCCAATCTGAATTGCTAGTTTCCTTCCTCGCTGAATTCATAGCCCTTCATTGCTCTTCCCATCATTCAAACCCTAGTTAGAAAATATTTGCAATTTCATTTTTCGTGACTTGAAAAATCATCACTGCCCTTGTTTTGAATGGTTGACTTTATAGGGTCGTATCTCCCTCAATATTGCTCATATTTTTACATATGACCACTCATTTTAAAGCTATTCAAATTCTACACAAGTTGATCCAAGAATCAATTGAATCAAATAACTCTTCATGAAGATATGGCTCCTAAAATATGAGATATTAATTAAGAAAATACCCTAATCCCTCTCACTTTGCAATTTTGTTTTTTACGACTTGAAAAATTGTCACTACCCTTGTTCTAAATGGTTGACTTCATAGGATCGTATCTCCCTCAATATTGCTCAAATATTTTTATATGACCACTTATTTTAAAGCTATTCAAATTTTTCACAAGTTGGTCTGAAGAATCAACTGAATTAGATAACTCTTCATGAAGATATGGCTCCTAAAATATAATATGTTTTTAGGAAAAATCCTAATCCTTCACACTTTGCAATTTTATTTTTCTCATTGTAAGTAGCCTTCCATGCTCCTTCAGCCTTCCCAACCTTCCACTCAGCATCCTAGCCTTTCATTGCAGCTCCTTCAATCGACCTAGCCTTCCACACTCCTTTAGCCTTAGCCTTATCAACCTTTCACGTTCCTTTAGCCATCCCAACCTTCCACCCAACATCCCAACCTTTTGTTGTAGCTCCTTCAACCAGTCCAACCTTCCACACTCCTTCAACCAACCCAACCTTCCATGCTCCTTTAGCCTTAACACTCTAAATATAAACTCATAATTCAACCTTCAGCCTCTAGCCTTCCACGCTCCTTCAGCCTCCAGCCTTCCACGCTCCTTCAGCCTCCAGCCTTCCATGCTCCTTTAGCCTTCAGATTTATTGATTGTTAAAGCACAAGACCATTTTCCATACCCCTTATGAGGCAACCCCATAAGAGAGCTTATTTTTATTCTATTAAATAAAACAACTATTATTTATAAATGATATTCTTTGGACACCTTAATATTATTATTCCTAAAATTATTAGATTAAAATAATTCCAATATTATTGGAGTATATTAGATTATTAGGTACATGTTATTTTTACGTTATTGTACCTTCATGGTCCATTTTTAAATAATATATTAGGGTTGATTCATAGTTTAGAGTGTGATTTGTATTTCCCCTTTATGTAAGTACGAATGTGTAGGAAATGCATAAGTGTCATGTAAAGTTGTAATGTGCAGAAAATGCACAAGTGTCATGTAAAGTTGTAATGTGCAAGAAATGCACAAGTGTCATGTGAGTTAGTGTGCAAGTGTAAGTTGAGTCTATGTGCACAAGTATCTTATATGTAAGAGTGCAAATATGTAATATAAATATGTACACAAGTGTCTTAGATTAGAGTGTGCAAGTTATGGAAGTGTAAGAGTCATGTATAGGTGTGCATACAATATAGAGTCAAGTGTTCATAAAGTATACAAGTGTCAAGTAGATAATCCAAGAGTCATGAGACTTGGCATATGGAAAGGAATAGTCAAGTATACAAAGAGTCACACTACTATGACTATATTATGAAGGCAATACTCCATAACAAAATGACATGAAGTGAAGAATAATAAAGATTGCATACATTTTGAGAAATTAATATTGTAATTTGTTCTTCATGCATGGTACATGAATGCTTGAAGCTATTTACATTCATATTGTTGATTATTATAAAGTGTTATTTGATTTATTATAAGCCTTATTGTGGGTGAAATTTTACACCCTCTCACCCACTCTTTCCATTTTTGTTAAGAAAAGATGATGACATGTAGAAATGGCTAAATTTTGAAGCCTTGCCTTTGAAGCAATGGACGTGGGTGTAGTGAAATATGATGGTGATATTTTCATGTTGCTAAGAAGGATGGAAAAAATAGGACTTTATGCCTTTGGGTGATACCTAGAACCCTACTGGAAAAAAAAGGCACACAAAATATTGACCAAGTGGTAATTTGGGTGGATATTTGGGTGCTCACAAGTCCCAGATAGATCCCAAAACCTCATCTTGATGATTAGACAGAGAATTGGGATCCCAAATGCCTACCATATGTGAGTGGGTGGAGAATCAAGATGATAGTAGTTCAGGTTCAGCTCCCAGAAACCCACCCCAAAAGCAATACAAATAATCATTCGAGTTTAAAACTTGATAAAGGTTTGGCCATCCATTAGTTCCTTGAAAATCCCTAAAATTTCACTTAAAATAGAAACTAGGGTGGAGGTCCAAAAAACCCACCCCACAGAATGTGAAGTAGTAGGAGAAATTTTGGGTCGGTAGCAAGTAATAGTGGCAACCCAAAGTTTTGCCCATAAAAAATATTCCTGCCATAGCAAGGGACTTATACAAATGGGTGTGCACCTTCATTTAAGAGGATGAATAGAAAGTGGTTGACATTAAGAAAGTTAGGTGCCTTGATCAATTCATGGTAGTTTATAAAATCATGCATCAATCAAAATGGTCAGCCTCAACCTATCCTCTCACATGATCAATGTCCTAGGTGCTATAAAATTAAATTTATTATCTATCAAAGTTTCCAAATTAAGAGGAGTCTAGATTCATGTAGTCTAACTAATGTACTCCCAGTAGCCATCCTCCATTGTAGTCTATAAAATATTTGGATAGATTCATAGCATGGTCATCCCTACTGGCACTGCTCGATGGTCTCATCCACCACCCACCATATTCAAAGTAACATTTATTGTAGGGTCTATTTATACTAAAGTGCAAGGCATTCTAGGGGGTGGCTCTTTAGGCATTAAAATTCATATGTAAGGCCTTCATAATTATGTAAATGTAAGTATGCTATTGTTTGATCTCTAAATTTTTCCTTATATCTTTGTGTTGAATGTTAAATGATTATTTTTCTAAAGCTATCTGAGTGATTCCACTCTAATTCTACTATATGGATTTAATACATTTTACTTAGTAGTATTGGAATTTGCGTTTCATATTGGGTTGGGATTTATTTTTTCTTAGGCTAGTTGTATGGATGTGCTCTAATTCTTCATCCTATATTTCATGCACCCCACTCACTAGTTTTGAAATTTACCTTCAATTAGTGATGTTAAATGATAAGAAAGGGCAAGTTTGGATGACCTGTTAGGTAGTCCACTTGTATTTTTGATCACAGTGTTAGCTTGGTATGCATGTGTCTTGATGTGGATATACCCATCCTTGTCAGTTATGGATATGACATCTTAACCCTTCCTTTATGTTCCCTCTTCCCTTCAATTTTAGGCATAATTACATAGGACTCAGGAACTGGCCTTCTCTAGATATTTACCGCCCAAAATTTTTAGGCTCGATGGTTGTTCAATGTTGGTGTAGATCCATGGGCACACAAGTATCTTCCCCTACATTTTTTTTAGGCTAGATTTACGACCAACACTTATTCCACATATTAATTTGCTCATATTATTTTACTTATATCATTGTTTTTACCTTATTATATTATGGCTATATTATATTTTATCCTATGATATTTTGGTAGTATTAAGGCTTAGAAAGCCATCAATGATATCAAATTTACCACCAGACTCTATCTAGATTGACAAGAGTTTATTTTTAGCCACTATTACAAAATCAATTTTATCCAATTTGATAAAATTGATTTGGGGTTTATCCACTTTGAATAAAGTGAGACTCAAACTCTATTTGAAGGTCATATTGAGTAGAAAACTAGATTCTTTCCACAGTTTAAGAATAACCAGTGAAGACTAGGACTCAACTATATTTATTGTAAGGTAAATCAACTTTAATATAGTTGATCATTTAGGGATATTTCCAACCCTTGACATTGAATATTGAAGATAGAATCAACTCACAATATAGTCGATCATTTAGGTATATTTCCAATCCTTGACATTGAATATTGAAGGTAAAATCAAATTTAAGATAATTAGTCATTCAGGGCTAGAGCCAACCCTTGACATTGATAGAATATTTAGGGACATAGATATCCCTTGATATTGATAGAAGATTTAGGGATATTCAATGTCACCTTGACATTGATAGAAGATTCGAGGACATTCAATGTCACCTTGGCAAAAAAATTAGGGACATCCAAAGTCACCTTGATAGTATAAATAAAAGAGTTGTAGTAGATACTGAGCAACAGAAGTGTGAGAACCTTTATATAGAGTATAGAGAAGAGTTTCAACTTCTAATTGTAGAGGAAAACATAGCAACATATTGAGAAGTATTCAGAGATTTCTAAATTAAAGAGTATAACCAAAGATATTAGAAGTTTGATATATTATTATTGAATCTATATAAAGTAAGTTTACTTCAAATATTGGATTAGTATCTACATTCGTTAAAGAGTTGCAGAGTATTTAGGTCACAAAGAGATAGACATTGACATAAGGGAAAGTTTCAGGTCACAGAGATATTGTCCTTGATATATTAAGAGAATTTAGGTCATCATAAGTATTGACCTTGATATTGGCTCAAGAAGCCAATATAGAATAAAATGTTTTATAGAAAATTCTATATATTGAAGAAAGTCTAAAGAAAAGTGAAAGGTTCGTATAGAAAGAGAAATATTATTGAAGAAAGATTTATTGAGTAAATAAAATGACCTATATTATTCAAAGTACATTTGGACAATATTGAAGGAAGAAGCCCTTAAGAAAATAGGCATGTATAAAGTAGAATGAGAGGTTATTATGAAGAAGAGGCTAAATTGTAGAAACATTGAGAAGGAATATAGAGGCTTCATACTGAATTAAAAATATAACATAGCATTTAGAAAACATTGGAACAACATAAATTTGATGATCGAGATAGTGCAAAAATAAATTTAAAAAGGATTCAAGGCTAAGTTACATAATGCATAATGTCAAGTTGATTTAGCGTAGAGGCTGAAGCACAAATATATGCAAAGATCAAACTACATAACATACAGGTCAAGAGAGCACATAGGTAGAAAAAAACTACAAATAACAAAGGTTGATATTAATATCATAGAGGTAAAGGGTGAGAAAATACAAAGGTAAATATATTTTAGAAAGAAAATTCTAGTATAAGCTAACATGAAGGCTTACATATTCAAAGAGAAATATCAACTATCATGATAGGCAAGCACTGTATATAGATGAAGAAGATAACAATGTGTAAACACTTAAAACATGTCATGTTTAGGAGACTACTCATATGGCCACCTTTACAGACCATATGAATGAGCTTGGACCTTTCCAAGACCCAATAATGATTCTAATCACTCATTTTAGATAGTTTAGGCCTATGCAGCCTTAGTCGCTAATAGCATTAGTAGCTAATATCCTTAGCTACTAATGGCATCGGTAGCTACGATCCTTGGTCATTGATAGCATCATTAGTTATGATCATAGCTACTAATTATCAGATTGGATAGCCCTGTAACCAACTTGGGATTCCCGAGTTGAGCAAAATTAGTTGCAATGACAAATTTGTAATGTTTCTTGGGCGGTTTGAGTTACAAAGCTTATGGATAATTCTAGTATAAGATAACATTAACACTTACATATTCAAAGAGAAAGATCAACTATCATGATAGGCAAGCACTGTATATAGATGAAGAAGATAATAGTGTGTAGACACCTAAAATATGTCATGTTTAGGAGACTACTCATATGGGCACATTTGCAGACCATATGAATGAGCTTGGACCTTTCCAAGACCCATCAATGATTCTAATCACTCATTTTGGGTAGTTTAGGCTTATGAAACCTTATCCAATAACAACATCAGTAGCTAATATCCTTAGCTATTGATGACATCAACAACTATGATCCTTAGCCACTAACAACATTAGTAGTTGTGATCCTAGCTATTGACGATCAGATCAGCTAGCCCTGTAACCAACTCGGGCCCCCCGAGTTGAGAAAAATTAGTTGCAATGATAAATTTGTAATGGTTCTTGGGTGGTTTGAGTTATGAACCTTATGGAGGATTCTTTCTAAATGCTCAAGATAACATATTCTTAATCTTGAATTACTTGAGAAGCCAATATTTGGATTTGGGAAGGTCTATTTTAAGGCCTCCAAAAGAGACATGGATGAAAAAATTGACTGCAACGAAGCCTTATCATATTGGAGAACCATTTTGCAACCCTTGAGTAGTGAAACACTATCCAAGTGGAGAATAACAATTGTGCATACTTTCATAGAGCTTCCACAGACTTGAGGAGCAAATCTACTTTCTTCCACAAATTCATCATAAATTCACAACAATCTACCATAAAATATGTTTTTGAGACATATGAAACCCTTGAAAATCAAAATTTCAAGGAAATTGAACATTATCAAGTTGATATTCAAGGAGCATAACACCTTCCTCATGGATGCTATTTTCAATAGTGTCTCGTAGGCTTAACTACTGATTACGATAGTGGCTAGCAAAGCTAGCTGCTATAAGTGATAGCAACAAAGCTTTTATATGCTATTTTCCTTTATTTAGCCATATATTTCCTATTCTTAGCATGTATTTAGCTTTATTTAGCTTAGATTAGCTATTTTTATTGCATTTCCATGGTTCATTATCAGTTTCATAGGTATCTTTTCTTTCCTTTACATGCTTTCATACATTAGGTTCTTTATGCTTTATTTGCAAGTTTATATGCATATTTAGGTTCCTTTGTATGTTTCAAGAATTCCTTCATGCTTTATTATCAATATTTTAGACATATTTATACATCTTTACACACATTTATGCTTGCTTTACAATTTGCACTAATAAATATACAAGCCTCATTTCGAGAGGCCTTATATATTGCTAATATTTCTTGAATTTATTTGTTTTTAGATCTCAGGGCATCATAGAGAAAAGGTTCATCAAGATCTAGTTTCTTAATATAGAGATATGAAGGTGGCTAAGTAATCCCTCATATAATAAAATTGGTGGAGACATGAAGACCTTGTGAAGCACATCTTCCCCCATTTTGGGATCATTTGCATTTGTAACATTGTATCAAGATTTGGTATCCCTAAGAGGGATGAATTGTAATCGAATATTCATTTGATTAATAAAAGAGAGCATTCCTTCTTATTATTTCCTTTTTTCAAATTATTATAAATATTATATGATTTTAATTTATTATCATGTTGTAATAGCTTTAGATATGTGGTTTTCGTAGCTTTACACAGGGTAAAAGTTGTAGAAAATAAAAGATAAAGAACACAGAGAAATAAAGATATTGAGCAAGTTTCAAGTGAGAGCACCAATGATAGCCATATTTTGTATTCCAAAACCTAAACCTGCAATACAATTAACATAGTGAGGAAAGCAAAGGAGAAGTAATAATAACTTGAATATAGTAGAAAACTCATTCATAGTATAACATGAGCTCAACTTTCAATGAAGAAGCCAAATCATTTTTGGAATCCAAAACAACAAGAGACGTGAACACTTGAGGAATAAGAATAATAATTGGAAGTGTCAATCCATGTTGAAGCACTAAGCATCAGGTATTGAAGCACCAAGCATTGAAGCACCAAGTCCCAATTCACTTTGAAGTGTCAAATTCCAACCTACTTTAGAGCACCATTCTAAGTAATGTCCAAATGTTTAAAAGAAAGTGTAGGAACGTTACAACATTGCAAGTGCCATTTGGAATAAGGAATAATAATTTGAAGTTTGAAGTGGTACATTTTTTCAAGAAGTAATTATTCATGAAAATCTCCACGTAGCTATTACCCCAACAGATTATGAAAGCCACTTGCATGAATGAGCATTGTAGAATAGAGAACGAGTGTTGCATAATCAAGACGTTGCAAAGAGAGAAATCAAAATCTAAGGATAGCATTTTAATTTTAGGGTTTTATATAAGCTAATAGGATATATAAGGATTAATTTAGGTTTTAGATTTATTGATTTATTTTTAAATTGGAGTGATATGTTAATTGGATTAATATAGTTTTTAAAGTTTTTTGAAGTTATTAGGATGGAGTGATAAGGAATTCAACTAGATGATTTATTTAAAAATAAATAAATTTTGAAAAGTTTATTTGAGTTTTATTTTTGAAAGAAAATAAAAATAAAAATTGACATATTGCATTTTTGCAAATTTATCTAATTGGGAGATAAAAGGTATTCAACATCAAAATTATAGAATAACATAAATTTGCAAAATTTATTTTTAGTTTCTAAAACTAGGGAGACAAAGTTTACTACTTCATAGGAATTAAATTAGAAACTTTGAATTATTTAAACTTAGGAGATATAAGGTTGTCTACTTCAAAGGAAATAGATCATAACATTGATTGCATATCATGGAAGAAATTAAAAATGCATTCAATGTAGATAATAAAGATATAGTAAATTGAAAGCACGAGATTCCAAAAACAAAAAGGATAAACTAATGAGATGTAAATGAAACTAAAATAATTCTTAAATCCTATGTTATTGAAAAATGCATAAAAAGAAAGAACACGAACACAAGATATTAAAGCAATATAAAAATCGGCCCTTTTATTGATATGCTTTCACTTTTGTGTTACAATGTGTCTCCTTCCTTTTTAGGGGATAGGAGCGTTAAACGTTGCTCTTTTACAACTTGTTTTAATTCCTTCTTCCACGTGCCCACATGTAAAAGGGGCGAACCAAAACGTTGTCGTCGCTTGCGTTGGTAAAGGTAGATTCCTCGCTGCTCTTCTAATGCTCCAAATCTGCATTCAAAGAAACAAACAAAGAATCAGTAGCACCTGTGTATGAAAAATAAAAGATAAATCTAACTATGGCTAAAATGAATCTAAATAAACTAAAAACTTGACAGAAGCATAAAATGAAACTAGCTAAATACTACAAAAGAAATAAAGTGGGGGGTGCCCGAAGGCAAACCACTCGCGGGTGAAACTTTGCTTCGACACCAATCCGCTTAGGATGGGTCCGAAACCTGATGTGATGTGTTGTCGGCAAATTGGTAGAATATTGTGGTCAAAAAAATTGGTGTTGGTTCTTGATTCGTGCCTTCAAAAGTCACCCAATAACCTCTCTTTCGATTAAGAGATTATGGATGTTGAAAACACAAATCACAAGTAAATGAATTAGTAGCACTTCGTCGCTCAAAATGCTCCTTCTCGGTATATCCTTTGGGTGAGGAAACTCACCATTTTATAGACCCAAGGGGTCTCTTTGAATTAACATGCAAAGTGTTTCTTTGCATAGATGCTTTTTGTGAAGAGAAGACTTCTTCTTGATAAAGGGCTTCTTAACTGCCTCTGTGCATGTCTTTGTATGTTTTAGAGAAGCTCACTTGCACTCCCATGCAATGAAGGGATAGCTAAGAGGCAAATATGAGTTGTCTTAAAAAGCTCACTCTCATTCCCATGCAGTGAAGGGAACGTCAATTGGTAGATATGAGTTGTCAAAAGAACTCACTCGCACTCCTATGTCATGCAGGAAAAGCTAAGTGGCAGTTCTGAGTTGTCATACGCCGAGATCTGACTTTTTTTGTCGATCAAACTTGGCGTTCGTCCCACCCCGAAGCGAGCACTAATAATCATCTCTGGGTGAGACGAGTATCAATCTACACTCGTCCCTGGGTAGGATGAGTTCAAATCCACACTCGTCCCTGGGTGGAACGAATAAGCAGCTGAGTGTCTAAAAGATGCCAAATTGATTTTTGACTTGCAAAACTATTGTGTGAGTGGTTAGAACCACTGTTTAACCTCTGGGGGCTGCCTTGGGGGCTGTGTGTGTTAGTGTGATCAGTGCTTGTTGTCACATAATCAGATTGGTGCTATTTTGGTGTCTACAGATGCCCCTTTTTGGGAAGCGCTGCACATGGTGCAGTGCTGAGAAAAAATAGATAACCAAAGCACTAATGATTAGGGTTTCTTAGTAACCTAACCAACTCTTGATGCCCCAAGTATGGAAAGGGCATGCATTCTTGAATCCTTGCTTCTGACGAGCTAAGGAACTTGATTTCAAGTATTAACCTATTTCGGTGAGGTGTGACTTGAGCTTGGTCATTGATCAGTCATGAATAGGCAAAGGGCGCAACCTTTTGTCCACGGGGGAACCTTGTGTTCATGCTTCGAGAATGCCAAGTGTTTGATCAATTTTGTGATTATTGCTTGTTTGTTGCCCCAAGCAGGAGTGTGATTGTCTTTGTCAATGATTCTTTGAATGCATGCCATTGCCTTGATTGGGTGTGTGTTTGTTGATTGGTGACTTAAGTGTGACTACCCCCTCAAGCGATGAATCGATGAAGGAATGACTGCCATGAGAAAAGCGACGAGTCGCTTGACCCAAGATGACTTAAGTGAGGGTGCCTTCAGATGTTATCCAATACATGCTCGAGCAGTTTCTCGATTGTTTTGACCTATTTTTGGTGGGTTTGAACCCATTTTGGAATGCCATTTGGGGTTAACATTGGCGAAAATCCATCTTTCCGTGGAGCGGTCCGGCTATGGTAGCCTTCTTGGGGAGTAGGATAACGACAAGGTAGACCCCGACATCAATTTTATTATGCCAAGAGGTTAAGTGCAAGAGCACTTTTGTCTAGAAATTTTTAGTGGTTTTTTTGGTATTTGTCATTTTTATGTTTTGGTTATTGTTGATTTTTTTTTTTTGTATTAGTCCCGGGGGGGACGAATGCCTGATGGTACTCGTCCTGGGGTGGGACAAGTGTGCCACGGTGGTAGTCATCCTAGGGTGGGACGAGCGCACCGAAAAGCGCTCATCCCGGTCAGAGACGATTACCAGCTGGCAAAAAGTATAAATATGCGAAAATGACAATTTTGACTCATTTGCACTATTTAACGATTGCGATTTGGAGCTCTGGGGAGGAGATAGATTTTCTGATGCGAAGCGCTACCGAATTTTCTAGCCACCATGAGTGCACAGACCGGGTCGTCGAGCGGCGGAGCCGAGGCGAGACCAGTAAGTGCACTATCTCCTCGATTGTGAATTTGAAAAATGCAAATGTGTTTTTATTGTTTGTCGTTTGTTTAAAACATGAAACCCTAATTAATTAAATTAAAAGGTGAATGAATGAAACCAAATGAAATGTGGATGCAAACCGATGGAAACTTAGATGGAAAACCATAGGATAAACCCAAAATGAAACTTAGAGTAACACCTTAGGGTAACCATGGTTAAAAATGTTTTGTTTTTGATGTGAATGGTAAAACTTAGGTCGAAACCATAAGTAAACCATGCCCAATTTTTGTGTTATTTTTATGGAATTAAAAATGGAAAATGAATGAATTTTTTTGTTTGAAATGGTAAACTTAGGTCGAAACCGTAGGTAAACCATGTCAATTTTTTTGTGTTATTTTTATGGAATAAAAAATGGAAAATGAATGAATTTTTTTGTTTGAAATGGTAAACTTAGGTCGAAACCGTAGGTAAACCATGTCAAATTTTTTTTGTTATTTTTATGAAATTAAAGATGAAAAATGGATGAAATTTTTTTTTTTTTTTTGTTGAAATGGTAAACTTAGGTCGAAACCATAGGTAAACCATGTCGATTTTTTTGTTTTGTTTGGTTGAAATGGTAAACTTAGGTAAAACCGTAGGGAAACCATGTCAAGAATTTTTTTGTTATTTTTATGAAATTAAAGATGAAAAATGGATGAAATTTGTTTTTTTTGTTGAAATGGTAAACTTAAGTCGAAACCGTAGGTAAACCATGTCGATTTTTTTGTGTTATTTTTATGGAATGAAAAATGGAAAATGAATGAATTTTTGTTTGAAATGGTAAACTTAGGTCGAAACCGTAGGTAAACCATGTCAAAAAAAAAAAATTTGGAAATTAAAGATGAAAAATGGATGAATTTTTTTGGTTGAAATGGTAAACTTAGGTAAAACCATAGGTAAACCATGTCAAATTTTTATTGTTTTTGATGAAATGTAAGATGAATTTTTTTGGTTGAAATGGTAAACTTAGGTAAAACCGTAGGTAAACCATGTCAAATTTTTATTGTTTTTGATGAAATGAAAGATGAATTTTTTTGGTTGAAATGGTAAACTTAGGTAAAACCGTAGGTAAACCATGTCAAATTTTTATTGTTTTTGATGAAATGTAAGATGAAAACTAAATGAATTTTTTTTGTTTTGAAATGACAAACTTAGGTAAAACCGTAGGTAAACCATGTCAAATTTGTTTTTTTTTTTTGGATGTACATGTGAATGAAAGATGTTACTGTACAGTTATGCATTTTTGTACATGTGATGGTAATTTGATGCATGTTTTTGTTGTTTGTTGTTTTATGTGATGTGTAGGTGGTGAAGAGTCGACATCGGGTGCCGACGATTTTTTCTAATACCCGCGAGGTGTTGACAACTGAGGACTAGGATTGGCTTGATGCCCTAGGGCTCAAGCATGTGGCTCGGTTGGATTTAGTTGTGGCAGATCGGGCGTACATCACAGCATTGATCGGCCTATGGGATGTTCGGACGAACACCTTCCATCTTCCGACAGGGGAGATGACAGTCACCTTAGAGGACGTGTATCAGATTCTGCGAATTTCGATAGACGAGGTTCCCATTCAAACGACTCCACGAGGCCAAAGGATGGTTGTATTGACGCGATATTTTGGATATGGAGAGGATGAGGATGGGATGACCTCGTTGGAGAGGGCAAAGCTGGATTGCCATATTGGGGGGATTTTGGTATGATATTGGTACGCGAGGGGAATGTTGGGAGTGAGGCATGCACTACTCATGAGCCTCATTTCCAACATGCTCCTGCCAGACTCATCAGGAGCGAGGTTCCCATGGAACCTATTGGAGGTGGTGTGGCAGCTAGTGGATTGCCCGATGACAGAGCCGATGATTATGAGATGGGGTCAGACGCTTTTGGCGTAGCTGTATGATGAGTTATATGAGGTTCGCTGTCGGAGGTGAAAGGGGATTGGCTATAGTTTCTTGTTGCAGTGTTGGGCATGGCAGCATATAGCCGTAGAGCGACCCCGAGGGCTACCCTAGACTACACGGGTGGACATGGTGGATAGGGACATTGGGTATGGTGCTTTATGGTATCGATCGGAGGAGCAGGGGCAGAGTCGATGATTTGCGGGAGATGTAGACCATTACAGAGATGCATTTGCATGACTGACTCCCGAGGATGTGGTATGGAGGCCATATCAAGATTGTCCCGCATGGCCAGAGGTGGATGATTGGCTTCGGTAGGTCCGAAGGGGGAGATGGGTGATTGGGCGACATGGGACGGAGTAGGAGTACTTCCACTACCTCCGGGTGACACGATAGTTTGGGGTACACCAGGGGTTGCCTGGGGAACCCATAGTCTATCGACGCCGGAGTGATGAGAGGACCCTAGCTACACCGATACTTAAGCCACTGGGGGAGGAGTCAGACATAGTACTGGACATTCTGAATGTAGATGACGTCAGAGTGATGACCGAGTACCAGGAGTGGCAGACGCTGCGGTAGTGGCGAGGTGAGGGACCATTGGGAGGAGATGAGGCAGCAAGAGGAGGAGAGGGTGCAAAGGCACCAGGAGAGGGTTGGGGAGCTCCTGCTGATGTGGAGATGGTGGAGGTGGTAGATGCAAGAGAGGAGTTTGGGTATGAGGAGCAGCCAGAGATGCAGGATGCTCTAGAGTAGGATGGATAAGGGGAGACAGAGGCAGGGTTGCACGTTGAGGTAGCGCATCTGACGAGGTTATTACAGAGGTGGGATGGAGAGCTTGCGAAGATGATGCAGGAGAGGGATCTTCTATGAACACAGTTGGTAGGGCGAGAGAGTGCAGGGGCTGCGTCTCGTCAGTAGGTGGGTGATACGGATGTGACACAGGAGAGGGATATCCTACGGGTACAGCTAGCACAACGTGATGATGCCATCGTGTACTATCGTAGGCGAGAGGCAGAGTGGAGGTGACAGGAGGCAGATTGGGGGCGACGGGAGGCTAATTTGGGGTGGCATCGATCAGAGATGGAGGGTGAGATCATTCGCCTGGGTGGGCGAATACCAGAGCCTCCGACCAGTGGCTCATCGTACAGGATGAGAGATAGCGAGATGGAGCAGTCAGCATCATCTCAACGTAGGCAATGAGAGGAGGGCGATCCGAGTGGTTGGGATGCAGGGGCGAGCAGTCGCCCTGAGATATCTCAGAGGACTGATACCGTAGGGGGTAGCTCTCGTCGCATCGATCCTGCATGATCATGGTGGCCGACACCCTAGGCTGGGGGTTTTTGAGATTTTGGATGATGGGAGCGAGGTCCGAGGACCAGTGCATTGTAGCCTGTGGGCAATTTTTGTTATGATATATATATATATATATATAGATGATTCTTTTTGGTGTTTATACATTTTCATGATTTATTTTTATGTACATGTTGTTACATTGATGTATGCATATGCGATTATGAATGCGATGGTTCTAATTTGTATGATGTATGCATATGGAATGAATGAAATGAATTGTTGATGATTTGTCGATGCACCATAGACTATACAAGATTGGAGTGACTTGCTATAGTAATAAGATAACTTTGTGGAATGCTTGTGCATGTGAAAACTTTGTTTTTGTATTTTGTCTATTTTTTGATGGTGATGTATGGAATGAAATGTATCGGTTGTTTGAAAATGTAGTTAAGCTTTTCTGAGATGCAGATATTTTTAACTAACTAGCCAAGACTGTACATTTATGTCACAAGACTTTTTGAACAAGGTATAAATCTGACTTGAATTTAACCAAGTTATTTCACATCCCTGTGTGTGCAAGTGAGTTTATTTATGTGTTATTCATCAGGATACCGCCAGTGCCAGATGGGCTTTCAACTGAACCTGTACTGAGGATCACCTAATTATCTCCACTAACTCCTTTATTGTATTTAGTCAGATTTGTCTGCAATGCTATCTAGGATACCATAAACTAGCTCATCCACATGCAAACATTGATCTGCACACAAGTTAATGTGACAGATATATCGTCATGCGGGAGGTTTACCACCAGTGACCAATAGGCTATCAACCAAACCGGTACTGAAGCTTGCCTCATGACTTGTCAAAATACTGAGAGTTCTAGGGATTCAAGTTCGACTCCCTTCTTTTCTTCAATTGTATTGGGATACTTGCTCTTTTGTAGTGATAAAATCACTATTTATTTTTATGATAGTACTTTTTTTTTTTTTTTGAGCAAGGGATTTGAATATGGAGTGACGAGAATCACTGTTATTTGTGCCTTTTGATGTGTGCACTATAGGATGTCAAATTTGAATGTTTTGAAGTTTTGCAATTTTTTTTGATGTTTTGCAACTTTTGAGAATTTGGGATTCATGGGGAATTGGGTAGGGAGGATGCTTGTCCTTTTGCCAACTCTCAACATTCCTAGGGTCATTCACACAGGGGGATAAGCAAGATAGCCGTTTCGCTTATGGTAACCTGGATTACTGTGCAGGTTTCATCTTTCGTTCACACAACTTAGGAATTTTTATGTGTGTTAATTTGTGTTGGGATGTTACATAACAAGGTGGGATCCAAGTAAAACTTTCCCGTGTAAAATTTGCTTAACTGTGTACAGCTTTTGGCTAGAAATTTAAAGACATCTGAATGATGAAAACCCTATATACATTAGGCGACAACTAACGATGCTAAAATAAAAGGGTGATATGTTGGATGTATGCGTTTATGAAAATGGATCTGAGGTGGAAATAATGGAATTGCCAAGTAATGACAGCCTATGGTGCTTTTGACTTGTATGACCTATCGAAGTATGCAATGTATGGATGCAATGTTTAATGTAAACTATATTTTGATTTTTATGAGGATGCATGGAAGTGGAATGCAATTGTTTTTGTGATTTTGATTTTTATGAGAATGCATGAAATTGAAATGCAAATGTTTTTGTAATTTTGATTGTTTTTTTTTTGGAATTGAAATGCAATTGTTTTTGTGATTTTGATTTTTGTGTTGTTTTTGTTGATTTTTGAATATTTATGTTGACCAAGCAGTTATGGTAACGCTTGGAGCTTTTGACCAAAGGGTTTATAGATACCTTTGGGGCATTTAGGGTTGACCAAGTGATTATGATAATCCTTGGAGCTTTTAGGTTGACCAAGTGATTATGATAATCCTTGGGGATTTTGGGTTGACCAAGCGATTGTGGTAATCCTTGGAGCTCTTTGGGTTGACCAAGTGATTGTGGGAATCCTTGGAGCTTTTGGGTTGACCAAGCGATCGTGATAATCCTTGGAGCTTTTGGGTTGACCAAGCGATTGTGATAATCCTTGGGGCTTTTGGGTTGACCAAGCGATTGTGGTAATCCTTGGAGCTTTTTGTTGGACTATGGCTCTCTAGCTGTGGAATGGCCTCAAATGAATGATGTTCAAGGGTTCTATTTCCTTGATTCCTTCAAGAGAGGCAAGCCGATATGTTCTAGGTCCTATTTTACTGTCAATGATGTAAGGACCTAACCAGTTTGCCATGAACTTATCTCATAGATGGGATGGCAAATTAGAATTCTGCTGGTTCTCTTTTAAGACCAAGTCACCAACCTAAAATTCCCTAAGATGGACTTTCATGTTATATGCTTTCTTAAGTCGCTCTTGATAGATATGCAAATGCTCGAGAGCATGAACACGTCATTCATCGAGCAACGTTAGTTGATCTAACCGGGCCTACCATGCAGTGTCATCATCGATGAACTCTTGCATTGAAATGCACAGGGAAGGAATTTCCAACTCAAAAGGCATGACTGCCTCGGAGCCATACACTAGCAAAAATGGAATTGCCCCAATGGGCATTCGAATGCTGGTGCGATAAGCCCATAGGGCAAGTGGGATTTGAATGTGCTAGTCTTTATGATTGTCTGCAACTATCTTTTTGAGAATGGCGACTAACATTTTGTTGGACGTATCTGCTTGCCCGTTTGCCTGTGGATAATAGGGTGTTGAAAAGCTATGCTGAATCTTGTACTTTGTGGTCAAAGCACACACATATTTATTCTTGAATGGTTTCCCATTATCCGAGACTATTTTGGATGGAATACCAAAATGACATATGATGTTATGCAAAATAAACTCCGTGATGCGGGCTCTAGTCATAGTGGTCAGCGAAATTGCTTCCACCCATTTGGTAAAGTACTCTGTGGTTGTTAAAATAAACGTGTGATGACCATATGATGCAGGAGAGATCTTCCCAATTAGATCAAAGCCCCACTACGAAAAAGGCCAAATCGATTGAATCGGCTACAAGGCTTAAGAAGGTACGGTGTCAAATTAGCATGGTGCTGACACTTCATGCACTTCTTCACATATGCGCAACAATCTCGCTCTAAAGATGGCCAATAATAACCCATGCGAAGAATGCGCTTTGCGATGGCCATACCGTTGAAGTGGCCACCACATGTACCATCGTGAGCTTGGGTGATCGCCCAGGTGGACTCTTGTTGGTCCAAACAACGAAGTAGAATTCCTTCATAATTTTGACGATACAAAATGTCTCCTAATAAGACATGCTTTGCCGCTTTCTGTTTGAATGATCTTTTCACAAATTGTGTCAATCCAAGTGGGAGATTACCTAGCTTGAGGTAATCTCGAATGGGTGTGTGCCAATATTGCTGATCAGAAACCTCGATAGTATGAACGACCAATCCCTCTTGAAGTCTATCCCAAACAAAAGTTGAGCAGGAAAGGACTTGTAAAAACAACATGGTGTTGCTAGTAAGAGGGGTCGGGGAGAACAAGGACCCCCAATTGGCTTGAGTCAAACAATATCGAATTTGAGAGAACTTATCCGGAGATGGTTCAATTTGGATCATGTGGATTCCTGACGTCAGATCAGAGCTTGCACGCTCCATCACAGATTGCAATAATGTTTTAACCTGAATGGTTATCATTTCACTAGAAGGGTCTTGCAAGATGAGTGACCCCAAGGAGGCCATAGTATCCGCAAAACGATTCGATGATCGAGGGAGTGCCTCGATGTCATACCATTCAAGTTGTGCTAGGAATTTTTCCACAAGGGCTTTATAGGCCCGTAAAATTGGACATTTACATTGGAATATCCCCTTTACTTGGTTGATAATTAACAACGAATCACCAAAGATGTTCAATCATTTAATGTTCATGGTGATTACTATCTGAAGACCTATGAGCAAGGCTTCGTATTCTGCATTGTTGTTGGTGCACGGGAAGTCTAATTTAAATGACAAGGGCATTGGAGCGCCTTGCAGAGTGAAGAATACAATTCCCACACCACCCCCTTGCTCACATCTAGAACCATCAAAGAATAGGGTTATGTCAACCTGTGACTCAGGCTCATCAGAATCTGGTGACTCTAAAACATGGAAGACCCCATCATCAGGTAGTTCAAAAGTCAGAGGCTGATCGTCTTCAAGAGGAGCCTCAGCTAGTTGATCGACGATGACTTGACCTTTTATAGATTTTTGTCCAATGAACTCTATGTCAAACTCCGTCAACAACATGATCCATTTTGCCGTGTGGCTACTATGATAAGTACGACTCATCATGTATCACAATGGATTCTCCTTAGACACAACATACGTCTTATTACTAAGCATGTAGTGGCATAGCTTTTTGGTAGCAAACACCACTGCCAAGCAAAGTTTTTCAACATATGCATAGTTAAGTTCATAACTGACCAGGGTGCAGCTAAGATAGTATGTAGCCTATTCTCTGTGAAGTTCATTTTTCTAGGATAGCATGGTGCCCAGTGCCACCTCAGTGGCTGAGATGTATAAATAGAATGGCACTCCTAGTCTGGGTGGTGCCAATACTGGCGACGAAGCCAAGTACTATTTAATGTCATCAAAGGCTGACTGGCACTCGTCATCCCAATGAAATGTGACCCCCTTATGCAATAATTTATTCATGGGTCAGCATTTGTTAGATAACTGCGCTATGAAGTGCTTGATCGATGCAACCTTTCCCTGCAGACTCTTGAGCTGCTTGATGGTGGTTGGGGGACGCATTTCAAGGATTGCCTTGACTTTGTTTGGATCAACCTCAATTCCTTGTTTGGAGACTATGAAACCCAAGAGCTTTCTAGAGGTGATGCCAAAGATGCAATTCTTGGGGTTTAGTTTGACTTTATGCTCAATGAGACGATCAAGGACCTTGCTCAAGTCACCGATGTGATCTAGATGCAAAAGAGATTTCGCCAACAAATCATCCATGTAATCTTCCAAAGTTTTATGCATGTAATCATAAAAGATGTACGTCATGGCACGTTGGTAGGTGGCTCTAGCATTTTTAAGGCCAAAAGGCATGACCTTATAGCAAAATGTCCCCCAAGGCATTATGAATGTTGTTTTTAGTTGGTCCTTAGGATTGATACGAATCTGATTGTATCCTGAGAAACCATCCATAAGGGAAAGCATTTCGTGGCCCGTTGTAGCGTCTACCAACGCGTCGATGCTCGGCAAGGGAAAATCATCCATAGGACTCACTTTGTTAAGATCTCAAAAATCGGTGCATATGCGAATCCTCCCATCAGGCTTCTTGACAAGAACCATGTTAGACAACCATGGTGGATAATCCACATAGATGACAAACTGGGCATCCAACAACTTTTGTAACTCATATTTTACCATTAAGGCCACTGTTGGATGCATCTTACGTAGTTTTTTCTTGACTGGCTTGATCGTCGGATCAAGTGTTAAATTGTGCATGACTAGCTGTGGGTCTAGTCTCGACATATCCTTGTATGACCATGCAAAAACCTCCTTCTTTTCCTTAAGAAGGGCAAGATAATCGGCTTGCTCTTCAGGGGAAATACTTACCCCCAACTTGAGAATCCATGGATTCATTGGATCCGTGTTGATGTCTACATCAGTTGTTGCTTCAATCGACATATGGGATCCGTCTTCCAACTAGTGTGGAATTGGGATCAGATGGATATCGTTTTCTGAATTAAGATCATCATTAGGAACGTCAAGTTCCTCTTCAGCATGGAAGACATCCTGAGTCCAGTCTCGGAGTGAAATGAAACATCCCATCGCAAGGGCAATACTCTGATGGAGATGGTGGTGTGCCAATGCGATCCCAATCAATAGCCTCTATGTCTAGATGCAATAATCATGTTGGATTAGCTGGATCATGGATGGGGGCGGTCAAGTCAATGGAGACCATGTTGATGAAATGATTGTAATCTCCATTACCGTAAATGTGACAACTCTGACATTCAGAATGTTCTTGGTACTTTAGATTTGGCTCTGTAGACACTGGCACAAAGGGATCAGCACTATGCGTGGACCTACAAACAGGGTCTACCCTAGGTACTGATGGTTTGATGGGGTCTCCAGGAAAAAGATGCTCATTGTGTTCTTGAAGTGGCGGGTGCAGTAATTGCTATAACTGCGCCAGGTTGAAATGCCTCCTATGTCTTGGACCTATGTGTAAGTGTTCAAACATGTCATCTATGTCCAAAGGATTTTGTTGTTGTTGATGTAGCCTATGCTCACTGGGATCATTCAATGGGAACATCGTTAGGAAGCTATCCTGATCGTCATTCATTGGATATTCATGCGAATGATCATACTTCGACTCATCTTCAGAAGACCCTTCGTGGTCTTGTCCATATTCCCCTTGTGGGTGAGTCCATGAAGTTTCTCCTTTTTTGGCCATAGGGAAAGGGTTGTTAAGGTCAACAAGGTTATTTTTTTGTAATGGGAAATAATCCCCCAATGTATAAGTTGTATTTGGATTGACATATGGATCTGATACCAACCCATCCTTGTTGCCTATCCCTAGGCCTTGCATTTTTTTGACCAAGATGTCGAGGGGCAAAGGGTGATTAAACCCTACTCCTGACTTGTCATAAGGCATTTGGTATCTTGGTTGGCACAAAACATGCATTCCTTGTTCATACCTGCCTAACCCGTATCCATGCCAATTACATTGGCTAATATATCGTAATGCGAAGTTGGGGCTAGCCAGATAGTTAACATCTTCCACAAAGGGATATTCATCTTCCTCCTCTTTTCGGGAAGGTTCAACGCCATGATCCAGGCCCCCAAAGATAAAGTTTTTCTGATTAGGTGGGTAGCCTAAAGGAACCACGGAGCCTATGGGGAGTCGAGGTCATCCCATGTCTTGCATAGACTGAAGTGTGGGCGTTGTAACAACATTGCGCACTATATACTCCCCCATGCCTATGTTAGACATCTCAATAGTAATCGTTGGTGACTGAGGGGAAGTGAATGGGAGTTCTCCTTGAGTCCACTCCATGTGGTGTGAACTAGGCGTCTCAACTTCCATTCTATTAGGCATCTCTTTTGTAGAAATGTTGGAGACTAAAGGTGGTTCCGTTTCCAGGGGCTTCTTTCCTTTGTCCGTTGGAGTGGCCACCTTAGGTGGCATCATTATGGGAGGAATGGATGAAGAATATGATCCTTCCTGGGAATTTGATTGACTTGGTGATGGAGATTCTTGCTTAATCGGACCCCGTTTAGATGGATTTAACTGGAAATCCACATGCGTTGAAGGGAGGGTCGACGGCGACATGATTTGCACTGAGTTGCAATACTTAAAAGGTTCCAAATCTATGGGGACCACGTGCACTTGTCCTTCAAATGTATACTTCAGACATTGATGAGCAATTGAAGGGACACACTTCATATCCCGGATCCAAGGCTGCCCAAGCAAGATATTGTAAGCCATCTCACCTTCTAAAATGTGGCACAACGTATGAATGGTCTTTTGTCCCACTTGTATGGGCAGGACAATTGTGCCAACTGTCAAGCATATCGCATCATTGAATGCTCGAAGAGTATAAGTGGAAGGTGCAATGTGAGAGGTTGGCAGTTTCAAATGTTTCAGTGCAGCGGTTGTAATAATGTTACTGGACGAACCAGTGTCTACCAATACCCATTTGTATGGAGTCCCGTTGACCCGTGCAATAACATGCAAGGGTGGATCCGCTACATCTCCAGTCACCATTTTTATCTCATCTTCCCTGAAGGTAATGACTGGTTCAGTACACTGTTTGACATGCCCCACAAAATTTTTGAACGAATCCGCTTCGTGGGGTTGCAATTCAATTGCCTTTAATATCTCCATAAGAGCTTCCCAATGGGGCACCGATTGTTGAATAAGCTCATAAATGGAGATCCTAGTCGATGTGGTCCATAGAATTTGAGTAAGTCTAGTTTGAATCATGGCTACTGGTCTAGGTGGGGGCAATTGTGTAGGATTCGGTTGATGTTGTGACATGGATGGAATGGCCCTAGTGGCTGTCGCGAGGGCAGCCCCGAAGTGTTTCTTGTTTCTTGTCATAATGCTAATCATCCCAACATACCCCTCCATGGGGCAACTCTATTGCACTTCGTTGACGTGCAGAGGTTTTGTTTTTGCATCATGTGTGGGTAAAGGATCTTTGAAAACACCCATTTGTTGGTTGTTGGGTGTGATAGGGTTATCCACTACCAATGTGTGATTATCAATGAGATCTTGCACTAAACATTTAAACGTCCAACAGACATTAAGGTCATGCCCTTTCCTTCTGTGGAATCTACAAAAAATATCCTCTCTATAGCCCTTAGGCTTTGGTGCATTAGGATCAATTGTTGGAATATCTGGCAGATTAATCAAGTTTACCGCTATCAAACGGTCAAACAAGGAATCCCTAGACTCAGTGTATGGTGTAAATTATCGCTTAGGGCGATGTTGCTGATTTTGATCTTGCTTTTTGTTATCTTTCTCATAATTATTATGAGGCACCGCCTAATAATTAGCCTTTGGAGGCTGTTTTTCTTGGGTAGGCATAGGGGCATTAATAGCAACTTGATTGATCACGATGGGTTTCTGTTGCGTATTCCCTATTTTGGTGCTCTTGTTCCACTCTTTTTTCTTAGGCTTGGCAATTTTTCCATCCTGTATCTTGATCTCTTCGATACGTCTAGCTTGGGCCAGATCTTCTTCTAAAGTGGTGTATTGCTGCAGCTGCAACAACACAGAGATTGATCGCAAACAACTCTTTACAAACATTTGAGTTAGGTCAGACATAGGAGGGAGATAGGACAACTTTGAAAGCACTGTCCTCCACCGATTCCCATATGCTACCATAGACTCCTCCTCATATTGTTTGAGGCTAGCTAGATCACTGAGTGACACCTTTTTCTTTGTATTGAAAGCAAAACGTTCTAGGAACGCGTCTACTAGTTTATCCAAGTTGTAGATGCTATGCTTCGATAGATGGGTAAACCAATCCGAGGTAGATCCTGTGAATGTAGTTATGAATGTTCTCAATAATAATGCATAATTGTATTGTATACCAAAGCATTGGCTCAAAAATCGTGTCACATGTTCTTGAGCATCCTCATCCCCTTTAAAGAGTGCCAACTAGGGCAGCTTGAAATGTTTGGGGTATGGAGGTGCTGGCACTGATGGATGCACCGGATGACTACGGAGTTGGCGTAAGGTAGGATTTTGGGGCCCAGTAGTCTTGAGTTCCATAGTCTCTAAGCATTCTAACAACACTTTGTATGCATCAGAGGACGTAATCTCCTCCTCCTTGGTTTGTTCCCGCTGTGGGTTACGAGGAACTTGAGGCCTTTGAATGGATAAATGGGTAGCATCCCTTCTGCCTTGATAGGGAATTTCAGCCCACTCTTCTTCTTGGTAATAATATTTATAATCTTCTTGAGGAGTGTTTGGCCTAGTCCTGTAAACATGGACGGGTGCCTGTGGAGGATGCCCATCATGGTTGCGGGGAATGGCCTCCCACTCAGGTCTAAGAGGTTGTGGAGGCAGTGCTTGCTGAAGTCATGGAGACCTGTCTCGCACTAAGGGGTTGTGCCTCACATACATCTTAGATTGTTGTGCACGAGGGACTAGGGCCTTCTCAGGTGCATGGTTGTGAAGCAATTCAGCTGTCTGACGTTGAATGCGCTCTTGATCAAGGTGACACAAATGTTCTAATTCTTGTTGTTCTTGCCTAAGCCGCGTGATGTGTGCTTGGTGGGCGGCTAGTTGTGCAAATGCCAAGTTAATTTGTTCTACCGTCTCTTGTTTAATAGGCCTAGATGTCTCTCCTACATATCTGTTTATTTCATGGTGAACCTAATGTTCTAGATATGGTCTACTATGTTCGACATTAATCAGGGGTAAATTAGGAACCACAAAATCATATGGTTCTTCCTTTTGGACCCTTTGTTGTTCCATAGCAGTACACAATGCTTCATCACTAGGCCACCCATAATGAACTTCAAAGGGAGGCCTCGTGCTTAGACCAGGTGGTACATATAGGTTATTTTCTTGAAAAGATCTTGTTGTCATGATTTCCCCTTAGGAGGGGTTCTAAATTCTTGTTATTGAAGGCCTTACTAGAGAGCTCTCAAGGAGGGGCCTCTAGAACCATGTTCTATAACTATATGGGTTGGAGTGCCTCTCAAGGAGGGGCCTCTAGAGCCATGTTTTGCATGGTGTGAACTAACTGGTGTACCCCGTCGTTGAGGCGGGATGGCCAAGTCTTCAAGGCTATATCGGAGATGATTTGTCTCTCTTGGTGCATTTTTTGCAGCTTCTGCCCATGATTGGGCTTGGCTACAAGTATTCACCATGGTAATGCTAACCTAAAAATGCAAAAATTCTTTTTATGATTTTCTTTTTATGATTTTTTTTTGTCTAAACAAAAAATAGCATACACACACACAAGCAATGATTATCTCTTTTAAAGATTAATAGTGTGCCCTAAATCTGGTTTAGTGTGTTTTTGTTGTTTGTTTTGTTTTTGAAAATTTTGTGAAACATTTAAATGCAATTATGAAGGCTCTTATGACTCCCAAAATGGTCGCCCCTTCAATATACCATTGTCGGACCGATATACCAACCTCTCTATATACCCGCCCTTACGTGAGGGAGACTATAGGTACGTGAGAGCAGATGATACGTGGAACATAGGCGGTACGGAAGGGGAATCGCTCTGTTTATGACACCTACCATAGAAGACTTATCCTTGCGTGTTGGGAATCACCCCAAGCTACACTCGGTCAGCTTTCGTCAGGATTTACGTCTAGCAACAGTCGCAATCGAGGTAATGGATGCAATATCTCAAGCCAAAGTGATAATGGAATCCACCTTTGGTCTTGTTCAAGGGTTGGGGTTTTATGACCAATGCCTTGGTTTAAAATACCACGTGATGTGTGGGGTTCGTTTTAATTTTGCAAAATTGAAACAGGCAAACGAAAAGAAATCTTTCCCTAAGCCATACAAACTGAAAACCAGAAAACAAAAAAACAAAAATTTGACAGAAGCTGTAAAAACCCCTACCTCTTCTTTGCCTAATCGGATGTTTCTGATTTGCTCTAAAAATTGCACAGAATTATACTCATCCCTGGGTGAGGTGAATATCAGAACCGTAATCGTCACAGGGTGAAACGAATAGTTTATTCATCCCGGGGTGAAACGAATACCAATTCTATAATCGTCACTTGCAGAGACGAATAACAGTCTGATGTTGAAAAATAGGTACCTGTAAAAAAATAAGCAATTTTAGATCAGTAAGTTAACCTAAAAAAAATAGAGGATAGATGTCCCACCGTGATCACCATTGAAAGCAAGAGATTTTGAAAACAAAAAGGATAAACTAAAATGCGATGTAAATGAAACTAAAATAACGCTTAAATCCTATGTTATTGAAAAATGCGTAAAAAGAAAGAACACGAACACAAGATATTAAAGCAATATAAAAATCGGCCCTTTTATTGATATGTTTTTCACTTTTGTGTTACAATACGTCTCCTTCCTGTTGAGAAGCAACACACCCCCACTAAAAAATGAATTTCCATCCTTTGAAAACTTTGAGCTTTCATTTTTGCAGTAGGGACCCTCTTGATGATTTTCAGGTTTTAATTCCAATTTTTTACTTGCCTCTTTCTTCTTCAAGTTTTGCCTGTGTCAAAGTATCCAAGTATTCTTGCATTCTGGCTTTGTTATCTTAGACTTCACTTTTTACATGCTAGAATCATTCATGGATAAAAAAAATCTTACACCGATATGGAAAAAATGCAGAAAATAGACAGATAAATTCATTGAAAATCAAAACTTTCCATTTTTGGCAAAGTCGTGAAATCGTGACACTTCCATTTTTGAAAATGTCACGAAATCGCGACGGGTTTCAAGAAAGTTGGCTAAGTCAGAAAAACGTAGCAAAATTGTGACACCTTCCATTTTTGGAAATGTCGCGATATCGCGACACTTCCATTTTTGGAAATGTCGCGATATCGCGACACTTCCATTTTTGGAAATGTCGCGAAATCGCTACAATTTTGGAGAGAGAAATAAAGATCGTACGGAAGGGTGTGATTTCATGACATGTCGTGAAATTACGACATGTTTCGACATGAAAAGGTGAAAGGAGAAAGTGTAGAGAAATCGCGACATCGCGAAATCATGACGTTTTTCAGCGAGGGGGCCCGAGGCATACGGACCATCATGATTTCGTGACATGTCACGAAATCGTGATGGGTCCAGGGCAAAGAGGAAACAAAGATGAATCAAAGTTCATGAGAAAAGTCTAAGGCATGAAAGATGTCGTGAAATCGTGACATAATTGAGAAAAGGGGCCAAGGCAGGCTGAGCATCGCCAAATCGTGACACAGTCGAGAGAAAAAGAACAAAGTGCCAGAAAGGTCGTGAAATCGTGACAGGGAGTGCGCAGAAGGAAAAAGCTAGAAAAGGGGCACGATTTCGCGACATGTCGTGAAATCGCGACATGTCGCATTTTCGCGACTTGCGAAGCAAAAAAATGGCTAAGGCATGGAGATGTCACGAAATCGCGACATTTTTCCAGAAGGAACTCCAAGGCATATGGACCGTCATGAAATTATGACATGTCACAAAATCATGGATGCATGAAGAAAGGAGTTGCTAAGGCAAAAGGACGTCACGAAATGGTGACACAGTTCGAAGTCAAAACAGACCAAGGTTAAAAGCAGGACATGGTGAAAACAAAGTGAAAGAAGTACCTAAGGAAGGTAGACATCGCGAAATCGTGACATGTCGCGAAATCGTGACATGTCACGTTTTCATGGCCAGGGTGAGTAGAGAAGCGTCGAAGGCAAGAGATGGTCGTGATTTCGTGACATGTCACAAAATCGTGACATGTCGCATTTTTGTGGCCTTGACGGAGAAGCACTGCCGAAGCAAGGGGATGTCGTGATTTCATGACATGTCGTGAAATCGCGACATGTCACATTTTCGCGACTTGGACAGAAAAGGGCCAAAATGAAAAGACAGCTGAAATGGACACGTGTCATGATTTTGCGACACGTGTCAAGACAAAGCAGGCCACGTATCAGATGATTAGAGCCGACATACAAGTGAACTTTACGGCTTCATTTTAATATTTAAGCGTGTGATTTAATAATTTTAAAATGCTAATCCTTGTTTGTCTTTCATGCAGGAAGCCATCTGGCACTTACATGATAACGGAGAAATGGCCATAAAGACAAAGTCAAGTGCAAATTAATTGAAGACAGCCATATTGAAAAGGAAAGATGCTGAAAATTGCTGTTTCATTCAAATTTTACAAATCTGGCTGCAAAGAAGCTTTACGGTGACTAAGCAGCTGTCCATTTAATGGAGTATGTCGGGAATTGGCCGAAAAATGAAAATATCTACACTCAGTTACCGAAATTTGTCGATGAATGCATTTAATGATAATTTATGGCAGAATTAATAGCTTGCAGACATTTTCAACTCAAGGATGGCTCTGCAGAGATAAAATGTCAGAGAAGTGGTGATTCATCCAAATTACCCGAGGGCATTAATGAAGACATTTATTCATAGTTGCGGGTGAATGCAAGTGGCATTCGAATTCTATCTTCTCCATTTATGGCAAGTGATTGCACTGATTTACAGAATGGTTAAGTTTTATCCGAACTTTGTTTTAAATGGCTTTATATTGTAAAACCCGGGTCCTAGGGTTTAAGATGATAAGATTTACGATTGGAGAAGAAGATATTTTTGAAAAGATCAGGGTCTGTCCTGAGTCTATAAATACTTCTTCTCAATGTAATCGCAGGAGGCGAAAACTTAGAAATAAAAGGCTATTGAAGCAATTTCTTGCAAATTTTGTTAAATACTTTGTTTCTGGACTTGGAGTTGATGTGCTTTTGTTTTTGTGTTAGCATGGCCAGCAGCCTAATATTTTGTAGATTGTGATAAGTTCATCTTCTTTTGTTATCCGTTTCTTTAAAGTTTATTAAATATATGCTGTGAATCTGTGTTATCAAGATTAAATATGTTGTTGGGCTTCATTTGTTCTATTGTATGCTAGGAAAAATTACAGATTTAAGGTTTAGGCCTGTTCTAATTGCTCTGTCCTCACTGTACGAGCTAGGCTACCGGTGAAAGATATCAATTTTAACCGACTTCCCTTCGGTTTATAATTTTCTATTAGATCTGTTCCATCTCTGCCTTATGCTCTTAGTAGAAAGTGATCTTAGAAAGTTGGACACTTTCTTCTTTGATTTATTCTGTTGTGAAGCTGATAGTATAAATAAAATTGGTAGTTTTATTTTACAGTTAAGTTTGATAAAATTCTCTTTCTGCCTTACCCTACCCTCTTTGTTTTATTGTGAAATGATCCATTTTTATTTTCTTTTAATTTTGTCCTTTATTTAAATCTACTGACCCATAAGAGCTAGATCAAAGAATCAATTTTAAAATCTGATTGTCAACAAGTGACAACTCCTAAACATTACTGAGCAAGTTCAGAGCCCATTGTAAGGTAACAGATAGTTCATATTGAAAACTATTCCAGAAGCGAAAAAGAGTGAATAGACATTCGACCCGACTCTATAACTCACACCTTGGATAACCAGATAGATCCTAAAGTGAGTGGGATTTATCCCGTATAAGTGTTATCAGAGTTTCATGCTCATTCTTCACAGGGTGTGTATGAAAGTCGGACCAACATTTAAAAATGGCGCTAGAAGGAGGGCCTGAACTTACATTCTTAGTGTGCTTGAGTTGAGAAATCTGATTGTATGTGGTATTTGACAAATACTGTATTTTATCCAAAGTCTAGTAGCCAATTTTTCTTCCTCCTCAGCCTTTAAAATTTTATTGTTTGAGTATTTTGCCTGAACAGAGGAACTTAACACCAACATTTACAAATGGCAAATTGGTTGGGTTCCACTGCTTTGAATATTCCAGGTATAGCCCATGACCTACCCAAAAATCCGGAAAGATATCTCCCCAGATATAAACATGATGGGACAAGGACAGCAGAGGAACATCTGCTAGCATTCAAGAATGCTTTGAAATTGTTAAATATACAACATGAAGATGTTGCTTGTAGGTTGTTCCCGTTCACTCTCTAGGAGGAGGCTTATGACTGGTTCCTAAATCTCATGAGCAATTCTATTACCAGTTGGAATGACCTAGAGAAAGTTTTTATATCACAATTTGTGGAAGTGATTGACCCCAGTGTGTTATACCAACAATTTTCCAGCATCAAGAGAGAGTCGGGAGAAGTTGTCAGGTCATTCAATATGAGGTTCCAAAGAGCTTATGGTAGAATGACTGGTCATTACATCCCAAATGCAAATATGGCCTTAGAAATCTATAAGAATGCATTGGATTCAATGACCTCTATTTTTCTCAAGAGAGACATCAATATCACAACCCTGGTAGGAGCTTATAAAGAAGCTCTAATTCTTGAAAGACAGTTAGGACCTCAAATTTTGAGCAGTCCTTTGATATCCTATGTTACACAGAACATGCCTATTTCGGATCCCATTCCACATCATGAGTTAGTACCAACTTGTCATGCTCTACCCAAGGAGACTCCGTTAACTGTAACATCCACTCAGCATGTGCAAAATATAGAGAAAGGTTCTGACAAGTTCAAAGTGGAAGTGCTTGAAGTAAACATTTGTGATCTAGCATTACCCAAATATGAAGTTTTTCCTGGTGAGTTAAATTTTCCTAGGAACCAAATAAATATTGATATTTTTGGTTCATCCAAAAATAGTACAACCAGGGTTTCAGATTCTTTCACTTTTCTCGAAGAGTCAGAAAGTCTTGTAGAGACTCCTAAGGATGAAATGCAAGATTTTCAATAGTTCAAAAGGGACAGTTATAATTTGAGATGTGAGAGTCCAGAACCTAATAATGATCCTTCCTCATCAGAGGATGATGAAAGTGGGATTCAATATCACTATGCGAAGTAATTGAGGAGAAGGATAACATCATTAAGGATATGAAGGAAATTGAAGCTGACATCACCCTCCATGAACTGGCCCAGATTGTTGAACAAAAAGATAACTTGATTGAAGCTTACTCTGGACCACCTATTGAATTTCAAGAAGAGGAGGAAAAGATAGTAAAGGTGAATATGGTCAACCAACTTGGAATAGGTAAAGAGTCTCAATATAAGCCTGTAACTACTAAACATAATATCAAAGAAAAGGTTGTAAATCATGTTGATGTAAATATTGGAGTTTATAATTTGGCAGCTGAGAAGGTGAGAACAGTTACAGCTCTAATCAATCACAACAATGATGTTTGGACATTACACATTGATAGGGTTAAATCTAAGCAAGTCTCAGGTGAAAAAGCAAATTATGAAAATTCTACTAGACGGATAAAAATTGAAGTCTTGGATATTGAAGCAGTACAGCAACCACAAAATGTTCAAGTTGTCAAGAACCAGGACATACGGATAAAACATGATCTCTTTTAGTTGTCACATAAATTTGAAGATGTGATGGTCTGGGTCTATAGAGGCTTTAAGGTATTTGATCCTGGGGGTTTTTACACTCTGTCCTTTTGAAAGAATTCTGCAAACCCTTCAAGTAGAAGCATAAACATGTTATCATATGATTTGTTATTATATGATTTGTTTAATTTGAATGAGTTGCAGATTTGTTTTTCAGTGGGACAAGATCCATAAAAAATAAAATAAAAAAAAAGAGAGAGGGAAGACGGTAAACACAAGTTTTTCTCAGGTAACACAAAAATTTGGAAGCATAGTCTGGAGTGCATTTCGTCAACAGGACCTGAAAGGTAATTTTTCTTACTTGCAAATGGTCAAAAAAAATTTAAGGCACTATTTCTCTGCTTTTCCATCTGCTACATTTTTTGAGCCACAAAGAAGTTGTAACATGTGTATACATTGTAAATAAGCTTTAAAGTTGTTTTATTTCTTTAAAAGTCTATGCAGTTTTATTTTGTTGTTTAAGGTCTGTACACTCTATGTCTTTCCCTTTCAGGTCTGTACAGTTTTAGTTTATTTTAAAGTTTTGTATTTTATTTTTTAAAGGTCTGTGCAGTTTATTTCCTTTGTAAATAACTCTGCAGTTTTATTTTATTTCCTTTGCTATCTGTACAATTTTATTTTATTTCCTTTGGTGCCTGTACAATTTTATTTTGTTTTATTTGATTTTGTTTTATTTTAAAGTCTGTACAGTGTTGTTTTATTTTAAATTTCTATACAGTTTATTTTGTTTTTTAAGTTTCAGTTTATTTTACTTTTTCTTAGAAGTTTGTACAAAGTTCTTTAGCTTTTAAGAATTTTGTTCTTTAGCCTTTGCCTGAGCATCAATGAAAAGTCAGCCTTCAAAAAAAAAAAAGATTGTTTCATTCTGAATCCGGCATCCAGTGTTCATTATTCTAATTGAGATAGTCTGCTTGAACTGAATAGTGGAACTATTTTTTTAGTTAGAACAACAGTGGAAGGATGATTGGATTTTATGTCTTGCTTGCCACAGTTGTTTTAATTATAAAGAAAGCTGCTATCTTTGTTTAGTTGGAGAAACTCCTAGGGAATCCAAGAAAAGTTGGTTATAAGAGGGGACTATGATTCATGTAATTATTTGAGTATCCACGAAGCTATCGGTGCCCGAGTTGAAGCGAGTTCCAGATTGATGAAATATTAAAAGAAAATTGTTATTCTTTCTAAGGCTTTTCAGATGTTGATGTATTTCAAAAAGAAAGAGATGAAAGTTGAGCAGGCAGCATGAAATTGGCACTCTGTTATTTCCAATATATATATATATATATAAAAAAGAGATAAAAAGAAAAAAAAAAGAGTTATATAATGAGAGAGGCAGCCAAAACTTCAAAAGATATTTTTATTCTACCAAGTTGTAGATTCTACCTTACAGTTGTAAATCTGGGTCGTGTAAATCTAAAGGGTAACTCTGTCAGGGCTGTAAAAGGCTAAACTAGTAAACAGAGCTCTACTCGGTTTCCCCTTTTTACAATCTAAAAAAGCTGATCAATCCAGAGTTCAACATTCGATCCAGTCATTCTTGAAGAAAGTTTTATACGCTTGTAATTGCACATCAAAAATCTTCCTTAAATGATTCAGCCTAGTATGTCCTTGGGAAATTTTAACAACTATCAGTTAGTAGTCAATTTATTTTGAAGAATATCTATGGCAAGGCTTGATGCATGGTCTATGTTGTTTTGAAACTAGAGTCCTGGGTTCTAAAATAATGCTACTATTTTACCCACAGATATCGCCATTTGTTGAGAAGCAACACACCCCCACTAAAAAATGAATTTCCATCCTTTGAAAACTTTGAGCTTTCATTTTTGCAGTAGGGACCCTCTTGATGATTTTTAGGTTTTAATTCCAATTTTTTACTTGCCTCTTTCTTCTTCAAGTTTTGCCTGTGTCAAAGTATCCAAGTATTATTGCATTCTAGCTTTGTTATCTCAGAATTCACTTTTTACATGCTAGAATCATTCATGGATAAAGAAAATCTTACATCGGTATGGAAAAAATGCAGAAAACAGACAGATAAATTCATTGAAAATCAAAACTTTCCATTTTTGGCAAAGTCACGAAATCGCGACACTTCCATTTTTGGAAATGTCGCAAAATCGCGATGGGTTTCAAGAAAGTCGGCTAAGTTAGAAAAACGTAGCGAAATCGTGACACCTTCCATTTTTGGAAATGTCGCGATATCGTGACACTTCCATTTTTGGAAATGTCACGAAATCGCTACAGTTTTGGAGAGAGAAAGCAAGATCATACGGAAGGGCGCGATTTCATGACATGTCACGAAATCGTGACATGTTTTAGCACAAAAAGGCGAAAGGAGAAAGTGTCGTGAAATCGCGACATCACGAAATCACGTCGTCGCGAAATCGCGATGTTTTTCGACGAGGGGGCCCGAGGCGTACGGACCGTCACAATTTCGTGACATGTCGCAAAATCGCGATGGGTCCAAGGCAAAGAGGAGACAAAGATGAATCAAAGTTCATGAGAAAATTCTAAGGCATGAAAGATATCGCGAAATCGTGATGTCAGGAAATCGCAACATCGTGAAATTACGACGTCGCAAAATCATGACATAATTGAGAAAAGGGGCCAAGGCAGGCTGAGTGTCGCGAAATCGTGACACAGCCGAGAGAAAAAGAACAAAGTGCCAGAAAGGTCACGAAATCACGACAGGGAGTGCGCAGAAGGAACAAGTCAGAAAAGGGGTGTGATTTCGTGACATGTCGCGAAACCGCGACAAGTCACGTTTTCATGGCTTGCAAAGCAAAAAAATGGCTAAGGCATGGAGATGTCGCGAAATCGCGACATCGCAATTTTGCGACATCGTGAAATCACGACATTTTTCCAGAAGGAACTCCAAGGCGTACGGACCGTCGTGAAATCGCGACATGTCGCAAAATCGTGGTTGCATGAAGAAAGGAGTTGCTAAGGCAAAAGGACGTCGCGAAATCGTGACACAGTCCGAAGTCAAAACAGACCAAGGTTAAAAGCAAGACATGGCAAAAACAAAGCGAAAGAAGTACCTAAGGAAGGTAGACGTCGTGAAACTGCGACATGTCACGAAATCATGACATGTCACGTTTTCGCGGCCAGGGTGAGCAGAGAATCACCGAAGGCAAGAGATGGTCGTGATTTCACGACATGTCGTGAAATCGTGACATGTCGTGTTTTTGTGGCCTTGACGGAGAAGCGCTGTCGAAGCAAGGGGGATGTCGCAATTTTGGGACATGTCACGAAATCGTGACATGTTGCATTTTTGCGACTTGGTCAGAAAAGGGCCAGAATGAAAAGACAGCTAAAATGGACACGTGTCATGATTTTACGACACGTGTCAAGACAAAGCAGGCCACGTATCAGATGATTAGAGCCGACATGCAAGTGAACTTTAGGGCTTCATTTTAATATTTAAGCTTTTGATTTAATAATTTTAAAATGCTAATCCTTGTTTGTCTTTCATGCAGGAAGCCATCTGGCACTTACATGATAACGAAGAAATGGCCATAAAGACAAAGTCAAGTGCAAATTAATTGAAGACAACCATATTGAAAAGGAAAGATGCCAAAAATTGTTGTTTCATTCAAATTTTATAGATCTGGCCACAAAGAAGCTTTACGGTGACTAAGTAGCTGCCCATTTAATGGAGTATGTCGAGAATTGGCCAAAAAATGAAAATATCTACACTCAGTTACCGAAATTTGTCGATGAATGCATTTAATGATAATTTATGGCAGAATTAATAGCTTACAGACATTTTCAACTCAAGGATGGCTCTGCAAAGATAAAATGTCAGAGAAGTGGTGATTCATCCAAATTACCCAAGGGCATTAATGAAGACATTTATTCACAGTTGCGGGTGAATGCAAGTGGCATTCGAATTCTATCTTCTCCATTTATGGCAAGTGACTGCACTGATTTACAGAATGGTTAAGTTTTATCCGAACTTTATTTTAAATGGCTTTATATTATAAAACCTAGGTCCTAGGGTTTAAGATGATAAGATTTACGGTTGGAGAAGAAGATATTTTTGAAAATATCAGGGTCTGTCCTGAGTCTATAAATACTTCTTCTCAATGTAATCGCAAGAGGCGAAAACTTAGAAATAAAAGGCTATTGAAGCAATTTCTTGCAAATTTTGTTAAATACTTTATTTCTGGACTTGGAGTTGATGTGCTTTTGTTTTCTATGTTAGCATGGCCAGGAGCCTAATATTTTATAGATTGTGATAAGTTCATCTTCTTTTGTTATCCTTTTCTTTAAAGTTTATTAAATATATGCTGTGAATCTGTGTTATCAAGATTAAATATGATGTTGGGCTTCATTTGTTCTATTGTAAGCTAGGGAAAATTACAGATTTAGGGTTCAGGCCTGTTCTAATTGCTTTGTCCTCACTGTGCGAGCAAGGCTATCGATGAAAGATATCAATTTTAATCGACTTCCCTTCGGTTTATAATTTTCTATTAGATCTATTCCATCTCTGCCTTATGCTCTTAGTAGAAAGTGATCTTAGAAAGCTGGACACTTTCTTCTTTGATTTATTTTGTTGTGAAGCTGATAGTATAAATAAAATTGGTAGTTTTATTTTACAGTTAAGTTTGATAAACTTCTCTTTCTACCTTACCCTACCCTCTTTGTTTTACCGTGAAATGATCCATTTTTATTTTCTTTTAATTTTGTCCTTTATTTAAATCTACTGACCCTTAAGAGCTAGATCAAAGAATCAATTTTAAAATCTGATTGTCAACAAGTGACAACTCCTAAACATTACTGAGCAAGTTCAGAGCCCATTGTAAGGTAACAGACAGTCCATATTGAAAACTATTCTAGAAGCAAAAAAGAGTGAATAGACATTCGACCCAACTCTATAACTCACACCTTGGATAACCAGCTAGATCCTAAAGTGAGTGGGATTTATCCCGTATAAGTGTTATCAGAGTTTCATGCTCATTCTTCACAGGGGGTGTATGAAAGTCAGACCAACACTTCCTTTTTAGGGGATAGGAGCGTTAATCGTTGCTCTTTTACAACTTCTTTTAGAATTCCTTCTTCTGTGTGCCCACATGTAAAAGGGGCAAACCAAAACATTGTCGCCGCTTGCGTTGGTAAAGGTAGATTCCTCATTGCTCTTCTAATGCTACAAATCTATGTTCAAAGAAACAAACAAAGAATCAGTAGCACCTTTGTATGAAAAATAAAATATAAATCTAACTATGGCTAAAATGAATCTAAATAAACTGAAAACTTGACAGAAGCATAAAATGAAACTAGCTAAATACTACAAAAGAAATAAAGCGGGGGGTGCCCGAAGGCAAACCACCCGCGGGTGAAACTTTGCTTCGACACCAATCCGCTTAGGATGGGTTCGAAACCTGATGTGATGTGTTGTCGAAAAATTTGTAGAATATTGTGGTCAAAAAAATTGATTTTGGTTGTTGATTCGTGCCTTCAAAAGTCACCCAATAACCTCTCTTTCGATTAAGATATTATGGATGTTGAAAACACAAATCACAAGTAAATGAATTAGCAGCACTTCGTCGCTCAAAATGCTCCTTCTCGGTATATCCTTTAGGTGAGGAAACTCACCATTTTATAGACCCAAGGGGTCTCTTTGAATTAACATGCAAAAGTGTTTCTTTGCATAGATGCTTTTTGTGAAGAGAAGACTTCTTCTTGATCAAGGGCTTCTTAACTGCCTCTGTGCATGTCTTTGTATGTTTTAGAGAAGCTCACTTGCACTCCCATGCAATGAAGGGATAGCTAAGTGGAAAATCTGAGTTGTCCTAAAAAGCTCACTCTCATTCCCATGCAGTGAATGGAACGTCAATTGGCAGATATGAGTTGTCAAAAGAACTCACTCGCACTCCTATGTCATGCAGGAAAAGCTAAGTGGCAGTTTTGATTTGTCATATGCCAAGATATGACTTTTTTTTTTTATCAAACCTGGCATTCATCCCACCCCAAAGTGAGTGCTAATAATCGTCTCTAGGTGAGATGAGTATCAATCTGTACTCGTCCCTGGGTAGGACGAGAAAAAATCCACACTCGTCCTTGGGTGGGACGAATAAGCAGTTGAGTGTCTAAAAGATGCCAAATTGATTTCTAACTTGCAAAACTACTATGTGAGTGGTTAGAACCACTGTTTAACCTCTGGGGTCTGCCCTAGGGGCTATGTGTGTTAGTGCGATCAGTGCTTGTTGTCACATAATCAAATTGGTGCTGTTTTGGTGTCTACATAAATATATTAAAACTTTATTTTCAAATAATGATATATGATCTTGATAGAGAGAAGAAAACAACAAGATCACAAAATATTCATGAGGATTCAAAATTAGATCTTGTTCCTACATGTAGACACCTAAAATTCACACATAGTCGCATGTAGTACCACGTAGTCACACATAGTCGCCCATAGTCACATGTAGTTGCACGTAGTTACATGTAGTTGCACATAGTCTCACATAGTCACACATAGTCATACGTAGTCACCTATCATCACATGTAGTCACCCATACTCACACTTAGTCACATGTAGTCATACATAGTCGAACGTATTCTCCCGTAGTCACACATAGTCACAAAAACCTACAAAATTGCACTAATTACTCCCAAAACACCTTCTATTCACAAAAGAGCTATTTATAAGATCCTTTAGGCCATCTAAGCCCTTTATTACACCTAATAATGGTCCCCATGTGACCATCTCCTCCAAAAATCCCAATCATAGTAACCCTAATTCTATTTTGAAAGTCACTTTATCATTAAAGTGCACTTTATGACTTAAACATGATTAATTAAGGATAATCAAGATTAACCCTAATCTTATCCTCACACATGTGTGCACCCACCACTTAGTTAAGATATTTCTAAATATGCTTAACTAATCACAACCTAACCTAGGATTTACCTAATCAGGGTTAACCTCAACCCTTGCTCACACATGTGTGCACATAGGATATTTCTAGATTCCTCTTTAGGGTACATGAAGAAATAACTCACCTTCCACTTCACCTTATTGACCTCACCATGGTTGGAATATAACCTAGAGTTCATGCCACCTCACAAAGGACACCTCACCCACCCTAGCCTTGGCTAACTCTATAAATAGATGGTCATTTTCACCATGAAATAACTCTTTCTCTCTTGGCTTACTTACCAAAAATCTACAAAAATCATTCCAGATCATCTTCTGTCACTTCGACATCCATCATTCATCATTAAATATTATGAGGAGTTCATACGAATAGAAATATATAAAACCAGTCAACAATAGCAAGGTTCGCACACCGTCGTGCCAACCTAACACTGAGGTTTGCACACTGCCATGCAAACCTAGTTTGCAACAATCCTATAGCTACAAAATAGGTAAATATCACTTGTTTGCAGTTTCTAAAACTTAATTTCTAGTTTTTATTATTTTTTCTTTCACTTCAATGTCATCTTTGTCTTCATAAATATGGGATCTAATCAATGACAAGTCCCCAATTGCACTAACCCATTTTTGCAGGTCCAAATAGGTACAAAAGACATTTTCAAGCATCTAAGCAATGGCACATGTGTAAGAATTCCCATCTATATTGATGGCACTAAAAGACATCACCAAATGCACCATATTCATATTAAGAAAAGAGGAAAACCTTTCTTAAGATAAATTTCACTATTATTCCATTAGTTTTGTAATTGGTGACTTTTGTGTGTTACATTATGGCACGTCCTAGTGGGACCCCCACAAACTATTTTAGATTAGATTTCTTGCTATCTAATTCATTGTATGGCCTTATTTTCTATGTTATAGGTACTATAAATCCATAATAGAGTCCATAATATCCCTGAGACACACCTCAGGCCTTCTGCTAAGAAGTTACAACTTTCTACACCCGGTTTGCACACCATTGTGTGAACTCTTATATAGGTTCGCACATTGTCATGTGAACCTTACAAAACTACTTCAAAATAGTACAAAACTACAAACCTCTAAACACAAACACAAGAAGGATCATCCAATAGACTCAGTGTCAGGTATTTTTCTCAAAGCAACTATTTTTCCTTGTTTTTTTGAAAAGAATGTTCTCATATGTGGTTCTCTTTCAAAATCACTATATTAGATCTTCATTCTCTTTCAAAAGCACAAATCACTTTCATGTCTCTTTCAAAAAGTACTAGATTAGATTTTCAATCTCTTTCAAAAGCACAAATCACTTTCAAATCCCTTTTCAAAAGTACTAGATTAGGTTTCCAATTTCTTTCAAAAAGCACTATATTAGATCTTCAATCTCTTTCAAAAGCACAAATCACTTTCATATCTCTTTCAAAAAGCACTAGATTATATTTTCAATCTCTTCCAAAAGCACAAATCACTTCCAAATCCTTTTTCAAAAGCACTAGAATAGGTTTTCAAGCTCTTTCAAAAAGCACTAAATTAGATTTTCAATTTCTTTAAAAAGCACAAATCACTTTCAAATATCTTTCAAAGCACACTTAAATAATATTTCAAATTTCTTTCAAAAATCACTAGGTTAAAATTTCACTCTCTTTTCAAATCACTAGAGTAGATTTCAAATATCTTTCAAAGCTTCTAGATTAAATTTCAAATTTCTCTCACAAACCCTTAGGTTAAAATTTCAAATTCCTTTTCAAAGCATTATATTAGGTTTTCAATATCTTTCAAAAGCACTTAGATACATTTCCAATATATTTCCTTTGCATCCTATCTTGATTTCTTACAAGCTTTCTAGAATAGATTTCAATTTCAAAAAACCATCTAAGTTTAGTTTATTTTTCTTTCTTTTTTGAAAAGGCATTTAGCTATATTTTCTTTCATATCATCAGTAGTTAACTCACCACCACACACTCATATTTCATACACAGTGGTAATATTGGACTTCATCACCAATTCCCACTCGAGACTAGTGACATTGGAATTCATATCCTTCCACCAGATTGCCCCCTAGACACCACAGTAACCCCTAGGAGTGGTTTTTAGGACTTCATCACTAGAATATCCCATACTCTTGAGACTGGTTTTCCAAAATTCATCACTAAAAAGGACCTTTGAAGTAGGATAGGAGTAGATACCTTTGTTCACAAGGCTTACATAATTTATGAATAATTAATTGTCATTCTTGACTAAGCCTGCTCGAGGGTGAAGCGATTTCCTGGTTGGGCCAGTAGAAGGTCTTAGATAGTGCCATCTCTTCTTGTGAGAGGATTTGGAATCATTAGAGCATTTTTAGTTCCCCCTTTTTTTGTATATATTTTTACTATAACTTCCATTTAGTTGCCACTCACCTGTTGAGACATAGTTCCATTTTTGGCACCCTTGGATGTTGTAGGAGGTTCTGTGTCGATGACATTCCTTTTTATAGTTTCACTTCACTTCCAGTGTCATTTCCTAAAGCAGGTACTATCATCAAAACATAAAAAACAATAAAACATTTGCTTTTATTTACTCAACATTGATTCCAATTGTGTTATTGTATTACACTCACAAAAATTGGTTTTAGCACATTCACTTGCTAGCAACCCACTTGTTGGTTATTCATATTCTATCACTATATTTTTTTTGTCAGATAGACCTTCTATTGTAAGTTTACACAATAGTGTGTGAACTAGGTTTTTATAGTATAGGTTCGCACAACAGTGTGTAAACTTTGTTCTAGTGCACAAAAACACACAAAAATACATAGAATTCTACACTAAACACACATACCAATTTAGATTATCATATCTAAACCATCCTAAGCACCTAATCATGGTACACATCACCATGCCTATTTTCACTCGTAGTTAGGCATGCAAGCAAGCACACCTTGCTAATGAGGTTTCCCACATAGTATCGAACCAATATAGTACTCCTTAGTTCATGGGGGAGCCTTCCACGGTCATAATTGATCTTCTTACTAGATTTGAGCGATCTTACTCACATTCCATGACTCAAGGTGAGACTTCCATTTCAAGAAACATGCCTTCCACATCCACTGGTGAGGATCATCCTCTTCACCCTTATTCCCCTTTGCTCAATCCACCTTATACCTTTTGCTATCAAGTCATCTACACAACATCAGGAGATCTATCTCCATATCTTGTTATTGGTGAAGAGACTCCACCTAATTCACCCACATCTTCTCATCCATTTCTTCAGGATATATCTGATTCTCTTCTTGAGTATGATCCCTCTTTGCTTTATCATCCTCACCTTGAGACTATGTCATCTACCCCAATAGTAGGGTTGATTTTATATTCTCAATATTCCACTCCTAGCACTCATGCACCTTCATCACAACCCATACCACAACCACAATTATTGCAATAGAAATACACTTCATTTACATCATCCCATCCATATGCTTCACACATATCACAACAACCCCCTTACCAACACTCACATCTTCCATATTATGCTCAAACATCACAACCACCATCCCAATCATAACATCAAAAAGTCTCATCTTCACAATCCTTTGTGGATATGTTCACCACTCCTTATTAGGATTCCACCTTCGACACTTATACTCCTTCTTCATTGCTTCCACCACCTACGTTCCCCTCTACTGGGATGTATGATATGCCATCTTCCACTCCACTTCCACCTTCATCTACTTCCACCTTTCACCTACCCCCACCTCATCCATTTCAGGACCCCCCTTCCATTATTATTTCTTCGTATAACCCACTATATCCTTCATATCTCACAAATCCTCCATGCTACTCTACCCAACCTAATTTTTCTTTTCATCGCTCATTTAGATCATTGTAGCTCGCATATTTTGGCATGTCATCTTGTACTCCACCTTCTTCTCTTCAAGCACAAATTCCCCCACCACAATATATTGTTCCTACTTTCTTTACATCACCTCCTTCCTGGTATTCCATACTAATCATGAAACCATTGCAGTAGGTTTTGGTACACCAAGTACAATCTTCCCAATTACAATATTTCCATTCATAATAGATGTCTTCCTCATAGTAGATTCTTCCATCTTCTCCCATGTTTCACACCGTTCAAAAACTATATTCACAAGAGCAATTTTAGTATACTCCCATTTCATAATGGGAGGATCATTAGCTATAATACCCTCCTCATTATTAGTCTTCAACCATTTCATCACAATTCATTACACCCCATCAAATAAAATCTAACTCTTACAAGAACAAATTAAGATGTTGGATCTCTGCACGACTAGTTACGAGCCCTAAAAACCACATATAATGAGCTATGTAATGAACCCATTCATCCCTTAGTTTCCATTCCTCCTTATTCTTATTATTTTGAGATTCCAAAATTTAATAAATATAAGGGTAAATATGATCCTCGAAAACATATAAGTAATTATTGATTCGCATGCTACCAGCTTCATGGAAATTATCCCCTCATGTTGTGTACTTTTGCTCTTTAACTTAGGGTACAAGCCCTTTATTGGTACAACATGCTCCTATGCCATAGCCTATTCATGTTTGAACAATTGTCTAACTCATTTCTAGAACACTTTTCAAACAACATCAAGAAAAAGATAAACTTTTCTGATGTATATGCCTCGTGATAGGCTAATGATGAGCCTATCACTGATTTCATTTCTCAATGGATATCAATAATTCACTACCTAGCTTATAGCCTCTTGCATGTTGAAATTGTCATGCTGTTCACTAAAATTTTTCACAAACACATTTCTAAATCCTTGCAACTCCATCAAATCCTCACATTTGATGAAGCCATCACTCAGGAAAAAGTCAACGAGGACATCAAAGTCCAATCTTGAAAAATAAAACTTCATCATAAAACATCCTATCCATAAAATTTCTTCTTCAATCGCAATGCTCCTAATCCACCCTTTTCCAAATTTCTTCAAATCAATCAAGTTGCAGCGACCTCTCCAATCCTCTTCATCGGTCTCATGACCCCCTCCTCCATAATAATAGATGTTTCATACTAATGTGCCTCCTCCATCTAATCCACAACAAGCTCATGATCTTCATCCTAAATACCCTCAGCGCAATTTGACTTCACTTTCTAAGCCTCTACCAGTTTCATTCTAGAGGTTGTTTAATGTTGCTCATATTACATTGCCTGAATTTAGACCCATAGACCTGAATCAACCCAAAATTTATGGGTACAATGAACAAGACTTTTGTACTTACAATCGATAGCACAACCATGGTGTTTTGTCTTCCTACTCCTTTCACAACTTGGTATAGGATCTTATTGATCATGGTGTTATCTAAGTTTCAATCCACTTGCACCACAAAATTAAAATCTAGGTATTTATTAGAACTCATTACCTAAACACAGAGGGACTAATCCTCAAGGGACTCAACCTACTCAAAAAACCCAATAAATATAATTTAATCATATCCATCATGATTCTCTTGCATCTAGAGTGGTTGGCATGATTAACATCACTACTTGTAATCAACATTATCCACCACATCAAGATGCACCCATTACTTGACCTCCACCACCATTTAATTCTCCTCACTCACCCGTAACTTCAAATATTTCACCACCTCTACCATGTAATATCATCACTATTTGTGGTAGTCTCACCCATCAGTTGTAGAATGCTCTTTCTAGATTATCTATATTTTATCTTTTACAACAATCTCACCCTCATTGTGAAGATTTAAACAATATTCTTCTCTCCATTGAACTTGAAACCAATGATACCAATGCATTTATAAATTTTTTTGGGAAAATACCTTGATGCATGCAACCTTCGATCAACTTCTATGATCATGAAATTACTAAGCTTATAAGTGAAGTAGTTGATCCTCTGCTACACATCCAAGTGACCATCAATAACATCACTTACAAATATGTCCTCGTTGATACCGGTTCTTCCATAAGCATTATATCTATCGTTGCCCTTCATCACATTCATATTCTACCTACTCATTTGGTTACACTATAACTTGACCTTCAAGCTTTTGATGGTTCTATGCATCCCATAGTAGGTTCCATCATCCTCCCCATCTGTTTAGGTGTAAGAACCATGTCTACCTTATTCCATGTCATTCAAGGTGAGATGCAATATAATCTCTTGCTTGTACATCCATGGATTCATGATATGCAATGCATTCCATATACCTTGCATCATTGCCTTAGATATGTGCATGATGGACTAGTCCATTGCATTCCCATCGATGATGATCCTTTCAAATTTTGTAACATCGTATATCTTCCACAAAGATCTTCATCATAATATACCTACATAATTTCTACTCCTTCATATCATCAAGCAAAGACATCCGCTTCCACTCTATCACCTGCCTCATCCTCATATCTCTTACCTAGGATGTGCACACATTCTCCTACATCTACTTCCCACATGCCATCATCTTCTTCTATGGATCCCCCTATTGCTTATGTACCTTTCTCACCACATTCTTTGTGTTCTCCTTCTCCATATCACTCATCTTCCTCTACGGATCCCCCTATTTATTTCGTACCTTTCTTGATATCTTCTTTGTGGCTTCCTGATCCATCTCACTCGTAGTCTTCTATATATACTCCTATCCTTCCTACTCCTCATACACCTCCACTTCCATTATATCCCTAACCTCAATATTTCACTTCATCTTGCATCACGCCTCTTGCTCATCTTGTATCATAGTTTCCACATGCTACTCACTCCATTCCTTCCACCATAGTTGAATGTCATGATTGGGAATAGTAAGCCTCTTGTATGGATGCCCAACTATTCCAATATCCTCATGCTACCATATGTTACTCCCAAATTTATTCTTCTGATTTAGGCTCACCACCCCATACTTCACCACAAGTATCCATTTTCATGACCAGTTTTAGTCTCGATGAGTACAATATTCATGATGCTCATGTAAATCCTCCCAAAATCCAATCTATCTATGACTTTAATTGCCCTTCCACCTCAGTACTAACCATAGGTACCATCATACCACTTGGTCCACTGAAAAAACATACAAATTTTATTTATGTAGGCCTTGATTCATTGCTCCTAGTAGCTCTACCCCTACTACCACAATCTAGCCGTTATGGCACCTTAGACCACATGTCAAATCTAGAATTAAATTTATGCTACCTTCATCATTTTCATTAGTGTGGTTTTTATTTAGGACATTATGAATAGGTCTTATGGACACCTATTAACCCCTACGTTCAACTACCCACAAATAAATCTGATTTGGGCTATCGTCCTACATCCATTCACTCACTAGAAGATGAACCTCAAGATCTCACTCTTCATCCTTCAGTAGTTCCTACACACTCGTTAGAATATGAACTTTAAATTTATATCCTCGATGATTTTTTATCCCCTAATTCCATCATAAACATACCATGTACATTATTTTAGGAATCACTCCTTTCTGATGTCACATATGTCTGCTTCATCGATGATTTGATCGATATATTTTCTGCCCTTTCCCTCACTTCTTCTTGCTTAGATCATGATCCTTCACCTTCTTCTCCATTATCTATTCATTCATACACACCTTTGCACAATCATAGGTAGGTCCACCATTCTATGGCTCAAACTCACTCTCCATCCATGGTTCTACCTCCTCCGTTGAATCTAACATATTATTTACATCCTTCTAATTATTCATCTCCACACTCTCCATATTCCACATTATTTACCACCTCTATTAAAATTATTTCTATTAACTTATTCACCCCACTTCGCTACACATCTCATCCAAATCACACCAACACACCGAACCCATAATTCATCGAATTCACTTACATATCACCTACACCCTTATCACAAGAATTTTTTTATCTCCATCCATTTTGCACATTGTAAATGCTCCTTCATCATCTAATTCACCCCATATACCTTGTATTAACCATACATATGTATATCTAGATGATGATTTTGACTTACCCGAGGCTATCAATGACCTCCATCTCATCCCCATTCCTACTCAACTCTAGGTTAGCTCCCACATGCTTATGGAAGAGACTATCGATGTTGATATTGGTGATGATCCTACCAACCTCCACATCATAAAAATTACCACCAAACTCTCCTTAGAGGAGCGCACCCTATTTACTTCCTTTCTTAAGGAATACATAAAATTATTTGCATGGTCCTACATGGACATGCCCGAACTTGACCCATCATTAGTCATCCACAACCTTACACTTGATGAGGGTTCCAAGCCCATAAATCGATTGTATGAGCCCATTTTGGAGTTTGGATTTAACCATTAATGCAATCATGGGATGCATGAAGGGTTCATACAATCGATTTATTATCCCAAATGGGTATCCAATGTGGTCCTAGTACCAAATCCCATCGAGGATGTCCATGTATGCATTGATTTTTGGGATCTAAACAAATCTTGTCCCAAAGAAAATTTCCCACTCCCCAACATTGATATATTAGTTGATTCTATAGCAGGCCATGAAATGATATCTCTCATAGATGGCTTTTCTAACTATAAGAAAATCAAGATCAACCCTATTGATCAGCACAAGACTTCATTTATGACCCCTTAGGGAACTTTTTGTTATAAGGTCATGCCTTTTGGCCTTAAGAATGTTGGGGCAACTTACCAACGTGCTATGAATTACATATTCCATGACTACATGCACAAGATTGTGGAATATTATGTTGATGATCTTATTTCTAAATCTAAAGAGCACTCACAACATCTCATAGACCTTCATAAAATCTTTGATCACCTCCTTGAACACAACATGTGGTTAAACCCAAAGAAGTGTGTCTTTGGTGTTACTTCAAGAAATATTTTGGGATTCATCATATCTCAATGAGGCATTGAATTTGATTCCAATAAAGTAAAATCTATTGTCGATATGCCTCCCCCCACAAATCACAAGTAGCTACGTAGTTTCCAAGGTAAAATCTAAGTGATTCATCACTTCATTTCTTATTTTTATGATAGATGCAAACCATTTAACCATATCTTGCAAAAAGGGGTCACATTCAAATGGGATTATCAACAATATTTTTATGCAATTAAATCCTATCTTACTTCTTCATCAGTTCTATCTCCACCACATCAACAATTATCATTCTTCCAATATATTTATACCATATATTTTGCACTAGGAGTACTATTGGCCCAGAATAACATGCTCAACCATGAGCAAGTTGTATACTATATTAGTCACACTTTGGTCAGTTATGAGATGTGATATGCTTACATGGAAAAACTATGCATAGTTGTAGTCTTTGCTACACAAAAGTTACACCATTACATGCTCAACCATACAACCTTTGTAATCACTCATGATAACCCCTTATGATACATGATGAATAAGAGTTATCATAAATCTTGTACCACCAAATGGATCATGCTCCTTACTAAATTTGACCTCAAATTCATTTCTCAAAAGGCCATTAAGGGGTAAGTGATCACTGACCAACTCACTAAGGCTTCATTACCAGACAACCAACCCCTCCTCATCTAGCTTCTTGATGATTCCATTTTCCATATTACTCAATCTAAATAATATTTAGAACCATAAGCACCAGTTGATCTGACATTATTCTTTGATGGCTCTCATTATGCACATGCTAGGGGTACTGGGATCATATTTTTCATACTTTATGAGGAACCACTCCCCTTATCCTTTAAATTAGGTTTTCCTTGCACAAATAATAATGTAGAATATGAACCCAGGTGTTGTAGGTGAGTTGGAGAGGAGATGGAAATCCTCAAAGGGAGGTCCTAGGTTCAAATCTCCACCCTACCAAAAAGCTGAATTGGGTATCCAAAATCCAATTGATAATGTTGGTGTGGGCAGGGTCGAGTGCGACCTCCGGGTGACTTTGATGGTGTAGAACCCCCTGTTCATGGTATCTCAGACCAAGGTAGCTCCGCAAGGGGTTTTTCTCTTAAAAAAAATAATGTAGAATATGAAGCTCTCATTCTCATCTTAAAATAGGAAATTTCTATGTATATTATTGTAGCACCTAAAAGTTAACCCATTTGCATGAAAACATAAAAATTGTAAAAACATCATATTTACATTAAATTTGTGCTTCATTGATGAGATCGTACTATGATTAGTGAAATCATAGTACGACATTCGAAATCGTAGAACTATTTCTATATTACAATCCTTGTGATCGATGTACGATATCGTCGATCATAATACGATTTTACCCAGAAATAGAAAATTCAAAAAAGGAAAATGACAAAAATTAGTTGAACATTTTTTTTCCCCACCTATGTAACTATGCAGGAAATGCAAGATCGGATTCGTTCGGCCTCGCCCAACTTGGAAGAAGTTATAACAATTCAACCTCCTCCCTATTTTGGACATTCCTCCCTACTTATTTAACCAAACCCTTCCCTCTAAAATTCTCCTAGCTCCATGCACTTTAGAAAACTTCGCATAATTTTACATCGTAGCTTTGGTTATTTTATTTTCTTGTAGGATTGGAAGACATTGTTGCAGATCGAAGGATACAATATTGTGATCGTAGTATGACTTTACGAGTCTGAGATACAATCTCACTCAAAAGGCTAAAATCTCACCTATAGTTGGCTTGGGGGAAACCTCAAGCTCTAGTTTGTATATTTTGCTATTTATTTAGTTGATCTACATTGTATTTAGCATTATTTATCACATAAAGAATTATATTTAATCATTTGCATTCTTGGGGTTGACCTAATTTCATATAATTTCATATTTCATATATTGTGATACATCAATTTATCAATGCATATCATTATAGTTATTTAAGTGTATTCATTTAATCATAGTTAAGCTTGCAATCATAAATAAATCTCTAGATTTTTTGTTTTATATCCTCTATCCATGAATTTGTTGTCTATAAAAATCAGATTTGTTTTTCCTTGTTCGTAATATGATCTCACAGATCATAATACGATCCTATGGTTTGTAGTATGATTTTTGACCTAATACATATGATCTGGATTGCATACAAAAATTAGAATCTCCATCAGACATCCAAATATAGGTAAGAGTTTAAAACTATTTTTTTAATATTGCACTGTATTTTGTATTTTTTTTTCTATTGTTTTGTTGTCTACATTTGAATTAAAATTGCATATAGGTTAGATTAATTTCATATTGGCCAAAATTAGGTGTATGCACAATTTTATCAAAACAAACACATCAAAACTAATCCCAAAACTAGGCTCGAAAACTACCATAAAATGTTTCCTGGTGAACCCAACCTATTCGTCAAAAAATCACCATAAGAGGGTACAACCCAAGTACATCTCCTCTGAGGTGTAGGCCATCCATTCTCCCATTCCCCTCTAAGGCACGGATCCATTAGCCTTGAGGAAAGGAGTGCTAGAATTTTTGGGCTACATTCTTTGGTGAACCCGACATGAAACACATAAATACCATTCTGATTCATAAAACAAAACAAAAAACCAAAAAATCATCAAAGTTATTAGTTACACAATTGTATATCATCATAGATGGTAGATTACAATAGAAGAAGAGTCATTCTAATTAATGTTAGTAAATCATTGTCAATCCAAGAAATCTCTTCAATAGTTGGCAGTCCTAACTTAACATCTCAAGAACATTAGAATGAACTTGATAGAAGATTAGATATCATAGAAGCCAAAAAAATTGAACTTAAACAAATCATAAGGGTTGATCTATATAGAATCATGGATCCTGATAGATTATCCTTTTATAATGATATTGGAAGAGCTTGTGAGATATGGCTAGCTAATAAGAGAGTCATTATTTCCCCAAGCCTATATTCTTTTGAAGACTATCTTGAGAATGCAATTGTAGTACACAAGTTCTTGTCTCATGTAGAGGATCAAGAAGTTGTATTAGAAGATAAAAGAAGATTTAATATAGTTCCCAGAGTTGTTCTCTATCAAGAATATTGTCATGAACTATACTTTTGTATGCCTGATTATGAAGTTGATTGTATCACCATAGCTCACTTCATAAATTTCTTGAAAACAAATTTCCAATTTGAAGAAGAACACTATATGACACCTGGAGAGTTGAAACCTATTAATGATATTCATAAAAATTTTCAAGAAAATTAAGATATAATATCTACACTATAATATTTTCTATTCTATTTTCTTCATTATCTGCAATTTAAATCTGCAAAAACCCATAAACAATATTATATATACCCCCAAAATTGAACGCATATATATATAAAACATATATATTTGCAAAAACCTAATCTACAAAAATATCTAGAATTTTAAGGAATGGTAAACAAATAGAAGATGAGTTTCTGCAAGAACCATCTCAAGAAGAGCCCATTTAGGGTGATCCTGATAGACCAATTATTGAAGATTATGTAACTTCAAAATTAGATGAGGAAGACATAAATAAAGAAGAAGAAGGACAATACAATATTCAACCTCAAACAGATGAGGAAGGTAATCTCATCTTTAAATATACACAACATTTTACCTAATTCATAAAAGATAATATAGAATTCATCAATCAAGTAATATAAACAAAAGGTCAACTTCCCCCTAGATATTACTCTATGTAGGTTGCCTTAGAAGTTGCTCTCCGATTGGCTAGAAGACTGATGCCATACATAAAGCATAGTTAAGTTGGCCTGTTGAGTGGTATTTTCACCCAATTGTGAAAATACACTCTCCCTTAGGATTTGGGTTCCAAATCCCCTCTTGCAAAGAAGTTAAACAAACAACTTCTCCAAGGTCTCCGCTAGATTAGCATTTGCATGTGTTATAGTAATCTCAAATAAATATATTCAATTTAAACGCTTGGAACACCTTAGTGATTGCAAGTAACTGTAAACAAGGGGCAATGTTGGTTTATTTTACCATGAAACTTTAGTGATTGTTCATTGAACCAAAATAAAGCAAATGTGAGTTGGCCCTCATATGACCACGATGTAGTGCCTTAATTCCTTTTATATTGAGGGTTTTAAAATATATTTTATCTTGCATTAAATCCAAATATGGCTTCTTATCATGAAGATGAAGATAGCTTTCAATGTGATCGATAAACTATCCCTCTTTGGTGAAATAGGTTTTCACAAAGAGGCAATAATTTATGGCCTTAAATTAAGGGCTTTAAATGTCACTTTAACTTATCCCTCTTAAATGAAATCAAATTTTTATTAAGATGAACAATTAAGTGCTTTGAAGAAATGACCTTCAATGTAATACTCAAATTACCCCTCTTTCGTAAAATTAGAATTTTTATGAAGAGGGTAATTTTAGGCTCAAAAAATGGAAATTTGTGATATGCCATAAAACATAACTCCTTCAATGAAATTGGAATTTTCATGAAGGGGATGTCATCATAGGCTCATGAATGAAACATGAAACTGAAAAAATGAAATTCGGTCCAAAAATGGAAATTTTCTATTTTCAGAATTTTCAAAATCTGTAATAAAACAACAACTTCAATGAATTTTTAAAAATACTAAACAACTCCGAAAATAAAATTTCAAAGTGCGTATTGGAAGTATGAAATATAACCTACGCAATGGTGAATTTTTTTTGGATTTTGAAAATTTTTTAATGTTTATTTTAATGCCTGAAAATTTAAAAAAAATTAAAATTTCTGGAAAAATAAAATGCAGAAAAATGAAAATGAAATGCAGAAAATGAAACACATGATACATTCAGTTTGATGCTATCCTATTCCGGAAAAACCGAAGATGTGAGGTTTTCAAGCATGCAACCTAACCTATTGGACTTGCAAAACAAGCACAATCCGGATAAGCTAAGTGCTGGCTCCTAGGGTGTTAAATGAGGTTTTTAGATTTTAACATTCGCATGAAGCAACCAAGAAAATTGCATAAACTCCATTTACAAGCCTAAAATCTGAAAAGGGAAAAAAATAAACATTTAATCTTGCATGCAGAAAATGACTCCTCCTTTCTTGCCCATAAAATGCAACTTTTTGAAATTTTTTGTATTAAAAATTTGTCATTTTACAATAACAAAATTTTTTGGTTTTCCCAAACCAGTCCATGGAAGAAAACAACTCAAACAGGTCTAGAATGGCCCTCTTGCCTTCAAATCTACAACTCTGCCCGTAGCAATTTCCAACCCTCTTCCATTTGTCTCAAATCTCTACTTAAAATCTTACTTCTCCCTTTTGAATCTCTTGTTCTCTTGGTAACAGTCACATGCACGCAGGTCCTTTGAAAATGCTTTGCTTACTTTCTTATCAATATTCTCTCATGACATTTTGTTAGAAGGCACTTTTATCTACTTTAGGTTCACTTTAATGAACTCTTTCATCATGAGTTTGGTTTTAATCAAAATATAAAATAAATCAACCAAACCATTGCCACTAATATGAGCAGCGTGAGCATCTTCCTCTTCCCTTTGAAAATGCCTTCACAACTTCCTTATCATTTTCGTAATGTTTTTCTTGGTAAAGAACCAAACATAGACTCCCTTGTATATTCTTTGAAATGCTCTCTAACGACCTCCTACACCATCGCACATGTTACTTTTATTTCATGTGAATAAACTATACCTTACCCTTAGATATTGGCATGCGGGTGTCATCACGTTACCAATTTTCACTCATCTTAATCCTACCAAGCCTTTATTAGCTATATTCCTATCGAACTTAGCACCACACAATCCTCTCAACAATGTTGTATTCAACTACCTGTATGATCCTCTAGTGGCTTGTAACCGACAAGCCTCATTGTTCTACATTGTATACTCTTAATAGCCACCACCTAACTCATCAGGATGTAATCACAGCACTCCATTTTTGCTTGCTAGTGTCGATTGTAGTCGGGTTCATAACATCTAATACCATGCGACCCCATTTACATCGTCTTGACCAAACCTTATTATGAAATGTTTGCTATGGTCATAGACATAACAACTGAATAGCCTGATAAACATGATCTCGTCCTCTTAGTTGTTGAGTGGTTAGCGATGACTTTCCCTATGCGAGCATGTTACACTACTTTAGCCATATATCTCCATATCATCTTGTTCACAACTACCAATTCATCTGAAGACCTATCTGGCACTAGATCATTTTTATCACGTTGTCTAAGTCGCATCATCTACTTTTCTCTTGGCTAGCTTTGTCTAATAGTGCAATCCATGTTCTTTTCTTGAATTAGAACTTCATCAACATGTATCACTCTGGTGCCCCCTGTAATGCTTCATTACATTACTTCGTGATTGTTATATGTTATTGATGCTATCATAAGATTCTGACATCTGGCACCAATCCTCCACCACTGGTCATCCATATCCTCTGTGTGGTCTCCTCTAATCTCGGTGATTCCCCATAGCCTAAGTATCAAAACCCTTTGCTACTCCCATGGACTGCGACTATCGAGCTCCAATTTTGTGTTGTCATTGGTCGTCTTCTATCGTTGTACTTCATTTTCACTATCGGGATTGAATGTGCATTAAATTCCAATGTAGTCGGAGCCATCCTAGTTGTTGCCCAACCATTTTCCAATGTTTTCGTCCGACCTAACGACGTTATCGACCTTCCTCATTGGCACCCACCTTATTCGTAGCTTGATCTTATCATCCATTTTTCTCCACGTAGATCGTCGGCTTATCCATCTTGTCGTAAAATCTGCATCTATTGGCTACAAAAAAAAAATGCTCTCACATGTCTTGGCTGTCATCCTCCATGAATTTTTGCATACTACTTGCCGCGACGATGTTTGACCCCTGCGCTCACCGTTGTCATGACGTGACTTTGAAAACGTCACATTATTATTGTGCATCATCGAGGAGTCCCCATATGCCTGATCATATTGCCACGTAGGCGATCTTCGAGTTCCCAATCCAATGCCTTTGGCCTTCGGACCTACCATAACCTGCATAAAACAAATCACACCTATTATATTTTCAAATAAAACCATAATATGCGATCAAATCTAAAGTTATGACATATAAACAATGTGTTTCATTTTGATTTTCTTTCTACTACATATAGATGAAAAGAATTTTATATTATATATCCTTTATATTACTTTGTTATATATACATATACATGAAATATGTATATATAATAAAGTATTAATCATTTACTTTTTATTACTTTTAAATAATATATAAAGTAAGAAATGTGAAGCATTTCATTTTTTTTTTATATTTTATTTATTATTTGTTTTAGTTTATTATTATAATTATATATAAAACTTATATAATTATAATAATGTTTTTCTTTATCTTTATTTGATTTTCACTTTATTTAAGGAGACATCTTTAAATGGTTAATTATTGAAAATGAAATAACATAGAAAAAACAAGTTAACCATTTAAGACTTCCAACACCAGAAAGGAATTTCTCAACTCAAACTTATCAAGCCAACCCCGATGACCAAATATTTAAGACCCACGTAAAAGAAACACTACCCATGGTGAGTTTTGGAAACTAATGCAAGCACATGGGTAAGGACCTATGCAGAAAGATGCTCAAGAACAAAGAAAACTCCGAAAGTCAATTTTAAAAAGGTGGGTCCCCAATTCTTGGGGTACGTTGTGGAGCGGCCACAACAAATGGCGACTCTACTGGGAAATGCTCTTGAGAATTTCAGTGAGAACCCAACCTAAAAACCTTCAAAAATCAAACACAAGCATCAACAAATATCCAAAGAATGAAACTAGATGAGAAATACATGAAGCATTAGAATTATTGAGCATCATCTCAATGTGTGCGATGTGATTCATTCCTTATCATTTTAAATTGATCAACATTCCATCATCTGTTTCATTTATGATTTGTGCATATGAAAAGTTATGGATGATTCCTTTAGGATTTAATGTATGGCAAAGATGCTAGAGATATAACAACCTACTTTACAAAGGCTCAAACTTTCTAGTACCATGAAAAAACATATTAAGACTGTCAAACCCTCTTAGGACCAAATATGTGTATACTGAATTAATTTACTAGATCCCAAAGTTGGTTGTGTCACTACCATCTTGAACCCATGTGCAAGTGTAAATGAAATCAGAGCTTTTGGGAATAGGATTTCCAACCTAAGCGAGATGGGAATTTAACCCTATCCTTACTACTCTGATCTAGAGTTCATTACCTCATCTTGAACAAAATGATTTAACCTATTATGGATGAAACTGTCAGGCTAGCCTGTCTATTTGAGCAGTTAGTGGTCTTGCTTTTATACAAGACATGTTGCCACACATGAGCATACTCCACTACCAATCGAGCATCTATAGCCCCGATGGATATTAACCCCATAATCTAGGATTTGGATTTACTTTTGATTTCTTGAACCCTGGGGATGACTACCCATTATTGTAAGGTACATGTAGTACGATCCTTCCAATCTAGTGAAATGAAAGTAGAATGAAAAATATTTTCTTTGGAATTTCAATCTCTTGAGTGTAGATCACACTTTTAATTTCTTAAAGCATGATGGAGGCAAAATAGAAGCTTTGGAGAATCGGATTCTCAACCTAAGCGAGATGAGAATTAGACCCTATCCTTGCTACTCCATGAAGATCAAATCAAAGCTTTGGGGAGTTGGATCCTCAACCTAAGTTTTATGGGGATTTAACCCTATCCTTACTACTCTGATTTTAGGCTTTAAGCACTATGGGAGTGGCAAAAACCATTGTTTTAAGGATTATGTTGCATGATAGGATAGACATGAAATACTCCTTTCGCCTCACCTTTTCTTCCAAGTATGGTTTTGACCATTTTGCTCAATATCCTCTTTAATATGTGTAGAACATGTTTGGTTCAAGATAGTTTAGGCATCAGTTCCCAACCTTAGGATCCTTTTGATATATGTTATGTGATAACCCTAAGAGGATTTGACACCTTTTCAATGATTATACTTGAAATGTAGATGCAACTGAGATGAAATGTATATGCAATGTGGAATGTAACATGAGATATGTATGAATGCATTGCTCTTTTTTAAATGCGGATGGATTATACCACCTACTTTGCCATAATTTGTAAAACTGACAACTTCATGCATCACAAGTTCCAAATGATATTCTTTAATGTGCTTGCGATACTCGTGGAGCTTTCTACAATACAATTTCGATGTTTCATATTCTCTTAGTCTTAGTCAACATTCATAAGGACATAAGTCGACATCTCGCTTTTCTTTTCTTTTTTTTTTTTTTGCAAGACAAACCAAAAGTGTCCAAAGGACCAACACACAAAACTTAAAACCAAAATGAGATCCAATCCAAAACCAAAACACGAAAACCAAAAGTATTTACAAATGTACAATATAATACAAATCTCACATGACTTAAGGGCTAAAATAATGCTTTAGAACTTGCCCATTAACCGGTAACATCAAATATTTCCCATCCAAAGTTCTTAGTCTGAAAGTATTTTCCCCAAGGATTTCAAAAATTTGATAAGGGCCTAACCAAAGACAATCAAACTTTTTGTGATCCCATTTCTCCTCATGTTTTTTATCCCACAATAAAACCAAGTTCGAAATCCTAAAAGACTTAATTTTAGGTCTTTTATCAAACCATATTTTAACCACATCTTGATGTTTGCTCATGTGGAGCATGGCTTCTTCTCTTTTTTCATCAAGGTGCATTAGATGACTTAATCTAGCCTCAATGTGATTATCAGTTCCAAGGTATTATTGTGTGAAACGAAGGGTTTGAAGCTTCAAATTTGTAGGAAAAATTGGATCTTGCCCATAAACTAGATGATAAGGTGTATTCCCTATTGATTCTTTTTCTCTAGTCCTATCTGCCCAAAGAGCAAATTTTATTTGGTTGTGCCAATCCCAAGAATTCTTTTCCAATAACTTCTTAATGATGGTTAACAAATTTTTATTTGAAGATTCTACCAAACCATTGCCTTGAGGGTAATAGTTAGACGAAAACTTTAAACTCACCTTATTATCATATGCCCAATTTGCAAATTGAGTGGAAATAAAAGCCTTACCATTATCACTTACAATAGAATCGAGCATTCCAAACCTTGTTACGATGTGATCTTCGAGGAACTTTATTACCACATCCGTAGTGGAATGCTTCGTAGGAATTGCTTCTGCCCACCTAGTGCAATAATCTATAGCTATGAGTATGAATTTATGGGAATCTAAATAATTTGGTTTAATAACCCCAATGAAGTCTAATACCCATTGTGCAAATGGTCTCATCTCAACTACAGGTTACAATGGCATAGCTGCATTCCTTTCTCTATTGGCAGCCACTTGAAAAATATGGCAAGATCGCACATGTGCATGTGCATCTTTAAAAATGTGGGGCCAATAATATCCCACTCTTAAGATTTGATGTGTTGTTGAATTTTTTGAACCATGGCCAGTTTCGTATTTACCATGAAATTCTTGCAAAACATTGGTAGCTTCTTCTTGATTTAAGCATCGTAGGTAAATTCCCTCGTGATTTTTCCTATAAAGAGCACCAAACCTAATAAGATAATTGGCAAATTTAAGTCTCAAGGCTCTTCTTTGAGTAGAATTAAGATGTGATGGACACTTACCATTTAGCAAAAAATACACAATATCAACATACCAATCATCTTTGGAAATGTGCTCTACATTTAAATATTGGCACGTGATTTGGGGATTATTCTCAGCAATTGTTTTCACAAGTCCTTGTACGTGAACTAGTTTCATGGGTTGAATTTCAAGATCAAATTCTTGAATGGTAGAAATCCATTTACCTCTTCTCTCACCTAGCTTGTTTTGCACAAACATGGTTTTGACAGTAGGGTCAGGCACGATGGAAAAGACCCATGGTAGGGTACCTAGGAATAGATATTTGGAGATATATTATTATATTGTATAAGGGTTGGCATGGGCCACACATAACCCAAGGTTGATTGTATTATAATATTATATTATATTTTAATATAATATAATATTAGTAGTAGGCTCTCCAAAGTAGAATAAGAATATGGATATATAAAGAAGAGATATTTGTCATTGTAAGGATATATATCATTGAAGAAGAATCTTATGTAATCGTCATGCCCACGAAGTGGCCTCTCATCTTGGGAGATCTTGTGGAGTTATTCCTTCCTTAAGGATTATTATTGGTGTTTCCCTACCTTAAGGGTATTATCTATCTCTCTCTCATTTGTGGATTGTTATTGTGGATAATATATTGTGGATGAATGATTTGATATTTTTGCATATTGGTGAATGGTTTATGTTTAATAATAAAAGTTATGCAACAAGTGGTATCAGAGCAACGATTTTGGCAAAGTGGGGATTTTTGTGTGAAACCCTAGAATTAGGGCAATTTTTTTTTGGAAAAACATCTCATCTTTCAGGAGCCATATCTCTGCGTAAGTTTATCCGATTTAGGCGATTCTTGGATCAGATTGTGCAAAATTTGAAGATCTTTAAAATGAGTGGTCATATGAAGGAATCCAAGTAGTATTGAGGGAGATACGACCTTTTGAAGTTAGTCATCCGAAACAAGGATAGTGACGAATTTCATAGATTTTTTTCTGAAAAAATGCCTCATCTTTCAGAAGCCATATCTTTGCGACAGTTAATCCGATTGAGGCGATTCTTAGATCAGATTGTGCAGAATTTGAATAGCTTTAAAATGAGTGGTCATATGAAGGAATCTAAGCAGTATTGAGGGAGATACGACCTTTTGAAGTCAGCCATATGGAACAAGGAAAGTGACAAATTTTCAAGTCGCGAATTTTTCAAAAGACAATTTGTTTAGTTCGGGTAAGCAAATCAGTTGCACTTTATTTTGTTTGGAAGAAAAATTGCAGATGTAGTTGTCTTTGGGATTTTTAGCTTCAACTTGGTGGGAAGATATTTATTTCCATAAAACCCTAGTTTGCATTAGGGCATGATATATATTTTCATGAAACCCTAGATTTGCATTATCTGGAGGTGAACTTATGGAGCTAGAAATATTTTCTGGAGAAGATGATATTGATGTTAGGGAATGGTGGAAAACATTTAGGTCTCCATATCATAATATTTCTTTTGAGAAATCCTTCCTTGATATATGTTTTAAAGGGAAAGCTTTGTCTTGGTGGATAAAATTTTGTAAAGAAAGGAATAATGAATATACTTGGGATGAAATAGAGCATGAATTCTTGAGTATATGGGATCCATATTATATAGATTACCTAATGGATATCCTCGAAGACGATGAAAAGAAACTATAGGAAACTCAAAATGAGCGGAATGCAATAAAAGGAGAATGTGAAGTTTTAAAGAAACAAAATGAAGACTATGAAAAAGAAATAAAATTACTCAAGAAGAAAGAGGAAAAGGTTAGGGAAGATAAAAAATATGTCAGTATGCAGATAGAGGAAACCATACCTTTGGTAGAAGATAAATTAGAAAATGGACAAAGGAATTTATTTGAATCTAAAAAGTCTATTATGCAGGTTCATGGAAGCATTCAAAGGGAATAGGTTATTATTTCCATTGACCCTGGTAGTAGATATAATTTTATTAATATTGCTTTGGCTAAGAAGTTGCAAGTTCAAGCAACAAAAATCAAGGACATACAACTAGAGGGTGAGAATGTTCAGATTTTTGAAGATTTAAAGATCACCATGGATAAATATGTTTTACATTCAGATTTCTATGCTATTGAGATGGATGATAAGGATATTGTTCTTGGTTATCCTTGGTTAGATTCTTTGGGTACTGTTAACATTAATGTGCAAAAGAAGTTTATGAAGTTATGGTACAAGAAAAAGAAGATAACATTATAGGATATTTCTCAGCTTAAGGAGAAAGGATACAAGGAAAATCAAGAAGTGGTGGTAGAAGAACAAATTGAAGAACATGAAACAGAATCCAAGAAGGCGATAGTAGCAACAGAGTCCATGAAAGAAGTAGCAGTAACTAATTTAGTGGAAATAACATTGCAGGATATTTCTTAGCTTGAGGAGCAAGGATACAAGGAAAATCAAGAAGTGGTTGTAGAAGAACAAATTGAAGAACATGAAACATAATCCACGAAGGCGATAGCAGCAATAAAGTCCAAGGAATATTTGATAGAAGAGCACAAGGACACACCAAACAAAGATAACATGAAAGAACAAGGTGTAGAAGAATTTAAAACAATGAAGCCAAAGGTTGAAAAGTCAAAGAAGGTAGAACATCAAGTAAAGGTTGCACCATATCGCCATCCACACCACCATGATCGAAAACAATATTGGAGGCATGGTTCAAGGCAACAATATTATGGTTCTACATGTAATTAGTAGGGCACCAACTATGGTAGTGTTTGGCAAAGAAAGCATAGTGATCATGGTTTTTAGCATGGTTCAGCAGCATCAAGGAACAAGTGGACCCATCATTCAAGTTATCAAAATACAACAGCAGAAGCGTGGAGCCAACGAAGCAGATTTGGATACTCAAGTAACAAAATGGCGTACCAGCATAATCGAGTTTCACTTGGATGGATGGATGATCGAGATTGGTACCAATTGCTAACATTACTTAGCAAATCATACTATCAGGTTTCTTCATATGTTTCGAGGACGAAACATTTGTAAGGAGGGTGGCATGGTAGGGTACCTAGGAATAGATATTTGGAGATATATTATTATATTGTATAAGGGTTGGCATGGGCCACACATAACCCAAGGTTGATTGTATTATAATATTATATTATATTTTAATATAATATAATATTAGTAGTAGGCTCTCCAAAGTAGAATAATAATATGGATATATAAAGAAGATATATTTGTCATTGTAAGGATATCATATCATTGAAGAAGAATCTTATGTAATCGTCGTGCCCACGAAGTGGCCTCTCATCTTGGGAGATCTTGTGGAGTTATTCCTTCCTTAAGGATTATTATTGGTGTTTCCCTACCTTAAGGGTATTATCTATCTCTCTCTCATTTGTGGATTGTTATTGTGGATAATATATTGTGGATGAATGATTTGATATTTTTGCATATTGGTGAATGGTTTATGTTTAATAATAAAAGTTATGCAACAACCCTACTATGCACAATGTAATGTCTAAATTTTTTTACTATTTTGAAAAGTGCATACATTTTCTTATTGAGAATGGGATACTTCAATTGAGCATCCTTCAAAGGAGCACTTAGAAAAGCTATGGGATTTTCTGTGTTATATTCACCCTTCTGGGTCAAGACACTCGCAAAAGAGTGTTCAGATGCAAAAGAATAAATAAAGAAAGGCTTAGAATAATTTGGACTTATAAGTACAAGGGCTCTAGAAATATCATCCTTGATGCTTTGAAAGGTAACCCTACTTTCTTCATTCCATTTGAAATTCACATCCTTTTTAAGCATCTCATTCAGAGGTTTAGCTATCTCAACGAAGCCAGAAATAAACTTCCTCACAAAATTGATTTTCCCAAAGAAAGATCTCAATTCCTTTTTGCTACCTGGGAGAGGCAGGTTTTGGATAGCTTCTATCCTTTCTAGATCAATGGAGATACCTTCTTTTGAAATGATATGGCCAAGCAATCTTCCTTCTGTCACTCCAAAGATGCATTTTTTGGGATTTAATGAAATTCTGTGTTCTCTACACCTTTGGATAACTTTCCTCAAATATTTCACATGGTCTTCTATTTCCTTTGAAAACACAAGAATTTCATCCACATACATAATGATAAATTTACCTATGAGCCCTTTAAACACATAATCCATGGCACGTTGAAATGTTGCGCCTGCATTTAATAATCCGAAAGGCATTCTTCTATAGGCAAATGTTCCCCATTTGGTTGTGAAGGTCATCTTCATCCTATCATTGGGATGAATAAGAATCTAATTGTATCCAAAATACCCATCAAGAAAAGACATCATTTTAGACCTATTCACCATTTGCAAGATTTCATAAATTGATGGCAATGGGTAATTATCCTTTTGTGAGGCTTTGTTGAGATTTCTAAAATCTATGCATAGCCTTATCTCTCCATTCTTCTTTCTCACCGAAACAAGATTAGCGACCCAAGTTGAGTGCCTAATGGGAAATATTATCTTTGCGTCCAACAATCACTTGACCTCTTTCTCTATCAAGGGCTCAAGTAATGGGTTAACAGGTCATTGTCTTTATCTAAAGGGTTTGGAATCCGGTTTTAAAGGGATGGTGTGCATAATAAAATTTTGATCATTCGTTTTCAACTCATTGTAATTCCAAGCAATGCAATCCATGTAATACTTTAATGCATGTATTATATTTTCTCTCTCATCGAATGTACATGCCTTTGCAATGTACACTTCACACAGATTATCTACACTCCCTATATTGATCAGGTCACAAGCATCTTTAGGAAGTGGAACCCTTTTTCCTTTTCTAGCTTTATATCCCATATCAAACATCTTCTCTAATGAAACAACATTCTTAGGTATCTTGTTGGTTTGAAATGTAGCTTCATTTTCTTCTTATGTTTCTTCTTGCCACCTTTGAGCTTCATCAATCACTTGGTCCTCAAAAATACCCGAATTGGTGACAAATTTGAAAATGTGTCTATCATTCTCAAAAACTTGCAAGTTTCTGACGTTATCAGGTATCGATGGGCAAGGGACTAACTCAATGGAAGACTTCTTGCATTTTTTTATGTCAACTGGATTTAGCATACCTGCAGCGACTGCAAGAGAATCAGCTATACAATTTCCTTTCCTATAAATAAGGGATATATTAAAAGCATCAAATTCCTCAATGAGGTCCCTCACCCTAGTTCTATAAAGGCTTAATCTCTTGCCGCGACAAGTATATTTTCCTTTAACTTGTTTGAGCACCAACTCTGAATCTCCCAATACTTTCAAATACTTAACCTTCTTGCTCAAAACCAACTGTAATCCAAAGATAAGGGCTTCATATTCTGCCATGTTGTTAGTGCAAGGAAATTGTAATCTACAGGTAGAAAACAATGGTTTACTTCTTGGACAAGTGAGTTCAACTCCAGCTCCTACCCCTTGTTTTGACTTAGATCCATCAAACTTGAGTAACCACACGATATTATCTTCTTCAAAAGAGCTACAAGAAAATATTTCTTTTTGAGGTTCTTCGGTAGCTATTTCAACATCAAAACCATAGACTCCTAACTCAAGTTCATAAAATTGAACTTAATTTGGCTTGTTGAATTTTGTGATGATTTCCTTAAGCCTTGGCTCATTTTCCACTCTAATTTGATTAGAAATTCCCTTCCAAAGTAGCCACATGTGTGAGCAATCAGTGGAGAAATAACCATTCAAACTTCTCATCCAATCCCTAGCAAGTAGCATTCCATATCGACTTGCGATATTGACAACCAAAATATCAACCACTTGTTGGACCCTAGGTTCAAAATTGAGTTGGATCTTAACATTGTAGAGGGTCCCTACCACGTTTACCTTGGACCGATCCAATTACAAAACCTTGCATTTAGAAGAAACAGGCTCTAGGCCTAGCATTTGACAAATTTATGAAGGCATGAGGTTACTTGTGGCACATGTGTCCACCAAACAATTGTGCAATTTTTTTCTAGCAATCCTCACAGTCAATAAAAATGGAGGGATATCTTGTATTTCCTTTCGTAAAACCATGTGAGATTCAACTTCCTTTCCTTCATGTATTTGACTAGGTGATTTCAAAGCCTTTATCAATGCTTCCTTTTGGCCAGGCAACCTAGCCACATCTAAAAATGAAAAGCTAGACTTGGACTTCCTTAAATCCTCCACTATGTCATAAGTTGACTTCTCAAGCTTCAATGTTTTTTGCATGGCCTTAGATTTTTCTCTTCCAGATGGAGGAGGAGGATTATTATCAGCCTTAGCATTAGGAGTAAGGATAGAGTTGTTTGGTGGACTTGAGGATGTTTTAGGGGTTTTGGACTTACTCCTCAAATGGTATCCATGGTTCCCCTTTCTAAATTCTCTAAAAGCTTGCACTTCCTATTCCAAGATTTCATCCTCTTCTTCCTCATCCTCACTTTCTTGATGATATAGAGTTTCCACCACCAAAATGTTGTCATCTCCTTGTTGATGTTGGGGTGGACCCTCATTTGGCAAAATTTCCAAATCATCCACTTGATCTTGGAGGCAATGGGTATACCTAGTGATTTCAGGACAATTCCTTTCATTGTGCTCCTTTATATTATGCAATCTACACCCCTTTTACCATGCAAAATCAGAAATATTAAGAATGGAACTAGACTGACTTGGTCCTATAGAAGTATCTATCTGACTAGCGATAGGGGAAGGCACACCCCCATTGTTTGGCTTCGTATTCCACTATCTCCCTCTATTGTTGAAATTTTTATTTGGGTGAGGGGCATGGGATTCATACTTCTATTTTTGAAACAAATCATTACTCAATTTGTGAACCATATTTTGAGCTCTTAAACCTCTGAATAAATCTCTTTTGGTTGAGCTATGTTATTGCTAGTTCCAGTAGGGTTTGCATAATTGGTGAGATCTTGACTTAACATTTGAGTTGGATTTTAAGAAACTTGATTTGTGTAGGGATTCACACTTTGAATTGGAATTGGATTGGAGAAAGGAACTATAGCCTGAGAATTGACAAGACTAGTTCCTTGCATAGCCTGTTGACTATTTTGCAAAAATGAAGGAATGGGGGGAATGGATGTGATTGGTTGAATTGGAATGGGTGTGTAAGTGGGTGTTGATGAATATGGTTGTTGACAAGGCAAAGCATTCATGCCTGGCATTTGTGGTGCCATGATCTGATTCATCATAAGAGCTTGACCATATGGACCATACCATAGGCATCTGGGGAAACCCATAACCTGTCATTTGTTGTTCAATGGTCATAGCTTCATTGTAGGCTAGAGCAAGCATGGTAACTTGAAGATTTCACATTGCAAACATTGTCGTCATAGGATCCAATGCCCCAAAATATATTTGCAAAGCTACTACGAGATCAATGGAAAAATGTCGAATTGATCTATTATAGCACTTCTAAAATCTCTGATTAAAAGTTTGAATTGGCTCACCCTGGCCTCTTTTGCATGTAATGAACTGATTATAGATGATTGTGGGATCTAATGGTGACCTGAATTGGTTGACAAAAGCATTCTCCATTTGTGTCCATGATGTAATGGAACCAGTAGGTAAGAAAATATACCATTCGTAGGCCACTTGGTCTAGGCTCATGGGGAAGAGTCTACAAGCCACGTCTTCATGTTGAACTTGCAATCTTATAAAAACATCCCTATAGGCCTGAATATGTTCTTCTACGGTCCTTGGGCCATCCAATTTGTATTTGGGCAAAAATTTCTTTATATTATTAGGGATATCATGAATATCCCCTACGATATTCAAAGGAATGTTATGGGCATCGTACCAAGGAGCTGGTGGAGGTTGGACCATTTGATTCAAAATCAATGATGATAACCCTACAAGAACCGTGGAAATGGTATTGATAATTGGTACACTAGTGGCAATTGACACCACCGATGCAAGTCCGCTAGATGCACCTAAAACAGAAGGATCTTTTGTAACAAGGGTATCCAGTGGGATCACGATTTACTAGGTTTTATTCCTTGGATTCCTATGAGTGGGTGGGAGGCTTTGAAATATGGTTTCCTCGATTTTTTTGGACCTAGTTGTGATGTGATGTGGTGGGTCCAGCTTGTAAATGAAACTACCCTATGAAACCTGACAAAACTCTCAACACCTCAAAGAAAACCTGTGACACAAATAAAATCCTGCATTTGTAGCCATTAATGAAACTCAAAGAATAACTTCAAAACCAATTTGTTAGTCATGAATAAAAGAAGGAACCATGACAAAGCAGTATTCTAAAAATGTAAATTAGTTTATGATTCACCAGATCGCATATGCGCAAGTGAAGAGCATACTCCTAGTGTTTTAGGGTTTTAGATTCACAAGATCGCATTACACGCAAGTGAAGATCATAATACCGACAACAAATACATTTTAGACAAAATAATTCCTTACAAATAAGCATGAAATGACTAGAAAATATCAAACATGTAACGTATGAATACTCATGTTAGCATCACCCAAGAGATGTATCCATTAAAATCAAATGGAAGTAATTGCATGGAGACAACCTCGTTAGTCAAGACAAAAAAATTTCAAAATCAAATCAAAACACATTATTCCTATATGAACAATCAAAGTGTTAGAACAATGCATAGCAATTCATGTCCTCCTTTTAACACTACAAGGTTGTATTGTTAAAAGAGGGCTAAAGATAATAATCAATAGGGCATGAAATATTCAAAATTTAAATCCCTATAGCATTTAAATTACACTAAAATAAACAAATTCAGGCCCTCCTTCTAGCGCCAAATCTGTTGAGTGGTATTTTCACCCAATTGTGAAAATACACTCTCTCTTAGGATTTGGGTTCCAAATCCCCTCTTGCAAAGAAGTTAAACAAACAAATTCTCCAAGGTCTCCACTAGATTAGCATTTGCACATGTGTATTAGTAATCTCAAATAAAGATATTCAATTTAAATGCTTGGAACACCTTAGTGATTGCAAGTAATTGTAAACAAGGGGCAATGTTGGTTTATTTTACCATGAAACTTTAGTGATTGTTCATTGAACCAAAATAAAGCAAATGTGAGTTGGCCCTCATATGACCACGATGTAGTGCTTTAATTCCTTTTATCTTGAGGGTTTTAAAATAGATTTTATCTTGCATTAAATCCAAATATGGCTTCTTATCATGAAGATGAAGATAGCTTTCAATGTGATCGATAAACTATCCCTCTTTGGTGAAATAGGTTTTCACAAAGAGGTAATAATTTATGGCCTTAAATTAAGGGCTTTAAATGTCACTTTAACTTATCCCTCTTAAATGTAAACAAATTTTCATTAAGATGAAAAATTAAGTGCTTTGAAGAAATGACCTTCAATGTAATACTCAAATTACCCCTCTTTCGTAAAATTAGAATTTTTATGAAGAGGGTAATTTTAGGCTCAAAAAATGGAAATTTGTGAAATGCCATAAAACATAACTCCTTCAATGAAATTGGAATTTTCATGAATGGAATGTCATCATAGGCTCATGAATGAAACATGAAACTGAAAAAATGAAATTCAGTCCAAAAATGGAAATTTTCTATTTTCAGAATTTTCAAAATCTATAATAAAACAACAACTTCAATGAATTTTTAAAAATACTAAACAACTCCGAAAATAAAATTTCAAAGTGTGTATTGGAAGTATGAAATATAACCTATGCAATGGTGAAATTGTTTTTGGATTTTGAAAAAAATTTAATGTTTATTTTAATGCTTGAAAATTAAAACAAAATTAAAATTTTTGGAAAAATAAAATGCAAAAAAATGAAAATGAAATGCAGACAATGAAACACATGATACATTCATTTTGATGTTATCCTATTCCGGAAAAACCGAATATGTGAGGTTTTCATGCATGCAACCTAACCTATTGGACTTGCAAAACAAGCACAATCCGGATAAGCTAAGTGCTAGCTCCTAGGGTTTTAAATGAGGATTTTTTATTTAAAAATTCGCATGAAGCAACCAAGAAACTTGCATAAAATCCATTTACAAGCCTAAAATTTGAAAAGGGGAAAAATAAACATTTAATATTGCATGCAGAAAATGACTCCTACTTTCTTGCCCATAAAATGCAACTTTCTAAAATTTTCTGATTAAAAATTTGTCATTTTACAATAACAAAAATTTCTGGTTTTCCCAAACCAGTCCATGGAAGAAAAAAACTCAAATAGGTCCAAAATGGCCCTCTTGCCTTCAAATCTGCAACTCTGCTCGCAGCAGTTTCCAACCCTCTTCCATTTGTCTTGAATCTCTATTTAAAATCTTCCTTCTCCCTTTTGAATCACTTGTTCTCTTGGTAACAGTCACATGCACGTAGGTCCTTTGAAAATACTTCGCTTACTTTCTTATCAATATTCTCTCATGACATTTTGTTAGAAGGCACTTTTATCTACTTTAAGTTCACTTTAACGAACTCTTTCATCACGAGTTTGGTTTTAATCAAAATATAAAATAAACCAACCAAACCATTGCCACTAATATGAGCAGTGTGAGCATCTTCCTCTTCCCTTTGAAAATGCCTTCACAACTTCCTTATGATTTTTGTAACGTTTTTCTTGGTAAAGAACCAAAAATAGAATCCCTTGTATATTCTTTGAAATGCCCTCTAATGACCTCCTACACCATCGCACATGTTACTTTTATTTCATGTGAACAAACTATACCTTACCCTTAGATATTGGCATGTGGGTGTCATCACTTTACCAATTGTCACTCATCTTAATCCTACCAAACCTTTGTCAGCTATATTCCTGTCGAACTTAGCACCACACAATCCTCTCAACAATGTTGTATCCGACTGCCTGTATGATCCTTTGGTGGCTTGTAATCGACAAGCCTCATTGTACCATGTTGTCTACTCTTAATACCCACCACCTAACTCATCAGGATGTAATCACAGCACTCCATCTCCACTTGCTAGTGTCGATTGTAGTCGGGTTCATAACATCTAATACCATGCGACCCCCTTTACATCGTCTTGACCAAACCTCATTTTGAAATGTTCGCTATGGTCATAGACATAACAACTGAATAGCCTAATAAACATGATCTCGTCCTCTTAGTTGTTGAGTGGTCAACGATGACTTTCCCTATGCGAGCATGTTACACTACTTTAGCCATATATCTCCATATCATCATGTTCACAACTACCAATTCATCCGAAGACCTGTCTAGTGCTGCATCATTTTTTATCACGCTGTCTAAGTCGCATCATCTACTTTTCTCTTGGCTAGCTTCATCTAATAGTGCAATCCACATTCTTTTCTTGAATTAGAACTTCATCAACATGTATCTCTGTGGTGCCCCCTGTAATGCTTCATTACATTGCTTCATGATTGTTATATGTTATTGATGCTATCATAATATTCTGACGTCTGGCACCAATCCTCCATCGTTGGTCACCCATATCCTCTGCGTGGTCTCCTCTAATCTCGGTGATTCCCCATAACGTACATATCAAAATCCTTCACTACTCCCATGGACTGTGACTATCGAGCTCCAATTTTGTGTTGTTGTTGGTCATCGTCTGTCGTTGTACTTCATTTTCACTATCGAGATTGAATGTGCATTAAACTCCAATGTAGTCGAAGCCATCCTAGTTGCTGCCCAACCATTTTCCAATGTTGTCGTCTGACCTAACGACATTATTGACCTTTCTCATTGGCACCCACCTTATTTGTAGCTTGATATTATCATCCATTTTTCTCCACGTAGCTCGCCGGCTTATCCATATCACCATCAAATCTACATCTATTGGCTACAAAAAAAAAAAAACTCTCTAACATGTCTTGGCTGTCATCCTCCATGAATTTCTACATATGACTTGCCGCGACGATGCTTGACCCCTACGCTCACCATTGTCATGACGTGACTTCAAAAATGTCATCTTATTGTTGTGCATTGTCGAGGAGTCCCCATGTGCCTGATCATATTGTCACATAGGCGCTCATCGAGTTCCCAGTCCAATGCCTTTGGCCTTCGGACCTGCCATAACCTACATAAAACAAAACACACCTATTAGTTTTTCAAATAAAACCATAACATGCAATCAAATCTAAAGTTATGACATATAAATAATGTGTTTCATTTTTATTTTCTTTATACTACATATAGATGAAAATAATTTTATATTATATATCCTTTATATTACTTTGTTATATATACATATACATGAAATATGTATATATAATAAAGTATTAATCATTTACTTTTTATTACTTTTAAATAATATATAAAGTAAGAAATGTGAAGCATTTCATTTTTTTTTTTATTATTATTTGTTTTAGTTTATTATTATAATTATATATAAAACTTATATAATTATAATAATGTTTTTCTTTATCTTTATTTGATTTTCACTTTATTTAAGGAGACATCTTTAAATGGTTAATTATTGAAAATGAAATAACATAGAAAAATTAAGTTAACCACTTAAGACTTCCAACACCAGAAAGGAATTTCTCAACTCAAACTTATCAAGCCAACCCCGATGACCAAATATTTAAGACCCACGTAAAAGAAACACTACCCATGGTGAGTTTTGGAAACTAATGCAAGCACATGGGTAAGGACCTATGCCGAAAGATGCTTAAGAACAAAGAAAACCCCGAAAGTCAATTTTAAAAAAGGTGGGTCCCCAATTCTTGGGGTACGTTTTGGAGCGGCCACAACATGGCCCATCTTAAAATTTGAATCAAATTCCAACTCAAAACATCAATCAATCAACACTTACAACAAATCCAAATCCTCAACAAAAATTACAAACTTCTACAAATCAAAATACTTCTATACCAAGAAAGGTTAGGAAAGTACCAAATCCTAATAAGAATCAATAAAAGGTTCAAGATAACATAGTTCCATCTTATAACACTATCCCTACAAGCAAGTTACATAATAGTGTTTCAATTGGAAATCAACTTGTCGGACAACCACATGGTCTTGAAGCTATGGTTAAATATTTAGCTTCTCACCTAGACCAAATAGATCCCTACCGTCCCTCATACAATTATTGAGATATGTGTAGCCAACCCTTGGATCCCGTGGTGGTTGCCCAACCATATGCTAAATACTTCCCTATGCATGTTCTCTCGATATATAAAGGAACTGAAGATACTATTGAGCATCTTAGTATTTTTAGGATAGCTTGTCATGATATATCATATGACAACTTGTTGTTGCTAAATATGTTCCTAAAAATTCTTGGAGGCATGGAATTAGAGTGGTACTATCAGTTGCCCATAAATTATTTGAGAAACTTTGAAGAGACAGCAAAAATATTTGTCCATCAATTTAGTGCTTACATAGAGATGCACGTGACCATTAAGGATTTATACAACTTGAAACAGGGCAAATATGAGAGCTTTGCTGAATTATTGACTAAGTGGAGATAATTGCTGGGAAAATTGCATTTTGCATTACCTCATCATGAGATGTTGGACATTTTTATTGGCAATTTGCAAGAGCAATTGTCTTATGAACTTTCTACAACTACAATAACCACTTTTGATCAAGCTATAGATTTAGCAAGGAGATTTGAAGATTCTCTCATTAGAAGAGGTCAATTTAAGAATAAAGATGAAGATAAGTCTTCTAAAAATCAATACAAGAATAAAAATGTGGTAGGTGATGGATTCACTGACAATAGAAATACCGCACTTATCAATACTACAGAAGCCATGAACAAATTTATATAGAAAATTCCAGTTAAACCTCCAAGAGAGTTTACAAAGTTAAATCAATATTTAACCACAATTTTACCTCAACTATTGGAATGAGGTTTAATTTAGTTGCCCAACATATGGCAACCGGATACAACTACAGCTGGATTTAGAGCTGATTTGCATTGCAATTTCCATAGAGATGATGGACATTCAACCAATTCTTGCAAAATATTGAAACATATGATACAATATTTTATTGATAATAACAAAATGTCAGTGGAAATTTTCCCACAAAAATAGAATGTTCAAAATAATGCTCAGAATAATACACAACAAAATCAAACTTAGAATGCAAATCATACCTTGGATATTTTCCAACATCCTTTACCTAAGCATGGTAAAGAAGCGGTAAATCAGGTGAAACATTGTAACATTCCTCCTCCAACTAGGTATGTTGGAACCATTAGTGGTTTCATACCTAATAAAATATTAGAAACACCATTTGGAACTACTGTATCTATAGTCACAAGTAGACCCATGCATAACATACATATTCCATATCCAGATGATACAGAGAGTGAGACAAAAAATGATTCAGATATTACATCCAACAAATCGAATAGCTCTGAAGATGAATCAGAGGCTATTCTTTGTGTCACATACTTGATGGTACCAGAAGAACCATTTTCTAGGAGGGTCACAACATAACCTTCTTCCCAAAAATTTCTCCCTAATGAGCAAGCAGTGAGTGCTAGACCTCGACCCATCTATTATGGACATAATAATGTTGTAGGTACCATCGAAGGTATTACTAGACAAAAAGCACACAATTCTCAAACACAAGATCAAAATCAAAATGATAAATTAGCTCCATTCATATTAAAAGCTCCTAAAAAAGTGAATAATACATCAAGTACACAACCAAAACCTCCTTATGATATTAATGAGCAACTTGATAACATTACAACAAGGATTTCTCTCTTGGATCTTTTAAGTACTTCTATACATAGAGAAGAATTGATACATACATTGAGTAAAATGATGGTACCATAAGATATCTAGCCTGAGGCTATTATAAATACTGTTATTCCTCATGAAATAAATTGTATTGATTTTTGAGACAGAGATATTGCTCTTCATAGTATGCATAAAGATAATACTTTATATATTACAACATTGATTGGAGATCTAGAAGTCAAAAGAGTTCTAATTGATAATGGTTCATCCCTAAATATCTACACTTTTGATTTCTACCAAATATTTGGATTTAGAAGTGATGAAATAAAGAGAACTCATATGATCATAAAATATTTTAATGATGAAAGACAAGAAACATGTGGAGTTATATCAATTCCATTGTAGGTTGGTCCAAGAATTTTGGATACGACTGTGTTTGTTTTACATTATCTTGCATTGTATAACATACTCTTAGGTCATCCTTGGATTAACACAATGAGAGTTGTACCTTCCACCTTGCACCAATGTGTTAAATTTGAATTTAAAAATCAATTGGTTACCATTCACTGTTATCCTATACCATTTGACATGTGTGCTTTGGAAGAACTGGTTGGGATTTAATTTTGCTCTGCTTTGTCTGCCACTCACTCTAATTCAATTACATCTTCTAAACGTGCAAAAATATCACCTCAACCATCATCATCTTCACCTCCATTAATTATATATCCATATTTATCACCTACATATTTAACGCCTCTATCTTCAAACCCGTCATCACAACCTACACCTCCATCTAGTTCTACATCCACATCCTCTGAACCTACATCTTCTTCATATACATCAAAATCTCTTCCATATACATCTACACAATTTATATTTACAACATATAAAACTGTAGAAGATATTCCTTCTACTTCATATTCTCTTACAGATGAATATTCACCTGATTTATCCACAATTATCACAACATTAGAAGAGGAAAATTTCTCCATGCAATATTCTCTTGCCTTAACTCAATTACCACCATCTCCTCGAACATTGGGCTTGCCATAAACTATGGGAAGCATATATCATGTTGGGAGTTGTGCGTTTATTTATAAGGGGTATTATTGGGGTATAATAAGACCCATGACTATCATAATTGATCATGATGGATTTTCCAGGTGTTATTTTTTTGATAGATATGAAAAATCAAAACCTATGATGCTTAAACTAGGATATAAAGGTAAAGGTTTAGGACCTTTCCAAAATGGTATAAAAGAACCCTTAGAGTAGAAGAATGGCCTGCCATATGTGGAATAGGCTTTTTTTCTAGGAAGTGTCAACCATTCCCATTTGAGGATTATGAGCATTTAATCTCATATTAAGACTACCTAGATCAACAAGAATGCCTTAAACCTATGGGTAGAATGTTTTTTTGTAATATGTTATCCATAGCTTATCCCAAAATGATTGTTGAACCAGATGAACAATTGGAAGGGGATATCTTCCATGACATTTTTTTGAAGAAATATTACATAATGGGTTTTATTTTGATGGATCTATACCACGTATAGCCCATCTTGATGCTATAACCCCTTGATAAGAATTAGCCAATTTAATCTTGGAAGAATTACAAGAAATGGGTGTTTCACCCGCTTCACCTAATTTTTAAATGGATCTAAATATTGAAGTGGAAAATGTTTTGGAAGTAAATATTGGTACAGAAGAGAATACTCACATAGTCAAGATTGGATCAAAATTAAGTGAAGAAAAATAAAAAAAATACGTTGCATTTCTCATATAATACAGTGATGTATTTGCTTGGACATATGCAGATATGCCCAGTCTAGATACTTTTGTAGCTATGCACCATCTAGTAGCGTGTTCATATACAAAACCAGTTAAATAAAAACTTAGAAAGATGCATCCCAAGGTTGCTCTACTAGTCAAAAGTGAGTTGCAAAAACTCTTAGATGTCATTTTTATCCAAGCCATTGACTATGCTAATTGGATTTCTAATGTTGTTCCAGTAACTAAGAAAGAAGCTACTACGATTAGAGTTTGTACTAATTTTAGAGACATAAATGTTGCATGCCCTAAATATGATTTTCCTCTTTCTAATATGGATCAAATCATTGATTTTACAGCTAGAAGTGGTATTTTATCCCTTATGGATGGCTTTTTAGGATATAATCAAATTAGAATAGCTCCTGAATATCAACCTAAAACAACTTTCATCACCCCTTGGGGGACATTTTGTTGGAAGGTAATGCCTTTTTAGAATAGGAACATGTAGATGATATCATAGCTCACTTAGTTGAAGAGGATAATCACATAAATTATTTAATAAAAGTATTTGATCGGTTAAGATAATACCTTATCCATTTAAACATAGCTAAATGTGTATTTGGAGGAAAATATAGAAAATTATTAGGAGTTATTTTTTCTATGTGAGACATAGATATAGATCCTTTAAATATCAAGGCTATCCATGATATGCCACCTCCTAAAATCATCAAAATAAGAAATACAAGGAAAATTACAAGCATCATGCTTCATAAAAAGCAAATAAACATAACCTTTTCTAAATTACTCAAGAAAAAATCTTTTCAAAGGGATTAGAATGTCAAAAGCTATAGCAAAAAACCACCCAAATGCAGTAGCAAATAATGAAAAAAAACACAAAGCAAAATAAAATATAAACTCTCATAAAAATGTTTAGTAGTTCGCAAAAATGCATAAGCAAAAACCTAGTCATTCAAACGATCCATTAAAGTACTTGAGAGCGAAAAAAGGGTTCTTATAAAGAGTTTAACTCAGTTCATAGGCAAAAATAAAGGTCAAAAAAACAACCAAATACTTATCCCCACATAATCCCAAAAATGCATCAACTAGAGAACATCAAAAGGTCATATTTAGGTGTCAAGCAAGTGGTATAGGGGGTAGTAGGGTAAAATACACATCTAATTTACCTAAAGGTAAAAAATAAAACAACTCAAAGGGCAAAACGGAAAACCAACCATTGTGCCAACAAACTTAAAATCACCGAAAAAGCCCATCAATCAACAAAACCAGCGACGAAATCCTGATTTGTCCCAAAACAAAAACCAAATGCTAAAAGATAAATGTTTAAAACCTCTACCGTTTAGCTTGTTCAAATGGGAGGTTGAAAGTATATGAGGTGGAAACATAGGAGGTATCAAAAAATCCTCCATTTTTAGGCTAACCTCCCAACTCTATCAAACCCATATAACTAACCCTCTCCCATGGTTGGAATCATACTTTAATCTCAATCCATGAGGATCCCACTCAATTCTATGCAACCCCAACACTAAAATAACGCCCAAAAAAACCATAAAAAAGGTCTTAGTCAAGGAAAATTAGAACACAATTTGTCTAATCAAGGGGCAAGAAAACATTACTAACTAAGAAATAGAAGGTTCACCACATTTCAATTAATGCATCATAAAACAAAGAAAATCATAAATCATAGCATAGTAGGTTAAAGTTATCATATGTTCTCAGTTGTTTCATATTAATACAAAAATTAAAGAAATTTGTGACTGGAGACAGAAACTATCAAATTGCAAGAAACCCATTTTTTCCCCTATTTTCAATTCGTTAACGATGCAAAAAATCCAAATGTGCCAAATCATAGGTGATTATGCAACATAGCTATCTATCTAGAATAGAGATAATTGACAAAAAGATAATGTCTAGACAAGCCCAACTTCATCAAACATCGATCAAGTAAGGTTTATAATCTTACCAATTTTAGGCATTGCATATTTGTATGCATTCTACACTTCAGAACAAAAGAAAAGATATTAGTCACAAAGAAAACCAAGAGATGATTAATAAAAGACCATCTAAAAAAACCTAAAACCTAGAAAACCCACAAAGTTTCCTAGTAACCCAAAAAAATTGTCAAAAAACACCACAAGAAGGACATCAAGTCCTCATTCAAGGGTAGAATACATTCCCATTCCCCGAGGCATGATCCATCCTAAGAAAGAAGCAAAAATTTAGGCCTAATCTTTGGTGAACCCGACGTGAAACATAGGCATTTCTTTTGATTTCAAAAACAAAACAAAAAAAATCAAAAAAAACATAGTTAAAATGCAAATTAATTCCATAGATGGTATATTACAACCTTAGAAGATCTGTGCTTATAGATGTTGAACTATTATTAGTAGAATAGGAAATTTTTCAAATACTTGGACCTAACAACACTTTCTCCATACAACAATGGAACGAACTAGATAGAAGATTAAATATCATAGAAGCTACGAACTCTGAACTTAAACAAATCATAAGGCTTACCATCTAGATTCTGATCCCAAAGCACCCTCTACTTTACCTTCAAAAGAGATAGGTGGTTAACCAACAAAAGAACTGATTCTACAACACCTTTCAAAGATATCTTGCAAAGCAAGAGTAAAAGTCTACACGGAAACAAGAGATGTTTAGAAAGATAAATAAAGTTTCTAGAGTTGTGCTTTAAGAGAATATCACAAGTTATTTTAAAGAAAATAGAAGTATTGTATTACACTAACGCATAAAGCAAAAAACATTCTAATAAAAAACATACCCCGACAAGAACCCATAAGAAAAGAACAAGAAAATAAACCTAATATTGAGGTGTTTGCTTTGTTGTTGAATAAAAACAAGAAAATTACAAAAAAAAAAAAATAAAATAAAAAAAAAAAATCATCAAGTAAGTACTTATTATTTAGTTAGTATAATAAAATATAAAAAATTAGAAATAAAAGAATAATCAAAAAAATATTAAAACAAAATCCTAGAACTAAGAAGTGGTAAACAAGTAGATAACGATAATATGGGAGGACAAGAACAAGATGATTTTGAAGATAGAGCACTCATTGAATATGATGTACCTTCAGAAGATGAAGGTGATAATGAGGAATATGAAATAAAAGATCCTAATAAACTCACTTTATTTGAAAAAGGAAATGTAAAATTTGGATCTTTTGCAAGTTTTACTCAATTCATGAAATATCATATAGGGGAATTTAGTCAAGTAGTACAAATGGCTAATTCAGGAGAAGGTGATATGGAATCAGCTTTGGTAGCTACATTTTAGATTCATACAAATCCATTATCTTATATGCCTTCAACAGACCAAGATGATGATCAATCATGACCATCTACTCAAAACATGGTACCTTTAAATAAGAATGTAACACAGTCATCTAATATGGTTGTTAGCAACACTAAAGTAAGATTTAAACAACAAAAGCAACCATTTTCTTCCATATTTTCTCAAGCTCTTAATAAATAAATGTCAAATCAGCAACAAAAGCCTAAACAAGTACAAAGTACCAACTATCAACAAAAAATTCAACTAAACATAGTTCCCACAAACACTCTACATAATAGTGTTTCAATTGGAAATATTCGTACAACAACACCAACTTACTATCAAAGGCATAATAGTATGGCACAACCGAATCAATTTTGTGGACCACAACAAAAAGGGCTTGAAGCTATAGTCAAACAACTAGCTTCTCGCCTAGACCAAATTGATCCCTATCTTCCCTCATACAGTTATCGAGAGATATGTATCCAACCCTTGGATCTTATAGTTGTAGCCCAACCTTATCCTAAGTATTTCCCCATGCTTGTCCTCCCAATATATAAAGGTACTAAATATCCTATAGATAATCTTCGTATATTTATAATGACATGTCATGATGTTTCTCATGATGATTTGTTGTTATTAAAGATGTTCCCTATAAGTTTGGTAGGTATGGCCCTAGAATGGTACTACCAATTACCAAATAATTCTTTAAGAAATTTTGAGGAAATAGCAGATACATTTTTTCATCTTTTTAGTGCCTATATAGAAAGGCATGTGACCATTAAATATTTATACAACTTAAATCAAGGAAAATATGAAAGTTTTGCCGAGTTATTAACAAAATGGAGACAACTTCTAGGCAAATTACACTTTGCATTACCTCATCAAGAAATGCTAGACATATTCATAGGCAACTTGCAAGAAAAATTGTCCTATGAACTTTCTACTACTATAGTAACAACATTTGATCAATCCATTGATTTAGCAAGAAGGGTAGAATATTACCTTATTAGAATATGTCAATTTAATAAGAAAGAGGAAGATAAAACTTCTAAAAATCAATATAAAAACAAACAAGTAGTTGGTGATGGAGTTACTGATAGTAGAAATAACCCAAATGTTAATCTTATAAAAGCTATAAAAAAGTTTATATTGAAGGCTCCTGATAAACCACCAAAGGAATTTACAAGATTAAATAAACCTTTACATATGGTTTTACCTCAACTATTAGAACAAGGCTTGATACGATTGCCTAAGATAAGACAACCTGATACAACTGTGGCTGGATTTAGAGTTGATTTACACTGTAATTTTCATAGAAATGATGGTCATTCAACCAAATCTTGTAAATTATTAAAACATGTGATACAAGACTTAATTGATAATGGAAAAATGGAGGTAGAAAAATTCCCACCAAGAGATGCTCAAAATAACACGCAAAAACCTCAAAATCAAAACGCAAATCAAAATTTGGACAATTTTCAACATCCTTTACCAAAGCATGGTAAAGAAGCTGTAAATCAGGTAGATCACCATAATTTTCCTCATCTAACTCGATATGTGGGAAATATTAGTAGTTTTCTACGCCATAAAAATTTGTAAAATTCATGTGTAACTACTGAATCTCAAGTTACTATTAGACCCTTAAGAAGTTGTCAAATTACACCTATAGAAAGTGAAACAAGAAGTGAGGCAGATATTGATTCAAATAGTTTTGAATATGAATCAGATAAAGTCACACCTATCACCAATTTGTTAGTTCTAGAGGAACCATTTTCAATAAGGATAACAATTAGACCCTCATCTCAATAATGGCTTTCAAATGAACAAGCAAAAAGTGCTAGACCTCATTTTAGTAATCCATAACATAGCCATATTATAGGTACCATTGGAGTTGTTACAAGACAACAAGCACAAAACCAAAGTCCTCAAGATCAAAGTGAGAAAACAACTCCATTTGTATTGAAAAATCCTACTAAGGCAAATAATGTAACAAATTCACATCAAAGAGCTCCATATGATATAAATGAACAATTAGCTACTATCACAGCAAGAATATCTCTTTTAGACCTCTTAATAACTTCTATGCATAGAGAAGAATTAATGAGAACTCTAGGTAAGATGATGGTACCTAAAGATATTGAACCGAATGTTGTAGTAAATGTCATAACTTTGGATGAAACAAATTTCATAGATTTTCATGATAAAGATATTCCTCCTCAAAGTATGTATGGGGATAATCCTCTATACATCACAACATTGATTGGAGATGTAGGAGTTAAGAGAGTTTTAATCGATAATGGATCATCACTAAATATATGTACATATGATTTCTTTCAAAGGTTTGGATTTAAACAAGAAGATATGAAAAATACTGAAATGATTATTAAAGCATTTAATGATGAAACTCAAGATACATGTGGAGATGAAAAACCCATTGCAATTTTGCCCAAGGATTTTAGATACGACTGTGTTTGTTGTACCTTTTTTTGAATCATATAACATTCTTCTAGGTCAACCTTGGATCAATGCAATGAGAGAAGTACCTTCCACATTGCATCAATGTGTTAAATTCAAATTTAAAAATCAATTAATTACCATTCATGGTTATCCTAGGCCATTTGATATGTGTGATGTAGCAAAACCTATAGGGGTTCCATTTTGTCCTACTATGTCTTTTGTTCATCCTAGTCCATCCTCATCTTCAAAATATTATAAATCTAAATCACTTTCTAAATCAACATCATCAAAAACATGCTCTAAATTATCAACAACAACAAATCCTACATCATTGTCATCATCACCTTCTAAAAATATACCTAACCCCTTTCCTAAACCTACAGTAACAGAGACACCTCTTGAGTCTATAGTGTTTAAATTTACAGCATCCAAAGAAACAACTAAAGAAGATAATCCATCTACTTCATATGTTGTTTCAGATGAGGTATTACCGGATTTATCTTCAATACTTGCAACCACAAAAGAAGTTAATTTTGTTGTGCAATATTCTTTAGTGCTATCTAAATTACCACCATCTCCCCAAACATTAGGTTTACCAAATAAAGGGAGCATTTTTCATATTGGGAGTTGTGAATTCGTGTATGCAGGATATGATTGGGAAAAAAATTTAGTTATGCAAATCACAGTTGATCAAGATGGATTTTCTAAATGCTATTTTTCTAATAAATATGAAAAATCAAAACCAATGATGTGTAATATGGGTTATAGAGGTAAAGGTTTAGGGCCTCATGAAAATGGGATAAAAGAACCTTTAGAAGTTATGGAATGGCCTGCCCATTGTGGCCTTGGTTACATCCCTATGAAAATGGAAGCATTCCCATATAGAGATGATGACCATCTTATAACATATCAAGAATATATGGATAAAAAAGAGCTCTCTAAAAAAGTACATACTTGTAATATGTTGACTATAGCGTATCTTGAAATGATCGCTTCCATGGATGAATGTTTAGAAGGGGATATTTGTCATGATATATCTTTGGATGAAGTTCTGAGAAATAAATTCTTCTTTTATGGATCAATGCCATGTATAGCTCATATAGAATCAACTGGTCCACAAGAAGAGTTAGATAAATGCACATTAGAAGAATTACAAGAAATGGGAGTATCACCTGCACCTCCTAATTTCAAAAGAGAGTTGAATATTGTTGTAGAAAATTTTATAAAAATCAACATTGGAACGAAAGAGAACCCTCGCATGATCAAAATTGGATCTGAATTAAGTGAAGAAAAAAAAAATTGTATGTTGAATTCCTTATAGAATATTATGATGTTTTCGCTTGGACATACATAGATATGCTAGGATTAGACCCTTTTATAGTCGTGCACCATCTAGTACTGCACCCTGATGCTAAACCCATAAAACAAAAACTTAGAAAAATGCATCCTAAGGTAGCACTGCTAGTCAAAAGTGAATTAGAAAAACTTTTGAATGTCACCTTCATACAAGCTATTGATTATGCAGAATGGATATCAAATTTTGTTCTAGTAACTAATAAATAAGCTACCAAGATTAGGGTTTGTACAGATTTCAGAGTGTGAAGATGAAAACACGGTACTTAAACAATAAAGAAATCAAATACCCCAAAGAAACACAAGATTGCACAAATAAATAAATTTATTCAATGAACGAGGGGGGAGCTAATAAACTCCTTTTGATACAATTTGTACTCAATGAGTATTTTATACAAAGATATACAAGATGCTAGGGTTCTCCAAAACCCTAGCTATAATAATGAAGTGTCTTCAACTGGTGTGTCCTCACTTCCAACGAAATGAGTGGGCTTTAGATATCCGATTCTGGACCACTCCAACTTCAACAACCATTCAACAATAGATAGAATATGCAGATCTACATACACACAAACAGAGAAAGAGATTAATAACACCTGTGAGGGCTCCATAGTGTGAGACCCTCAGATATTAGTAAACCCTAACTAATAATGGATCAACTGGCATATGAAATCTATAGATCATGTAACAGAATAACACAATAATGATATACCTTGCTTGTGATGATATTTTATTCTATTATTATAGTTTTGATAATAGATGGCATGATGCAACAGGCTCTGATTCATGCTTCAGTGATAATAGTAGGCTCAAACGTGATCTATGCAGGCTCTGGAGTGAACCTACAATACAACAGGCACAAGCGTATGCTTGGCAAGCTCTACAGTGAGCTTTGCAAGCTTAGGAGGGTGCATGCGGTGAGGATAAAATTTACAGAAGCATATCGCAAGGGTTACGACAAATGCAATAGATAGGAAATGATGGGGGTGACAAAAAATGATGAGGGGATGGATATGGAGGATGACTAGAATAGTAGAAATCCTATTGGCTAGCTAGGGCTTTGGATCTTCAGAACTCTATCTTTTCTGCTTCACTAGGGCTTCACCAATGACTTCTTCAAGATGCACGTTACAATATCAAGGTTCTAGGGTTTGGGCATTTGCAAATGCCCTTACTTATAATCCAACCTTAGGGTTTCTTAGGGTTTTAGCTCAACACTTTAGATCGTGTGGCTAAGATTAAATCACATCCTAGGGTTGAGATTATACTTTAAGTATGGCATGGATTAATGAATATGGACGACAGAGATTAGATTGGATTGGATGGTTGTCATTAATTGGGTTTATAAATACATATTTTATAATAAATATATTATAATATAATATAAAATATTATATTAAAAATAAAATAATATTAAAATAAGCCCAATTGGGTTAGGAAATGGCAGGAAAGGGCTAAAGTGGGCCTTTTGAATGCGAGAAAGGTGTATGATGGACAAGTGGGTGGTGGGATGGTTAGGATGGAGGATTAGTGGCTATAATTTGGTGTCTATTGATGCCATTTTTGTACCATATTGCATGAAACACAATATGGTGCAAAAATACGAGACACCTGCATGGGATATGGGTGCAGAAGCAGCTTCTCTTTGTTGTTGGATTTGGGCATTGATGTTGAAGACAAAAGAATAAAGAATTTTTGGAATTTGCATAGCTTACCCCCTCAATTGGTGAATGAGAAGCATCTCACGAGCCAATTAAAAAATAATTTTATGCAAGTGATGAATGATGTAATGCAATGTTATGTGATTGTGGACGATATGAATGATGTAAAATATGATACCGTTTTTCCCCAACGATGGAAAATGGAGTTGGTGTATAATACCATGTGATTGTGGATGATATGAATGATGTAAAATGTGATACCATTTTTTCCCCAACGATGGAAAAAGGGGGTTGGTGTATAATACCATGTGATTGTGGATGATATGAATGATGTAAAATGTGACACCATTTTTGCCCCAATGGTGGAAGAGGGATTTTTTTCAAGTGTAGATGTCATGATCATGTAATATGTATCCCATTGTGGGAAATAGAGATCAAATTGTGGTTGCCCCAAATGTTGGGATGATTCGATGTTGTTGAATAGTGTGCTTTTTGAGGCCATTGATATGCAAGTATGATGATGCAGGGTACCGTGGATAGCCTATTAGTGACTGTTCTCATAATTGGAACTAATCATCCTAGCTAGTGCCGATCATTAGGTTTTTGATGAATATGATGAAATTTGGGTGATTTGTGTTCATGTTTTAAGCCTCACGAACTAGGCCATCAATGAAAGCAGTTGTGCAAATTTTTCTTGGTAAGGTTTCACTCCAAAATGTGAAGTGCCCAATGTGATTGTGATCTTGGACAATGAGATAATTGATGATGATCATGGTCAAGTGTCCTTATTGTAGGTTATTCATCTTACTGAATTGCATGGATGCAAATTGCTGCAATCACCAAGTTGATAGGATAACCCACTAGATACAAGGTTCGCTTACCATCTACTCAACAAGACAAAAATGTGATGTATGATGAGTGATTCATGAAAGATGATGATGGAAGAATATTTGATGGAATGTCGATTTTGTGAAAAATTTGACCTCAATTGACAGGTTTTGTAATGCGATATGTGTATTTGAATAATTTGGTTTGTTCTCACAAAATATGCATGTAAAATAATTTTTGTTTTCACAAAATCAAATTTTATAATGTATATGATATGTGGATGAAATTTGGTGAAATTTGGAGGAGGTAAGCTACTATTTTGAGTGATTTTGTCTTTATGCCTTTTTAGCACCAAGTGTGTGGCTACACCTGGCGTACTCTGTAGGCACCCACGTGTGCCTAGGTTCACCCGTAGGCACCTGCATGAGCCTATAGTTTGTAGGCATAGGTCTGTATCTAAATGCACTAAGGAAAGATATCAATAGCTTTCTGAGTGAATTGTGAGGCTTAGTTGCATGCTTGGTACTTTGAGAAGCTGCGTCTAGTGAGTGGAGTGGGTGTGGTGGGCTTAGTGAGGGTAGTGGACATTTGTGTGTGGAGGCTATGGAGGAAGAGGGTTTAGATGTTTTTTGTGGAGCAGAGGCACCATTTGCCTCGATAAGACATTTGTTTTTTTCTTTAGTGTTTTTTTTTTGTATGGATGTAGTATTAATACTAATTAAATGTTTTTGTTATTGTAGTTGAGGTACATTGAGCCTTGACATCGCTTCTCTCCTCTTGTTCTGGGGATGAGGAAGAAGCTCTCAAATGAGTATTAGGAGCTTTTGGGTAGGGTGGGCTTGGAGGGAGTGGCTAGGCTAGATGTAGTGAGGGCAGATGAGGGGTACCTCTCATAATTGATTGAGAGATGGGATTCTAATCGAGGGACCTTCCAGCTACCGACTCGGGAGGCTACTATCACCCTTGAGGATGTATACCACATCCTCAAGGTGTCAGTGGAAGGGGAGAAGGTGGTGGTTGGTCGGGAAAAGAAGGTAGATATGGAGAGGATGTTTAGGGATCGATGGTGGGAGGCTTGGATGGGAGATGGGGGTATATGCTATTTGAGCATGTACAAGGTGAAGGAGTTGGATGCGCTCCCAACCTTGATATTGTTCATATTAGTGAACATAGTGCTATCCAATAGCACTAGATGTAGGTTCCCTTGGAACCTATTGGGTTTGGTGAGTGATCTACTCATCAACCCAAGAGAGTATGTGTGGGCTCCTGCATTTCTAGCATAGTTATACTGGGAGCTCTATGAGATTATGCAGAGGAGGAGGAAGGGGATTGGGTGCATCTTCCTCCTATAGTGCTAGGCTTGGAAGTATTTTGTGGTTTCTTGGCCAGAGGGGTTGTCGTGTCTGACATGGAAGATGGGAAAGCCTTATGCTAGGTTATGGGTAGTGGCAGAGGAGGTGCAGCCGAGTTGGGAGGTGCATACCAACCAGTGGTATCAAGATATGTGGTCGAGATTGACTCGGGTGAACATGATATGGAGGCCATGGTGAGGAGCTTGGTGGGATGGTGATAGGAGGCAGCTGCATCGGGTGAGGCAGGATCGGTGGTTGGTTGGGTAGAGGGATGAGGAGGTGGAGTACTTCTAGTACTCATGGGTGTTGAGGTAGTTTGACTTACCTCAAGGTGTGCCAGATGAGTCGGTGTTGTATCGATATCGATGAGGTGAGGGGATGCTTCCATGTGCAGAGCCATGGTAGATGCATATGGAGGATGATGAGCATTTGGAGGTCCTCGATGTAGATGATGCCAGGGTGACTCTCGAGTATGTAGCTTGGTTTGGTGCCCAACTAGTATGGGTACCAAAAGTGGTTGGTGATGACACAGAAGCTATGAGGTCGAGGGTGACTCCTAAGAGGATGAGGCCTCAGTGATCAGTGAGTCAAAGGCAATCAAGGGGATCAGCCCAGTAGGTTCCAGAGATGGGGTTGTCATATGAGGAGAGAGAGTACGATGATGAGGAGATGGGTGAGATCTCTGAGATGGCTAGGTTATGGGATAAGCTAGAGCAGCTTCACAAGGAGCGAGAGACTACTCTTTAGTCTCATAGGGCTGCTCTTATGGAGCGATATGTTGCCATCTCAGGTTTGGAGGTGGAGGTAAGGACACAATGGTCAGCATTGGCAAAGAGGGACTTGGATAATGTTGGTTTGTAGGCTACCATTACTCGACTGGAGGTAGAGAGGGAGGCAGTTAGGGTTAGTGATCAGGCGGTGATCACAAGGCTTTAGATAGAGATGCTAGTGAAGGAGCGTCGACATCAACCTAACTTGCGGTGATTGTGGGCCAAGGAGGTGTATGTAAATTCCTTGGAGGATTTGTGTATGCAGCATCATATTACATTGTCTGATCCTCCTTCTTCTATGTCTGAGCCATCTAGGAATATTGAGTCTAGGTAGAGTCTGGGGCTCCTACTAGGTCTCAAGGGCCCCCCCTGGGGCATTTGCTGGGGGCGTAGGGGCACTATTTTGTATATGAGCCGGGGGGCTCTCTTGTCCCCTGGGGGTGTTTTTTTTTGTGTTTTTTTTTTTTTGAGGGGTTTTTTTTTTTTTTGTTTTTTTTTTTGGGGTGTTTGTTTTTTTTTTTGTGGATTTTTGTGTTTTTTTTTTGGGGCGTAGGGGGCGCCAATGTATATGAATGATGTTTATGTGGATTATTAATGCCAGCTAAATGACATGTGTTATGGATGATTAATGCAAGTAAATGTATAATGAATATAAACTATATGAGAGGAATGCATAGTGTTTGAATGATCTTTTTATAGTTCAAAAATTTTATTGGCCATTTTTGTAGTCCATTGTTTGGCAATCGGGGGTACCGAATTTGGCTGTGTTATGCAACTTTACTTACGATGGGGATACAATTGTTGACATGCAAGAAGATAATATGTTGATATGGGAGAAGACATGGATGTTGATATGGAAGCATATATGGAAGAAGACATGGATGTTGATATGGAAGAAGATATGGATGTTGATATGGAAGACTGAAAGGTTTTCAAAGACTCAAACATACTAGTGTCCTCAACCAAACTCACTAAGGTTGTCTAACTTTCTTTAGGACCAAATGTGTGTGCGAGTGAGGTTCAATTACCAAGTCTTGAGTATGACAATGACCCTATCCAATCAAGTACCAGTGTGTGTGCACTGAATTTCATTAACCCATTATGAGTAGATTTAGGTATGACCTATTATGGAGATGACCTGAGGCTAGCTTGTCCTTATGTGCATTCAGAGGTCTCCCTTTTTGTAGGAGAGACATGTCACCTCGCATGAGCTTACTCCACTGTCAGTCAAGCATCTATAGCCCCGGTGGAGATTCACTCCATATTCCAATGGGATTGATCTTTTAGACCTTGGGGATGAATACCCATCCTTGTTAGGGGCGTGTAGTATGAATCCTTATGACTTTAGGGATCAAGGGTGTTTGGTATTTTATTGATGAATTTTGTATAGATATTTGGGGAGTCGGATTCTCAACCGAGGTGTGATGAGAATTTTTACCCTATCCTTACTACTCTATGTTTTTATATTTATGTTGTGGAAATCAATTATGGTAGTGGTGAGAACCATTATTTTTGGACTATGACGCGTGATGGGATAAGCAAGGGATATCTCCTCTTTGCCTCAAGGTACTACCCAAGTATGGTACTAGACCCCCCTATCTCATAATGTTTTTAAGGTGTGATGGAATGTGATTGGTTCAAGATTGTTTTATGATCGATAGGGAATGCTCAAGACTTTCTTAGTGTATAAATTGTGTTTTTGGTCCTAAAGAAAATCAGACATCCGTTTGGAGGTTGCTTGCTACACTAGTAATGGATGAGTGACTGAAAATCTAGGACTTATGATTTTTGACACATGATGTGGTTGACATATGAATTTTGTGAGGGTTGCATGATTTATTCAAACTAGGTACCCCCAATTTGTATAACTTAACTTTTTTTGTTTGTGGCCATATCATCATTACTATGTCAGATCATTGAACATGGGATGAGATGAATGCAAATGTATATGCCTAATGCAATGGAGTGTTGATATGCAAATGGAAATTGTACAATGTATGGGACTATGTATGATTTAATGTATGCAAATGAAACAATCCATGAATGCAAAAATGAAAATGCATTTCAAATGCCTAAATGTAAATGCAAATGGAATGTATGCAATGTGGGAATGCCTATGTGAATGATTTTTTTTTTTTTAAAGCCATGTATATATACATATAAAGTGTCACTTTTAACAATAGAATGCCTAGAAAAGGACCCCCAGATGAGGAAGAGCTAATACCAGTGTCAAAAATCAATACAAAAGTGTATTGCTCCATTAGGCTTACGAATGGGTATAAGGCTTGGATGAGGAAAGTCATATTTAGGACATACCTTATTAAGATTTTAGAAATCATTGCAAATATGTATTATCCCACTAGACTTGTGAACAGGTACAAGGCATGAGGTGTCATCCAAATCTTCATGTTTATCATTGCCTAACTATGCCTGAAAGGCCTTAGGACCGCTAGTGGAAAGTGACAGAGGTGAAGGTCACGGTGAAGGAGGAATGTAGTGGGCCGAAGCCTTTAGCAATTCCTTGGATAGGGTGAACTCTAAAAAGGAGGGTGGGGAGGAAATCCGGTCCAAGTCAATAAGGCTAATGTCAATTGGAATTGGCCTAGCCAAATCGTATGGATTGCGAAGTGGGGTAAATAATTCAATAGGATTCATATTGACCTAGCGGAAGGTGGGATGGTCTGGATGAATGGGTAGATGGAATGATGGAACCAATGTCAAGATGTAGTATCCCTGTAATAATGAATGTGAAAACATCAGAGCAACATTTTTTTTGGATTGTTTTGATGATTTTTTTTTTAAATTATGTACATATGTTACAGTTCTTGGCTGATGTGTGTGGCTCAAGGTGGATTACCAGGTGGGTTCGCTTGTTCTTGTGGAAGAAGTAGGCATAATATGGGATTATGGAGGGGGAACATTCAGAGGTAAAACTCTTCCTGTTGGGTGATGGGGACAATGGGTTGTGACTCCTCTTCGAAATCATCAGAAGCATTTGACATAACTTCAAACTCTTTGTAACTTTCATCGTTGGAATCAAATACAGGATAGGAGAAGTTTATGGGGTCATCCTCGTCTACTTCATCGATGCGAAGTTCTTGAAGGGATTTTTCAAGAGAGGATGTTGTGCGTAATGGATGGATGGGGTGGTCTTCATCATTGAGGCTAAGATTTTTAAATGCTTGCTCAAGAGAAATAGTGGAATATAATGGGGTATAGCCTAAACCGGAATGATCATGGGCACCTCTATATGGGACCTCTAAGATATCATGAATTCCTTGCTCATGGGAACCTAGACCTTGACCCTGCTAATTGAACATGTTAAAGTAGTGAGCTAGAAACTCTTCCATATTAGGTATGATGGCACATCTAGTCTCTTTTGGTTCTTCGGGTGGGTTTTCTCCAGTTGAACAATCCAACCCTCCATAAATAAATTTAATGCTATTTGGAGCTGCGCTCATGTCATAAACAACACCTATGGATAAGGAACGGTCTCGAGGACATCCAAAATCCTTGGCTATGGGAATGGCTAAGGGTGTGATGGTGACATCTTGGACCACATACTCACCTATACTAGGATTGGTGATGTGGACTTTGACTTGGGTTGATGTGGTTGATGATGGGCACCTATAGGGTTCTGGGTTGGCTTTGGATGGTGGTGAATTAAATATTTCATAGTCTGAAAGTTTGACTTGTGAAACATCAATTGATGGAGTGGGGTTGGATGGTGGTGTGGGATTAGATGGTGATAGATGGGGTAATGATGAAATAGAAGAAGTGGTTGTAGAAGAAGGGGTAGATTTGATGTACGATGTGTTAACAATAAATTGATTGTGACCACATGTACAAGAAGTGGATGTTTGAAGAGGTGATGTGATGGGTAGCTCCTCTAGGATGGGAACCTTAGAAGAGGATGCAGACATATAAGAAGAAGACAAATTAAGATATTATGTGGATGGATTCGATGATGGTGCCAAGAATAGATGGGTCGAAGGTAACATGGATTCATAATGATTTTAAATGAAATTACATTACTTAAAAGGTCCGACATCTACAAGGATGTAATGGAATTGTCCATCATGAACATATTTCAAGCATTGGTGGAGAATATAAGGAACACATTTCATTTCCCTCATCCAAGGTCTACCAAGGAGTATATTATAAGCCATGGCTCCTTCCAAGATGTGAAACATTGTGTGCAATGTTCTGGCCCCTACTTCTATGGGTAAAACAACAATGCCAACTATGGTACACAAAGCATCGTTAAATGCTTTGAGGGTGAATGATGATTTGGAAATGTGGGATGGAGGTAATTTGAGGTGACTAAGGGTAGTGGTCATAATGATATTTATGGATGAGCCAGTATCAATTAGTACTTTTTTGAATGGCTTTCTGTATATTAAGGCCAGTATGTGCAATGGAGGGTCTACTGATTTAGAATTTATTGACTTTATCTCAAAGTCATAGAAGGTGATTGATGGCTCCATTCATGTCCTAAAACTCCCTACAAAGTTGTTGAAGGCATTAGAGTCTTGGGATTCTAACTCAATTGACTTGAGTATTTCCTTCAAATATTCTCTATGCCTAGGGGATTTTTGGATAAGCTCATACACAAAAATTTTGGCTGATGCCATTTTCAAACTAGTGGTTAACCGGCTAGTTAAGGTTATTGTTGGCCTTATTGGATGAAGGATGGGCTGATTAGATGGATTGGATAGATCGTTGGCCTCTAGTGACCACATGAACTTCTCCTACAAATTTTTGATACTGTTGGACATTATTTACTTGGTTGGAAGGTTCTTGTTGATTTTTACCTCCTACATTATGTTAGACCTCCCCATGTTTAGGTAGAGGTGTCTGATATATGCCCAAATTTTGGTTTTGTGGAGCTAAGGGGTTATCCACGTTAATGGCCCCTAGGTGTATGAGGTCTTGCACTATGTTATTGAAAACATGGCAAGAGTTAATATCATGCCCATTTTGCCTATGGTATGGGAAAAAAAAGTGCTCTCTATAACTTTTAGGCCTTTTAGTGGGGTCATCGGGCCTAATTTTAGGTAAGGCTAATTTATTGGTATCATAAAACCTTTGAAATAGGGATAAATACGACTCTGCTAAGGGAGTGTATTGTCGTTGGGGCTGATTGAATTGGCGATGGGTAGGTTGTTCCATAGTTGGAGTTGTGTTTTGTACCATTGGTGCTTGGGTTACTGATGGGACTGCATGATAGGTAATTTGTTGTTGCACTAGTTTTTGAGCCATTATAGGCTAGCTCATGACCACTTTATTGACTTGATTAGCTATGTTAGCTATTGAGGCTTGTGTGGATTTATTTTGGCCAAATTGATTATTTTGGTATTGACCCTTAGTTTGCCATTCCTTCTTCTTAGTCTTAATAACACCCTCTTGGATTTGTATCTCCTCAATGATACTAGCTTATGCTAAATATTCTTCAAATTTTCTATAGGTATTTAGCTGTAGCATCCAAGAGATGGGTTTTAAGCAACTCTTGGTGAAAAGTTTTATAATTTCTTCCATTGGTAGGGAGAATAGTAACTTTTTTATTACTGCCCTCCAATGGTTTCCAAAATCATAGATAGGCTCATCATCCATTATTTCAAATAATATATGTTCGATAATGATACCTTATTTATAATATTGATGGCGAAATGCTCAAAGAATAAGTCCATAAATTGGTCAAAAGTATAAATACTATGTGTAGGCAATTGATTGTACCATTTAATGGCATATCCTCCTAATATTTGAGGAAATGTTTAGATCATAAGAAAATTATCATCGCTAATCCGAAAACATGCATGAACAAATCAACTCACATGCTCCTTGGGATCCTTAGTTCCTCTAAACTTGTCAAGTTTTGGTACTATAAAATCTTTCAGATATGGCGATGATGGTACCGAAGGGTGGATTGGTTGATGGATCAGTTGGCTTAAGGTTAGATTTTGGCTTGTTATTCCTAGTGATTTTTGCATCAATTAATAAATTTTATTTTGTATTGCCTAGAATTGAAGATCTTCTGCTGAAATGTGAGGGTCTTGGATTATGTGGTGGTTGGTTGATGGGCTAGATGGGAGATTTTGGGGTGTGACCATCATGGTATTATGAAATGAGTTGGGTTGGGTATGTGGTGAATATTGATGGTTAAAATATGGGGATGATTTGTGAAGAGGTTAATGGAAGAATGAATTGTGTGGTTGGTTGGTGGCAATGTGTATGGAGGTTGATTTGGAACTACTTGGATCATAGGGTTTGTGTGGACCGACTATTTTCCTCTTGTTCATTGTGAAAGCAACTTATTTATGAGTCCTAATGTATCCGTGAGTTCTTGATTTGACCATGTGTCAAAGTATGTGGTTGTGGCTAGATGAGATGATGGAAGGGTGGATGATGATGTATGAGAGGGCATGGTCATTGTGGCTAGGTGATATGATGGAGGTATGGATGATGATAGATGAGAGGACATGGGCATGGAGCAAGTTGCATTTGATGTGACAACTTATGAGGCAACATTAACATACTCCTCATATAATGGGTTGGAATAGATGGATGTGGGGTAAGTGTCTGGAACACTTAGATGTTGTTGTGGTTGGCTCGTGGAAGAAGGCATATCATATTCATAACCTGAATTATGATATCCTTGGGTAAGGTGGGCGGTAGCCAATTTGGGTTCTTCAAATCCCTCTTGGCTAAGGGGTTCTAAGACATAGTTGGAGGACTTGTAGATGGCCCTCACTTTGTCCATGTCTATGTGGGTGGTGGCTATTTCCACATTGTGTGGAAGGGTTCCTACTTGAGGTAGGGATGGATATGATGATCCAGATGAAGTAGTCTGAACCATACTCGATAGGTTGGCTTCCAAAGTAGTGAGAGCATGGAAAGTGTTTTCCATTAAACCACTTTGATTTATTAATTTTTTTTATTGTATCGTTAGCACCATAAAGTAGTTAAACCAAATATTCAAAGTTTATCAAAATCACACAGACTAAAAACTTTTTTAGAATTTAAAGTAAATAAAACAATCAATCCTAGGTTTCACCATGCGTGTCTTACCTCATTCATTAATTATTTTCTCTCGTTAATGTGAGAATATTTTTTTTAGAATTTTTGGCTTGTGTGTTTTGATGTAACTTAATATTGCTTAAAGAAAACAAAGGTAAAAAACTATGGCTAGTTGAGGCAAGGAGATTCTTGTTGGTAATGACCTCCATAAATTTTTCTTGGGGGTGGTCCTATGGTTTCTAGGGTAGATATTGGTGGATGGAAATCACTGCCACCGTCACCAAATCTCAAGCAATGGCTAGTTATGAAATCCAACCACTACTATTAAAAAGTGAATCATGCAAGTGTGTGTGATTAATTTTATTAGATCTCTCATTCTCTATGGTGTGCAAACAATATTAAAGATTACTAACTTTACTAATCTAAATTAGAAGCCAATATAAAGATGTAAATTTCACCTAAAGAGTGTGGAGTACACCCTTAAAATCCCCTGCCTACAAGTGATTAAAATCACAAGAGCAACTGGAGGGTTCGTCCACATCTCTGCCAAAGGGGCCAGCCTAGGGTAGGATTACTTTATGCGTCAAGATGTTGTTCCTATTTAGATATGAAAAATTGAAGTGATCTTTAACCCTAAAATGTGAAATATAGGATGCTTTTTTATTTCATATGCACTCAAAATGAAAATAATAACCTAGATCTACAACTTTAGAACAAGAAATGAATTTTGTGTAATTAAATGCACACAAACCCTAAATGTAATTTGCTAAGGATTATTTCCTAGATTACTTAGTGTTAAGTTATTTTTATAACCCAAAAAAAATGAAAAACTGCAAAAAAATACATAATATGTAAATAACAAAATGACAACTGGGGTTATGGCACTTACTTGGAAGCCTTAGCTCTACTCCAAATCATTTCTAGGCACATCTAGGCACCTATGTAGGCACAACAGGGCACCTGTGTAGGCACAACAGGGCACCTGTGTAGGCACAATAGAGCACCTATGGTTGTCTACAGTCATTGTTGAATGCCTACGTAATCTCTGAAAGTGTTGTAGAATGCTTCAGAAACCCTAGCGATGAGATCGATGACTTCTACGCTTCTAAAAATCCTATAGAAATAAAATCAAGTTAGCAAGGTAAATCAATTTTAAATAATGAAACCCTTGTGGGGTCCCACCGTGATCACCATTTTTGAAGATGAAAACATAACAATTAAACAATAAAGAAATCAAATACCCCAAAGAAACACAAGATTGCACAAATAGATAAATTTATTCAATGAACAGGGGGGGAGATAATAAACTCCTTTTGATACAATATGTACTCAATGAGTATTTGATACAAATATATACAAGATGCTAGGGTTCTCCTAAACCCTAGCTACAATAATGAAGTATCTTCAAATAGTGTGTCCTCGCTTCCAATGGAATGAGTGGGCTTCAAATATCCGATTCCGGACCACTTTAGATTTAGCAGCCATTCAATAATAGATATAATCTGTAGATCTATATACACACAAATAAAGGAAGAGATTAATAACATCTGTGAGGGCTCCATAGTGTGAGACCCTCAGATATCAATAAACCCTAACTAGTAATGTAACTGGCATATGAAATCTATAGATCATGTAATAGAATAACACAATAATGATATACCTTGCTTGTGATGATATTTTGTTTTGTTATTGTAGTTTTGATAGTATATGGCATGACACAACAGGCTCTGATTCATGCTTTAGTGATAACAGTAGGCTCGAACATGAGTTTCATAGGATTTGGAGTGAGCCTGCAACACAGCAAGAGCAGGCATGCACTTGGCAAGCTCTACAGTGAGCTTCACAAGCTCTAGAGGGCACCTGAAGTGAGGATAAAATTTGCAAAAGTAGATCACGAGGATTACGACAAATGTGGCGTATGGGAAATTATGGGGGTGATGGAAAATAATGAGGGGATGCATATGGAGAATGGCTGGAATAGTAGAAACACGATTGGCTAGCTAGGGCTTTGGATCTTTAGAACTCTATATTTTTTGCTTCACTAGGGCTTCGCCAATGACTTCTTCAGGATGCACATTACAATATCAAGGTTCTAGGTTTTGGGCATTTGCATATGCCCTTACTTATAATCCAACCTTAGGGTTTCTTAGGGTTTTAGCTCAACACTTTAGATTGTGTGGTTAATATTAAATCACATCCTAGGGATGAGATTATACTTTAAGTGTGGCATGGATTAATGAAGATGGACGAAAAAGATTAGATTGAATCGTATGGTTGTGGTTAATTGGGTTTATAAATACATTTTATAATAAATATATTATAATATAATATAAAATAATATAAAAATAAGCCCAATTGGGTTAGGAGATGGCGGGAAAGGGCTAAAGTAGGCCTTTTGAAGGTGAGAAAGGTGTATGACAGACAAGTGAGTGGTGGGATGGTTAGGATGGAGGATTAGTGGCTGTAATTTGGTGTCTACACAGAGATAAAAAATGTGGTATGCCCTAAAGATGACTTTTCACTTCCTAATATGGATCAAATCCCACTCCCAACTTAGATTTTATAGCTGGGAGTGGGATGTTATCCCTTATGGATGGTTTTTTATGATACAACCAAATTATAATAGCCCCTGATGACCAAGCTAAAATAGCTTTTATCACACCTTGGGGGACCTTTTTTTGGAAAGTCATGCCCTTCGGTTTAAGTAATGTTGGTGCAACATATCAAAGAGCTATGACATACATTTTTCATGATATGATGTATGACATTTTACATGATTATGTTGATGATATTATAGCTCGTTCTACTAAAGAAGATGATCATATTAATGATTTAAGAAAAGTGTTTGACAGATTAAGAGAATATCTAATACGTTTAAACCTAGATAAATGTGTATTTGGAGTAAAATATAGAAAATTATTAGGAGTCATTTTTTCTATACGAGGCATAGAGATATATCCTTTAAATATTAAGGCTATTCGTGATATGCCACTGCCTAATAACATATCCGAATTAAGAAGTTTACAAGGAAATTTATAGGCTATTCATCGCTTCATTGATAGATTGGTAGATAGAATAGAACCTTTCCTTAAATTACTCAAGAAAAATACTTTCTTTCACTAGGATAAGGAATTTCAAGAATATTTTGATAGTGTTAAACAATATCTTCTCAACCCTCCAGTGCTTGTTCCACCCAGACCGAATTGTCCCTTTATTTTGTATATTTTTGCTTCAGAACTTGTACTTGGAGCTATGTTGGCTCATATTGATGATGAAAAGAAAGAACGAGCCACATATTACATAAGTAGATAAGTTATGAAACAAGATATACTCCATTAGAAAAACTTTGTATAGCAATTGTGTTTTCTACACAAACATTGCATCATTATATGCTTAGTCAGAAAACATATGTTATTGCCAATTATGATCCCTTAAGGTGCTTGATGAGTAGACCATACTTATCAGGATGTATAGCTAAGTGGGTTCTTTCTCTTAGTGAGTTTGAACTCATATTTATCAGCCAAAAATCTATAAAAGGCCAAGTTATAGCTGATCAGTTAGCTTCTGCTCCTATAGAGTCTACTCAAGCCATGAACATCAAGTTTTCGGATGAATGTCTTAATTTAGAAGAAGATCATTATAAAACTTGGACATTGTTTTTTGATGAAGCTATATGTATGAGTAGTGTAGGTGTAGTAATCATATTAATGTCTCCTCAAAAGCACCTAATACCATTATATTTTAAATTATAGTTTGCTTGTACTAATAACACTACAAAATATGAGGCTCTAATCCTTGGATTATGAGCCACTTTAGCATTGAAAATTAAAATTTTGTTAGTTTTTGGAGATTCTCAGCTCGTGATAAATCAAATTAATGAAGTTTACCAAACATGAGATGAGAAAATTTGACCTTATAAAGAGTATGTGGTTAAGATTATTTCGTTATTTGAAAAAGTAACTTTAGAAGCCATTCCTCGAACTAGCAACCGCGCTACCGATGTTATGGTCGTGACTGCTTCCTTGTTACCTTTGGAGTTGGATGATGAATATGCTACTATCATTATATGCAAACTCCAAGAACCTACCTCCTCTAAATATTTCTTAGAACCATTGGATGTATTTTTTATTAATGAGATCACCCCAGAACCTTGGTACATAAACATCTTTAATTTATTGCAAAATGGAACCTTCCCTGAAGGACTAGATAAAAGCCAACATAGATTATTGCATACGTGAGCTTTTTGTTTTATAATAGTCGGTAATACTTTATATAAAATTTCCTTTAAGGGTATTTTGTTAATATGTCTAAACCTAGAATAATCTAAGAAAGACTTAAGTGAAGCCCATGATGGATCTTGTGGCAGACACATTAGTGGAAGTGCCATTGCTAAAAAGCTCCTTAGAATGGGTTATTTTTGGCCTTCCATGGAAAAATATGCTAATTATTATGTGCATCATTGTGACAAGTGTCAAAGACATGCTGACCTTGTACATGCTCCTGCTCAAGAAATTCAAACCGTAGCTTCCCCTTGGCCCTTATCTAAATGGGGTTTAGACATTATTGGTAAAATCAATCCTGTCTCATCTAATGGTCATAAGTTTATAATAACTGCAATGGAATATTTTACAAAGTGGGTTGAGGCTATGCCTTTAGCTTCTTGCACAAGATTTCAAGTCTCTAAATTCTTTAATCAAATAATTTGTAGATTTGGAATTCCATATAACATTATTTTTTATAATGGTACTTGTTATAAAAACAAATATCTTAAAAAAATGTGTCAGAAATATAAAATTCAACATAGATGGTCTACTCCTTATTATTCACAAGGAAATGGCCAAGTTGAAGCATCTAATAAACATTGATCAAAATCCTAAAAATACTGGTTAATAAAATAGTTTGTGATGGGTATATACAATTATATCCTGCTTTGTGGGCTTATCAAACTAGTGTTCATACTCCTATGGGCGCTTCACCTTTTGTCTTGGTCTATGGTGTTGAAGCAGTTTTTCCATTTGAGTTAGAAGTTCCTTCTTTAGCTCTTTTACTTCAAGATGCTAAAGTAGGAGATGAATATCGTGCTGCCAGATTAATTCAGTTGGAACTTCTAGATGAAAAGAAAATCCATGCTTTAGAACATCTTCGTGCCTACAAAGAAAAACTTAAAATTCATATGCTAAGAAATTTCATAATAGATCGTTTGAAATTGGCGATCTAGTTTTAAAATAAAATAAAATAAATACAAATGCAACAAAATACCTTAAAGATAAATTTGAGCCCAATTGGCTTGGAGCATACATCATCACTACGAACTACTAAATTTGGATCGGGTGCATATATATTGGCTACCTTGGATGGAAAAGATCTCAAGGAACCCATGAATATTATGCACCTAAAAAGATATTACGCATAAATTCAAAAGTATCATCACTGTAAATAGTTGTAAATAATCTTCCATGTCTTCCATGCATTTCAAAAATCCAAAAATACCCACAAACCCCCCAAAAAAAAAAAAAAAAAAAAAACCAACCCCCCAAAAAAAAACCCCCCCCCCCCCAAAAAAAAACCCCCCCCCCCCCAAAACAAAAAAAAAAAAAAAAAAAAAAAAAAACATTTATCAATACATTGTTCCAAAACAACATCAAAATTCTCTTTTCATCACAAAAAAGCCTTAATATTATTCTTAAGCACCACCTATGCTAGCAACCAAGGTAACCTGCAACTATTCTGATTACATAGGAGTAGTCCCCCCACTACTCTTGAAAGCACTAAATTCAAAGGCGAGATACCCTATATCTATCTCAAAGCAGTAACAGACACTCCTCCTAATCCTAATGTGAGACCAGGAACCCCTACTAACCTCTATAGTTCCCAGTCTTGACTATCAGAGGAGGTAATCATCCTACCCCTGATGCATACCTATAGAATCCTCCACATGTCCTCAAGTGTGGGAGCCATCTCTCTTGTATGTAGCCAAAAATAGGAAGATCCAAGATACCATCACTCTGCAAGTGCCGTCAATAGCACCATATTTGCCACATTCCTAATACCAATCATTTCCAAGGTGGTCCTCTCCTTTGCACTCAAGGCTCCCAAATATGCCTAGAGTCCATCATATCTCCACTCCCTACTTTTTAGAGTACCTTTCTATAAAAAGAAAAACAAAAAAAATTAATAATAATAATAAAAAAATTAATTAGAACTAATTTTTACCTTTAGTCAAAATCTTCATCAATCCTATCAAAATCACCCTAATTTTAACAGAATCGCCTCTATTTTGACATAATAAAATGCTCGATTTTATGAAATTCGGCCCTACTTTGTCAAAATCGGCCACTATTTTGCAAAATCGCCTTAAATTTTGAACACGCTTTTGCAAAACCCTAGGCAATTTTTCCAAAATAGGGGTGATTTTACCCCAAGCCATGAAAAATGGCAAAGCTAACCTAAAATACAAAACTTTAACTTAAAAATGAAAAAATTAAAAGTAAAATTCAAATAGATACCTATTAGAAACTTACCTTCACTCCTTGTCGCACTAAATAAGCTCGATGAGTCACTCCCGCCATGGGTTCCTCCAGAGCACGTTTCTTTTCTAATTGGTAAAAAATAAAAATGGAATATATTTTTTACCCCTTTTTACTATTTAAGTCAAGTTAAAAATTAAACTTTTCGATTTTTCACTAATTTTGTGAAATTAATGTAAAAATCGAAGGGGCAACATAATAAACTATTAAAACAGTAAATTCGAGCTGTGAACTAAAATACATCCATTTTTTTTTCTACCTCAAAAATGTACCATTTTATCTTTAACGACCTTTTTTTCCAAAAAGATCGCTAAAGAAGGGGCAAAATGTAGTAGGGTAAAATTGAGACATCTAATTTACCTCAAGGTTAAAAAATTCAAAATTAACTCAAAGGTGGGCTAAAACGGTCAGAAAACCAACCTCCTCATTTTTTGTACCAACAAACTTAAAAGTATTTACCATTGGACAAAATCGCCCATCAATCAACATAATCGCCTGGCGATCGATGGAATCGCCAGGCGATTTTGTCCCAAAATAGAATTTTTCCAAATTTATTAAAAGAAAAAATCCAGTTTAAAACCTTTTACCTGGTTTAGCCATCATTCAAATTAGGAAGGTTGGAAAGTATATTGGATATGGAAAACATAGGAGGGATCAAAACCTCCTCCATATTTAGCCTAACCTCCCAACTCCCTCAAATCCCCCCTTGGCCCACTTAATTTAGGCCCTTTTTTCCCTTTTCCCCCTGGCTGTTTGGAATCTGATTACTTGATATTGCTTTTGAACTCCCTTGAGGATCCCTCGCATCAATTTGCTATGTAATTCCACCTCCCAGCATCCCTATTTTCATTTTTTGTCATTGCAGGTCCCAGTTATAATCGCCCCAAATATCAGCATAATCGCTTGGTGATTAACAAAAATGGCAAGTGATTTCATCAGAGAGCAGGCAATTTTGTCAGAGAATACATGATCCTATCTTCAGATCAATTGGGGGCAAGGATTCAAATTATTGTTTGCATCTCTTTCCTTATTTTATGTTTTTCTATGCATTGTATCATGCCCATTTAATTTATTACTCAGCTTTAGATATTACATCTTGGTGTTCACCATCATTTCAATTAATTGCATCATAAAATCAGGAGCAGAATTGCATAAATTCATAGCATAGTAGGTTGAATTGTTATCATATTGTTCTCATGTTGTTTCATATCCATTTTCACATAGAAATTAAATATAATCTGTGACTTAGAGTATGAAAAACTATCATAATTTGCAAGAAACCCTGTTTTTTGTCTCCTATTTTCTATTAATTTTCTTGTTGTAGTATTGCAAAAAAATCACCTGCGATTGTGCCAAATCAAAGACAATTATGTATGGAATAGATATGATCCTAACTAAAATAGAGGTGATTCTTTTCTACTACAAGCCTCAGAATATTCATCAAACATTTGGATCAAGTAAGGTTTATAATTTCTTTCAGCCCCAGTTTTAGGCATTGCATTTCTATTATGTATCCATTGTCTACTATCTTCATTGAATCAAAATTGCATATATATATTTTTAGTCACATAAAGGCCAAACCTAGGTGTATGTATGATTTGAATTAAAAAGGACTCATCTAAAACAAATCCTAAAACCTAGGCTCAAAAACTACCACAAATGTTTCCTAGTGAAACCAAAAACTAATTTGTTGAAAAATCACCACAAGAAGGCACGATCAAGTGTCTCTCTTTCAAGGTGTAGATCTACTATTTTTCCATTGCCCTATGAGGTGCAGATCCATTAGTCTAGAGGAAAGGAATGCAAAAAATTTAGGCCTATAGTACGTATTATTTTAGTATCTCCTCAAAAACACCTCATACCTTTATCTTTCAAATTGCAATTTTCTTGCACTAATAATACTACTGAATATGAGGCTCTAATTCTTGGATTATGAGCCGCCCTAGCATTAAAAAAAATTTATTATTTTTGGGTTATTCTTAGATTGTGATAAATAAAATCAATGACATTTATCAAACATGAGATGAGAAACTTTGCCCTTATAAATATTATGTCCTTTAATTAATATCATTGTTTGAAAAAGTCAATTTAGAAGCTATTCCTAGAACTAGTAATGTGTTACCGATGCTATGGTTGCGGTTGCTTCCCTATTGCCTTTGGATTTGGATTATGAATATGCTACTATCATTATTTGCTGAATCCAAGAACCCACTTTTGCTAAGTCATGTCTAGAACCATTGGATGTGTTTCTAACCAATGAAAGTACTCTTGAGTCTTGGTATATAGATATCTTCAACTTTCTCCAAAAAGGAACCTTACTTGAACGTAAGCAAGTTGTTCACTTCATAATTATTGTTAATAATTTATATAGAAGATCTTTTGAGGGTATATTTTCAAGATGTCTTAACCTAGAAGAGTCTAATAAAGCTTTAAATGAATCCCATGATGGATCTTGTGGAGGACACTTTAGTGGTAGTATCATTGCTAAGAAGCTCCTTAGGATAGGATATTTTTGGCCTACCATGGAAAAGGATGCCAATGATTATGTGCATCATTGTGACAAGTTTCAAAAGCATGCTAACCTTGTCCATGCTCCTACTCAAGAACTCCAAGCTATATCATCTCCCTGGCCCTTTTTTAAATGGGGTCTAGACATTATTGGTAAAATAAATCCAGTTTCATATGATGGTCATAAATTCATAATAACTACAACTGAGTATTTTATGAAGTGGGTAGAAGCTATACCTTTAGCTTCTTACACAGGAGCTCAAGTTTCCAAATTCATTCTTAATCAAATCATTTGTAGATTTGGAATCCCATCAAATATTATTGTAGACAATGGAACTTGTTTTAAGAACAAATATGTTAAAAAATTATATCAAAAATATAAACTTCAATATCGTTGGTCCACTCCCTATTATCCATGGGGTAATGGCCAAGCTAAAGCATCTAATAAAACTCTAATTAAAATCCCTAAAATAATGGTTAATAAATCAGACTGTGACTGGCATATACAATTATATCCTTCCTTGTGGGCTTATTGAACTAGTATTAGTACTCCCACTAGCACTTCACCTTTTGTTTTGGTTTATGGTGCCAAAGCAGTTTTTCCATTTGAATTAGAATTTTCTTCTTTAGCTCTTCTACTTCAAGATGTCGAAGTAGGAGATGAATATTGCGTTGGCAGACTTAGTCAGTTGGAAATTCTAGATGAAAAATGCATTCATGCTTTAGAGCACCTCCGTGCCTATCAAGACAAACTTAAAAGAGTATATTCAAAGAAATTTCATAATCGATATATTGAAATTGGTGATCTAGTCTTAAAATAAAATCATAAAAATACTAATGCAAGAAAATATCTTAAAGGAAAATTCCAACCAAATTGGCTTGGACCATTTATCATCATTGCTAAATTTGGATCAAGTGCATATAGATTGGCTACTTTGGATGGAAAATATCACAAGGAAACCATGAATATTATGCATCTGAAAAGATATTATGCATAAAATAAAATAAAAAACTCATCATTGTACATAGTTGTAAATAATTTTCTCATGCATTTCAATATATTATCAAAAACAACCAAAAAAAAATTATTACAAAATCTAAAAATTTACAAATATATATATATATATATATATATATTTCCAAACCATTATTATATCATTAGCTATGCATCTATTATCTGCTAATATTGTAATTTATATTTAGTTTACTTCAGATAAATTCACAAGTTATCTTGAACCACGCACTAAAATTCACATATTTAATAAATTTTGATTTTATTGTTTTGATTATAAATCTCTCTTGTACCAAAAAAAACTATGAATTCATTAAATAATTTTAAGTTTTGAGAATTATCTTGCTACTTTTTGAACCAAGAACACACTCTCACATCTTAAAATGTTTTTTTGCAAATTTGAAAAGGGATATTACATAGTAAGTCTTAATATATTAAGAAAAAAGTTTCACTTGCTATCCTATCATGTGCATGGTCTAGAATATTGAGAAATTGGCAAACGGACAAGCTCCTCCCTACCTAAATAAAATCCCTTGCTATACATCTAATTTGAGCAAGTATCCCGAAAAATAAATAAAAAATAAAAAAAGAAAAGAAAAGTAAAGAAAGGAAAAAGAAAAAGAGAAAATACAAGAAAAATGTTCCAACCTTGTTTAGAAAAGGAAAAGAAATTCCTACCCTATAAATGTGAAGAAAATAAGGGGGTATTGAACTTGAATCCCTGGAATTCCTCAGTTATTCAAAAACCATGAGGTAAGCCCCATAACAGGTGATTTGTGCCCAACTTGCTTGACCTTGGGTAATTTCATTCACGTGGCATTATGTTTGTCACATTAGCAATATTATTTTGTATAGACCAATGTCTGCTTATGGATTAGCTATCTTTTGTTAATTTGATTTGCATAGTAGTTCAGTACCAATGCATGCACAAAATCATGGTTAATGAACATTTCACATTCACACACATTGGTTCATAAAAGTTTGCTTGTATCAATACCTTACTCAAAATCGGTAAATTAATCTCAATAAAGCACACATATTTGTTACTTGAGAGATTTTGTATCATCATAACAATCAAAACAAATAATGAATTCACAATTTCACACATTGATTCTAGATAAATTTGAATTTGTCTTTGAAATAAGTTAAAATATTTCTTTGGAATTTTGTTAAATAATTAATTTCAATTCTTTGCATTAGTTCTTACAAATTATTTTATCATCATAGAACAATAATTTATCTTAAATAATATTGCAAAAAATAAATAATTTCATATCATCCTGCATTTCATTTTGATTTTCGCGATGATGGTATAATTCTTAAGTACTTGTTGCATATAATTTCACACTTAGTAATTATATGCTTAGCGTAAGTCATCTCTCTAATTTTTCATGCCCAAAATTAGTCCATATATTTTCATAAAAAAAGAAAAAATTATTAAATAATATTTTTTGAACATGTGACACAATTATTTATCTTACATTACTTTACATTTTACAAAGAACAAATAATTTCATATCATCCTGCATTTCATTTTGATTTTTGCGATGATGGTATAATTCCTAAGTAATTGTTGCATATAGTTTCACACTTAGGAATTCTATGCTTAGCACAAATCATCTTTCAAATTTTTCATGCTTATACATTTTCACAAAACATCTTGTCCCAAAACAACATCAAACATTTTCTTTTCATCCTAAAAGACTTAAGATTTTTCTGAAGTATACGACCATTTATTTTTAGCAATATAAAAATATTCCTCACAAACATGATTAGATTCGTGACTTAGCGAGTCTTGAACTCCACCAACAATCACATAACAACACAACATCCTTCGAGGTCTATTGCTAAATCTATCAAAATTTATCATCACTCAAAAACACACTTTCAAAAACACATTTTTAAAAATCAAACCATATTATTTTTATGTTATTTAAGCATGATTAATAACATCTCATAAAACACCAAAACATGACCATCCAAAATTAAAATTCAAAGTAATAAAAACAAAATACATGAAGTCACATAAAGACAAAATATCCATATATATCTATATGTCAAAAATCCATATACAAAAATAAAGTTAGACTGATATGCCACAAATCATCAAAAAATTGGCATACTCAGGCAAACAGACCATACAAATATACAAATATCTAGGCTAGCTCCCTATAAGCCCTAGAGCTTTGTGCATCATCATATCTACTAGGGGGTGGAGGTGGTGGTCGCATCTCCCATGTCTTCATAGTAATCCTAGAGGAATTTGCCATGGATGTAGAGTGGGACGATGACCTAGAGTGAATCGATGTCGTGATATCTATAGGCAAAGGCTATCTCTGCTCTGCTAGTAATGTTAAAATATAGGGTCCAATAAAATGTCATATGTTGCATCACTCATGAAAGCTCATCTCCTATCTGACTCTGCTTAGATCGACCTATTTGAGTCAGTGTCATAGACCCAGCTCTCTATCCCTACTTAGCCCTAGCCTCTGCTAGCTCCCCCTCTAGCATATGAATCTTGTTGTGCAGACCTACATCTTGAGCTCTAGATTGCACTAGGTTTACCTCCAAAGAGTCTATCGTAGTCTTCTAGAGGGAATTTTCCCCTTTTAGCCTAAAAACCTCAGCTTGTAGAGCAACCATCTCACTTCTCTCCCCCTCCTCCAATACCCTCTTGCCCTTCTTGGGCAAGTAAGGTCTCTCCTTCTGATGAGTAGATGCTCCTCCCTCCTGCTGGAGAGATACCCTCCTCTCATGTCTATCCTGGTGGATTCATCACCTCTGAGATATGTGTCCACCCTGAGTGCAAGGATCTTGTCTCCTCGAAGAAGTATGTGTAATTGATTTCTCCTACTGACTAGTTGCATGACACTGTCTAAAAACTTGATCAGCTACATGCCTCACTGTGCTCCTCCATAGTGTCAACTAGATAATACAGATACTAGCATACCATTGTTGATATCTATCAGTAACCCCAACATCATATTTGGCCACTATCTCTATTGGAGAAAGTATCCCTACCTGAATAAAATCCCTTGCTTTACATCTACTATGAGAAAGTATCCCAAAAAATAAAAGAAAAAAAAGAGATAAAAGAAAATAAAGGAAAAAGAAAAATAGAAAATACAAGAAAAATATTCCATAGCAATAAAATCCCCTTGTTTAGAAAAGTAAAATAAATCCCTACCCTATAAATGTGAAGAAAATAAGGGGGTATTGAACTTGAATCCCTGATATTTCTCAGTTATTCAAAAACCATGAGGTAAGCCCCATAACAGGTGATTTGTGCCCAACTTGCTTGACCTTGGGTAATTCCATTCATGTGGTGATATGTCTATCACATTAGTGACCTTATTCTGTACAAACCAATGTTCACTTATGGATTAGCTAGATTTTGGTAATTTGATTTACATAGTAGTTCAGTACCAATGCATGCACAAAATCATGGTTAATGAACATTTCACATGCACACACATTGGTTCATAAAAGTTTGCTTGTATCAATACCTTACTCAAAATTGGTAAATTAACCTCACTAAAACACACATATTTGTTACTTGAGAGATTTTGTATCATCATAAGAATCAAAATAAATAATGAATTCACCATTTCACACACTGGTTCTAGATAAATTTGAATTTGTCTTTGAAATAAGTTAAAATATTTCTTTGGAATTTTGTTAGATAATTAATTTCAATTATTTGCAAAAAAATAATTTCATATCATCCTGCATTTCATTTTGATTTTCGTGATGATGGTATAATTCCTAAGTAATTATTGCATATAATTTCACACTTAGGAATTCTATGCTTAGCGCAAGTCATATTTCTAATTTTTCATGCCCAAAATTAGTCCATATATTTTCATAAAAAAAATGATTACATAATATTTTTTGAACATGTGACACAATGATTTACCTTACATTACTTTGTGTCTTACAAAGAACAAATAATTGCATATCATCCTGCATTTCATTTTGATTTTTGTGATGATGGTATAATTCCTAAGTAATTGTTGCATATAATTTCACACTTAGGAATTCTATGCTTAGCACAAATCATCTTTCAAATTTTTCATGCTTAACTTCATACATATTCACAAAACATCTTGTCCCAAAACAACAGCAAACATTTTCTTTCCATCCTGAAAGCCTTAAGATTATTATTAAGCATAGGACCATTTTTTTTAGCAATATCAAAATATTCCTCACAAACAAGATTAGATTCATGATTTAGCAAGTCTTGAACTCCACCAATAGTCACATAACAGCACAACATCCTTCGAGGTCTATTTCTAAATCTATCAAAATTTATCATCACTCAAAAACACATTTTCAAAAATCAAACCATATTTATTTTTATGTTATTTAAGCATGATTAATAACATCTCATAAAACACCAAAACATGACCATCCAAAATTAAAATGCAAAGTAATAAAAACAAAATACATGAAGTCACATAAAGACAAAATATCCATATATATCTATATCTCGAAAATCCATATACAAAAATAAAGTTAGACTGATATGCCACAAATCATCAAAAAAAATTGGTGTACTCAGGAAAACACACCATACAAATATACAAATATCTAGGCTCACCCTAGAAGCCCTAGATCTCTGTGCATCATCATCTCTACTAGGGGGTGGAGGTGGTGGTCGCATCTCCTATGTCTCCATAGTAGTCCTACAGGAAGTCACCCTGGATGTAGAGTGGGATGACGGGATAGAGCGAATCGGTTCTATGATATCTTCAGGCAAAGGTTGTCTCTACTCTATAGATACTGCTATAAAATATAGGATTCGATATAAGGTCATATTTTGCACCACTCGCAGAAGCTCATCTCCTATCCGACTCCACTCAGATTGACCTATCTGAGTCGGTGTCATATTCTCAGCTCTTTATCCCTCATGAGCCCCATCCTCTGCGATATCCCCCTCTAGTGTCTAAATCTTGTTATGAAAACCCGCATCTTGAGCTCTAGCTTGCACTAGGTTTACCTCTAAACACCCCATCATAGTATTTTGGAGGACATTCTCCCCTTGTATCCTAAAAACCTTAGCTCATAGAGTAGCCATATCACTACTCTCCCCCTCCTCCAATGCCCTCTTGATTTCCTAGGTGAGTAAGGTCTCTCCTCCTGATGAATAGATGCTCCTCCCTCCTATTGGAGTGATACCCTCCTCTCATGTCTATCTTAGTGGATTTGTCACCTTTGAGATATGTCTCCACCCCGAGTGCAAGGATCTGGTCTCCTTGAGGAATCCTATGTAACCGACTACTCCTGGTGACTAGATGCATGACACTATTAAAAAACATAATCAACTAACTGCCTCACTATGCTCCTTTGCGATGTCAATCATATAGGATGAATACTATCATACCACTATAGATATCTATTAGTAACCCCAACGTCATCTTTGACCATTGTCTCTACTGGAGCATAATCAGGCTCAGGGTATAAAAACTAATCCAATTTGGGAGCCCCATTAAAGGTGGTAGGATCCTGAGTAGATCTGGAAAAAGTGATATTCCTATGATGAGGAATATCTTGTCAGATCCCAAACTAGTGTTGCACCTGATCAGCATGGTGTAACTCTACCTCTCCCTCATGTATCTGTACCCAAATGGTCTGCCTGACATGAGCCAACTCAAATGCATCCTCCCCCCATCCCGATAGTCCTCTCCAAGGCCTCCACATAATTTCATCTAGTAATAACTCATCTAGGAGCCTCCGCGCTCCACTAAGGTTAACCTATCTCCCATGTACTCCCTATAAATGCCAATAGAATACCCTAGGTCTATCATCCTATACACCCAATTCTCTGTCTGCTGCTCAAACTAGAGGAAGCCCTATAGTCCACTAGATAGTTATGTGCTCCCAACACCACACCTGAAGAAAATAAGTCAATATCAATCCCTTCCCACCCTTGTAGACTACCCTATGCAAAAATTGGTATAATCTACATAGGAGGAAGGGACCCCAAGAAAAATGGATACTCTGATCCCTCATATTACAAACTACCTTTGCTAGTGTCCATGGTAACTGCACCCCACTAGGATGGCATAAAATAAATCCCCCCACAACACCACTCAATAACACATTCAATCAAGAAACTCCCTCAGTCATGTCGAATCTCTCAAGAGGAACACCACCCTTCCTCAGTAGAAATTTGGGATATCCTGTCAACCTCCTCATTGCCTAACCTTGGTTTCTAGATGTAACTATACGTGCACCCCTCAGTGGTAGTCTTAAAATATGCCACACATCCTCTAAGGTAGGAGTCATTTATCTAGTAGGTAAACAAAAACAAGATGACTATGGATACCACCTCTCTACTAAGGTTGTCAGTAGCCTCATATCTATTGCAATATGTGGCATCTGCACCACATTTTTTAGACCCAATACCTCTAGGTAGGTCAAATATAGGTCTGAAATGGTATCCAAATCTGCTTGGAGAGTCATATGTCTCCATTCCCTGTTCTTTAGTTCCTCTAACTGTTAAAATCAAACATAAAATAATAAAATATTAGTAACCATATTTAAAATATTTAATCGTATCAAAAATAGGCAATATTGTATCACTTTTGCTATATCGTATCGATTTTGCGATATTGTATCATATGATATCGCTAACATCGATATGATATTGACAAAATTGTATCAATTTCTTCAATATCGTATGATACGATATTGCGAAATCATTACGATTTTGCAAAATCATTCTGATTTTATGAAATCATTATGATTTCATAATTAGAGCTATGCAACGGCCACCATGCCCTAAAAATATAAATTTAATCAAAAATCAAACGAAAAAACATGCAAAATCTAAGTAATACATTCATACCCAGAATGCCCCATCTCCAGCCTGGACCAATTCGGTGCGATGTGTAACTCCTGCCATAATTTCTCTAGAGCTCTGACTCATGAAAAGGTAAAAAGCAAATGAGTTACTTTTTCATTTTACTTTTCTTATTTATTTCATCTTACTCCTAATTTTTGAGTTTTTACCCAAACGTCAATTTTGGTATAAAAACTCGAAGGGGGTACCATAAACATCATATTTTGAAACAACTTGCATAAAAACTTAAAATAATCAACAAAATTTGCAATAAAAATTTTGCTTTCTTGTAAAGCGTGTCGCACTTTTCTTTAACACAATTTTCTTTCAAAATTGCACTAAAGATGGGGTAAAATGTAGCACCTTAAAATTCACCCATTTGCATGAAAACATAAAAATTTGTAAAAACATCATATTTGCATTAAATTTGTGCTTCATTTATGAGATCGTACTATGATTAGCAAAATCATAGTATGACCCCCAAAATCGTAGCACTATTTTCGTCTTACGATCCTTGCGATCGGTGTACGATATCGTCGATCATAATACAATTTTGCCCAGAAATAAAAAATTCAAAAAAGGAAAACCATAAAAATTAGTTGAACGGTTTTTATCCCCGCCTGTGTAACTATGCAAGAAATACGAGATCGAATTCGTTCGGTCTCGCCAAGCTTAGAAGAAGTTATAACAATTCAATCTCCTCCCTATTTTGGACACTCCTCCCTACTTATTTAACTAGACCCTCCCTCTATGGATCCATCCACTTTAGAAAACTTTGCATAATTTTGCATCCTAGCTCTGATTATTTTATTTGCTTGCAAGATCAGAGGTCATTATTGTAGATCGAAGGACTTTGTTGTAGATTGGAGGATACGATATTGAAATCATAGTACGACTTTACGAGTTTGAGATACGATCTCACTCAAAAGGCTATGATCTCGCCTGTAGTTGGCTTGGGGGCAACCTCAAGCTTTGGTTTGCATATTTTGCTATTTATTTAGTTGATCTACATTGCATTTAGCATTCTTTATCACATAAAGAATTATATTTAATCATTTGCATTCCTAGAGTTCACCTAATTTCATAATATTGCATATTTCATATATTATAATACATCAATTCATCAATGCATATCATTATAGCTATTTAAGTGTATTCATTTAATCATAGTTAATCTTGCAATCATAAATAAATCTCTATATTTCTTGTTTTATATCCTCTATCCATGAATTTGCTATTATCTATCAAAATCAATATGTCTATCCCTATTCGTAATACGATCTTGCAGATTGTAATACAATCCTATGGTTCGTAATACAATTTTTCACCTACTGCATACAAAAATCAGAATCTCCATCAAACATTAGAATATAAGTAAGAGCTTAAAACCATTTTTTTAATATTGCACTGTATTTTACATTTTATTTTCTACTATTTAATTGTTTGCATTTGAATTAAAATTGCATATAGGTTAGATTAATTGCATATTGGTCAAACTTAGGTGTATGCATGATTTGATAAAAAAAAACACATCAAAACAAATCCCAAACCTAGGATCGAAAACTACCACAAAATATTTCCTGGTGAACCCAATCCATTCGTCAAAAATCACCATATGAGGGTATGAACCCAAGTACCTCTCCTCTGAGGTGTAGGCCATCCATTATCCCATTCCCCTCTAAGGCACGGATCTATCAGCCTTGAGGAAATGAGTGTGAGAATGTTTGGGCTATAATTATATTCCTTTAGATCTTCGGTGACTCTCTCCTTGTCATCAATCAAGTGAAGAAATTGTGGTAATATCGCTACCCTCTACTTCAGCAATATAAGGAAATTGCACAGTAGCTACTCACCCAACTTGATTGGTATGATATTAAGGCCACCCCACATTCTTCCAACCATTTTTTGGATACCATATCTTCCCTAGGCTCCCTCATCCCACAAAATCCACTCTTCGACACAATGCATGTGTCTATTCATACATTGTATCAATCTACCATTTCACCCTCACATCCTACCAATGATTATAGCATCCATGTCATTCATACCAAACCACATGATCCTTGGTTCTCTCAAATCAAGGATTACATCAAATTAGGTTTTCTCCCTTGTGATTTACCACATGCTCATCATTGAGCATTCAAAAAAAGTATGATTCACTACACACTATTGGGGGACATCCTCTATCACCATAGTCACAATGGCATCCTTCTGTGTTACCTTGAACCACATGAGGCTTAGTGCATGGTTCAATAAATCCATGATGGAACTTGTGGTGGCTACATTAGTGGCATGGCCATTACCAAATGCATCTTACACATGGGATACTATTGGCCCAAAATGGAGCATGATTGTTGTATGTTAAACAATACATCAAGTGTCAACAACATGCCAATCTCACACACTTACCTTCACAAGCACTACAGCCCATCCAATCCATGTGGCTCTTCTTACAATGGGACTTAGATCTTATTGGATATATTACACCTGCTTACTCTAGTAACCATAAGTTCATCATCACCACTATCGAATATTTCACAAAGTGGGTTGAAGTTATCCCACTTTTTCAATACACAAGAGCCAAAATCGTTGCATTCATTACTGAAAACATCATATGCTACTTTGAAATCCCCTTGCAAATCATCTTTGACAGTGATACACCATTTAAAAATAAGAATATTTTCACCTTATGCACCAAATTCAACATACATCATATCTTCTCTACCCCATACTATCCTTAGGGTAACAGCTAAGTAGAAACTACCAACAAAACCATTTGAACCATTCTTTGTAAAAATATGGCATAATATCATTGTGATTGGCATAATTAAATACCATTGGCCTTATGGGCCTATCAAACAAGCATTCATTCCCCCACTGGAGCAACACCCTTATCTTTGGTCTATGGTGTTGAAGCCATTATGCCCCCTGAGCTCGAGATACCCTTCTTATGCATATCCATGCAAGACTTTGTAGATGATGATATCGCTTTTTATGCCAGACTCAACCAACTGACTCTCCTCAATGAGCATCACATTCATGCTATCAAGCACACTCATATTTATCAAGACCATCTCCATCATGCCTATAATATTAAGGTACACCAATGAGAATTTCAGATTGACAACTTGATTCGTAAAAAGAACCAATATATCACTATCCAACCCCACCAATAGCATGATAAATTCATGCCCAATTGGCTAGGCCCTTACATTATCACCCATAAATTTGGTTCTAGATACTATCAATTGGCTAATATTGAAGGTCTTATAGAACCCGAATCCATCAACATAATGCATCTCCATGCATTTAATGCCTAACTATGTTAGGCAAAATTCACCAGTCATTGTACATAACATCATGGCTATGTTGTATACATCATCTTGCTAATCCACTCATGATGCACATTGCACAAAACACACACCTTTCATTTTTTGTTACACAACAAAAAATCCTTTATATATATGTTATTTTTATATTGTTTATACCTTTTTTCTTATATATTCACTATCACCAACCATGCCACCATTTTTGGGATACATCACATTAGATATACATCATGACATACCTTCAGCTCATTGTGCAAAACATCTTGATGCTCCTCCCTTCACCAAAAACCCTACTCGAACATACAGAGCTACCTAACTCTGTCCATGTTTGCAATTCATATTTTTCTTCCCATATAGACCATGATGCTCCAATACAACCTCCTTCTCCTGATCATAGAGATTCACCTATCTCTACCCACTCCAATTATATTCATAACACCATTTACTCCTTTGCATACATGAAGGAATGTTCCCCCTCCTCATACCCAAACATGAAGGACCCATCTCCTCCCACCTTCATCGATGAGTAAAATCTATACATACCTACTTCTTCATCTCAATGCCCTTCCTTTATCTCCTTTCCCCCAAAAAGTGTAATCCACATACTTTCTACCATACCTTGGGGTTACCTTTACCTCTAGCTAATGGGATGTCACCCTATGACCAGGATCTTCACCAACACCTTTCCCATTCTTCCCCTTTGTGTACATACCCATATCGACATTATTGCTCCTTGTAATTGTTGCAAGTTCTACATATTCTCAAGATACTTCTAGTCCCATTCCATGGTCCTTACCTTTAGCACACATCACCACTGCATAACAATTATCCATCTTCACATTCCTTACCCTTTCCATCCTCGTATCCATACCCATATCTAACTTCACCTATCCCATTGGGTTCCCCTTCTCCTCCTGCTTTGATACCATATCCTCCATCCATTGATATCCAACACATTATCACCCACCTTGACAATATTTAGTTACACTTAAGCCATTGTCAATGCCATTCAACTACTCAACATTATAGTACAGTTAATCCCCCATTACCCTCTTCCATACATGTCCCTCATCCTCGCATGCAAAATTCACCATAGCCAAGTTCGGTATTCCACCCCACCCCACCTGAACCATGTTCCCTATGATCATCACCTCTCACACATTACATTTACCCCACATTTATCCTCTCAAAGCCTCTCTCTCACACCTTCACACCTTCAACCAACTACTTCACACAAGGCTCCTCATTCTACCTGAGATCAGACCAAACAATCCACATCATCCAAAACCAAGGGGATACAAACAAAATCAATTATATTTCTACCATCATCAACTAGGACATGATATTAACAAGTATAATATTTTCAAACACCTCATCCGCAACATGGTGGATGGAGAATATCCACCACATTTCAAGCATACCATCTCTCCCGCTAGATTTTAGATCATTCCACCTCACCCCGTGCCTTGCTCCACTCCATCACATACGTTGTTCACTTCCATGTCCCACCACTTCTACTAGCTACACAGTCACACAACCTATCAAGCCACTAAACACATTGCCACTACACCTAGTTATGCGTTACTTGAGCATCACCACTCCCCACATCCTTATTTTAGCCCCCTATCTCCTTCTTTACCTCCCTTTCAAAATTTTCCTTCTTGTTGTTATTTTGCATTATTGTATGGTCATGCTTCAAGTGGCTACATACCTATGCTAAATTTCCTTTATTCATTTTACTTCTTGTTATTTCATATTGTTGTATGGTCATGCTTCGAGTAGCTACATACTTGTGCTAAATTTCACTTATTCATTTCCCTTATTCTTATTGTTTTGTATTTTTGTATGGTCACACTTAGATCGGCTACATACTTGTGCTGAATTTCTCATTTTTTTGTAGACACCTAAAACATGTCATGTGTAGGATAACTACTTACATAGGCACATTCATAGGCCATATGACTAAACCTTGGACTTTCCAAGTATCAAAAGTGGTCCTCACCACTAATCTGGGGTATTCTAGGCCCATTCAGGCTTAGCCATTATAAACTAGGGCAGCTGGACCTTGGCCGCTCAAGCTCAGAGTGGCCAGACCTTAAACACTATAGATGACAACGGCCAAATCTTAGTCACTATAGACGATAGTGGCTAAGCCATAAAAAGCATTTTGCTGACAAAAAGGCCTAATCAAGGGCAAAAGTGGTAGTTTGCATGCAATAAATGTGGGCGGGAGTAACTTTGCATTCCTCTTCATGATCAATTCACATGGAGGACTTGAGTCTAAATTTAGACTTTATTTAATTGGTCTTTAAACATAGAAAAGACAAAATCTTCTCATGCTAACATCCACTACACATGAGGAATTCAATCCTAGGGTTTTGAACATAGATCTAGGGTTTCACACTTTATAATAAGAAAACCTAAAAACACTAGGGAACCTTCTTGAATCAATTAAGGAGACTTTCTGAGAATTTATTTCAATCAGAGAGAGAGGGATCATACCTCATAACTTTGAATAGGTTGGATCATTGAGGAGAGCTTATAGATACTTGGAGAGCTTCCCTTGGAGATCGATTCTTGTAGCGGAGCCCTGTCAGATTGGAGGGCAAATCTGAATGCATAAGGTAATCATTTTAATATTAGTAGCATACTTGAGCCCATAGTCATTGGATAAATAGAGATAAATTTCACCTTAGCGGCCACTGTCTTAAAAAGTGGCCCGCAACCTAGTCTAGAGTTTTAGGTGCTAGTTTCTTTTATTATGCTTTCTCTTTCATTTTATCAGCATAAGATTTATTTAATTTGTTCACTTGCATAGTACTAGTTTCATTGCATTTATTGAGCTTATTCATTGCTAACAACCTCATTCGGGGAGGCAATCTCATACATCTAAGTGTGTGTTGTTGTTCCATTGCTTACAGGGCCACAGGTGCATCTACAACATACTAAGGAAGAGGATCCCTCTGGGAAATAGACCTGGAGAAGGAGTCATCTGTAAGCCCTCATACATTTCCATGTGCATCACCGATAATCCTTTTATAAGCATGCCACCCCTATGTAAGGGGGATATTTTATACATCTACCGCCCTCCTTGTGTAAAATCATGTATCAAACAAAGGGTATCCCTTAAAGGGATTTATATGTAATCGGATAGTGGAAATATCAATACAAGAGCATTCATTCATTTATTTATTTGCATTTTGGTTGTGTCTTCTTTTACGCCTTTTATTTAAGATGCATTCTTAAAAAATTAATATATTCAATTAAATCACAAGTAGGAAATGTCAATGAGGTCGGCGTGTCGCTTCCCTGGGTCGCTATAGATGGTGATCACGATGGGACTTCCACTAATTTTTCATTCTTGACCTAAATACTAACTTAATTTTGTGTTCAAGTTTAGCCACTCTGATCTACAATGGCCAACAGTCAGCTTCTCTGGTCTACAGCGGCCAGGAGTTAGCCACTCTGTTCTACAACGACCAAAAATTAGTCGCTCTAGTCGATAGTGGCCAGAACTAAAGTGCAACAGAGGTCAAAAAATCAATTCTCTAAGCTAGATTAAAGGTTGGTACAACTCTTCTGACACTCTATGGTTTTTTGTTTGTTTCTATTTTCTTAAAAATAGTGATAATTAAGACATATTTCAATTTGGAAAACTGAAATAATGAAAGAAGAATGAACTTGCATCTCACACATCTTAGGTTTCTTTTAGATTTTTCACTAGGTATTTCTAGGAATAACAACTTTTATTTGTAAATTTACCCTATAATCCAACATGCTAGATAGTGTGTGTTTTTTGCTTTCTTTGGGGCCTTTCTAAAGGCCATACTTGCACCTAATAGAGTGCATCATTAATCTCATAGTAGCTATGCAAATTTCTAAAATTGGAATGCATTCTGCATTAGGCATATAGGAAAGGGTTATTACTGATGTATGATGCATTCTTATTCATGCAAACTTAAAATGAACACCATGAACGCATGCATCATTTAAACATTGGGGAGTTGGATTTCATCACCAACCCTCAATTCAGTCCGATGACGTTGGCATTCATCTCCTTCCATCGGTTTACCCCCTAGAGCTTCCTAGAAAAATATTGAGGAACTTGCTTATAGTGGCACTAAGTTATTTGTGTTCAAACTATCTCCCACTATTGGAATCATTGGTTTAGATTGGAAGAGCTAGGCGAACCCCCCATTGGGATTTAAGCGGTGTACCCTAGTCTCTTTTGAGAAATCATGTTTGGCATAAGTGTGTTTGATTATCACTATGGATGAGTCTCCTCATTATCAATCCAAAGAAAAACAAGAAATCAAAGAAACAACAAATCATAAAGATATAACAAACAGTTTAGGGCACACTTAAATTGATAATCAAGATAAACATTTTTTTGATATTTTTTTATTATATTTAAGTGCAACACAAAACAAAAGTTCTAAAATGAAATGGTCAAAACAAGAAGTAAACACCCTCAGTTTGATAATGAAGGGGAATATGAAGCAACTCACACCCTTAGGTGAAGTCATAGTAACATTGAAATACCTACCCGTAAGATCGTGAGATGTAGTTCTACAAGTCTAAGGGGTGATAAATCAACCCTTGGGGGATCTCCTCAATAAATCCCAAATAGGAAGCAACATCATAGAACTACATTTCATAAGGACAAAGAGGCTTCATGGTCATCCTCATCAAGAATGCATGAGGAGACCTCAAAGGCCTCATCTAAATTATGAGTGTCATTGAGTCTCATCATTAAATCTCAAATATATTATCAATTCGGGGTGGTGTCCAAGGTTGTCTATGATAGAAGGCTAAGGTAGAGTACAATTCAGGCATTCAAATTTCAAGCATTTATTGGGTGAGACAGATTTGGTTTAGCCTTTTGGTGTCACACTAAACCTAATCTACATAATGGAAACTTGCAGGAACTAAAAAATAATTCTAAGTTGCATGAATTGAAATCTAACTACAATTGTAGGAATTGAAATTGCTAAATTGAAAGTCTAATCTACTTTTACAAAATTTAAATAACAAAATTTAAATTACTGAATTTAAATGTTGCTGAAATGAAATCCTAAGTTACATTTGCAGAATTGAAACCTAGTTACACTTTCATAATTAAAATGATGCTTGTAAATGAAACTTATGCTAAAAACACCTGTCAATGTCCTGCCACAAAAGGTCGTCAAGCTTCTATTATAGGAATTGACAACAAAATGAAATATGCTGAAAATGGAAAGTTGCTAAAATAGAAAAGCAGGGAAAACATTGAAAGCAAAGGAAAAATGCTTAATATAATTTGTCATCTGACACACACAAATGATGTACACAAACATAATAGAAAACATAAATAACATTATACAAACTTAAAACAAGAAAAGTAAACTTGACAAGTAATCTATTAATTCCGCTGCAGCAAAATTATAGATTAAAACATACCATAAAAATCCTCCTTCTAGATTTGAAAGTGGGCCCATAATTCCTGATCTATAAGGAGGTGAAAAGCACTCCTTAACTAATTAACACTCACAACAAAAAATGATAAAATAACTGCACTTTTATTAATGACAAAACATGCTAAAAACTATTACAAAAAATTACTATACAGTCCTAATTGCTGTAATTGAAAACTCTCCTCTATTCTAATTCCTAACTGGCTCAACCAAGGAGGGAGATGTGTTATTTATATAAATATTTACAACATATCCCATGCTCAAATCAGCCTATGTGCTACTTTGTTAGTCTCACAATGACACTGAGAGGGGGAGTGAATCAGTGTAGCTCTTTAAAACTTAAATCTTAAAATTTTAAAGCCGAAACAATGAGAAATTAAAACCAAATAAAGCAAATATAACAAGAGAGAATCACAAAACACAAGATGTATTGAGGTTCACCAATTTGGCTACTCCTCAAAAATTGATTGTTTGCACTACCATCCAAATCCAGCCTTTGCAAAGCACAACTTTACAATCAATTTACCAGCACCCACTGGAAGGAGCAATAACCCCTGATTTATCTGCACCAATAGAAAGGAGCACCAACCCTTGGTTTACCAGCACCAACTAGAAGGAGTACCAACCCTTGATTTACCAGCACCAACTGGAAGGAGCACCAACCGCTGATGCCAAGCACCAACTTGGACTTTGATTTTGAACTATAAGATTGACATAAAAATGCCTTCACTTTTACAAGACCCTGACTGGTCTATTGCTTACCCAACATCTCCCAAAATTCATAAAACACACATCCTTCTCTCTCGCCTCTCGCTCTCCTCTCGCGCTCCTCTTGTGCACTTCACCGAATAAAATCCCTGATTAAATTCTCCAAGCAACACTCCTTTTATAACCATCCTTTCTCTTTGTAACTCTAGTTGTAACTCCAGTTGTAACTCCTTTTGTATATATAGAGTAGGCATTTCGTCAAACACATTACATGCAACGAATTGACATCGTATTCTCCTACCATGATTGTTCATCTTCTTGGTCATGACTGTTCGTCTTCTCCTTTCATGACTGTTCATTTTATCTTTGCATGTTTGTTCTTTTTCTCTTTGCATGTCTGTTTGTTTTCTCCTTCCACGACTGTTCATTTTCTCCTTCCACAACTGTTCATTTTCTCCACATGGGCATGCATCCATTTCTTTCCATATGTAACGACCATCTTAAATTATTTCAAATCATTAAATATTCCTTATGGGTCCACGTCACTCTACAGTCTTTAGTTTCACAATCCCGGTATTCATGTCCTGATATCGTGACACTTTTGTTTCTCTGCCTGCCTGGCCTTTTCAAGTCATGAAAATGTGACATGTCACAATATCATGATACTTTTTTTACTCTGCCTGCCTGCCCTTCTTGAGTCACGAAAATGCTACATGTCACGATATCACGACACTTTTGTTACTCTGCATGACTGGCCTTTTCTAGTCGCAAAAATGCGACATGTCGCTATATTGCGACACTTTTTCTTTCTCTGCCTGCCTACCATTTTTGAGTCACAAAAATGCGACATGTCACGATATCGCAACACTTTTTCTTTCTCTGCCTGCCTGCTCTTTTTGAGTCATGAAAATGTGACATGTTGCGATATCACAACGCTTTTGCTTCTCTGCCTTCCTGTCCTTTTTGATTCGTGAAAATGTGACATGTCGCGATATCGCGACACTTTTGTTTCTCTGCCTTCCTACCCTTTTCAAGTCATGAAAATGTGACATGTCGTGATATCGTGACACTTTTTCTTTCTCTCTCTTTCTCTTTGCATCGAATCGCGAAAATGCTACATGTTGCGATATCGCGACACTTTTCCTCCTTGCTCTTTCTCTTTCCTTTGACCCATGAAAATACATGTCGCGATATCGTGACACTTTTTCTCCTTGCTATTTTTCTTTGCTTGGGCCCACAAAAATACATGTCACAATATCACGACACTTTTTCTCCTTGCTCTTTTTCTTAGCTTTGGCCTACAAAAATACAACATGTCACGATATCGCGACACTTTTTCTCCTTGCTCTTTTTCTTAGCTTTGGCCCGCAAAAATACATGTCACGATATCGCGACACTTTTTCTCCTTGCTCTTTTTCTTAGCTTTGGCCCACGAAAATACATGTGATATCATGACACTTTTTCTCTTTGCTCTTTTTCTTAGCTTTGGCCCATGAAAATACATGTCGTGATATCACGACACTTTTTCTCCTTGCATTTTCTCTTCTCCTTTGGCCGCAAAAATGCAACATCTCGTGATATCGTGACTCTTTTTCTTCTTGCATTTTATCTTCTCTTTTGGCCATGAAAATGCAACATGTCGTGATATCACGACACTTTTTTCTTGATGCGGTGTTTTTCTTTTTCTTTGATCTTTAGCATATGGGCCACTTCGGTCTTCTTGGACAACCTGTAACAACTTCTCCTAAACATCAAAAAACATCCTCATGAGCATTTAACATCATTGTACATACTCTGAGTAACCTTTTAACTCCTATCCATTGCATCAACCGATCTATCTGATTGTGTTGACAATAATGACAATACTGTCGCTGCACCTTGCTCAATAATCTCCCCCTTTGGAATTGTTGGCAACACACATGCAATTTCTTGTAACTCTTCTCGAATTTCCTGTAACTCTTCTGCAATTTCCTGTAACTCTTCTCCCCCTTTGACAACAATACCAAAGGGCTACTGCAAACTCCCCCTAAGTCTATGCACAACATTCTTAGGAAAAAATTATTACACTTAGCAAAAATCACAAATATGAGCAAAAAGATAAACAAATACACAAATGCTTCCCCTGAGAATGTGGTCTTGATAGCTAGTTAATTCTTGGGAAGCATGACCACTCCCAATTTATTGTGAAGGTACTCAAAGACTTCCTTGGGCAATGGTTTTGTGAAGATATCCGCTACTTGCTCTATTTTTGGAACAAAATCCAACTTAACCTCACCTTCTGCAACTTTCTCCTTCGTACAACATGTTGTCGTTGCAATATATTTTGCCTCTACTGTGGATAAGGAAACTAACTCTTGTTTCTTACTATTCTATGTGACCAACCTATCTCCAATATAGAATGCACCTCCACTGGTACTCTTTCTGTCATCTACACATCCTTGCTCAACTTGCAACCTATCGTCATGGGAGTGATAACTAGCTTACAATCCTCCATTGTGAAATTTTTAGCATCTCTTTAAATAAACCAAATTATCAAAACTGTTATAATCCATAACTTTGAAAAATGGCAGTAAGAACCATTAAAAGTACAACACTAACATATAGCAATACTACCAATGGTGACAACTCTCAATTTAATCACCACCCTTCACGGTACCTCCACAAACAACTACATGAACTAAAACACACTTTGACAACTATACGACAACTCCCCCTGATTACTTTCATTTCATCCTCAGATAACCAAACAAATACATAGGAGCATTAATAAACTTTAATATTGCTCCCCCTGAGGATATGCTACCTGGAGTTGCTTAGTGAAATAGAGGAGTAGTCTCCTTCAGTCTAAGGAGACATAATTTCCTATCTTCTTTCTTTCTCCAATATTTCTTCAACTTAGGCTGAAGGTTTTCAACTACATCCCTATTTTGAACCTTTTCATGAACTTGAACATTTCTCTTGGGTGGTTGTCTCTTGGGCATCCTTGATGGATGATTATTTTCCTTTCTTTGATGCACATGATTTCTTCCCTGTCTGTGTTGCATTCTTTATGTCTGATGAAATCTACTGTCTTGCCTTAGATTAGATACAAAATTTCTTGGACAACCCCTTGCTATGTGCCCATAACCATTACATTTAAAACATTGCACATGGTGTTCAACTAGAATAACAGATGTATTTCTACCGGCATAACTCTTTAATCTATTATTCAATCCACAATAAATTGCCTTGTGACCATAATGGTTGCATCTAAAACAATAGCTATTAAAAGCATTATTATGAATAAAGTGAGAGTGATAGAACCTCTTTTGTTGTGGTTGCTTTGCTGTAGATCTCCTTTGAGATTTTATTCCTTTTGAGGATTCAGCTTCAATATTTTCTTACTTTGATCCTTCAGCAGTGGAATTCTTCTTCTCTGCATATTTAGAAGATAAGGTTGTTTAGCTTCACATCCAAGACCAAGCTTACACATGGGGCTTCTTTGTTGCCTTATCATTTTATCTAACAGATCTATGCTCTTCTCAAATTTGATATTTGTATTGGCCTCTTCTAGTTGTTTCCTCAATAAAACAATCTTCTCTTCTTGTTGCAGCAAACAATCTCTTCCTCATTGATCTGTGACTTGAGAGTTTCTTCAATCCTTTTGGACTCTTCTACTTGCAGCTTTAGATCATTAATAACTTTGTTAGATTCCTCTTCATGTTTGCTACATACATCACCTTTATCATCTAGGTGTGACTTCAAGGCTTCTTCTATTTTCTTGGCTTTATGAATTTGTAAGAAGAGATCTTCAATATTATCCCCATATTCTTCCAACTTCTTGGACAATATTTTGTTTTTTTCCTTTCTAAACCCAACTCTTCAAGTGCAGTGATCAACTCACCTTCTAGATATACTTAAACCTCTAGGTTTTCATCACATACTTGTTCTTTTCTTGTTTTTTCTTCTTTGAGTGCCATAAAAAGAGCTTCACCTGTTTCCTTTTCAGAATCCTCACTACAACTGTCTTCTGATGAACTGACATTCTTGGAGATGAAACTTTTCTTCTTGAAGTTGCCTTTTCTAAAATTTGTTTTTTTCTTCCAGTCACTTCTTTCTTGGTGCGATCCTTCATCACATTTGTTCTTCTCATTAAGTGGACATTTAGCTACAATATGCCCAATGCCTCAATTGAAACATTTAAACGATAAATTTCCTCTGTATTTTCATTTTCCCATTTTTAGTTTTCAAAAAAAGTTTGCTTCCATTTCATCTGATGTCTCTTCTTCCTCGGATTCTTGTTTTGCTTTCATATTTTTATGGGCTTTAAAAGTAGATTATCTATCTTTGGGTTTAGATTTTCCTATTCTCATCTCATATGCAGTCAAAGAACCATGTATCTCATCCATACTAAAATAATTTAGATCTTTAGCTTCTTCTATAGATGAAACTTTAGAATCAAATATTTGGGGAAGAGATCTTAATACCTTTTTCACGATGATAGAATCTTCTATTTCCTCATCGAGTTATCTAATCACATTAATGACTTCATTAACTCTCAGCATATATGCCTCTATGTTCTCATCGTCATTCATCTTTAATACTTCAAACTGAGCTCGATGTGTTTGTAACTTGGCCTCCTTGATCTTATCGTCTCCTTCATGAATGCTCCTTAGTTTGTCCCATATTTCTTTTGCCATTTTACAACTCATAATTTTTACTATTTCACTGTCCACTAATCTGCACATGATAGCATTCTTTTCTTTTGAGTTATTCTCAAACAATTTCTTACCGATAGCATCGGTTGGAGAAGTGGTGGGTATTGTGTATCCACTATCTACTGAATCCCAAATGTCATATCCCAAAGCACAAAGATATGTCTGCATCCTGAGTCTCCAAAATGTGTAATTAGTTCTATCCAACAATGGTGCTTTGTTTGATGAGAAACCTTTACCACCTACCATTGTGTCACTTCCAAGATCACCCTAGCCGGTTAGGCTTGTTCAAGAACTTGGATCTGATATTAATTGTTAGTCTCACAATGACACTAAGATGGGGGGGTGAATCAGTGTAGCTCTTTAAAACTTAAATCTTAAACTCTTAAAGCTAAAACAATGAGAAATTAAAACAAAATAAAGCAAATATAACAAGAGAGCATCACAAAAAACAAGATGTATCGAGGTTCACCGATTTTACTACTCCTCAAAAATTGACTATTTGGACTACCACCCAAATCCAGCCTTTGCAAAGCACAACTTTACAATCAATTTACCAGCACCCACTGGAAGGAGCACCAACCCCTAATTTATCTGCACTAATAGAAAGGAGCACCAACTGGAAGGAGCACCAACCCCTGATTTACCAGCACCAACTAGAAGGGGCACCAACCCTTGATGCCAAGCACCAACTTGGACTTCAATTTTGAACTATAAGATTGACATAAAAATGCCTTCACTTTTACAAGACCTTGACTGGTCTATTGCTTACGCAACATCTCCCACAATTCACAAAACACACATCCTTCTCGCTCACCTCTCGCTTGCCTCTCGCTCTCCTCTTGCGCTCCTCTTATGCACTTCATCGAATAAAATCCTTGATTAAATTCTCCAAGCAACACTCCTTTTATAACCATCCTTTCTCTTTGTAACTCTAGTTGTAACTCCTTTTGTATATATAGAGTATGCATTTCGTCAAACACGTTACATGCAATGAATTGACACCATATTCTCCTACCATGACTGTTCTTATTCTCAGTCATGACTGTTCATCTTATCCTTTCATGACTGTTCATTTTCTCTTTGCATGTCTGTTCTTTTTCTCTTTGCATGTTTGTTCATTTTCTATTTTAACAATTGTTTGTTTTCTTCTTCCACGACTGTTCATTTTCTCCTTCCATGACTATTTGTTTTCTCCACATGGGCATGCATCCATTTCTTTCCATATGTAATGACCATCTTAAATGATTTCAAATCATTAAATATTGCTTATGGGTCCACGTCACTTTGCAGTCTTCAGTTTCACCATCCTGATATTCATGTCACGATATCGCAACACTTTTGTTTCTCTGCCTTCCTGGCCTTTTCGAGTCACAAAAATGTGATATGTCGCGATATCGTGACACTTTTGTTACTCTATCTGCCTGCCCTTCTTGAGTCATGAAAATGTGACATGTCGCGATAGTGCGACACTTTTGTTACTCTGCCTGCCTGGCCTTTTCTAGTCATGAAAATGCAACATGTCATGATATCGTGACACTTTTTCTTTCTCTGCCTGCTTGCCCTTTTTGAGTCACGAAAATGTGACATGTCATGATATCGTGACACTTTTTCTTTCTCTGCATGCTCTTTTTGAGTCACAAAAATGTGACATGTCGCTATATCATGACACTTTTGCTTCTCTTCCTTCTTGCCCTTTTCGAGTCGCAAAAATGCTACATGTCACGATATCGCGACACTTTTGCTTCTTTGTCTTCTTGCCCTTTTCAAGTCACAAAAATGCAACATGTCGTGATATCGTGACACTTTTTCTTTCTCTCTCTTTCTCTTTGCATCGGACCGCAAAAATGCTACATGTCACGATATCGCGACACTTTTTCTCCTTGCTCTTTCTCTTTCCTTTGGCCCACAAAAATACAACATGTGATATCGTGACACTTTTTCTCCTTGCTCTTTTTCTTAGCTTTGGCCCACGAAAATACAACATGTCGCGATATCGCGACATTTTTTCTCCTTGCTCTTTTTCTTAGATTTGGCCCACGAAAATACATGTCGCGATATCGTGACACTTTTTCTCCTTACTTTTTTTCTCAGCTTTGGCCCGCAAAAATACAACATGTCTTGATATCGCAACACTTTTTCTCTTTGCATTTTCTCTTCTCTTTTGGCCGCAAAAATGTAAAATGTCATGATATCATGACTTTTTTTCTGCTTGCATTTTCTCTTCTATTTTGGCTGTGAAAATGTAACATGTCACGATATCATGACATTTTTTTCTCGATGCGGTGTTTTGCTTTTTCTTTGATCTTTAGCATATGGGCCACTTCGGTCTTCTTGGACAACCTGTAACAACTTCACCCAAACATCAAAAAACATCCTCATGAGCATTTAACATCACTGTACATACTCTGAGTAACCTCTAAACTCCTGTCCACTGCATCAACCGATCTATCTGACTATGTTGACAACAATGACAATACTGTCGTTGCACCTTGCTCAACATACTTTACAGTGATTTGCCAATAATTTTGGATCTAAAATAAATGCAAATTTGGATAATTTGTGTTGCAGTATTAGTCATTGGCCCTTAGAAAGCATCTTCGAATGTGGGAGTGTGTGAGAGGAGTCTAGAAATATCTCACACATATTTTTCCACTTCAAAAAATGCCATTTATATCTTGCAAACAACTTCCTATTATGTTGCAGTTATTTCTGGGTTTATCCTAGAAGAGGATCAATTGATCTTTTTCCACGAATGGTGGCTTTGGATGGCAAGGACAAAAAAGACAGTTTGGGGATATTTCTACTTAACCTTCTCAATCTTCTTTCCATTTTTCCATCGTCAAAAAGTCAAAAAGCACTTTCTATTCTCAATCTAGAGCTAAGTGGCTCAATCCGAAGAGACTGTATTTCTCAATCCAAAGATACCTGTTCAATCTGAAGATCTTCGAAATGACCAACTATGTGCTCTTCAAGTGATTTTTGTTGCATTTATCAGGTATATTAGCCCTCAGAATCATATTTCAATAGCCTTTATTCCTCTCCATGTGTGAATTCCATGCCTTGCCATTCATTGGTAGCTTGCTAGAATTTACATGGTAAATTACGGAATTTTCCAACTCTACTACACAGTTGTAAAATATTGACATTTCTTGCAAATTCAAAAAAATTAGAACATAGAAAAACTATTCAAATATCAACATGAAAGATTACATCAAGTTGCTATTGAATTTATACACTTCATTCACCAAGTAACCATGCTAAAATAGTGCAACAGTGCTGCACAATTGTCCCTGCTCTATTATACCCTTTTGCTGCCTATTTAGACCATATGGGAATGCTTCTAAATAGGTTAGATGTCTTCTAAAGTCCTTCTAAACTCATTCCATCCATATCCTCATGCTTTGCTTTACAACTTCAAGGTGTTCCAATAAAGTGATAGCTTGCTGATTTTTATATGGCTATTTTTTTCAGATTTTCAGATTTATGACAGTCCTAAAATTTTGGCTTCAATGTGGATTTGAAATAATTTGAAGGGCAGGAAAACATTCAAAAACCATTGAGAAGTTAATGGATATCAGCATACCACATTTGGTTAATTGAAATGCATGTTTTTACTTGCTACTTAATCAAGCAAAATCAGTCACAAAATGCTAAAAATAATAAAAAATAGAGATATAGTATTCCTAACATAAAATCATGCAAACACTTAACAAATAGTATATTTTAGTCAAATATTTGGCAATTAACTTATCATATGATAGTCAAACATTATGCAATAATGAGACATTTTTGGGCCTCATCATTCCCATCAACTTAAACTGATACATGCCCTCATGCATCTTAGTAGGCCATAGTAATATGCAGGTTTTATTCTTGTGAACAACATCCTTTGCTACCTACTAACTGAGAAATTCCTCCTTGTTGCACTATATCAAGTATTTTGCAATTAAGCACATGTATGACTCTTTTTCTATTTTTCAAGTTTTAGTGTTGTAAGGTACCTCTTAAAGGCTTGATATCATGTGATTCATATTGAAATAGTATTATTGAGGAACTATATTTGGCATATGCACTACTATTGATGGAATTTTCTGTTCTTAACAACATTTCAGCCTGAATGCTTATTTCTGTTGTTTGCACCTTTTGAACAAAATTGATAAAAAAATTGGATTTGAAATGCTTGAGGGATGTACTTACTTGTGGTAGAGCCTTATGAAACTCAATATTTGATGTACCCTACTCTTTTTGCTATTCTATAGCATTTTCAGCAATTTTGGTATAATTTTTGCTCATTTCGAAGATATCATGCTCATTTTGAAGATATGCCTGTTCATTCCGAAGATATGATTGTTCATTCCGAAGATGCATCAAAAAATGCAAAAATGACCTCCTATGCAAAAGTTAGCTATATATTCTATTGTGGGCCCATATCTAGAGTGTATAAGCCTTCCATAACATCAAAAATCCCTTCATCCTTTTGTTTAGATGCTATTCTTTGTTTTGTATGTTGCTATTTTATTCCAGTAGTACTAAAATAAAACCTTTAGGTGCATTTTGCTTATTATCCTCCAATTTATCAGACAATTGTGAGATATAAACTTGCAGTTCTCCTTCTAAAACTTTCCCTATAAATTGAAATAGAATTACTACCATGTCTATCCCAAAATCAGGTTTTTTTGCATAGTTTTGGAATTTCCATGCAATTAAGGGCATAAGGGGGTGTTTCTTGACATCTTGAACATGTTCCATTTTCAACTTGCCAATATTGTATGAATAGTTTATGCCAAATACCTATTATAATACACTAAATGCTAAATGTTTACTATGAATTAAATGCAATAAACACATACCTTACTGCCCTGAAAATTGGTCATGCACCTTACAAGCTGCTTTTGATGATTGTTAGTAGACTATCTGAAAACATAAACATAACACATGTGCAGTGTGAGATTTGAACAATGGTGGGTAGATCAACAAGGCAATGCATGCCAAAAAATTGGTTTTCATGCAAGCCAACTCAGTAGCACCTCCAAGAAGGTTTTCACTACTGAATTATTCATTTTTTTTTTCATCATTTTTTTTTCTTTCCTTTTTTTTTCATCTCCTTTTTGTTTCATTTTTTTCATCAGAAGAGGCTGCCATTTCTGGTTTTCAACCAACTTCTATTCCTTTTTTTTCATCTCACTCTTATTTGTATAATACCAATCCCTATTCTGCAAAAACATGTCAATTGTTGTATGAAAACACCATCTCTTTCTGTTGAAACCTACAACATTGATGCAACCTTCCTTTCTAGATGAGCAGTAAGAATCTTCTTACATCATAATTGCCTCCTTATCACTGGAAATGAAGTATTGGCTCCATTGTTCCTCTTCATTTCTAAAATTTATGCTTGTCCTCATGTATCCCCATTTTTTGGGACATGCGTTTGCTGCAATTTTTGTTTTCTCTCTTCTTTTTTTTTCAATTTTTCTTGTCTTGCTTGTACCCAAGAAGGAAGTTCACAAACAAGACTATTCTTCTTTTTTCTTTTCTTGTATTTTTTTTTTTTTGTCAAACTTTTTATCATCACTCTGAATATGATATTGAAGATAAATTATCTTCCATTATGTGTAAATCCAATGGAATCTCCTTCAAAAACTCCTCCTTAGTTAATGGTGCATGGTATACCCGAAGGCAATGTCCATTCACCACTAACATCCTCCATGAATTACCAATGGGAGAAAGAAGCACTGCTCCATATCTGAAAACTTCTTCAATCAAGTGTTGTCCATGCCTCCTAGTCTGTAAAATATTATCAATCTATACTTGAAACAATTAAATACCAATTCCTAAAATATGTTAAGTGCTTACATCAAGATACAATCTTGATATACCCTTGTAATTCCATGTAAAGGGATTGAAATATTGTTTCAAAATAGCAACAATTTTGCTTTTTGTTTATAAGTTATCCAGCTAATAATGTTCAAGAATTTTCTTGGTTCCACTTCAATTTGTTTCATTCCTATGAGAAAGCATGTCTACGGAAGCACAGGCGCACCGGGTGTGATGCAAAAAAAAGCAGTTGTATTAACGAAACACTAAGTGCATGAAAAAGGGAAAGCGAAGCATGAATGAAACGAGATGTAAAGAAAAAACAAAGGTGTAGTCTCTTTTTATTAATTTTTCCTATGATCAGGTTAAAATACGTCTCCCCCCATTTTTAGGGGCTTAGAGCGTTCAATACAATTTTGTTACACCAATGGACGGTACGCTTCCCTTCGGGATCTTTCGCATGCCCACATTCAAAATGGGTGGTCCAAACATCTCTACCACTTGCATGAATACATTATTAGTTTCTTGATTCCCCTTCAGTGTCGAGATCCTACATACAGATAAACAACAAATGATTAATAGCACATGCGGATGGAGGGAAACATGCAATCCCCAAGGCCTCCGGTTAATGCATACATGAAATAATTAAAATAGTGATCAAAACTTATCAGAATAGAATTAAATTTAAACAAAAGCATGTAAACACAATTAGGGACACATTGCAAAAAGAACAGTCAAGAAATATGCTGTAGATTTCTAATCGCTCCGAGGTGGGACGATTAGGACTGTCATAAAATGTCAAAAAGTGACCTCCCAAATGTCCCATCTAGAGGCCTCCAAAACACCTACAAACTTGGTGTTAGGAAATATGAGGGATTTTGAGATGACCCAAAAGGTCATATTTTGCATATTCTACCTCGATCACCCTATATCCGAAGGCACTCCCTGTATGTTAGTAAAAGCGTAAAATAATGAAAACATAGTCAAAACAAGTCAAAATACTTTGAAATTTGAACTACAGCATATATGAAACACATAAAACATGATGCAAAAGAAACAGTGAAGAAATATACTATAGATTTCTAATCACTATGGGGTGGGGCGATTAGGACTGCAACAGTGTGGGGGGCACCCGGGGGCAGGACGCCCATCATTTGGGGTTTGGTTTTGACACCAATCCACTTGGGATGGGTCCAAAACCTCCTACGGGGTTGTGTCAAAAAATTGGGTGTGGGATTTTGGCCAATTGTTTTGGTTTTGGGTCCAGATTGCGCTCCTAATGTTCACCCGATAACCTCCCTTCAAAATGAAAGATCAAGGATGTAGGAAGCACAATGAGGGTGAGGGTATAATTTGGCAGCACTCCATTGCTCCAAATGATCCTACTCCATCCTATTTTAGGATGAGTTGACTCACCATTTTATAGACCTGAAGGTCCGATTTGAATGTGCATGTAGGGGCACCACTTGGCCATCATGCCTTGTCAGGGGAGAGAAGATTCCTCCCTGATTAAGGGCTCCATGACTACCTCTATGACTGCCTATTTGAGCTTTGAAATGCTCACTCACACTCCCATGCATTGAAGGTGGAGTTGAGTGGTAGATCTGGGCTACCATTTTTCAAGGTTTGACTTTTTGCTCGTCAAACCTACCATTCACCCCATCCTAGAGTGATTTTTGCTAATCATCCCAGGGTGGGGCGAATAGCATTCTAATCATCCCAGGGTGGAACGAATAAGGAGCAGGGTGCTTGAAAGGTGCCAAATTGACCTCTAACCTTACAAAACTACTTTGGTAGTGGTTAGGACCACTATTTAACCTCTAGGGACTACCCTAGGGGCTATGTATGTCAATTCGATCAGTGCTTGTCATCACATAATCGAATTGGTGTTGTTTTGGTGTCTACAGATGCCCATTTTTGGGATGCGTTGTGTGTGGCGCAGTGCTAAGAAAAAATAGATAACCAAAGCACTTAATGATTAGGTTTTCTCAGTAACCTAACCAAATTTTGATGCCCCAAGTATGGAAAGGACACGCATTCTTAAATCCTTGCTTCTGATGAGCTAAGGAGCTTAATTCAAGTGTTAACATTTTTTGATGAGGTGTTACTTGATATTGGACATTGTTCAGTCATGAATAGGCAAAGGGCGCAACCTTTTGTCTTTGGGAACCTTGAGTTCATGATTCTAGAATGCCAAGTGTTTTATCAGCTTGTGATTATTGCTTGTTTGCTACCCCAAGCAGGAGTGTGATCGTCTTTTTCAATGATTATTTGAATGCATGCCATTTCCTTGATTGGGTGTGTATTTTTTGATTGGTGACTAAGTGTGACTACCCCCTCAAGCGACGAATCGATGAGGGAATGACCGACATGAGAAAATCGATGAGTCGCTTGACCCAAGATGACTTTTTTAAGGATGCCTTTAGTTGTTTTTCATTGAATGCTTATGCAGTTTCCCAACAATCGAACCTATTTTTGGTGGGTTTTAACCCTTTGTTGTGATGCTTATTGGGGCTGAAATTGTAAAAAATTCGTCCTCCCGTGGAGCGGTCTAGCTATGATAGCCTTATTAGAGAGTAGGATATTGATAATTTGTGGCCACAACATTGGTTTTGTATGCCAAGAATTTTAGGCACAAAGACGCCTTTTTTCGGTAATTTTATTATTGTTTTTTGGTGGATTTTGACCCTTTTTGTGTGATGCTTATTGCGGCTGAAATTATAAAAAATCCGTCCTCCCGCGGAGCGGTTCAGCTATGATAGCCTTATTATGGAGTAGGATATTGATAATTTTTTGCCTCAACATCAGTTTTGTTTGCCAAGAATGCCAGGCTCAAAGGTGCCTTTGTTTGACAATTTTATTATTATCTTTTGGTGGGTTATGACCCTTTTTGTGATGCCTTTTGGGGATGAAATTGTCAAAAATCTGTCCTCCCGTGGAGCGGTCCAGTTATGGTAGCCTTCTTAGGGAGTAGGATAGTGAGTATTTGTGACCCCAATGTTAGTTTTGGATGCCATAAATCACAGGCACAAAGGTGCCTTTGTTCGGAAGTTTTATTGTTGTTTTTGGTGCATTTTGGATGCAGTTTTTGTTATTTTTTATTTTCTTGCTTTGTAATCGTCTCAAGGTGGGATGAATACTAGTTTTGTAATCCTCCCAAGGTGGGATGAGTGCTAACTAGAGTTCTCATCCTAGGGTGGAATTATTATAGGCCTAAGAGCCTATTTAAGGGCCAAAACTAGGTTTTGGGCTCATTTGCAATTGTTTTTTTTTGGCGATTTGGAGCTATGAGTGCTAGTTTGTGAAGTGAAGTGCTGCCAAATTTTCGCAGACACCATGAGTGCAAGGACTGGATCTTCGAGTGGCAGAGCTAAGGTGATACTAGTAGGTGCTCCTTCCTTCTATTTGTTATTTGTTTGTTTTTATATGAATTTTTGAAACTCACATTTTATCATTGTTTTTTTTCACATTAAGGTTAAAAACCTAAATGAATGTTGTGGTTTTGTTTGTTTTGTTTTGTGCATCATGAGGTTAAAAAACCCTAGTTTGAATTTTTGTTGTTTTGATTTGTTTTTTGTTCATAATTAAGGTTAAAACCTAGATGATTTTTGTGTTTTAATTTGTTTTTTTTTTGTGTTCATAATAAGGTTAAAAACCCTAGATGATTTTTTTGTTGTTTTGATTTTTTGTTTACACTTAAGGTTAAAAACCCTAGTATAGTTTTAATTTTGTTGCTTGATTTTTTTGTCCACACTTAAGGTTAAAAACCCTAGTATGATTTTGTTTGTTTTTGTTTGATTTTTTGGTCCACACTTAAGGTTAAAAACCCTAGTATAGTTTTATGTTATATTTGATTTTTTTTTTGTTCTTGATTGTATAGTTTAGTTGATTGATCTATACTTTGGTTGTATAGTTCTGTACTTTTGTTTTTCTATACATTTTTTGTCGTCTGTATAGTTGATTTGAATGTTTTTGTTTAAATTAAGGTTGAAACCCTAATTTTTTTTATTGTTTTATTGTTTTTGTGTACACTGTTGTACATTTGTTTTGTTGTCATGTTTTAATGTTTTTGTGTTATGTTTGTTTTTCAGGTTGTGAAGATTCAGTATCGCCAACCAACTGTGTTCTTAGATGCTCAGTATGCACTGACTATGGCAGATTGGGATTGGCTTGATGCCCTTAGGCTCAAGCAGATGACACAGTTGGAGCCTATCATGGGGGATTGGGCATATCTAACTGCCTTGATAAATTTGTGGGATCCCCGTACCAACACCTTTCATATACCAACAAGGGATATGACAGTGAATCTAGAAGACATGTATCAGATTCTATAGATTTTGATAGATGGGCTACCCATTCGGATGACTCCTCATGATTAATAGACAGTGGTGTTGACATGGTGCTTTGGGTATGCATTGGATATGTGTGTGGATAGGGTAGTGGAGAGGGTAGAGGGGGACTGCCTGATTGGCAAGATTCTGGTGTGGTGGTGGTTTGAGAAGGGCATATTAGGGGTGAGGCATGCTCTAATGATGACCCTCATCTCTAATATGCTACTTCCCAACTCCTCAGGTGTGAGGTTCCCTTGGAACCTCCTAGAGGTGGTGTTTAGACTGGTGGAGTGTCTAACAGCAATGCCACTGATTATGAGGTGGGGTCAGACACTACTGGCATAGCTATATGATGAGTTGTATGAGGTCTGCTGCCAAATGTGGAAAGGGATTGGGTGCAGCTATCTGTTGCAGTGCTAGGGGGTGGCAGCACATAGCTATGGAGTGGCCACAAGGGTTGCCTTGGACCACTTGGGGAGATATGGTGGACAGGGAGATTGGGTATGCTGCTCTATGGTAGATGTCAGAGGAGTAGGGGTAGATTCAATGGTGGGCAAGGGTTGTAGGGCACTATACTAATATCTTCTCTTGTCTTGCTCTAGGGTAGGTGTTCTGGCAGCCATACCAATATTTTCCAGCCTAGCCTGAGGCTAGAGAGTGGCTTTGGTGGATCTACAAGGGGAGATTGTTGATCACGCAACATGGGACAGAGCAGGAGTACTTACCATACGTTCGAGTGACTCAACAGTTTGGGGTGTGCCAGGGATTTCATGGTGAGCCCTTGATCTATAAGTTTCAGGGTGATGAGAGGACTCTAGCTTGGCAAATTATTAAGCCACTGGGTGAGGATTCTGATGCAATGATTGATGTCCTCGACATGGACAATGTCGGGGTGACTATAGAGTACAACCAATTGTGGACGATGTTGCGATGGTGGGGTGAGGGGCCTCTAGGAGGTCAGGATACAATAGCAGTAGGCGATGGGGTTGTGGAGGCATTGAGGGAGGTTTGGGGGGCTCTGCTCGATGATGCAGATATGGTGGAGGTAGATGACTTGATTGGGGATGATTTAGGGGTTTCGGAGCAGCCGGATACATAGGATGTCCTAGAGCAATGGGTGTTGGAGCAGCCTGCCATCTCGAAGATGCCCATGCCTCAAGTAGTCCCAGGGGACATGGAGGCTAGGTTTCATGCTGAGATAGCACTATTGGAGGACCTACTATTAATACGATATGAGGAGTACAACATTGATAGGCATTGCCTGTGGGCTTAGTTGGCACAGTAGGATGATCATTGGTTGCATACCATCGATGGGATGTGGAGTGGGGTCGATGTCGGGTGGATTTGGAGGCCGATATTATCCACCTCGATGGGTAGTTACCTGAGCTCACTAGAGGTGGATCGTCGTGTCGTACGAGAGGTAGTGAGATTGAGCAGTCAACATCCTCTCATTACAGGCAACTGGATGAGGGTATCTCTAGTGGGCATGATGCGGGGGCTAGCAGTAGCCGCCCTGAGAGGTCCCATAGGACCCACACCACTAGGGGTAGTTCCAGTCACACCGATCCTACGTGATCACAGTGGCCAACTCCTTAGGCTTGGGGTTTTTAAGTTTTTTTTTTTTTTTGTGATGTCAAAGGATCGACTTATTGTAGCCTACGAGCATTTTTGACCTAATATATACATAACTCTATTTTTTATTATACACTTGTCATGATTTATCGTTTATTTGATGCACATTTATTTACGTTGATATATGAATGTGTTATTGTGAATGTGACTGTTTCTAATTATATGATGTATGATATGGAATGGATGAAATGATTTATTGTTAACTTGGTGATGGCACCATAGACTGTACAATATTTACTAGCTTTCTATACTATGTGATTGCTTTGTGGAATGACTTTGTATGTGTAATATATTTTTTTTTTGTATTTTCTGATGGTGATGTAAGAATAGAATGTACCACAGGTGTTCTAGAATGTAGTTAAGGTTTTTTTGAGACTCAAATTTTTAACTAACTAGCCAAGACTATACATTTATCTCACAAGACTTTTGAACAAGGTACGAATAAGACTTGAGTTTGACCAAGTTATTTCACATCCCTGTGTGTGAGATTGAATTTGTTTATGTGGTAGTTGTCAGGTTACTGCCAGTTTCATATAGGCTTTCAACAAAACCTATACTTAGGATCACCTAATTAGCTCCACTAACTCCTTTGTTGTATTTAGTAAGATTAATCTACGATGCAATCTAGGATACCATAAGCTAGCTCCTCCACATGCAAACATTGATATGTACACAGTTTAATGCAATAGATATATCATCATGTAGGAGGTTTGCTGCCAGTGACCAACAGGATATCCACCAAACCGGTACTGAGTATCACCTCATGACCTTTTGAATGTTGAGAGTTCCAGGGATTCAAGTTTGACTCCCTTATTTTCTTTACTTTTATTGGGATACTTTCTCACGTATGTAGTGATTAAAATCATTGTTTATTTTTATTTTTTTCTTTTGAGCAAGGGATTGGAATTTTGAGTGATGAGAATCACTATTTCTTGTGCTTTTTGATGTATGCACCATGTGGGTTTTTATTTCAAACTTTAGAGTTTGTAATTTGACTTTTTGCAATTTTTTTGGATATTTGCAACTTTTTGAGAATTTGGGATGCTTGGGGAATTGGGTAGGGAAGATGCTTGTCCTTTTGCCAACTCTTAGCATTCTTGGGATCATTCGTATAGGGGGATGAGCTAGATAATATTTTCACTATATGGTATCCTAGATTGCTTTACAGGTTTCATCTTTCGTTCACACAACTTGGGAATTTTTTATGTGTTTTAACTTGTGTTGGGATGCAACGTAGCAAGGTGTGATCCAAGTAAAACTCTACTTTTGTAAAAATATACCCAACTTTGTACAACATTTGACTAAAAATCTAAAGGCAGTTGAATGACAAAAATCCCTAGATACATTATAAGACAACTAATTATGATATGGTGAAAAATGTGGATGGCGTTTATTTTTGCTGGACTATTTACAAAGTGGACAAATGTGGAAAATGATGGAATTGCCGAGTAATTACAGTCTATGGTGCATTTGACCTGTATGACCAACAAATATGCAATGTATGTATGTGATGCCTAATGAAACTTATTTTTTTTGTGTTTTGATTTTTAAGAGTATGCAAGGAAGTGAGATGCAATTTTTTTGTTATTTGATTATTTTTGAAAATTCGTTATGGTTGGTTTATCCCGAGTGGGTGCGGTCCAAGTGATTCTTTCGTATCCTTGGAGGTTTTGACCAAAGGGATTATAGATGCCTTTGGGGCATTTTGGGTGACCAAGCGATTATAGGAACCCTTGGGGCTTTTGGTTTGACCAAAGGGTTTATAGATACCTTTGGGGCATTTTGGGATGACCAAGCGATTGTGGGAATCCTTGGATCTTTTGGTTTGACCAAAGGGATTATGGGTATCTTTGGGGAATTTTGGGTTGACCAAGCGATTATGGGAATACTTGGAGCATTTGGTTTGACCAAAGGGATTATGGACACCTTTAGGGCATTTTGGGGTTGACCAATCGATTATGGGAATCCTTGGAGCATTTGGGGTGGGTCGTGGCTCTTTTAAATGTGGAATGACCTCAAATGACTGATGTTCAAGGGTTCTAGTCCCTTGATTCCTTCAAGAGAGGTGAGTAAGTATGTTCTAGTTCCTATTTTACTATCGATGACATAAGGACCTAACCAATTTTCCATGAAATTGTCCCTTAAATGGGGTGACAAGTTAGAATTTTTTTGGTTCTCTTTCAAGACCAGGTCACCAACTTGAAAGTCCCTCAGGTGAAATTTCATGTTATATGCTTTCTTAAGTCACTCTTGATAGATACGTAAATTCTCAAGATAATTTATGCACCATTCATAAAGAAACGTAATCTGGTCTAACCGGGCCTGCCATGCAATGTCATCATTGATGAACTCTTGCATTGATATGCGTAGGGAAGGTATTTCCAACTTGAGATACATGACTGCCTCAGAGCCATACACTAGAAAAAATGGAGTTGCCTCAATGGGCATCCGAATGCTAATGCAATAATCCCAAAGATCAAGTAGGATTTGAATATGCCAATCCTTATGACTATATGTGACTGTCTTTTGAAGGATGGCAACTACCATTTTTTTTTATGCCTCTGCTTGCCCATTTGCCTGCGGATAATAGGGTGTTGAAAAATTGTGTTGAATTTTGTACTTTGTTGTCAAAGCATGCACATCTTTGTTATTAAATGATGTCCCATTATCCGATATGATCTTGGATGGAATACCAAAATGACATATGATGTTATGTAAAATAAACTTCGCAATGTGGGTCCTAGTCGTAGAGGTAAGAGAAATTATTTCCACCCACTTGGTGAAGTACTCTATGGTCGTTATGATGAATGTGTGATGGCCTAAAGATGTAGGGGAGATCTTTCTAATTAGATCTAAGCCCCACTATGAAAATGACCAAGCCGATTGGATCAGCTGTAAGGCCTAAGAAGGTATGTGTGTCAAGTTAGCATGGTGTTGACACTTCATGCACTTCTTCACATACGTGCAACAATCTCACTCTAAATATGGCCAATAATATCCCATGTGAAGGATGCGCTTTGCGATGGCCATACCGCTAAAGTGGCCACCACATGTACCATCATGTGCTTGGGTGATCGTCCAAGCGAACTCCTGCTGGTCCAAGAAATGGAGGAGGATCCCTTCGTAGCTCCGACGATACAAAATGTCTCCTAGCAAGACATGTTTTGCCACTTTCTATTTGAATGATCTTTTTGTGGCATGTGACAATCCAAGTGGGAGGCTACCCAACTTGAGATAGTCTCTTATGGGTGTGTACCAATCTTGCTGATCATAAACCTTGATGGTATGAACGGCCAATCCCTCTTGAAGTTCATCCCTAGCAAAAGCTGAGTAGTAAAGGCCTTGTAAGAATAGCGTTGTTTTGCTATTAAGAGGGGTTGGGGAGAACAAGGACCCCCAATTGGCATGATTCAGATTATTGTGGATTTGAGAGAACTTATCCTGAGATGGTTCAATCTGGATCGAGTGGATTCTTGACATTATGTTAGAGCTTGCATGCTCCATCACGGATTGCAATAATGTTTTGACTTGAATGGTTGTCATCTCACTAGAAGGGTCTTGCGGGATTAGTGACCCCAAGGAGGCCATAGTGTTTGCAAAATAATTTGATGATCGAGGGAGTGCCTCGATGTTGTACCATTCAAGCTTTGCTAGGAATTTATCCACAAGGGCTTTGTAGGCCTGCAAAACTGGGCATTTACATTAGAATACCCCTTTCACTTGGTTGACAATTAACAATGAATCACCAAAGATGTTCAAGCATTTTATGTTCATGGTGATGGTTGTCTAAAGACCTATGAGCAAGGCTTCGTATTTGATATTGTTATTGGTGCACGAGAAATCAATTTTAAATGATAGAGGCATTGGAGCCCCTTGCGATGTGAAGAATAGATTCCCATGCCACCCCCTTGCTCACATTTAGAACCATCAAAAAATAGGGTTATGTCAGCCTGTGACTTAGGCTCATCAGAATCTGGTGATTCTAAGACCTGGAATACCCCATCATCGAGAAACTCTACGATCAAAGGCTAATCATATTCGAGAGGAGCCTCTGTTAGTTGATCTACAATGACTTGATCTTTGATGGACTTCTATCCAATGAATTTGATGTCAAACTCCATCAACAACATGATCCATTTTTTCATGCGGCTACTATGATAAGTACGACTCATCATGTACCGTAATGGATTCTCCTTAGACACAACATACATCGTATTGCTCAGCATGTAATGGCATAGATTTTTGGTGGCAAATACCACTACTAAGCATAGCTTCTCGATGTATGCATAGTTAAGTTCATAACTGACCAAGGTGCGGCTAAGATAATAATTAGCATGTTCTTTATGTAGTTCATTTTTTTTGGCTAGCATGGCACCCAGTGCCACCTCAGTAGCTGAGATGTATAAATAGAATGGCACTCTTGGTCTAGGTGGTGCCAATACTAACGGTGAAGCCAAGTATTGTTAAATGTCATCAAAGGCTGACTGGCACTCATCATCCCAATGAAATGCTACCCCTTTGTGCAATAATTTATTCATGGGTCGGCACTTGTCAGATAGCTACACTATGAAGCGCTTGATTGACATGACCTTACCCTGAAAGCTTCTGAGCTGCTTGATGGTGGTTGGGGGAAGCATTTCAAGGATTGCTTTGACTTTATTTACATCTACCTCGATGCCTCATTTTTATACTATGAATCCCAAGAGTTTTCCATATGTGATGCCAAATACGCACTTCTTGGGGTTTAGCCTAACTTTGTGTTCAATGAGGCGATCGAGGATCTTTCTTAAGTAATCGAGATGATCTGGGTGCAAAAGATATTTGGCAAACAAATTATCCATATAATCTTACAAAGTTTTATGCATGTGATCATGGAAGATTTATGTCATAGCGCATTGGTAGATGACACTAGCATTTTTAAGGCCAAAGGGCATGACATTATAACAAAATGTCCCCCAAGGGATTATGAATGTCGTTTTGAGTTGATCGTCAGGATTGATACGAATCTGGTTGTATCCTAAGAAACCATCCATGAGGGAAAGCATTTTGTGGCCTACTGTAGCTTCTACCAATGTGTCAATGCTAGGCAAGGGGAAATCATCTTTGGGACTAGCTTTGTTTAAATCTTGAAAGTTGATGCATATTGGAATCCTCTCGTTCAGCTTCTTGATGGGTACCATGTTGGACAGCCATGGTGGTTAATCCATGCAAATGACAAACTATGCATCCAATAGCTTTTGTAGCTCGTCTTTGACCATTAAGGCTACTATTGGGTTCATCTTACGTAGTTTTTTCTTGACTAGCTTGACTGTTGGATCAACCATTAGATTATGCATGACTAGCTATGGGTCTAGCCCCGACATGTCTTTGTAGGACCATGTAAAAACCTCCTTCTTCTCTTTGATAACGGCAATGTAATTAGCTTGCTCTTTGAGGGATAGAATTACCCCTAGCTTGATGATTTACTGATTCATTGGATCAGAGCTGATGTCTACGTCAGTCATCTCTTTGACTGACATGTGGGACCCATCCTCCAACTGGTGTGGAGTTGGTATCGAGTGGATATCATTTGCTAAATTTAGATCTACATTTGGAACGTCGGGTTCCTCTTCAGCATGGAAGATATCCTGAGTTGGTTCTGGGGTGAAATGAAGCATCTCACCGCAAGGCCAGTACTCTGATGGGGATGGTGGCAAGTTAGCACGATCCCAATCTATGGCATCTAGGTTTAGATACAATGGTCATGCTAGATCATCTGGATTGTGGATGGGGGTGGTTAAGTCAATGGAGATCATATTAATGAAGTGAATTTGGTCTCCATTATAGCACGGGTGGTGACTCAGACATCCTTGGTGATCTTTGTGCTTTGGATCTGGCTCTGTGGGTATTGGCACAAACGGATCAGCCCTATGTGCAGATAGAAGGATAGGGTTTGCCTTTGGAATTGATGGCTCTATAGGGTCTCTGGATGGAAGGTGCTTTCTGTATGCCTGAAGTGGTAGATGCAGCACTTGGTCCAACTATGCTTGGTTCAAATGCCACCTATGCCTTGGCCCCATGTTTAGTTGTTCAAACATGTCGTCAATGTCTATGGGGTATTGTTGCTATCGCATATGGTTGAGATATGTCATCTCAGTCTCATATTCATAATTACTATCGAAGATCCAAAGGCCTTCATTGGCTACAACAACTATTTGTGGTATGTGAGGCTCATTCTATTCGAGCAAGTTGATTTGGTCCCATTAGGGTTGTTTCATTCTCTATGGTAGGACTTTATTCTCTTGGGGTGGAAATCACTCGATTGGAAAATTCAAGGGGAACATTGCCATGAAGTTCTCCTGATAGTCATCTATGGACATCACTTGTGAGTGATTGCTATCAGACTCGAAAGGGTCCCAAGGTGCTACCTCATACTCTGACTCATCTTTTGAATATCCTTATTGGCCTTGTCTATATCCCTATTGGAGGAAAGTTCTTGAACTTTCCCCTTTCTTGATTGAATGGGAGGAGTTGTTGAGGCCCACAAGGTTGGTTGTTAGCAATGGGAGACAATCCCCCAATGTGTATGTTGTGTTAGGATTGGCATATGGATCTTGTGCCAACCCATCCTTGTTGCCTAGCCCTAGGCTTTGCATGTTTTATACCAATATGTCAAGGGGTAGAGGGTGGTTGAACCCTACTCCTGATTTATCATATGGCATTTCATATCTTGGTTTGCAAATAACGTGCACTCCTTGTTCATATCTTCCCAATCCATATTCGTGCCAATTACATTGGCCAAGGTATTTCAAAGTGAAGTCTGGGTTGGACAAATAGTTGGCATTCTCAGCAAAGGGCTCTTCGTCCTCTTCCTCATATATCTAAGGTTTAATGTCATTGTTGAGGACCCCATTTACAAAATTTATCTGATTTGGTGAGTAGCCTAGAGGGACAATAGTGCCCATGGGGAGGTGAGGTCTCCCCATGTCCTGCATGGATTCAAGTGTGGGTGTTGCTAAAATGTTCCACACAAGGTAATCCCCCAAGATCGTATTGGCCATCTCAACGGTGATCATTTGCAATTGAAGGGGAGGGAATGGGAGTTCTTCTTGAGTCCACTCCATGTTGGGTGAACCAGGCATATCGACTTCCATTCGGCTGGGCACCTCTTCGGTAGAGATGGTTGAGACTAATGGTGGTACCTCTTCCAAGGGCTTCTTCTCATTTTCCTTCAGTGTGGACACCATAGGTAGCATCATTGGTGCAAGAACAGACGATGAATATGGGTCCGGTTGGTGATTTTATGGATTTAACAGTGGGGATGTATGCAAAATTAGACCCTATTTGGATGGATTAAACTAAAAGTCCAAATGTGTCAATGGGAGGGTCGATTGTGGCATCAGCTACACCATATTGCAATAGTTGAAGGACTCTAAGTTTGCTGGGACTACATGCACTTGCCCTTCGTATGTGTAATTTAGGCATTGATGGGCTATCGAAGGGACACACTTAATGTCCCTGATCCAAGGCCGAACCAACAAGATGTTGTAGGCCATCTCACCTTCTAGGATGTGGTATAACATAGGAATAGTCTTTTGTCCCACTTGGATATGCAAGACAATTATGCCAACCGTCGAGCATATTGCGTTGTTGAATGCTCGAAGAGTATAGGTGGAGGCCACGATGTGAGATGCTGGCAACTTTAGGTGTTTCAATGTCACTATTATGATTATATTATTGTACAATCTAGTGTCCACCAACACCCTCTTAAATGGAATCTCGTTGACCCACGCAAAGACGTGCAGGGGTGGATTCGCCATATCACCAGTCACCAATTTTAGTTCGTCTTCTCTAAAGGTGATGACTAGTTTTGTACATCATTTTACATGTCCCACAAAGTTGTTGAAATAATTTGCTTTGTGGGGCTGTAGCTTGATGGCTTTGAGTATCTCCATCAAAGCCTCTTAATGGGGTGGTGATTGTTTGATGAGCTCACAAATGGAGAGCCTAGCCAACGTGGTCCTTAAAATTTGGGTGATTTTAGTCTGAATCGTGGCCACTGGTCTAGGCGAGGGAGGTTGTGTAGGGTGCGGTTGAGGTTGTGACGTTGATGGAACCTCTCCTGTAGCTACAGCGGGGGCAGTTGTGCTTGGGTACCTCTTGTTCTATGTCACTATGCTTATCATCCCTACATACCCCTGCATGGGGCAGTTTTGTGTCACCTCATTTACTTGTAGAGTCTTTGCCTGTGCATCATGGGTAGGTAAGGGGTCTTTGAAGACCTCCATCTATTGGTTGCTTGGTGCCACAAGATTATCCACCGCTAGCATCTTGTTGTCTATTAGGTCTTTCACTAAGCTTTTGAACTTCCAACATGCGTAAAGGTTGTATCCTTTCTATCGATGAAATCTATAATATAGGTCTTCCTTATAGCCCTTGGGTTTTGGCATGTTGGGGTCTACGGGTTGACTTTCTAGTAGGTTTATCAAGTTTTTCATGGACAAGCGGTCAAACAAGGATTCTTTAGACTCTGTAAAGGGTGTGAATTGTCGCCTAGGGTGATGATGTTGATTTTGGTCTTGCCTATGATTTTCCTTCTCATAGTTGTCAAGACGAACTATCTAATAATTAGCCTTTGGGGGTTGTGTCGTATGTGTAAGCTTTGGTATGTTTATGGCAACCTGATTGACTACGGTGGGTTTTAGTTGTGCAGACCCAATTTTGGCATTTTTGGGCCACTCTTTCTTGCGTGGCTTGGAAATCTCACCATCCTGTATCTTGATCTCCTCAATGATTCTGGCTTACTCCAGAGCTTCCTCGAGAGTGGCATATTACTACAACTACAATAGCATGGAGATCGACCTTAGGCAACTCTTTGAGAACATTTGGGTCAAGTCAACCATGGGAGGGAGGTAAGGTAGCCTTGAAAGCAACATCCTCCACTAATTTCCATAATCCACCATGGTCTCTTCCTCATACTGCCTAAGGCTAGCTAGGTCACTTAATTATGCCTTCTTCTTGGTGTTGAAGGTGAAACGTTCGAGGAATGCATCCACTAGCTAGTCTAGGTTGCTGATGCTATGCTTCGACAACTGGGTAAACCAATCTGAGGCAGGGCCTATGAATGTGGTTATAAATTTTCTTACAAGTAAAGCATCATTGTCCTGAATGCCAAAGCATTGACTCAAGAATATTATCACGTGCTCTTGGGCATCCTCATCCCCTATAAAAATCACCAATTGAGGCATTTTGAAGTGTTCAGGGTATGGGGGTGTCGGCATTAAAGGATGCACAGGGTGACTACGGAGCAGGCATAAAGTGGGCTTTTGGGGCCCAAAATTTTTGGTCTCCATAGACTCTAAGCACTCTAGCAATGCTTTGTATGCATCATAGGATTTGATCTCTTCCTCCTTGGTTTGTTCCTATTGTGAATTGCGAGGAACTTGAGGCCTATGGAGGGGTAGCCGGGTAGCACCCCCCTACCTTGGTAGGGTGTTTCAGCCCACTCTTCTTCTTTCTCAAATTCCTCATAGGCTTCTTGAGGATTTCCTAGGTGTGACCTATAAACATGGGTGGGTGCTCAAGGAGGGTGCCCATCATTGGCTCTAGAGGTGGCCTCCCTCTTAGGTCTAGGAGGTCTTGGAGGCAATGCTTGATAAATTCGCAGAGACTTGTCTCGTACCAAGGGGTTATGCCTCTCATAAAGCTCTGTCTTATGTGTTTGAGGGGTTGGAATCCTCTCATGCAAGCAACTCATCCGTATGACGCTGAATGCGCTATTTTCAAAGATGGTACAAGTGCTCTAACTATTGTTGATCTTGCTCAAGTTGCATGATTTGCACTTGGCAGGTGATATTTTTGGCAAATGCCAAGTCGATTTGTTTTGCCATCTTAGGTCTAGGAGGCCTATATGCCTCCCCTACATATCTACCTTGGTCATAGTGATCCGAGATATCTATAGGTCACTTCCCTCTGTCAAGGTTAGCGACATTCACTTGAGGCTCTGGCCTAAGTAGATGATCCTGATAAATACAGGTGCAGAGGTGCATTGCTCTCATGTTGTGTATTTCTCTTAAGGAATATAGTGGTTTTCCTCATGCTCCCTTTCATATATGTGAAAGGGGTAGGCAGAATTGGCTTGCCCTATCTAAAGAGCCTTATACCCTGGATTTGGCCTATTGTTTTTTATAGTAATAATGGGTAGAGGAGGGATGATGTAATCGTGTGGCCCCTCCTTATGGACCCTATGCTATTCTAACACTTCATCATGTGGTGGCCACTTATAATGAGTGTCTAAGGGGACCTTCCTATGTATGTACTCCTCCTGAAAGGGTCTGTGTTGAATGAGAGTGCCCCTCAAAGGGGTGCCTCTATAGTCATGTTCCATCATGGTATGATGTGGACTATGTTGTAGGTCAGGCCACCAAGGTGGTATAACCAAGTCCTTGGGGCTATAACAGAGGCGACTTATGCCCCCATTGTATACTTTTTGTAACTTTTGCCCATGATTGGGCTTGGCTACGGGTGTACACCATGGTGGTGGTTCTCTAAAATATATGTAGATTTTTATCTTCTTTTATGATTTTTTATGCTACACTAAAAAAAAGGAGCCACATAAACAAATAAGTGATTATCTCGTTTACAGATTAAACATGTGCCCTAAATATGGTTCAGTGTGTTTTGATTTTTGTTTTGAAAGCCTTGTAAAGAAAATTTTGTTGTACATGCAATATGAGGGCTCTTATATCTCCTAGAATGGTCACCCCTTAAATATACCACTGCTAGGTCATTATATCAAACCTCTCAATATACCCGCCCTTATGTGAGGGAAACTATTGGTACGCAAGATCAGAACAGTACATGGAACATAGGCAGTACGAAAGGGGAATCACTCTATTTTTGACACCTACCATAGAAGACTTGTCCTCATGCATTTGGAATCATCCTAGCTACACTTGGTCAGCTTTCATTAGGATTTATGTCTAGCAACAGTCACGATTGGGGTTATGTATGCAAAATTCAAGCCAAGGTGGTGATGAAATCCATCGTTGGTCTTGATCAAGTGTTGGGGTTTTACGACCAACTCGTTGATATTTATATTATCCTATGGTGTGTGTGGTTATTTTTACTTTCACAAAGAAAGAAAACATGCAGCAAACTTCTCTATGTAAGCAAAGAAAATAGAAAAATCACAGAAACAGAGATAGAAAATTGTAGAGGATGTTCGAAAAACCTACCTCTTCTCTACCCAAACCGGATGCCCTTGAGTTTTTGCTTAGAAAATGTACAGAGAGCTAATCATCCTAGGGTGGGATGAATAGTAGACCTATATTCATCATAGGGGGGATGAATGCCTATTCGTCCCTGTGTGAAACGAATACCAGCTCTGTATTCGTCACAGGGTGGCACGAGCAACAGTCCAGCGCCTAAAGGATTAACACCTGCAAGCAAAAACACAAAAATTTGATCAAAAACTTGATCCCAAAATCAGGGGATAGGGTCCCACAGTGATCTCCAATGAAAGCATTTTGATGGAAGCACAGGCACACCGGGTGCGATGCAAACAAAAGCAGTTGTATTAACGAAACACTAAATGCATGAAAAAGGGAAATCAAAGCATGAATGAAACGAGATGTAAAGCGAAAACAAAGGTGCAACCTCTTTTATTATTTTTTCCTATGATCAGGTTACAATATATATCCTCCCCACTTTTTAGGGGCTTGAAGCATTCAATAAAATTTTGCTACACCAACGGATGGTATGCTTCCCTTCGTGATCTTCCACGTGCCCACATTCAAAATGGGCGGGCCAAAAATCACCACCACTTGCATGAATACATTCTTAGTTCTTTGCTTTCCCTTCAGTTTTGAGATACTACATATAGAGAAATAGTAAATTATTAATAGCACATGCGGATGGAGGGAAACATGCAATCCCCAAGGCCTCCGATTAATGCATACATGAAATAATTAAAATAGTGATCAAAACTTATCAGAACATAATGAAATTTAAGAAAAAGAATGTAAAAACCATTAGGGACACATTGCAAAAAGAAAATTCAAGAAATCTACTATAGATTTCTAATCGCTCTAGGGTGGGATGATTAGGACTATCATAAAATGTCCGAAAGTGACCTCCCAAATGTCCCATCTAGAGGCCTCCAAAACACATGAAAATTTGAGGTTAAGCAAAATGGGTCATTTTGAGACAACCCAGAAGGTCGGATTTTATAGATTCTACCCTGATAGCCTTGTATCTGAAGGAACTCCTTGTATGTTAGTAAAAGCGTAAAACAATGAAAACACAGTCAAAACAAGTCAGAATGCTTTGAAATTTAAACTACGACATATATGAAACACACCAACATGATGCAAAATAAATAGTAAAGAAATATTCTATATATTTCTAATCACTCTAGGGTGGAGCGATTAGGACTGCAATAGTGCGAGGGGCACTCGGGGGGGCGTACTCTTCGAGAACATTTGGGTCAGGTCGGCCATGGGAGGGAGGTAAGGTAGATTTGAAAGCAACGTCCTCCATCGATTTCCATAAGCCACCATGGTCTCCTCCTCATACTATCTGAGGCTAGCTAGGTCACTTAACAATGTCTTCTTCTTGGTATTAAAAGCAAAACATTTTAGGAACGCGTCCACTAGATGGTCCAGGTTGTTGATGCTATGCTTCGGCAACTGGGTAAACCAATCTGAGGCAGGGCCTGCGAATGTGGTTATAAATGTTTGCAGAAGCAAAGCATCATTGTCCTGAATGCCAAATCATTGGCTCAGGAATCTTGTCACGTGCTCTTGGGCATCCTCATCCCCTCTAAATATTGCCAATTGAGGCATTTTAAAGTGTTCAGGGCATGGGGGTGTAGGCATTGAAGGATGCATAGGGTCACTGTGGATCTGGCATAAAGTGGGCTTTTGGGGCCCAAAATTCTTGGTCTCCATAGACTCTAAGTGCTCTAGCAGCGCTTTGTATGCATCGAAAGATTTTATTTCTTCCTCCTTGGTTTTTTCCCATTGTGAATTACAAGGAACTTGAGGCCTATGGAGGGGTAGCCGGATAGCACCCCCTTGCCTTGGTAGGGCGTTTCAGCACACTCTTCTTCTTGCTCAAATTCCTCATAGGCTTCTTAAGGAGTTCCTAGGTGTGACCTATAAACATGGGTGGGTGCCCACGGAGGGTGCCCATCATTGGCTCTAGGGGTGGTCTCTCGCTTAGGTCTAGGAGGTCTTGGAGGAAAATTTTGATAATGTCATGGAGACCTTTCTTGCACCAAGGGGTTGTGCCTCTCATACAACTCTTTCCTATGCATGTGAGGGGTTGGGACCCTCTTAGGCATAGTTTTCTAGAGCAACTCATATGTCTAACATCGAATGCACTCTTTGCTAAGGCGATACAGGTGCTCTAACTATTGTTGGTCTTGCTCAAGCTGCATGATTTGCGCTCGATGGGCGACATGTTTGGAAAATGCCAAGTTGATTTGTTCTATCGTATTGATTCTAGGAGGCCTAGATGCCTCCCCTACACATCTATCTTGGTCATGGTGATCCGAGATCTCTATAGGTCGCTTCCCTCTGTTGAGGTTAGTGGCATTCACCCAAGGCTCTGGCCTCAATGGGTGATCCTGATAAATAGTAGATGTGGAGGCGCATTGCTTCGGCACTGTGTATTGCTCTTGAGTAATATAGTGGTTTTCCTCATGCTCCCTTTTGTATATGTGAAATGGACGAGCAGATTTGGCTCACCCTGTCTGAAGAGCCTTGTGCTCTGGATTTTGCCTATTGTTTTTTACAGTAATAAAGGGTAGAGGAGGGATGATGTAATCATGTGGCCCTTCCTTATGGACCCTATGTTGTTCTAGAACTTCATCACATGGTGGCCACTCATAATGAGTGTCTAAGGGAGCCCTCCCATCTATGTTGAGTGCCATGTGTATGGACTCCTCCTGAAAGGGTCTATGTTGAATGGGAGTGCCCCTCGAAGGGGTGCCTCTATAGTCTCGTTCTATCATGGTATGATGTGGACTATTTTGTGGGTCAGGCCACCAATCTGGTATGACCAAGTCCTTGGGGCTATAGCGAAGGTGACTTATGCCCCCTTGTACACTTTTTTTAGCTTCTGTCCATGATTGGGCTTGGCTACGGGTGTACACCATGGTGGTGTTTCTCTAAAATATGTGTACATTTTTATTTTCTTTATGATTTTTCTATGCTACACTAAAAAAAAAGGGGCCTATCCAAGCAATGATTATCTCATTTATAGATTAGAGGTGTGCCCTAGATCTGGTTCAGTGTGTTTTGATTTTTGTTTTGAAATCCTTGTAAAGAAAATTTTGTTGTATATGCAATATGAGGGCTCTTATATCTCCCAAAATAGTTGCCCCTTCAATATACCACTACCAGGCCATTATACTGAACCTCTCAATATACCCACCCTTGCATGATGGAAACTATTGGTACATGAGAGTAGGACAGTACGTGAAACATAGGCGATACGGAAGGGGAATCACTCTATTTTTGACACCTACCATAGAAGACTTATCCTCATGCGCTGGGAATCACCCCATCTAAACTTGGTCAGCTTTCATTAGTATATATGTCTAGCAACAGTAGCGATCAGGTTTATGTATGCAAAATTCAAGCCAAGGTGGTGATGCAATCCACTGTTGGTCTTGATCAAGTGTTGGGGTTTTACGACCAACGCCTTGATGTTTAGATTATCTCATGGTGTGTGGGGTTATTTTTACTTGCACAAAGAAAGAAAACATGCAGTAAAACTTTTCTATGCAAGTAAAGAAACAAAAAAATCATAGAAATAGAGATAGAAAATTACAAAGGATGTTAAGAAGACCTACCTCTTCTCTGCCCAAACTGGATGTCCCTGAGTTTCTGCTCAAAAAATGCACAGAGAGCTAATCGTCCCATGGTGGGAAGAATAGCAGATCTATATTTGTCACAGGGTGGAATAAATGCCTTATTCATCCAGGGGTGGCACGAATTCTAGTCTGTATTCATCATAGGGTGGCACGAGCAACAGTCCAGCGCTTGAAGGATTAACACCTGCAAGAAAAAACACAAAGTTTTGATCAAAATTTTGATCCCAAAATTAGGGGACAGAGTCCCACCATGATTGCCACTGAAAGCATGAGGATACAAAATCCCATAGGCATACCGGGTGTGGTGCAAAAAAAAGCATACGAAACACTAAGTCCTACAAATGAACAAAGGACTAAAGTAAATGAAAAAAGGGAAAACAAATGAACTAAAATGAGATATAAAGCAAATGTAAAGTGCAGCCCTTCTTTTTATTAATTTTGCTTTGATATCAGGTTACAATATGTCTCCTTATTTTTTAGGAGCTAGGAGCATTAGATATAGTTTTGTTACACCACGGATGGTACGCTTCCCTTCGGGATCTTCCACGTGCCCACATTTGAAATGGGTAGGCCAAACGTCACCGCCACTTGCATGAATGCATCTATAGTTCCTTGCTACCCCTTCGGTGTCGATATCCTACTTTCAAAGAAATAGAAAATTATTAATAGCACCTATGGATGGAGGGAAATATACAGTCCCCAAGGCCTCCGGTTAATGCATGCATGAAATAATTAAAATGGTAAGAAAAACATGTCAAAATAAGGTGAAATTTGGATAGAAGCATGCAAATGCTATCAAGAACACACTGTAAAAGGAATAGTCAATAAATTTGTTGTAGATTTCTAATCACTCCGGGGTGGGACGATTAGGACTATCATAAAACATCAAAAATAAACCTCCTAAATGTCCCATCCAAAGGCCTCCAAAACACTTGCAAAGTTGGGGTTAGGAAAAATAGGGCATTTTGAGACAACCCAAAAGGTCAGATTCTACATATTTGGCCCCGATCACCCTATATCCGAAGATGCTCCCTGTATGTTAGTGAAGGCAAAAAATAATGAAAACATAGTCAAAACTCATCAGAATGGCATGAAATTTGAATGGAAGCATATATGAATGACATAAAATAAAATTAAAAATAAATAGTAGATAAATATGCTATAGATTTCTAATCGCTCTAGGGTGTGGCGATTAGGACTGCAGCAATGCAAAGGGCACCTGGGAGAAGGATGCCCATCATTTGATGCTTGGTTTCGACACCAATCCACTTGGGATGGGTCCAAAAACTCCTAGGGATTTGTGTTGGAAAATTGGGTTGGGTATTATGGCCAAATTTTTAGGTTCTAGGTCTGAATTACGCTTCCAATGTTCACCCAATAACCTCCCTTCCAAAATAGAGATCAAGGATGTAAGAAGCACAAGTGAGGGGTGAGGATGTAATTCGGTAGCACTCTGTTGCTCCAGATGCTTCTACCCTATTCTTTTTTTAGGGTGAGAAGACTCACCATTTTATATACCTGAGGGTCTCTTGTGAATGAGCATGCAGAGGCACCATTTGGCCATCATGCCTTATCAGGGGAGAGAAGATTCCTCCCTGATTAAGGGTTCCATGACTGCCTCTATGACTGCTTCTTTGAGCTCAAAAAATGTTTACTCGCACTCCCATGCATTGAAGGTGTAGTTGAGTGGTGGACCTGAGCTGCCATTTGTCAAGGTTTGACCTTTTTCCTGTCAAACATGCTATTCATCCCATATTGGAGTGAATGCTACTAATTGTCTCGAGGTGGGATGAGTACTAGTTTGTAATCATCCCAGGGTGGAACGAGTAGGGATCAGAGTGCCTGAAGGGTGCCAAATTGACCTCTGACCTTCAAAAACTATTGTGGGAGTGGTTAGGACCACTGTTTAACCTTTGGGGGCTGCCCTATGGGCATGTATGTCAATTCGATCAGTGCTTGTAGTCACATAATAGAATTGGTGCTATTTTGGTATCTACACTAGGAATCCACCTGATCTAGATTGAACCATCTCAGGATAGGTTCTATTGAATCCATGATAGTCTGAATCATGCCAACTAGGGGTCTTTGTTCTCTCCAATCCCTCTTAATAGCGACATAATGTTATTTTTACAAGTTCTTTCCCACCCAAATTTTTCTAGGGATGAACTTCAAGAGGGATCGGTCGTTCATACCATCAAGGTTTTTGATCAGTGAGATTGGTACACACCCATAAGATACTATCTCAACTTAGGTAGCCTCCCACTTGGATTTTTGCATGCCACAAAAAGATCATTCAAACAGAAAGTGGTAAAACATTTCTTGCTAGGAGATATTTTATACCGTCGAAGCTATGAAGGAATCCTCCTTTGTTGCTTGGACCATCAGGAGTCCACTTGTACGATCACCCAAGTGCATTATGGTACATGTGGTGGCCACTTTAGTGGTATGGCCATCGCAAAGTGTATTCTTCACATGGGCTATTATTGGCCATCTTTAGAGCGAGATTGTTGGGCATATGTGTGAAAGTGTGTGAAGTGCCAACACCATGCTAATTTGACACACGTACATTCTCAATACTTGCAACCAATCTAAGTAGCTTGGCCATTTTCATAGTGGGGCTTAGATCTCATCAAAAATATCTCCCCCGCATCATCAGGTCATCACATGTTTATAATAACAACCAGAGAGTACTCCACTAAGTGGGTGGAAGCAATTCTGCTTACCTCTATGACTGGTCCCCGCATTGTAGAGTTCATTTTACATAACATCATATGTCATTTTGGTATTCCATCCAAGATCATCTTGGATAATGGGACATCATTTAAAAATAAATATGTGCATTCTTTGACAACAAAGTACAAAATTTAGCATAGGTTTTCGACACCTTTGTATCCGTAGGCAAATGGGCAAGAAGAGGCGTCAAACAAAATGCTAGTTGCCATCCTTAAAAATATGGTCACAAATAGTCATAAGGATTGGCACATCCAAATACCACTTGCCCTATGGGCTTATTGCACTAGCATTTGGACACCCACTAGGGCAACTCCATTTTTGCTAGTGTATGGCTTTGAGGTAGTCATGCCTCTCGAGTTGGAAATACCCTCCTTGCGCATATCAATGCAAGAGTTCATCGATGATGACACTGCACTGTATGCCCAATTAGACCAGTTTATGTTACTCAATGAACGACGTGTTAATGCTCTCAAGCATTTTTGTATCTATCAAGAGAGACTTAAGAAAGCATACAACATGAAAGTTCACCTAAGGGACTTTCAGGTCGGTGACCTAGTCTTAAAAGAGAACCAACAAAATTCTAACTTGCTGCCCCATTTAAGGGACAAGTTCATGGAAAATTGGTTAGGTCCTTATGTAATCGATAGTAAAATAGGACTTGGAACATACTGGCTCACCTCTCTTGAAGGAATCAAGGAACTAGAACCCTTGAATATCAGTCATTTGAGGCCATTCAACATTTAAACAGCCATGGCCCACACCAAAAGCACCAAGGGTTCCCATAATCGCTTGGTCACCAAACACCCCAAAGGTATCCATAATCCCTTTGGTCAAACCAAAAGCTCCAAGGATTCCCATAATCACTTGGTCAACCTAAAACACCCCAAAGGTATCAATAATCCCTTTGGTCAAACCAAAAGCTCCAAGGGTTCCCACAACCGCTTGGTCACCTAAAATGCCCCAAAGGTATCTATAATTCCTTTGGTCAAAACCTCCAAGGATCCGTAAGAATCACTTGGTCTGCACCCATTCGGGTTAAACCATCCATAACGAATATTCAAAAACAAAATATAATAAAAAATAACAAAAAAATTGCATCTCACTTTCATGCATAATCTTAAAAATCAAAACACAAAAAAAAAAAAAAAAAATCTGCATTAGGCGTCGCATACATACATTACATATTTGATGGTCATACATGTTAAACGCACCATAGACTATAATTACTCGACAATTCCATAATTTCCCACATTTTTCCATTTTTTAAATGATCCAACAAGAATAACATCATCACATTTTTTTCATATCATAGTCAATTGTCTTCTAATATCTCTAGGGTTTTCTTCATTCAGCTATCTTTAGATTTCTAGTCAAATGTTGTACAAAGTCAGACTGATTTTTACAAGGTAGAGTTTTATTTGGATCATGCCTTGTTACATAGCATCCCAACACAAGCTTAAAACACATAAATATTCCCAAGTCGTGTGAACGAAAGATGAAACCTACAAAGTGGTCTAGGGTACCTTGAGCAAAAGTTTTATCTTGCTCATCCCCCTATGCGAATGGTTCAAGAATGCCGAGAATTGACAAAATGACAAGCTCTTCCTAATCCAATTCCCCAAAATAAATAGTATTTTTCACCACTATCAAAAATTCCCAAACACCTTTGATCCCCAAATTCATAAGGATGCATACTACACGTCCCTGAGAAGGATGGGTAGTCATCCCCAAGGCCTAAGGGATCAATACCATTCCAAATAAAAATCCCAAAAGTTCACCATCAAAAATCCCAAACACCTTTGATCCCCAAAGTTGTAAGGATTTGTACTACATGTCCCTGAGAGGGATGGATAGTCATCCCCAAGGTCTAAAGGATCAATACCATTCCAAAGAAAAATCCCAAAAGTCCACCATCAGAATTCCCAAACACACTTGAACCCCAAAATCATAAGGATTCGTACTACATGCCCCTGAGAAGGATGGGTAGTCATCCCCAAGGACTAAAGGATCAATACCATTCACAAGCCAAAAATCCCACAAGCTCAACTTTAAAATCAAAATTCCAAATCTAAATCCTCAAAAGCAACAATAAAAAATATCAGTGGTTATCACCACTACTCAAACCCCTTGCTCAAGAAAAAAAGAAAAAACTCAAAATAAATAGTGATTTTCATCATTATATGTGAGAGCAAGTATCCCAACAAATTGAGCAACCAAAAGACATCTCATCTTGAATCCCTAGAATTCTCAGCATTCGAAGAACCATTTAGGTGATCCCCATTATGGGTTTGGTGGATAGCCTACCTGGCAATGGTGGTATCCTAAACGCATGAAGATATGTCTATCACATTAGCTTTGCGTGTGTGTAGACCAATGTTTGCATGTGGATGAGCTAGCTTATGGTATCCTAGATTGCGCCATAGATTAATCCTACTAAATACAAAAAAGGAGTTAGTGGAGCTAATTAGGTGATCCTCGGTATAGGTTTGGTAGACAACCTACCTGGCACTGACGGTATCCTTACGAATACCACATAAATGAACTCAATCGCACACACAGGGATGTGAAATAACTTAGTCAAACTCAAGTCTGATTTGTACCTTGTTCAAAAGTCTTGTAAAAAAATGTACAATCTTGACTAGTTAGTTAAAGCATTTGAGTCTCAAAAAAACCTTAACTACATTCTAAAACAATTGTTGCATATTTCATTACTTAAATCACCATCAAAAAATGCAAAATAAAAATTACAAATGCAAAGTTATTCCATAAAGCAATCACATAGAAAGCCAGTAAATCATGTATAGTCTATGGTGCCACCACCTGTACACCAACAAATCATTCCATCCATTCCATATGCATACATTTATATCATATAGTTAAAATCATCCGCAGTCATAATCACATATGCATACATCAACATAAATAAATGTGCATAAAGAACAATAAACCATGATAAGTATATAATCAAACCAAAAAGGTTCATGTATATATATTTAGTCAAAATACCCTCATGCTACAATAAGAAGGTCCTCTGACCTCACAAAAACCAAAAACTCAAAATCCCCAAAGCCTATGGAGTCGGCCACCATGATCACATAGGATCGGTGTGATTGGAACTACCCCCAGTAGTATGGGTCCTATGGGACCTCTCAGGGCAGCTGCTACCAGCCCTCACACCCTGCCCATAACCACTACCCTCACCTAGCCACTTACAATGAGATTATGCATACTGCTCAGTCTCACTACCTCTCATACAGCGTGACGAACCACCTCCATTGAGCATAGGAAAATGTCCACCAAGATGAACAACCTTTGTCTCTAAATCTACCAAGTATCGACCCCACTCCATATCTCATTGGTGATACATAGCCAATGTCCTATACCACTATGCCAACTGAGTCCATATGAGATCCCTCTCCTGCATTACCTCCACCAATGCATCTCTATGCTCCTCCTCCCATATCCGTAGGAGACCCTCCAATCATGCTATCTCAGCACAAAGTCCAACCTCCACATCCCCTGAGATAGCCTGAGGCATGGGCATCTTCGGGATGGCCTGCTACTTTGGCACCCATTGCTCTGGGACATCCTATACATTTGGTTGCTCTAAAACCCCCAATTCGTCTCCATAACCAGTGAAGTCATCGACCTCCACCATGTCAACATCATCAACCGAAACCCCCCAACCCTCCATCAGTGCCTCTGCACCCCCACCTCCTATTGCTACAGTATCCATGCCTCCTAGAGGCCCCTCACTCTACCATCGCCACATAATCCACCATCGGTCATACTCTGTAGTCACCCCGACATCGTCCACATTGGGTACATCAATAATTGCATCAAACCCCTCACCCAGCTACTCAATGGTAGGCCAGACTAGAGTCTTCTCGTCACCATGATGTTGATAGATCAAGGGATCACTAGGTAATCCCTGGTGCACCCCAAACTATCATGTCACCCAGACATATGGGAAGTACTCCTACTCTGTCCCATGCTACCTAATCAACCATCTACCCCTACACACACATTGAAGCCACTCTCCAACCTCAGGCTAGGTTGGACAGTCTCGGTATGGCCACCAAAACATCGACCCTGGTGCTAGATGAGAGAAGGCATTAGTATAGTAACCTATGTCACCTGCCCATCACTAACTCTATCCATGCTCCTCTGACCTCCGCCATAAATTGGCATACCCAATTTCTTGATCCACCATCTCACATTGGGTGGTCCAAGGCAAACCCTATGTCTGCTCCATAAATACGTGATGCCACACCCAACACTACAAGAGATAGTTGCACTCGATCCCCTTCTGCTTTCGATAGCGGACCTTGTATAGCTCATTGTACAACTATGCCAATAATGTCTGACCCCATCTCATAATAAGTGGAGCTAATGTAGGACACTCCACCAAAGTGAAAACCAACTCAAGTAGGTTCCAAGGGAACCTCACACCTAAGGAGTCAAGAAGTAGCATATTCGAGATGAGGGTCATGATCAAAGCATGCCTCACTCCTAATACACCTTTCTCCAGCCACCACCACACCAGAATACTGCCTATCTGGCAATCAACCTCTACCTTCTCCACAGCCCTCTCCACCCCCCTCTCCATTGTTGGACCAAAACACCATTTCAATACAGTTTTCCACTAGTCACGGTGGTTCATCTGGATAGGCAGTCCATCTATCGAAATCCATAGAATCTGATACACATCCTCCAGAGTAACAGTTATCTCCCCTATTAGGATATGAAAAGTGTTGGTTTGGGGATCCCACAAATTGATTCGGGTAGTCAAATATGCCCGATTCCCCACCACTGGCTCTAGATGCATCACATGCTTGAGCCCAAGGGCATCAAGCCACTCCCAATCCACAATTGTCAGGGCATCTCGAGCATCAAAGAAAATAGTTGGTTGGTGGTACCAACTCTTCACAACCTGAAACAACAAAATAAAATAAAAAAAGATATTAAGTACATAATATAAACAAAAACATTAAAATAAAAGCATACAACAATGACAGCATACATGAAAATAACTGTACAATCAACAAAAACAACAAAATAAAACAAAATGAAAATGTTTTGGGTTTTAGACCTAAATACAAACACAAACAAAGTACAGATAACAATTGTGTACTAGGGTTTTGACCTTAATATATGAAAAAAAATAAAAAACAAAAAACAAAGCAAATAAAGTTCCTATATTAAGTTTTCAACTTGATATACGATTAATCAAACCAACATGCACAAAAAAAAAATTAGGTTTTTAAAACCTTAAAAACAAAATAAAGCAAATAAACATTTTATATGTGAATTTTAAACTTCATATATAGCATGCACGAATAAAGAGAAGGAATAACATACTGGTCTCACCTCGGTTACTCCACTCGAATATCTGGTTCTCACACTCATGATGTCCATGAAATTTTAGCGGAACTTCGCTATGCACACTCACACTCCTCCTCACTGCTCCAAATCACCAAGAAAAAAATATTACAAATGAGCCCAAAACCTAGTTTTGGTCCTTATATAGGTTGTTAGGCCTGTAATCATTCCACCCTAGGATAAGTGCTCTAGTTAGCACTCGTCCCACCCTAGGATGATTACAAAATTGGTATTTGTCCCACCCTGGGATTATTACAGAGCAAGAAATAAAGCAACAAAAATTGCATCCAAAAAATGCACCAAAAATAGCAATAAATCTGTCGAACAAAGGTGCCTTTGCACTTGACATTCATGGCATGAAAAACCACTATCGAGGTCACAAATACTCACTATCCTACTCCCTAAGAATGCTAGCATATCCAGACCGCTCCATGGGAAGGAGGATTTTTGATAATTTCTACCCCAATAGACGTCAAGAGAAAAGGGTCAAAACCCACCAAAAATAGGTTCGATGGTTGGGAAACTGCAATAAGCGTTCAATGAAAAAAACTAAAGGCACACTTATAAACATCATCTTGGGTCAAGCAACTCATTTCTTCTCTCGTTCTTGGTCATTTCCTCATCGATTTTTCACTTGAGGGGGTAGTCACACTTAGTCACCAATCAACAAATACACACCCAATAAAGGAAATGGCATGCATTCAAAGAATCATTCACAAAGACAATCATGCTCCTGCTTGGGGCAGCAAACAAGCAATAATCATAGGCTAAAAAAACACTTGTTATTCTGTAAGCATGAATAAAATTTTCCTCAAACAAAAGGTTGCACCCTTTGCCTATTCATGACTAAACAATGTCCAAGATCAAGTACACCTCATTGAAAAAGGTTACACTTGAGTTAAGCTCCTTAGCTCGTCAGAAGCAAGGATTCAAGAATGCATGCCCTTTCCATACTTGGGGCATCAAAATTTGGTTAGGTTACTGAGAAACCCTAATCATTAAGTGCTTTGGTCATCTATTTTTGCTCAGCACTTCACCACACATAGTGCATCCCAAAAATGGGCATCTATAGACACTAAAACAATACCAATATGATTGTGTGACTATAAGCACTGACCGAATTGGCATGCATACCCCCTAGGGCAGCCTCCAGAGGTTAAAAAATGGTCTTAACCACTCCAAAATAAGTTTTGGAAGGTCAAAAGTCAGTTTTTCACCTTTTAAGCACTTTGCTCCCTATTCGTCCCACCCTGGGACGATTAGAATCCTATTTGCCCCACCCCGGGATGATTAGCAGCAATAGCTCTAGGGTGGGATGATTAGCAGGTTTGATTGGCAAAAAGTCAAACCTTGACAAATGGCAGGCCATATCTGCCACCTAACTCCACCTTTAAGGCATGGAAGTGCAAGGGAACATTTCAAATCATGGAGGCCTCAATCAAGGAGCCCCTAATCAGGGAGGAATATTCTCTCCCCCTAAAAGGCATAATGAGCCAAGTGGGGCCCTCGCATGCGCATGCAAAAGATACCCTTAGGTATATAAAAAGGTGAGCCTCCTCACCCCAAATGGAGGACATATCTGGAGCATTTGGAGCAACAAAATGTTTCCGAACTATACCCCCATTCCTCTTTGTGCTTCCTACATCCCTAATTTATCTTTTGGAAGATAGGTTATCGGGTGAACACTAGGAACACAATTCAGATCTAAAAATCCAATAAATCAGCCACAATCCCACCCCAAACTCGTCAACACAACCCCCTAGGAGGTTTTGGACCCATCCCACTTGGATTGGTGTCAAAACTAGGCCCCAAACAGTGGGCATCCCACCCCTAGGTGCCCACCCAAACTACTGCAGTCCTAATCGCCCCACCCCATAGTGATTAGAAATCTATGCATGGTTTTACTATTTTTCTTTTTGCATTCCTTTATATTTAAGGTACTTATGCTTCTGTCCAAATTTCATTGTTTTCTGACATGATTTGACCTGGTTTCTGCTATTTCATGCATCTACTAACCTACAGGGAGCGCCTTTAGATATAGGATAACCTGGGTAGACTCTTCTAAATCTAACATTCTGGGTCATCTCAAAATGTTGTTTTTATTCTAACCCCAAGTTTTCAGGAGTTTTGGAGGCCTCTAGGTAGGATATCTGGAAGGTCACTTTTTGTAGGTTTTGCAATAATCCCCAGCGTCCCACCCTAGAGTGATTATAAATTTGTGCATGATTTCCTTACTATTATTTTTGCAATATGTCCTATATAATATCTTAATGCCTCTGTTAAAGTTTGAACTCATTTTGACATAATATGACTATCATTTTATCATTTTATGTATTAACTAGCTCATAGGGCGCCCCTATCACATGTAAGAGAATCTGGGTAGGATAGGTAGATTCTGAGCATCTGGGTAGTCTTATAATCACACATAATGCCTAACCCATGACTTTTAGGTAACTTTTATGAGCATAGGTGGGACATTGGAGCACTCACTTTGGAGAGGCCCTCGATCGACAAATGAGCATAACAGGACCGTTCGATACCGCTTGGACACAAAATCAGGTGATACCAATTTTGGAAGTTGTCCTTTACATTTCCATATCATTCTATAATTGATTTATCAATCTTATCACTGATATATTCTAAGCGCCCACTAAAGGCCTTAGGGATTGCATGTTTTTCTAGATATGCATATGCTATTAATGATTTGTTGTCTCTTTGTACGTAGGATCTTGCCACTAGGAATACTAGAGGGGCATTTCTTGAAAATTCAAACAAATTAGAACATGGAAAAATTATTCAAATATCAACATGAAGGAGTACATCAAGTTGCTACTGAATTTATACACTTCATTCACCAAGTAACCATGCTGAAATAGTGCAACAGTGCTACACAATTGTTCCTGCTCTGTTATACCCTATTGTTGCCTATTTAGACCATATGGGAATGCTTCTAAATAGGTTATATGTCTTATGTAGTCCTTCTAAACTCATTCCATCCATATCCTCATGCTTTGTTTGACAACTTCAAGGTGTTCCTATAAAGTGATAGCTTGTTGATTTTTATATGGTTGTTTGTTTCAGATTTTCAGATTTATGACAGTCCTAAAATTTTGGCTTCAATGTGGATTTGAAACAAGTTGAAGGGCATGAAAACATTCAAAAACCATTGAGAAGTTAATGTATATCAGCATACCACATTTGGTTAATTGAAATGCATGTTTTTACTTGCTACTTAATCAAGCAAAATCAGTCACAAAATGCTAAAAATAGTCAAAAACAGAGATATAGTATTCCTAACATAAAATCATGCAAACACTTAACAAATAGTATATTTTATTCAACTATTTTGCAATTAACTTATCATATGGTAGTCAAACATTATGCAATAATGAGGCATTTTTGGGCCTCATCACTAAACACACAGAAACCTCTCAAAGACATGAGGAGGCCTCAAGAGCTTCCTCCCCACATGGACATAAGGGAGGGTCTAAAAACCATTCTTCACATAGGGATGACGAGGATTCCATGCCTCCATATTCTTGGAGAAATAAGGTGACCACAAAGCCTTCATCATCAAAAGGACATGCGAGGGTTACAACATCCTAGCATTCACATGAAAAACTTAGAATAGATCAGCCCACTAAGGGGTAGGAAACTAGAGATATGTCCAGTCATAGACATCAAACAGATGATATCCTTCATATAATAGGAAGGATTCCAATAGACTATGACCTCATTGGGATAAATGGCACCCCATGGGATCAGCTATGGAAAACAAGATAGTTATATGAGTTGGATTGAATTTATTTGAGGCCACCTCCCAAAATCGTAGCTACAAAAAATTATGCTTTTGGAAGCTTGTGAACTGTTACTTCTAATACCATTTCTTAGACTAGGGGTACCTCAGGGTGACCTCGTAGTAAACATACAGAGTCTAATTATGAATACACTCAACAATACACTGAACAAGTTACACTAGCTAGCAAGAGCAACAACACAGGGGAAACCTCTTCTAGGAATCTGAGTCAAGACCATAATAACAGGGTCATACAAGCATGAGTCTTCCATGACAGCACAAATTAACCACATGCAATGGTTAGAGAATGTATTGCATAAAGATCGAGAGCTTGTAGAATCTCTCGAGCATGATAAACAAAGACAACGGTTGTTGCACCAACATGAGCAATGATTAAGAGAGCAAGCTGAGCAGCTAGCTCATGATAACCAATAAGTAAATGGTAATTATCATCAAAGATATCAATGCACTAACTTGCCAAGAGAGGGGTGCACTAGGCAAGAAGGAAACCCATAACAAAACCACCCACCAAATCATGAGCAAAATCCAACTAGTGGGGAAAAGGTAAACCTAATAGATCAGGATCAAACACATCCTGAATCCCCTCATAGGAGGGATGAAAATAGAGCAAATCAAGTGGATAAAGGGCTACCTCCATCGCCACAATGATGGGGCCTACAATAAGAGGAACTCCTTGCCTCAAAGGTATTCCAGGCACTTGCTAAAAAGATGAAGTCCTTTGAGAAACAAGAGATGGTTGGGAACCAACCAACATTGAGCAAAATACACAACCAACTGTTGTGCCCATTAGTTCCTAGCCCTGCCTATCTTAAGCACTTTGATATGCCTAGGGTAGAGAATTTTAAGGGTGAAGAGGATGTACAAGAGCATGTTACCAAATTTATCAATGCATTTTTTCATCTCAAAGATAATGATGCTCTTATGCTAAGGACATTCATAACGAAATTTTTGGGCGCAACCACTCAATGGTTCAATCAACTGCCCAAGCATAGCATATCCAACTTTGAACAACTAGTGAACGCTTTCTTGAAGCATTTCTATTTTGGTACTAAGAGAAAGGTGAACCTTTTGGACCTAGCCAATTTGAGACATTATGACGATGAGCTAGTAATGGACTATGGGAATAGATGGAGAAAAGTCATGGTAAAATTATCATTCTTTGTTCCCACAAAAGAGATCATCGAGATGTTCACCAAGAGTTTTTCCAAACACATTTCCCTCTTACTACAACTACAACAATACCCCTCATTTGAGGAAGCTTTGTCACAAGCCAAAATCATTGAGGACATAAAAATAGATGAGGTAACCATAAAACTCTGAACCAAGGAGTGGAACAAAAATGACAAAAATTGCAAAAATAAGTAGAAGCAGGCAAACCCTACCCCAGTTAATCAAGTGGTATTGGTTGTACCTAAGTATGGGGTTGCACAGCAACCCTATAATTATCAAGCACATCCACCACCAACCAATTATGATCAAAATAATAATCATAGGAGAAACAGAGAGCACAAACCCCCTCGCTATTTTACACCGTTAACATAATCAATGTAGTCAATATTCAACCAATTGAGTAAGGTGGGAAATATCAGATTCCTTGATATAACTCTTATTTATCCCAATCATCCTAAGACAAAAGGATATATGGAAGATCAATTTTGCCCTTATCACAAAATACCGGGGTATAATATTGAGGTTTGCATCGGTTTTAAGTATCAAGTGCAAAACATGATTGAGTTAGGAGAGCTCAAAGTTGACAACCCATTAGCTCTTGACAATACAGATATGGGCAATTACAAAAACTTGCTACCAAATCATGAGGCCCCTAGGGGGTAAGGGGTCCAATTTAATCAGGTTCAAGTGGATATAGCTACCCACGGGTGTGTTGGGATGGTTGAGATTGTTAATATAGCAATCGGGAGTAGATAGTATGGTCAACCACAACCTCTTGCAACTCCCATTAATGCCCCAGTTGCACCTAGGTAGAGACAGGGATAAAACAACCTTCTAGGTCCACCAACCTGACCTGTGGTGACTATTCGGAGTAGACTTGAGCAAAACTTACAAACGACTCTGGCTAAGCTATCCATATATGAGCTCATATAATAGTCCCCAAAGTATAGGTAGACCTTGATGAAGACTTTAAGGTCAATTGAGCTCCAACCACAAGATTTGAATGCATTCACCCATTTTGTGAAACAAGTACAAGAATGCCAGGAACTTGTAATCCAATTCTACAATTACAAGATTAAGATAGTGCCCACTACCTTACCAGACCCTCCACTGCACATTATGGCATCATTCAATGATTTACGTTTCAAATGGGTCTTGATCAAAATAGGTTCATCAATCAACATCATCACAACAACAACAATATATCACCTGAAGATTCCCAAGTCTCATATCATTCTGGGGGCCTACACATTGAGGGCTTTCAATGATGCCTTATGCAATACTATGGGAATGATAGTCTTACCTATCAATATGGGGCATAAGACCATCCTTGTGATGTGCCCTATCTTGTAAGGGGCCATGCAATACATCCTCTTAGGGCGACCTTGGATAATGGACATGAAGTGTGTTCCTTCGATCTTACATCAATGTGTTAAGTATGTGCATGATAACAAATTCTACATGGTTATGGCCGATGAGGATCCATTCAAATATGTCTATCAGGTGGATTTTCTAGGAGAATTTGTGATTCCCTATGCCCACTTGTGTGTTGGACATTCATCTCCAACTATGCAACTAAATGACAAAGGGGTGCAAAAAGACCTATCTACATCAACACCTCATTTAGTGCCCAACATGACTAATGCTTCTAATAAACCATCAATGTCTAATCCAAAATACAATAAAAAGCTAAAAGCACCCATGGGAGAGGAAGGAAGCGCTAACCATAGCCATTAAGAAAGGTCCAAATCCCATGGAAGAAGAAGATCTCCAAGATCAAGTTGAAGATGATGACTACCACCCCGCTTCACCAGTGTCATCCATGGGGTCATCTACCTCACATGAAACTATACACTTGGAAATTACATGGATAGGATAATACCTTGTGTAGAACATAAAATTCATGCCCATCATAGAGTCTTCACAAGACATGGGACGACCAAAATACTTAATACCACCAGTGGGGACAGTGGTTCTACTTGGAATCCCTCCCAACCAGACAAATTTCATCTATGCTGGCTTAGATTGCACCCATAAATCTATGGATATAGAAGAGTACAATGATGATCTATTCACTATTAATGTTCGCTACCTCTATAATCTTGAGTTTTCTCTAAGCTACTTTGAACATTACCATTGGCATGGTTACGATCTTGGTATATATGAGCAGGGGCAAAGGTGGCTATACGAGCCATAATACCAGCTTCCCACTGACATGTTTGGGTTAGGCTATCACATCAGAGGTTGAGATGACTCTCTAGTAGTAGTCTTTGATAGATTGAGCTTGGGTTTAGGAGAAGACATCAATTTTATTCCTTATCACCCACTAAGTGTAAAACATATGAGCAACAAGCAAGTGGCTGCAGTAAGCATGCCATCGCCCAAAATTTATCATCCAAGCCCCACAATTGATGCCACCCCAATGGATAACTCATGGGATGATGAGCAAGAAGAAAATAGATATGTGGAAAGTGATGATGAATCACGTGTAGACTTGGCCTATCATGGGCCTCACTACTTACACAACTTTACTTGGTCCATCCACAATGAGAGTGGATACATATCAGATGAGAGTGGCTAGAGTCAGAAGACTCAACAAAGAGAGAATATCTAGGATCAAGGCATTGGTCCCAAAGCTTGAGGAAAGAGACTAATAAAAATGGCTTCTTCATAAATGACAAATAATATGAAGATGAGACAAATATGGCATACTTAGGGCCAAGACACAAGCCTCTTGTCTTGGGGTCGCATACCAATGTTAATGGTTTCTGGATAAGTGATGATGACTTTAAGGATAAAATTGAGATGGCCTATCTTAGGCCTCACCATTTATAGCAAGTCAATGCATTAGTCGAGAGAGAGGCAACACTTCATGCCATAGAACCCCATCTATGATTTTTAGGGAGACCTGTTGACTTAGATGCCATTCATCAGATGGTCAATCTCCCTCTACCTACATTCAGAGAGTGGTTAGATCCCAATGATCCTATTATTAGATCTGCTCATAGGTTAGATCTAGAGATTCCTTTTCCTCTAGATAATCAGCATGAGTATGGAAGGAAAACCTCTGAGGCAAGATTCCATGCATGTGGTCTTGGAGATTTTATTCCATCCATCAATACAATCTCCATCGATTTGACCACTCCACTTCATAACCCAGCCGATCCCACAAAACTATTGCATATTGATATGAAGGCTATTTATTGGTATCATGTTGATTCACCCATATAGCCTGAGGATATTTTCTCTAATGAAGAGACATTACAACCATTCCATTTTGTAGCAATATTTGCATACTATGTGTTCCATGCTGGTTTGGATCCTGAGTCATTAGGACCTATAAATCCCGTTGATGACATCCACTTGATACCCATGCCCCACCAGTTGGAGGATCAGTCACATATGGCTATAGAAATAACTTTCAAGGTGGACATCAGTGATCATCCTACTCAACCAAAGAAATTCAAGTTCGAATAAAGTCTATCTCCAAAGGAAAAATCCATCATAATCCCTCTCCTTAAAGAGAGGTCAAATATCTTTACTTGGACTTACAAAGACATGCAGGAATTGATCCAAAGTTAGTGGTCCACAACCTCTCATTGGATCCCCTAAAGAAGCCAATCAACCAAAAATTAAGGAAAATGCATCCAAATTTCACTTTGATGGTGAATAACGAATTGCAAAAACTATTAGAGGCGATATTCATAGTTCCCATCGACTATTCTGAATGGGTCTCAAACATGGTTCCCATGGGAAAACCTGATGGAAGAGTGCGCATTTGCACAAATTTTAGAGACTTGAATAGGGCAACTCCAAAGGATTCATTCCCGTTGCCAAACATATATGCTCTTGTTGATGCCACCGCAAGTCATGAGATGCTCTCCTTAATGGATGGTTTTTCTATATACAATAAAATCTAGATTAAACCTAAAGACCAGTACAAGACTACTTTCATTATCCCTGGGGACATTTTTGTTACAAACTGATGCCATTTGGTCTTAAGAATGTTGGTGCCACATACCAGTGGGCCATGACATACATATTCCATGATTACATGCACACAATATTGGAAGACTACATGGATGACTTGCTATCCAAATCTTTATTATGATAATAACATGCTCAAGTCTTTACAAAGATCTTCGATTGCCTCATAGAACATAATTTCAGGTTTAATCCTAAGAAGTGTGTGTTTGGCATAACTTTTGGTAAGCTCTTAGGATTCATCATTTCAAAGAGAGGCATCGAAGTTGATCCTACAAAAGCAAAGGCTATACTTGAAATGGCCACCCCTGCCAACATTAGGGAGTTGAGAAGCCTACTAGGCAAGGTAGCATCAATCAAATGGTTCATCGCTCAATTATCAGACAAGTGTTGACCCATGAACCAATTTCTATGCAAGGATGTCCCATTTCATTGGGATTAAGAGTGCCAACAAGACTTTGCAAAGATTAAAACATACCTGGCAATGCCACTAGTATTGGCTCCACCAAGGCCAAACATATCATTCTTGCTATACATATCGACTACTGATTTTGCTTTGGGAATCATGTTAGCCCAAAAGAACGTGCAAAAAAAAGAGCAAGTTGTATATTACATTAGTCTCACCTTGGTGAGTTATGAGTTGGGATATGCGTACATAAAAAATTTATTCTTAGCAATGGTCTTTGTAACCAAAAAGTTGTGACACTACATGGTGAGCAATACAACCTACGTTATATCTAAACAAAATCCTTTGCAGTACATGATGAACAAGATATATCATAATACGTGTATGACAAAGTGGATCATGCTATTGATAGAATTTTATCTAGATTTCATAAGCCAAAAGTCCATCAAGGGACAAGTCATAGCGGATCAATTAGCGGAGGCACCTATTTAGGATAGCAAGCCTCTCACCATAAAGTTGCTTGATTATGCAGTCTTCACATTATCAAACCCGCTGAAACTTGAAGAAACTGAGAAAGAAAGAGACATGGCATTATTCTTTGATGGTTTATAAAATGAGCAAGAGGGTGGATCAAGGATAGTCTTTATCACATCATAGGGCACTCCATTACCCTTATCATTCAAACTAGACTTCCCTTTGACAAACAACAACATAGAGTATGAGGACCTAGTCTTGGGACTTCAGATAGCCATAGAAATGGGCATTAAAATATTGAACATCTTTGGTGACTCCTTGCTAATAGTAAACCAATTCAAAGGCCTATTCCAATGCATGTGCCCACTCCTAAAAACTTATAAGGAACTTGTTGACACCTACCTAGCCTGGCTAAAATGGTATGACATTGAGGCAATCCCTCGTACATTGAATAGATTCGTAGACACCATGGCATCGTTGGGATTCTTAATCCCTCAAAATCCATCTGCTAACTTCACAATGTCAAAGTGCTTGCATTTTCAGCAATACAACGTGAGATTATTGACAACCTAGAGTTAGTCAACATGATCCAGAATGAACCAAATCAATATTGGTCCTGCAAGGTTAGAGCTTTCTTGAAAGTTACCCCTTGGGAATATTTAATATCCCAAGGTCCTACATAGTGTGGAACAACCATTCATCATAGGATTTTTTCTCAATCTATGTTCATAAATGTTGGACCATAAGAAGAACATGTCATTTTATCCATAGAAGTTGTGGCTTATCAGGATTGGCTATCCCAATTACGGGACTTCCTGAAGCTTGGAATGGTACCACAAGGCTTATCACATGTCAAAATATGAACATTTAAATAGAAGGTGACAAAGTACATTTTTATAAGAGAGATCCTTTATAGACGAGGCTATGATGGAGTGCTCCTTTGTTGTCTTGAGCTCCAGGAAGCATCCTGGGAAATTTTGCAAGCTCATGACTATACATGTGGCGGCCACTTCAATGGCATGGCCATCATTAATCACATATTGAGAATGGGTTACTATTGGCACACTATGGCAAAATATTGTTATGAGTATGTCAAGATATGTGTCAAGTATCAACATCATGCAAATCTCATACACTTGCCATCATAAGCCCTGTAACCCATCCAGGTAGCATGGCCCTTCTCGCAATGGGAACAAGACTTGATTGGGAAAATATCTCCTCAATCTTTAGGCTAACACACATTCATCATAACGGCCACAGATTATTTCACCAAATGGGTTGAAGTGATCCCCTTAACATCAATAACTAGACCAAGGATTATGGAGTTTATACTCCACAATATCATAAGTCATTTTGGGGACCCTTCGAAGATAATATCAGATAATGGACCATATTTCAAGAACAAAAATGTGCTTGCTTTAATGAACAAATATCATATTTAGCATAGTTTTTCAACACCATATTATCTAAAAGCAAATGGGATCATTAGATTTTTCGTCATTCAGTTGTCCTTAGATTTCTAATCAAATGTTGTACAAAGTCAAACCAATTTTTACAAGGTAGAGTCTTCTTACTTGGATCATGCCTTGTTACATAGCATCCCAACATAAGCTTAAAAACACACAAAAATTTCCAAGTTGTGTGAATGAAAGATGAAACCTACAAAGCAGTCCAAGGTACCTTAAGCAAAAATGTTATCTTGCTCATCCCCTTGTGCGAATGGTTCAAGAATTTTGAGAATTGACAAAATGACAAGCTCTTCCCCATCCAATCCCCACAATAAATAGTGGTTTTCACCACTATCAAAAATCCCAAACACCTTTGGTCCCCAAATTCATAAGGATTCATACTACATGCCCTTGAGAAGGATGGGTAGTCATCCCCAAGGCCTAAAGGATCAATGTCATTTACAAAGTAAAATCCCAAAAAAGTTCACTATCAAAAATCCCAAACACATTTGATCCACAAATTCATAAGGATTCATACTACATGCCCTTGAGAAGGATGGGTAGTCATCCCCAAGGCCTAAAATATCAATGCCATTCCAAAGCCAAATTCCCAACCACCTTTGATCCCCAAAGTCATAAGGATTCATACTACACGCCCCTAAGAAGGATGGGTAGTCATCCCCAAGGCCTAAAGGATCAATGTCATTCACAAGCCCAAATCCCACAAGCTCAAATTTGAAATCAAAATTCAAAATCTAAATCCTCAAAAGGCAACAAAAAAAAATAATAGTGGTTATCACCACTACTCAAACCCCTTGCTCAAAAAAGAAAAGAGAGAAAATAAACAATGATTTTCATCACTATATGTGAGAGCAAGTATCCCAACAAATTGAACAACCAAAAGATGCTAGAGCTTGAATCCCTGGAATTCTTAGCATTCGAAAACCATTTAGGTGATCCTCATTACGGGTTTGGTGGATAGCCTACCTGGTAATGGTGGTATCCTAAAAAAATGATGATATTTCTATCACATTAGTTTTGTGTGTGTGTAGACCAATGTTTGCATGTGGACGAGCTAGTTTATGATATCCTAGACTATGTCATAGATTAATCTTAATAAATACAACAAAGGAGATAGTGGAGTTAATTAGGTGATCCTCAGTACAGGTTTGGCGGACAGCCTACTTGGCACTAGCGGTATCCTTATGAATGCCACATCAACGAACTCAATCACATACACAGGGACGTGAAATAACTTGTTCAAACTCAAGTCTGATTGTAACTTATTCGAAAGTCTTGTAAGATCATGTACAGTATTGATTAATTAGTTAAAGCATTCGAGTCTCATAAAAACCTTAACTACATTCTAAAACAATTGTTGTACATGTCATTACTTACATCACCATCAGAAAATACAAAACAAAAATTACAAATGCAAAGTTATTCCATAAAGCAATCACATAGTACAGAGAGCTAGTAAATCCTGTACAGTCTATGGTGCCATCACCTGTTTACCAACAAATCATTCCATACATTGCATATGCATACATCTAAATCATATAGCTAACATCATCTGTAGTCATAATAACATATGCAAACATCAACATAAATAAATGTGCATAAAGAACAATAAATCATGACAAGCATATCATCAAACCAAAAATGAGTCATGTATATAAATTCAAAATGCCCTTAGGCTATAATAGAAGGTCCCCTGACCTCATAAAAACAACCAAAAACTCAAAATACCCAAAGCCTAGGGAGTTGGCCACCATGATCATGCAAGATCGATGTGACTAGAACTACCCCCAATAGTATGGGTCCTATGGGACCTCTCAGAGTGGCTGCTGCTAGCCCGCACACCCTGCCCACCTATGTTACCATCATCCAACCACCTCTGACGAGAGGATGTAGACTGCTTGGTCTCACTGTATCTCATACAGCGTGATGAACCACTGCCATCAATATTAGGTAACTATCCACTAAGGCGGACAACCTCTATCTCTAACTCTACCCGATATCACCCCCACTCCACATCTCATCAATGATACACAACCAATGCATTGTCTCGCTATGCCAACTAAGCCCGTAGGATATCCCTCTCCTACAAAATGTCTCTATGCTCCTCCTCCTATCTTCGTAAGAGATCCTATAATCATGCTATATCTACACAAAACATAGCCTCCACATCCCCTGAGATCGCCTCAGGCATGGGCACCTCCGAGATGGCCTGCTGCTCTGACATCCATTGCTTTGGGACATCCTATACATCTAGCTACTCCAAAACCCCCACATCATCTCCATCACCATTGAAGTCATCAACCTACACCATATCTACATCATCAAGTGGATCCCCCTAACCCTCCACAGGTGCCTCTACACCCCCACCTCCTACTACTACCATATCCATGCTGCCTAAAGGCCCCTCACCCCACCATCACTGCATAGTCCACCACCAGTCATACTCGGTAGTTATCTTGATATCATCCACATCAGGTACATCAATAATTACATTAGACCCCTTGCCCAATGGCTCAATGATCGACAAGACTAGGGTCCTCTCGTCCCCATGCTACCGATAGATCAAGGGATCATCAAACAATTCCTGGTGCACCCCAAACTATCGTGTCACCTGGACATATGGAAATTACTCTTATTCTATCCTGTGCTACCCAATCAGCCATCTACCCCTATGCATACGTCGAAGCCACTCTCCAACCTTAGGCTAGGCTAGACAGTCCTAGTATGATCGCCAAAACACCTACCCTAGCAGTAGATGAGAGAAGGCATCAGTATAGTGACCTACATCACCTACCCGTTGCTAACTCTATCCATGCTCCTCTGATCATCGCCATAAATTGGCATACCCAATATCCTGATCCACCATCTCACCTTGGGTGGCCCAAGTCAAACCTTGTAGCTACTCCACAGCTATGTGCTACCACCTCCAGCACTATAAGAGATAGCTACACCCGATCTCCTTCTGCCTCTAATAGCGGACCTCATACAGCTCGTCATATAGCTATGCCAACAACATCTGACCCCATCTCATAATAAGTGGAGCTGATTTAGGACACTCCACCAAAGTGAAAACCAACTCCAACATGTTCCAAGGGAACCTTACACCTGAGGAGTTAGGAAGTAGCATATTTTAAATGAGGGCCATGATTAAAGCATGCCTCACCCCTAATATGCCCTTCTCCAGCCACCATTGCACCAGAATACCACCTATCTGGCAGTCATCCTCAGCCCTCTCCACCCCCATCTCCCATGCCTGACCAAAACATCATGTCACTAATACTATCTACTGGTCCTAATGGGTTGTCTGGATAGGAAATCCATCTATCAAAATCCATAGAATCTGATACACATCCTCCAGAGTCACAGTCATCTCCCATGTTGGGAGATGAAAGGTGTTGGTGTGGGGATCCCATAGATTGATCAAGGCAATCAAATATGTCAGATCCCCCACCACAAGCTCCAAACTCATCACCTTCTTGAGCCCAAGGGCATCAAGACACTCCCAATCCTTAACTGTCAAGGCATCTCGGGCATCAGCAAAAATAGTCGACTGGCGGTACCGACTCTTCACAACCTAAAAAATAATAAAAAGCAAATGATATTAAGTACATATTTAATATAAACAAAAACAATACAATAAAACTATACAGAAGAAAAATAAAGTACAAAAAAACAAAAGAACAAAAAAAGTATAGAAAAACAAAGTATAGTAAAAGTACAAAAACATTCAAAACAAACTATACAACAATGACCGTAGACATAAAAATAACTGTACAAAAACAAAAAACAAAATAAAACAAAAAAAAAATCATCCTAGGGTTTCAACCTTAGCGTGAAAAAAAAAACAATAAAACAAAAACAATCATCCTAGGGTTTCAACCTTAGCATGAACAAAAAAAAAATAAAACAAAAACAATCATCCTAGGGTTTCAACCTTAGTGTGAACAAAAAAACAAAAAAACAAAAACAATCATCCTAGGGTTTCAACCTTAGCATGAACAAAAAAACAATAAAACAAAAACAATCATCCTAGGGTTTCAACCTTAGCGTGAACAAAAAAAAATAATAAAACAAAAACAATCATCCTAGGGTTTCAACCTTAGCATGAAAAAACAAAATAAAACAAAAAAATATCATCCTAGGGTTTCAACCTTAGCGTGAACACAAAAACAATAAAACAAAAAAAAAAAATCATCCTAGGGTTTCAACCTTAGCATGAACAAAAAAATAATAAAACAAAAACAATCATCCTAGGGTTTCAACCTTAGTGTGAACAAAAAACACAATAAAACGAACAATCGTCCTAGGGTTTCAACCTTAGTGTGAACAAAAAACACAATAAAACAAAAAAATTAATACTAGGGTTTCAACCTTAATATTAACGCAAAACAAAATACCGCAAACAAGCATTTATATGTAAGCTTTTAACTTCATATGAAACAAAAATGAATAATAGGAATGGGTAAGGAACATCATACCCGTCTCGCCTCAGCTCCTCCGCTCGAAGATCCGATTCTCACACTCATGATGTCCATGAAATTTTGGCAACGCTCCGCTACGCACACTCGCACTCCTCACTGCTCCAAATCACCAAGAAAAAATTGTTGCAAATGAGCCCAAAACCTAGTTTTGGTCCTTTTATATGCTGTTAGGCCTATAATCATTCCACCCTGGTACAAGCACTCTAGTTAGTTCTCGTCCCACCTTGGGATGATTACCAAATTGGTATTCGTCCCACTTGGGATGATTACAGAGCAATAAATAAAGCAACAAAAACTACATCTAGAATATGCACCAAAAATAGCAATAAATCTGCTGAACAAAGGTGCTTCTGCACCTGAAATTCATGGTATGAAACACCACCGTCGGGGTCACACATAATCACTATCCTACTCCCTAAGACGGCTAGCATAGCTGGAATACTCCACGAGAAGGAGGATTTTTGATAATTTCTACCCCAATAGGCGTCAACAAAAAGGGTCAAAACCCACCAAAAACAGGTCCTATTATTGGAAAACTGCATACATGTTCAACGAAAACAATTGAAAGCACCCTTGAAAATGTCATCTTGGGTCAAGTGACTCGTATATTTTATCATTTTGGTCATTCCTTCATCAATTCATCACTTGAGGGGGTAGTCACACTTAGCCACCAAATCAACAAATACACACCCAATCAAGGAAATGGCATGCATTCAAAGAATCATTGACAAATACAATCACGCTCCTGCTTGGGGCAGCAAAAAAGCAATAATCATAGGCTAAACAAACACTTGGTATTCTGGAAGCATGAAGACAAGGTTCCTTAGACAAAAGGTTGAGCCCTTTGCCTATTCATGATTGAACAATGTCCAAGATCAAGTACACCTCATCGAAAAAGGTTACACTTGACTTAAGCTCCTTAGCTCATTAGAAGCAAAGATTCAAGAATGTGTGCCCTTTCCATAATTGGGGCATCAAAATTTGGTTAGGTTACTGAGAAACCTTAATCATTAAGTGCTTTGGTCATCTATTTTTTCTTAGCCCTACGCCACCCACAACACATCCCAAAAAGGGGCATCTATAGACACCAAAACAACACCAATTCAATTATGTGACTACAAGCACTGACCAAATTGGCATACATACCCCCTAGGGTAGCTTCTAGATGTTAAACAGTGGTCCTAACCACTCCCAAATCAGTTTTAGAAGGTCAAATATCAATTTGGCACCTTTTAAGCATTTTTCTCCCTATTCGTATCACCTTGGGACGATTAGAATCCTATTCGCCCCACCCCAAGACGATTAGTAGCAATCACTCCAGGGTGGAATGATTAGCAGGTTTGACTAGAAAAAATTCAAGCCTTGAAAAATAGCAGCCCAGATCCACCACCCAAATTCACCTTCAATGCATGCAATTATGAGGAACGGTTTCAAATCAAAGAGAGGGACTTCAGTCAAGCATGCCTTGATCATGGAGACCCTAAATCAGTGAGGAATCTTCTCTCCCCCAAGAAAGGTATGGTGAGCCAAGTGGCACCCTCACATGTGCATTCAAAGGAGACCCTCAGGTCTATAAAATGGTGATCCTTCTCAACCCAAAAGGAGAAGAGAGCTGGAGCATTTGGAGCAACGGAGTGCTTCCAAATTATACCCCCCATTCCCATTTGTGTTTCCTACATCCCTAATTTCTCTTTTGCAAGAGAGGTCATCGAGTGAACACTAGGAATGCAATATAGACAAAAAACTTGAGAAATCAGCCACAATCCCACACCAAACTCGTTGAAACAACCCCCTAGGAGGTTTTGGACCCATCCCACTTGTATTGGTGCCAAAACTAAGCCCCAAACGGTGGGCGTCCTGCCTCGGGGTGCCCCCTGCACTGCTGCAGTCCTAATTGCCCCACACCAAAATGATTAGAAATATGTAAATTTTTTCTCTATTGTTCTTTTTGCATTCTATCATATTTCATGTACTTATGCTATTGTTCAAGTTTCATGGTATTCTGACTTGATTTGACCTTGTTTTTATCATTTTATGCGTTTACTAACATACAGGGAGCACCTTCGGATACAGGACAATTTGGGTAGAATCTACCAAATCTGACCTTCTGGATCGTCTCAAAATTCCCCTTTTAGCCTAACCCCAAGTTTGTAAGAGTTTTGGAGGCCTCTGGGTAGGACATTTGCAAGGTCGCCCTTGCACATTTCATGACAGTACTAATCGTCCCACCCCAAAGCGATTAGAAATCCATGCATGATTTATTTACTGTTCTTTTTGCAATGGATCCCTAACGAAGTGTTGATGCTTCTCTCAAATTTTGGGTTCATTATGACATGTTTTGACCATCGTTTTACTATTTTATGTACTTACTATCTGGAGGCTTTGGGTATCACATGTTTTCCTACATATGCATATGTTATTTACTGTTTGCTATTTTTTTGTGCACATGATCTCACTACTAGGAACACTAGAGCAGTAGAAAGGAACAATGAACACATGAATGCAAGCAGTGGCAACGTTTGGCCCGCCCATTTTGAATGTGGGCATGCGAAAGACATTGGAAGTGTATCATCCATTGATGTAACGAACTGTATCAAATGTTCTGAGCCCTAGAGGGGGGAGACGTATTGTAACCAGATTAAAGGCAACATTAATAAAAGATGCCTTGCTTTGTTTTTTCTTACATCTTATTTCTACGTCATTTTCCTTCATGCATTTATTCATCTCATTCATATGACTTAGAATCTATACCATACCTATTTTGTTTGCATCATATCTGGTATGTTGTCATTCTGCATTCGGCTTTCACATATACATCAAATCATCATAATGCCACCATCCCATCTCATCATAAAACAAATAACAACAAAAATATAAGCAATAAATGATACACATAATGAGTTAGAACATAAAGGGATCATATAAATATGTGTGTCAAAAGTATGGATGTACAAAATTTTCCATAGGCTACAGTCATATAGGTCAGGCAAACTTTAAAAATGATAAATCAAAGTGCATCATTAGTGAAACATAGGGCTTGTACCCCTAGCATCATCGCCCCCTATGGTCATGTCATGCATAGAGTGATGTGATCCTACTAGTCTCTTTGTGCGAGTCTGAGTCCTCTAGATACGACGGATGGAAGACTACCCTAAGGTGGAGCGCCCACTGACCTATGAATCGCCTGGACCTGGTGCCTCCCTAGGGACAATCCCATACCTCCTAAGCTGCATCTAGAGAGAGGTGATGTGACTAGCCTATCCTTGGATCTACCCCTCGTACTCATTTAGCAATGCCTACAAGCATAGAATCTTTGCCCCTGAGCCTATCCCTGGATCTGACCTGGCATAAACTTGTGGAGTAGGAGGAACAAAAAAATGCATCCTAGTGGCACCACCCTTGACAGTAACCTACAAAGCTTGGATCTATAATGTGAGTTGATCTATGATGGTATCTCGTTATTCTATGGTAGCATCTCGCTGTTGTACCTAGATCTTGGTCGATTGGAGCTCAGCCTCGACCTCATGCAACTGTGCTCTCAAAGGATAATCTCTCTCCTTGGGCTCAAGCTCCTCCTCATCCTCCTCAGGAGCCTCCTACTTCTCCACTACCACCTACTCTATTGGCTGGCCCCATGCCTTAGTCCTAGCTTGGAATCTATGCCCTATCAAATTTGCATCATCACCTCCACCATTATCCTCATGACCTAAGTTACCATCACCATGCCACATTCGATTCCCCCACCACTAAGCAAATACCTCTGTAACTCCTCCAGTAACTCCTAGGGCAACCGATGGGGCATCCTCGTCTGATAGCTCTGTGATCTATGGTGGAGGGAAATCTCCCCCTGCTTTGAGGCACCTATATACAAATGGAACTAGCGACACATCCTACTGTAGCCCGTACTGATGAAGAACTCAAGAGTAGAAGAAATACTCCTAAATTATAACCTTAAGGTCGATTAGCCACCACTCATGTCGCATCCTAGCTATGAAACTAGCAGGATCATCCCAAGAAGCGCACTCATGATGTGGTCATCAGATGAAATCTCTGGCCTGTAGCCCACTAAAAGTATTAATGTAGTGGGAAAGATCCCCAACATGAGAATGGCTCTTACGCCCCTTGTGCCATCAAGCCCATATAGCAGTGTAGCACTGCATCTACTCCTCTATGATTGTAATATCAGTTGGAATCCCTCTAGGGTGATCTACCTTGATGTGATCCCATCCCTAATCCTATAAGAGAAAGCTGTAAGAAATATCGATGTGCCCTCATCAGTGGATATGGTACAACTCATCATAGCACTAGGCCAATAGTGACCTCCCCCATGCATATATGATGGGTGCCTCGCTATCCATTAGGTCCTAAACCATTGCAAGGAGGTTCCATAGGAACCTCAAACCTAAGTAGTCTAGAATCAAGACATTGTTGATAACCATCAGCAACACTACATGCCTCGTCGTTAAGACATCCACCTAATACCACTAAGAGATAGACACTCCCCTAGACTTGGTGTCCCTAAAGGCCTTCATAAATCACCCTTCGAATACTCAAATAAATATAGCTTCATGATCATTAGTGGCTGACAAGGTAATGGCCACTCCATCAAAAGGAAGTCAAAATATCCTATACACATCCTTCAACGTAATAGTCATCTTGTTGGTAGGAAGGTGGAAGGTTTTGGTCTGAGGATCCCACCAGTGGACCAAAGTTGTAAGGTAGGCCTAATATGACATGAGGTTAGGCACCCTAGTGATGTACTAGATCCTGCAGGCCTTGAGCCAGACCTAGTCTATGTCATCCAAGAGGGGTAGAAGGTCATTGATGAGCTTCGTGTCACGAGCCCGAGCATCGAGAATCTAAGAGTAAAAGAGAAAGCAAAGCATAACTACAATGCATATAAGGTATAAATCATAATAAAACATAAAAATGGTACAAATAACGATGGGCTACTCTAATTCCAAGAAAAAATAGTAATAAATGCACCTAAGTGTGTAGAAAAATTCAAAAACAAGTAAAAAAAATCAATTAATCATGCAATAAAATTCAAAATTTTGCTAAGGGTTCTTGGTCGTTGTTGCCTACAGCGGCCAAAAATCGGTTGTTGAATATGAGAGTGGCCAAGCCCCAATGGTCAAAATTTTGACTATTGGAATTCAAACCTAGCTGCCCTGAGTGACAGCAGCTAGGCCAGAGGCTGAGCTAGCCGCTCTGAGCCTCAACGGTCGATGGGTGACACAAAAAAAGTGTCTACCCTTGGCTTAAAATAACAAAAAAAAATTAAAACAAGAAAAAATGTGGCTAACCCACCACATAAAATTATAAGCTAAGCCTAACTATGGGTTTAGTTCATTACCAGCGATCTTAGTGAGGTTCATTTGCCATCTACTTAATGTGGTTTATTTTTACCCAAACAAAAATAAGCAAGGTTAAGTTTTAGGAGAGTACCCGAGAAGATTTGGCTCCTCTACTTGACGATGCCTTGCCCTAAGCAGCCATGATTCTCCAAGTCGCAGGAGCACTCCAAGTTGTAGAGGTCACTTTCACTCCAAAAGCTCTGAAAAGAAAAACTGATAGTTGACGAAAGTGAAAATTCAAAACCCTAGATCATTTTTATATTACCCTAATTTTTACTTGGCCATTGATATTATCAGTGGCCCGCATTTCTTGGTTGTTCAAGACGAGAGTGGTCACGACCAAGCATTTGAGGGTCATTGGACCTGATAGCGGCCAAGATCCTAGGCAAAAACAAGCAGAATTCTCTCCATGGGAAGCAGCAAAAATATTAAATAAGCACATTATGATGGTTCATAATCATCATAATGATCAAAATAACAAAAAAAATCACATAAAATAAAATACTTGAGTAAGTCTCATATTTAGTTACCTACTGTATTGACTCAGCGATTGTAGCGACTTGCACTCCATGCAATTCGATGATATGAGTAAGTTACCATAATATTACTCAGGGTAAAGCATTCATTTAGTAATTACGGTGGGCCTCCTTCAATATTTAAGAAGACCAAGATGGTCGGACTACTCCACGGGTGTGATAGAATCATCCTAATTCCCTTATGACATCAAAAATACTGAGCCAAAGTGATACAATATAAGCATAAATAGGATCATTCCTCCTAACTCCCTAAGAAGGCTATTGATAGTTGGACCGCTCCCTGGGATAGGGATGGATGATCGCCATAAACAATTGGAATCACACTTGGATGGGGGTCTCACCCATTAAAAGAGAAAATGCTAGAAAGGGACCAAATTAGTCATATTGGTCAAGTGACTTGTCACTTTATTCATTGTCATTTCCTCACCAATTCATTGTGTGAGGAGGTAGTTCAAATCTTCAAAATAATCAGTCAAAATCAACAAAATATCAGTTGATCATATCAAAATTGTGTTCATCCTATGAATAATTGCATACAACAATTACAAAGTTTCCCTTTGTTTCCTGGGGTCATAAGCAAATTGTGACGTTATCAATTTGTAGCTCTCCTACTGTTCGAAATTGATTGTAGCAGTTGAAGCTACCCGATTGAGTTTGAGGAATGAGTGCAATTGAACATGTGCAAAGCCCTATGCTAAGTTAAGCCTTCCAAATGTTGAAGTAATGATTCAAAGGTTGTGTGTCATCTTGCATGATTGGGTCATCCAGTGTTGATCAAACTACTGATCATCATACACCCTACATACAGATCAGTCTACATTTTTGCTCAACATTGTATTTTCCACATAGCGCATCGTAAAAAGGGACATTTGTAAACACATAAAACATGTCATGTTTAGGAGAACTACTTACATAGGCACATGCATAGGCAATATTACTAAACCTTGAACTTTACAAGTATCAAAATTGGTCCTCACCACTCATTTGGTGTATTCTAGGCCCATTCAAGATTAGTCATTGTAAACTAGGGTGGTTGGACCTTGGCCGCTCAAGCTAAGAGTGGCCAAACCTTAGTCGTTGTAGATGACAATGGCCAAATCTTAGTCACTATAGATGACAACGACTAAGACATAAAAAGTATTTTGCTGATAAATAGGCCTAATTAGGGGTGGAAGTGGCATTTTGCATGCAATAAAGGTGGGCGGGAGTAACTTTGCATTCCTCTTCATGACCAGTTCACATGTAGGACTTGACTCTAAATTTAGACTTCATTTAATTGGTCTTTAAACATAGAAAATACAAAAGCTTCTCATGCTAACATCCACTACGCATGAGGAATTCAATCCTAGGGTTTTGAACATAGACCTAGGGTTTCACACTTTATAATGAGCAAACCTAAAAGCACTAGGGGACCTTCTTGAATCAATTAAGGATACTTTTTGATACTTTATTTCAGTCAAAGAGAGAGGGAACATCATACCTCGAAACTTTGAATAGGTTGGATCATTGAGGAGAGCTTCTAGAGACTTCGAGCACTTCCCTTGGAGATTGATTCTTGTAGCGAAGCCTTGTCATATTGGAGGGTAAATTTGAATGCATATGGTAATAATTTTAATATTAGTAGTATACTTGAGCCCATAGCCATTGGATCAATAGAGATATTTCACCTTAGCGACCGTTGTCTTAGACAATGGCCTGCAACCTAGTCTAGGGTTTTAGGTGCTAGTTTCTTTTATTCTACTTTCTCTTTCATTTCATTAGCATAAGATTTATTTCATTTATTTGCTTGCATAGTACTAGTTTCATTGCATTTATTGAGCTTATTCATTGCTAACAACCTCATTCAGGGAGGCAATATCAAACATCTAAGCGTGTTTTGTTGTTTCATTGCTTACAGGGCCACAGGTGCATCTACAACATAAAAAGCAAAAGGATCCCTCTGGGAAATGGACCTGGAGAAGGAGGCATCTATAAGCCCTCATACATTTCCGTGCACGTCATCGGGAAGCCTTTTATAAGCACGCCACCCTTGTGTGAGAGGGATATTTTATACATCTACTTCCCTCCTTGTGTAAAATCATGTATCAAATGAAGGGTATCCCTTAGAGGGATTTATATGTAATCGGACCGTGGAAATATCAATACAAGAGCATTCATTCATTTATTTCTTTGCATTCTAGTTTTGTCTTCTTTACACCTTTCATTTAAGATGCATGCTTAAAACATTAATAGATTCAATTAAATCACAAGTAGGAAAGGTCAGCAGAGCCGACGCGCCACTTCCCTGGGGTCGCTACACTTTCCCCTTCTTTTCTTCTTTTTCCATTCTTTGTTTCTTTCATTCTTCCCAATCTGCTTCATTAAATTTTTCTTTTTCCCATCATCTCTTATACATATTGCTCTTCTCAATATGGTTTATCTCACACATTCTATTTTTGCATTCATTTTTTCCCACTTCCCACACATTCCCCCCCACGTTGGGGTAACTACATCTAATGTTATTTTTCTCAATCACCTTTTTTCGCATATTTACCTCTTTCATGTCATTTTTCAACCTCATTTCCTTTTCATCCATGACTTCCTCTTGTGCTTATTCTTCCTCCACACATATTTTGTTCATGTTGGTCCATTGCATATCCATACTTATATCCATTACATCCACATCCATAATTGTACATTCTTCTTGTATAAATGCACTCATGATGGATTAAAACACACACTTCTTAGCATCACCACTTATATGTCCACTCCCATTTTCAGGATTATGGATTATAAGGAGTTTTGCATAATGTGACCATTCACCAGTTAATCCAATCAAATGTCACCTCTAGTTGACAAGTTTTTATGCTTCTCACAAATTCCCTTGGTTGGTTTGATTCCTTTCATGGACCACTTATACATTTCACATCTTAAGCAAATTTTGATTCTAGGGAAGACAACACCTTGTGTAGACATCACCCTTTAGTGAACAATTTCCCCTACTCATCCTATCATTTGCATGATCAAAATAAAACCTGTGGATAAACAAAGGGATAAGCATTAGAAAAAAGAGAAAATGGGTACAAAACAAAAGCCAATGCCCACAAAAAAATAGCACCACAAAAATAGGATCAAAAGGAAGAGGGGTATAAAACAAAAGGAAAAGCCTCCAAGAGTACTACCAAAATGCTTGATTCCCTTTGGTCCTTCGGCTTAACATTACATCACGGGGTTATTTCCATCACCATTAATAGGCTCCAAGAGCCTACTTGGTAGTGGAATAGTCTTACAAGTGGTGACATATTTTGTCACATTAGCGACCTTGTCTTGTACAGATAACTGTGCGCTTATGGGTGAGCTAGCTATTCTAGCTACATTTGCAATAGGTTAGTCCTACCTTCCTTAAAATAGATAAATGGACATCACTCATCACACATGCAGGTCCATGATAGACTTAAATTCAGTTAGGATAGTTATGAGGTGTTGTTGAACCTTATTTAATTTCTCACAGGGTTTGATTGCTATAGCTATGATAGTTAAATTTACTGCAAAACTCTCCTTTGCCATCCTGCATCTCTGAGATAATGGAATGGATCACATTGCCACTAGTTTTACAATAATACAAGTGCTTCCTATATGTATTTCATCATACACATACATGCATTGCATCCATATTATGCACTCCTTTTTGCATATTAGTCATTTCATTTGACCCCATGCATTCTCTACTCTACATCTGATCAAATTCATCCATCTAAATCGCATCATTTTTTATTACTCCTAATCTACAATGATATTATTTCCATACATAGCATGTTAGGACCCTCCTAACATATTGTAATTATATTTATCAGGGGTGCGTATTTCCAATCGCACCCCATCCTTCATATTTATGGTACATCACCATATTCATTTTAAAACATCAAATACATTCATTTATATATATATATATATATCAATATTGCAGGTTAAACTCAATATTTTCCAAAAGCGATTCTTATCCAAAAACGATACAGTTATTTTTGATTTAATCCTAACTTTCACATTGCTAGTGTCTTAACATCTGGATCAGAGCTTCAGATTTCACCTGTCGCTGTCATAAAAAAATTTTATATACAAAAGAAAAAATCATCAGCGACGCATTATTAAACGAAAACACGGCAAAAGATTATAAATTGAAGGTTATAAAAAATCATAAAATGTCGGGAACGAAGATTATAATCACCTTCCTTGCAAAATATTATAACAGATTATAATCGGACAGAAAACGCCAGGAAAAAGGACGTCGATCGTGCTTTGTCGTCGACGTGAAAGCGTAGGGTATACACAAATTTTTTTTTGTGTTTTTGCAGGGAATTATCCCACATAGCGGGTGTGGGAGTTTTTTGCATACCTTATAATGTGGGCAGCATTCTTATTTAAGCATGACTTCGATCACGCCTGCCCTTGACCAACCCTCGTGCGTACCCACTGCCGCTTGTCCATTCTGCCTCCGTCGTCACCCTTGTCGCCTGCTTTCTTGCCCTCTATCGCCTCTGTCAGTTCCGCGTGCCACTGTCAATCAGTCCCACCAGCTTTGCCACCTACTGTTGCCTCTGTCATTCTTGTCGCCTGCCGCCTGCTGTCACCTCTATCAGTATTTTTGCCTACTTTCGGGCTGCCTCTATCGTCCTTCTAGCCCGCAAACCGCTATGCGCTCTCAGGGGGAGGGCCAAAATAAAAAGTTGATAGGGCATTGCCCACCAATTTTTTTTTAAAAACAAAAATATATATATATATATATATATATATTATTTAAATTTTAAATTTTTTCTCACTTTGATCATTACCTACACCAACTGCAATGGCCGACGGACAACGATCACTGGATTCCATCCATGAGAAACATGAAAGGCTTGCTGAAGAAGTTAAACAGGAAAGAGAGGAGAATTCCCATACCACAAGAGAACTCTTCGAGAAAATATTTGCAATGGATGTTAAACTTGATGCCATCAATCAAAAACAGGCAACAACACAAGCAAACTCAACCAACAATGGGTCATCAAATCGAGCAATGTTAGGAGGTCCACAAACTTTCATTCTACCACGGACAACCAAATTAGACTTCCCAAAATTTGAAGGCGGAGACCCTACAAACTAGATCTACCGAGCAGAGCAATATTTCTCACTAAATCAAATTTTGAAAATACAAAAAGTGCATATCGCCTCCTTCCATTTGGAAAATGATGCCATCCAATGGTACCAATGGTTTGAGAAAACTAATGGCACTCCGACGTGGTCAACCTTTACACAAAACCTATTAGTATGATTTGGCCCTAGCAATTTTCAAAGCTTTATAGGGGCCCTCACTAAATTATGCCAAACCACTTCGATAAGTGAGTACCAAGCAGAATTTGAAAGGTTAGCTAATCGAACATCCGGATTAGATGTTGCCTTCTTTCAAGAATGTTTTGTTAGCGGATTAAAAGAAGAAATTTGAATTGAGGTGCAAATGTACAACCCCACAAACATGTTAGAGACCATTGGATTAGCGAAATTAGCAGAAGACAAAATCAATGCACAGAATCGGTTCACAAAACCAACTTGGGGGAAACAATCAAACACTTATACCAACCCTAAGCCAATGAAAAATGGACAAACCCAAAAACTCCTACATAACCCCCAAAATTAACCCTGCTCTACCAATTAAATGTCTAAGTTTTGAGGAAATGAAGGAAAGACAAGCTAAAGGTCTTTGCTACCATTGCGATGAGAAATTTGACAGAAATCATAAATGTGCCTCACAGAAATTATATATTCTCGATGCCACAGAGGAAGGGAATTCTACTAAAGAGGAACCTGAACCTGAAGTAGAGGTATTATCCAACACACTTGAAAGTGATGAAGAAAATACACCAAAGGTTTCCTTCAACGCCCTTGTCAAATTTTTTGCCCCTCAAACAATGTGAGTAAAAGGGTATTTTAAGAAACAAAACCTTACCGTGCTCCTAGATTCTAGTAGCACACACAATTTTATCGATCCAAATGTGGCTAAACAAGCAAATTGTTTTATATACCCTTGCAATAACTTCGAAGTGATGATTGGAAACGACGAAAAAATTGCATGCAAAGGAAAATGCAGAAATATAAAACTATGGGAGTTTATACCATGCAAGGCGACATGTACGTCTTACCCCTAGGGGGATGCGACATTGTACTAGGCATACAATGGTTAAGAACCTTGGGCATAGTCCAATGGGAATTTGATGAACTATGGATGAAATTCATAGCAAAGAACCAAACCTATATTATCCAAGGCCTGAAATCAGGACCTTCCCAAATCATCGACTCGCATAGAATGGAGAAAATTATCCGAAAAGGAAACAAAGGAATGGTCACCCAATTATTTTCAATTCAACCTAGTCACCAAGAAGACAAGACACCAGAGTTACAAAATATTTTAGACCACCATAAGGCGGTATTCAACGAACCAAAAGGACTACCTCCACAATGAAGTCACGATCACATGATTCCATTATTTCCAAGGCATCAACCCCCTAAATATTAGACCTTATCATTATCCATACCTCCAAAAAATCGAAATAGAGAAATTATTACAAGAGCTTCTTACGACAGGAGTCATTAGACCTAGCAAAAGCCCTTACTCCTATCCAATTATTTTAGTTAGGAAAAAGGATGGTTCGTGGTGTTTATGTGTTGATTTTTGAGCACTTAATAAAATGACCATCAAAGATAAATTTCCTATTTCGGTCATAGACAAGCTACTAGATGAACTCCATGGGGTGGCTTACTTTTCCAAGTTGGACTTACGGTCAGGCTACCACCAAATATGAGTCACTGAAAAGGATATTCCTCAGACGACCTTTTGCACTCACGAAGGGCACTACGAATTCTTGGTGATGCCATTTGGCCTTACCAACGCTCCTTCTACCTTTCAAAGTCTAATGAATAAGGTATTTCACCCTTTCCTTCATAAATTTATATTAGTTTTCTTTGATGACATTTTGATTTATAGCAAAACATGGGAAGAACATTTGGACCATGTTAGACAAGCGTTCCAAATCTTGAAGGAAAATCAACTTTATGCAAATAGATCAAAGTGGTCCTTTGGGAAACAAGAAATTGAATACTTAGGGCATATTTTCTCAAAGGAAGGTGTGATGGTAGATCCTTCCAAAATTGAGGAAGTGAAAAATTGGCCTATTCCAAAAACCGTAAAGGCTCTACGTGGGTTTCTTGGACTAATGGGATATTATAGAAAATTTGTCCAAAATTATGGTAAAATCACTGCTCCTCTAACAACATTACTTAAGAAAAATGCTTTCAAATGGTCGCCTAAAGTGGAAGAGGCCTTTATCACCTTGAAAACTACAATGTGTACCACCCCTGTTCTAGCCATGCCAAAATTTTCTAAACCGTTCGTCATTGACAGTGATGCTTCAGGAATAGGAATGGGAGTTGTACTCATGCAGAATGAAAGACCTCTAGCTTTTATAAGCAAAGCATTTTCTCCTAAGAATTTAGTTCGCTCTACATATGAAAAAGAGATGTTGGCGATTTTCCATGATATTCAACATTGGAGGCCTTACCTTATTGGCCAACATTTCATTATACGCACCGACCATCATACCTTGAAGTATTTTTTGGAAAAAAGGACTAATACCCCGGAACAACAAAAATGGGTTACTAAACTTCTTGGCTATGATTATGAAATTACATATAAAAAGGGCAAGGACAACATGGCAGCCGATGCACTTTCTAGAAAATTTGAAGATATGCCTCAATTCCATGCTCTTTCCTCCCTTATTCATAAATGGGTAGATGAGGTGCATGAAGAATGGATAAATGATCCTATTACCCATGCCTTAATTCAACAACTTCAACATAATCCTAGTAGCAAACCTCCATACACTTGGAAGGATAATATATTAAGATAAAAAGGGAGGATGGTCCTCACCCCTGATTCAAGTTATCAAAGGAAACTTCTTCATGAGTTACATACCTCACCCACTGCAGGCCACTCAAGGTTCTTAAAAACCTATAAAAGAGCCACTACCTCCTTCTATTGGGTAGGAATGAAAAATTACATCAAAAACTTTATAAAAAAATGTGAAGTGTGCCAAAGACAAAAGGAGGAGACCCTCGCTATTCTCGAATTACTTCAACCTCTTCCTATACCCACCAAAACATGGGCAGATATTTCTATGGACTTTATTGAAGGATTACCTAAATCAGGCAGAAAAACAACCATTTTCGTAGTCATTGATCGTTTATCTAAATACGCCCATTTTTGTCCAGTGGCTCATCCTTATACCGCTAGCACTATAGCCCACCTCTTCCTTGATAACATATTTAAATTACATGGTATGCCCTCCACAATTATTAGTGATCATGACCCAACTTTCACTAGTACCTTTTGGAAGGAATTATTCAAATTACAAGATACTCAACTTCGTATGAGCTTCGCTTACCATCCTCAAACCGATGGCCAAACCGAAGTTGTAAATAAATGCTTGGAAACATACCTTCGATTTTTTTTTTCTACTCAACCACTCCATTGGGTAAGGTGGATTTCACTAGCAGAATGGTGGTATAACACTTCATACCATACGTCCATCAAATGACTCCTTACGAAGCACTATATGGTCAAACACCACCATCCCTCACTTCCTATATTCCAAGGACTACAAAAGTCCATGCGGTGGAAATGAAACTTGCTAATCAAGAGGACATACTACGGACCCTAAAAGAGAACCTACACACCACCCAACATCACATGAAGCAGCAAGTCGATCAACATAGAAGTGAACGTAGTTTCCACGAGGGTGATATGGTTTTCTTACGTCTCCAACCTTATCGACAAACCTCTCTTAAACAAAAAGGTTCTCAGAAGTTAGCACCCAAATTTTACAGGCCGTATAAAGTTCTCCAACGTATTGGGACCGTTGCTTACAAACCCGAGCTTCCTCCCTCTTCCAAACTTCACCCCGTATTTCATGTATCTTGCCTTAAGCTCGTAATCGAAACACATATCACGACACAAACCACTCTTTCAAAATTCTTCGAGGATGGAGTACTTTTAGTCGATCCTGAAGCTATCTTGGATCGCCGCTCTCGTCACCTTCATACTCGTGATATCACAAAAGTTTTAATCCATTGGAAAGGTCTACCTTTAGAAGATGCGACGTGGGAAACTCTTCATGATATCCAGCAGCAATTTCCAAATTTCCAGCTTTGAGGACAAAGCTCCTTTAAGGGGGGTGGCATGTTAGGACCCTCCTAACATATTGTAATTATATTTATCAGGGGTGCGTCTTTCCAATCGCACCCCATCCTTCATATTTATGGTACATCACCATATTCATTTTAAAACATCAAATACATTCATTTATATATATATATATATATATCAATATTGCAGGTTAAACTCAATATTTTCCAAAAGCAATTCTTATCCAAAAATGATACAGTTATTTTTGATTTAATCCTAACTTTCACATTGCTGGTGTCTTAACATAGCACTACATGCCTACATTTTCTTTCACATTACATTCACCTACATCTACCATATCTTACATTATACATACACATAATCCTAAGCTATGCATTCATCCACATAAATCATAACACATGTAAATAAAGTTATAAAAAATATATATACATATATATTTATCATATCATAAATGCCCTCGGGCTACAAAATCAAGTGTACATAACATACATTTGTGATTGGCCTCCTAGCCATAACCTCACTCTACAACACTAACAAGTCATCTCATACCTGCTGCCCACTAGGAGTCTCTTCGCTATCCTCTTGTACCATCACCATAATCTCTATCCTCTGCTCCTCCATCACCCTACTCGACTTTGAGCCACCTCCCACCACCTGTGAGGTTTTTGGTGCCACCATCCTCTACTCTACTAGCACCATATAAGGGGTACTCCACTGAATCTGTAGTGAGTGTGTACGAGATCATGATCTTGATCTCTATTGTGACCTTGTATACTTTGATACCTCATGTCCATACAATATCAATTGAGCCTCACACTATATCCACATCGATGCCTCCATGCATACCTCCTAGATAAATCTATTTTTCCTCATCGTAAACAATCCACCTTAGTTCACAAGCCTACCATCTCAACCATAGCCTACTCACCTACTATCCTAATTTGATCTCCCTCCTCCCATGTGCTTGTTAATATCTCTCTATCTCTTCATGTAGATATGTTACCTTCACCTCTACATCTCACACCACACTAGTATCTACTTTTACCTCTTGTGTTCATTGCATACTCTCTCATAGAGCTACAATCTTAGCTCTCACCTTCTCCTCTACAACCATAGTCTCTTGTACCTAGCATTGCAGCTACCTAACACTCTTTGTGTGACTCACCTACTTAGCCATAAGTTTTTTCCTCACCTCATCCCACTCTACCCTCAATCCATCTCTTTGTGATCACCTCCCCTACATCCCTCGTGACTACCACCAATATCTCATCTATCTTCTACCTTTCCTCCACCAATCTCACTCTATCAGCTACCCAATCCATATCGCACTCTGTCAACATTCCCTCTAGATCATGCACTATCTCCCATAGTAGTACTAGCTCATCTTGAGCATCTAACACATCCTAGAAGTTGAATATCACATTTGCCATAGCTCCCCCTCTATCCTTAATACATCTCTCTTTATGGTTAGATTCCCTATCTCCCTCATGGATTCCACCAATATCTCCTCTATCTTCCACCTCCTCCTCCATCAGAACAACCTCATCTATTAGTTGACCTCCACCACTCCCCTATCACTCTAGAGATCTAATCCTAGGTGATTCTCCTACATCATCTCTATGTCACCTCTATCGTTGGATAGGCCTCTCCACCTCCTCCATTGAATCCATGTCTAACACAGGTATAGTTCCTCCTGGTGCTTGTACACTAGTTGTAGATAATCCTCCCATTGGATCCACACATCCATCTACTACCCTGAATCTTGGTTGCCACCTCTACATCATCCACAATATGTCATACTTTGGATTCATCTTTACATCATCCACATCAGGGATAACCATCAACGGATCTCTCAACACATCCAAGGGAGGCACTACAAGTTGTACTCCCTTCTATCCATCCCACATCTATATCACAATAGGTGGATTTGGTCACCCCTACCATAATTCAAACTACCACATCACTCTACTAAAATAGAAGTACTCAACCTATTGCCGATACCACCCCACTACCCATCTCCTTCAGTGGATCTTTCCTAACTGCTCATCATCCTCATCCCATACAACTCCACCCTTCCAAGGCCTCCATAGGATATGCTCAGGATGTAACCTATCTAGCATCCCTCTCCAAAATATACCATCTCCCTCATGCTCTTATTTCACTCACCTCTCCGTATCTGTATGCCACTTAAAGGCATAGGGTACAAAATATTCCATCAATGCATGCACCTCATAAGAAAATCTCGTGGTCCACTCCATTGTGATGTGCTCTCATGCCCACACTTGTAGTAATGAGCTAACGCTCAAGCTAGATTTCCCTACCATCACAATATTGTATAGCTCTCTATACACATGTTCTAGTAACATGGGCACCCATGCAAATACCACCTCATGCTCCACCATATCATACACTATGCCCATAATATTCTAAGTGAAGTTCACCCTTAAACTATATGGTAGAGCATAGCTCACTATCATGAGCATTGCCAGGTAGTGGCAGTTGGACAACATCTTGTCCTTCCAATAATGCTCATAATCTACCCCCTTCTATTGTTGTATCTCTACCCACCTATCACCAAATTTCTATTGTAATAGCTTAGTCTCCACACCATCTATTGTCACTCTCGTCATAATGTCATCTATCGATAACCAATATATCCTCTAGTGTGATCACCATCTCCCCTATTGATAGATGGAAAGTGTTCCTATCTGGGTCCCACCTCTCACACAAATTTGATATATAAGCCTTGTTGGCATGCACACTCTGCAACTCCCATAGGACTTTAATGCCCACAACACCCATCCACTTCCCATCTGCCTTTGTCAACTCATCCCCTAGGGTATGCATTATGTATTTTTGGATACCCATTATACCCTTTTACAATACAAACTTGCTCAGATCTCAAAAACAACACACAAATCACACAAAAAACAAATTCAACTTTTGCAAACATGCAACACAACACACAAGTCAAACATCACCAACTAATGATCAAAATAAAAAATCAAATGCCACATTGGGATACCCATTTGGTCGTTTTCACACTTTGTGCACACATTTCAGTCAAATAGTACACAATCATTTATTCACCCTCATACACTCATTTGTGTACTTTTCAAAAATTTACACAAATCAAACAGCTTGGTTTTTCATGCACTTATCGGTGGTATACCATCCCCACCACTCGTTCTTGCACGTCTACCCACCATATTAGCTCTAGCTTATCTCAGTAGCACTCCGCTTCACAAATTCTCTCTCACTCCTCTCCTCCCAAGTTCATGCAACACAAATGATACTCATGCTATTGAAAAAGGATTTTATTCCTCAAAATTTGTAGGTTTGCACCCACATGTGTGAACTTGGTTTGCACACTGTTATGAGAACCAACCCTATCCACATCATCTTTATTTTTTTGACTTTTTTAGATTCATCTTCCATTTCCATCCTTGTTTTTCTCATTTTTTTACTATTTTTTACCATTATCTTCTTTCAATTGAATCATCACCACTTTTCATCCACTCCATTACCAATTCATCACTTGAGGGGGTATTCATACAAAAATCCACTTTGCATGTGATCAAACAACCAAACATCCAATCACGGGTATTACATTTTTCTAAGAAAATTTTTTCTAAAGATTGTGTCAACATAAAATCCAATCCCAAATAAACATTTGCTAAACCATGAAAGCCATGCACCAAAAAAACATGTCTTGATTCCATTCTTTGTAGTGGTACACATAATATCACTTTTTGAATGTTGCACCTTATATGTCCTTACCTAGTAGTTCTAATGGTATAATGAATGTCATCATGCACTCATCAATAAATCAAAGGCAAAATTTTGAAAAAGCATTTGTTCTATTTGCAATTGGAACATATTGTGTTCATCACAAGAACAAAGTAATCTTGAGTTTCCCCCAAAAGTAACCAGTACAATACTACAAAGTATTGTATTAAATCACAAATAACCTATTTTTCCATCGTGTTTCTTTTGTAATTATTCTCATTCATCCATTCACAAATTCTTCATCTTCCCAATCACTTCATCATCTTCTTTTATCATATTTTTATACTAAACTATGTTTTACACAACATAGTACAAAAAGAGGTAAATATAGATACTTAAAAGTCACACATAGTCACATGTAGTTATCTGTACTAACCTGTAGTCACACATAGTCACCCATAGTTGCACGTAGTCACCCGTAGTCACACATAGTCACAAAACCTACAAAATTGCACTAATTACTCTCAAAACACCTTCTATTCACAAAAGGGCTATCTATAAGCCCCTTTAGGTCATCTAAGCCCTTTCCTACACCTAATCATGGTCCCCATGTGACCATCTCCTCCAAAAACCCTAATCATGGTAACCCTAATTCTATTTTGAAAGTCACTTTATCATTAAAGTGCACTTTATGACTTAAACATGATTAATTAAGGATAATCAAGATTAACCCTAATATTATCCTCACACGTGTGTACCCACCACTTATTTAAGATATTTCTAAATATGCTTAACTAATCATAACCTAATCTAGGATTTATCTAATCAGGGTTAACCTCAACCCTTGCTCACACATGTGTGCACATAGGATATTTCTAGATTCCTCTTTAGGGCACATGAAGACATGACTCACCTTCCACTTCACCCTATTGACCTCACCATGGTTGGAATCTAACCTATATTTCATGCCACCTCAAAAAGGACATCTCACTCCCCCTAGCCTTGGCCCACTCTATAAATAGATGGCCATTTTCACCATGAAATAACTCTTGCTCTCTTGGCTTACTTACCAAACCTCTATAGAAATTATTCCAAAATATCTTCCATCACTTCTACATCCATAATTCATCAATCAATAGCATCAAGATTTCATTCGAATAAAAATCTACATAATCGATCAACAACAAGATTCACACACCGTCATGCGAAACCAATATATAGGTTTGCACACTACCATGTGAACTTGGTTTGCAGCAACCCTAAAGCTAAAAAATAGGTAAATATCACTTTTTTATAGTTTCTATAGCTTCATTTCTAATTTTCATCATGTTTTCTTTCATTTCAATGTCATATTTATCTTCATAAATATAGGATCTGATCAATGACAGGTCCTCAAACATACTAACCCATTTTTGCAAGTCCAAATAGGTACAAAATATATTTTCAAGCATCCAAGCAGTGGCACATGTGCAAGAAATCCCATCTACATTGAGGGCATCGAAAGACATCAGCAAATGCACCATATTCATATTGAGAAAAGAGGAAAATCTTTCTTAAGAGAAATTTCATTTTGTAATCTCCTTTTAAATCAATAAAAAGAGCATTCAGCTATTATTCCATTAGTTTTGGAATTGGTGACTTCCATGTGTTACACTACAAAATCTTATTCTAGTGGTTCATCTATAGATTCCATTGCAAAAACTATTGAAGATTATCATTGTTTACAACTTATCTACATGGAAAACAAGGAAAGAGTAGCTTTGGTTGTACATCAATGGTTATGTTATTTTACCAAGAAGACAAATGAACTTGAAACTCTAAGAAGGATGAATAAAGCAATAAAAATATGTTCAATATGTGTTTATTGCAATAGAATTGGTCATAAAAAATCAAATTACTGGAGTCTTCATCCATGTAAATATTGTGGAAGAAAATCTTGTTCTTCTATTTTCTATTGGCACAAGGACAAGTATTGTAGAAGATTTGAAAGAGCATTATTGTTCAGATTAGACTATCTTTTTCATATACTTATTTCTGAAGCATCTTCTAACAATGGATCCAAGTGTACAATTTCTAAAATATAGGAAGAGAAAACATTCATAAAACAAGGAAAATAAAAATGGATCAAATATGGTCCAAACTTGTCTTACAAAGAATTTAGATCACATAAAGACAAAGGAAATATTCTTATACAAGAATATGATGACAATGAGAGAGTTCAAGAAGTTTGTAATATTTAAGCTACAAATATTGAAGAAAATGGAGTTGAAGAAGAACCTAATGAAACTAAATCAAAATATCTTATGCACAAGTCCCAAGATCAATTGAAGATTGAAGACAAAGACGAAGACCATGATTGAAGACTCGAATCTTCAGTAACCAAATAATGTAATACAAGGGGGTGTTGGAGTATATTACATTATTTGGTAAATGCTAATGTGCCCCCATGGTACCTTCATGGTACATTTGTAAATAATATATTAGGATTGAGTCATATTTTAGAGTGTGAGTTGTATTTCCCCTTTACGTAAGTATAAATGTGCAGGAAATGTACAAGTGTCATGTAAATTTATAATGTGCAGGAAATGCACGTGTCATGTGAGTTAGTGTGCAACTGTAAGTTAAGTCTATGTGCACAAATATCTTATATGTAAGAATGCAAATATATAATATAAATATGTATGCAAGTATCTTAGATTAGAGTGTGTAAGTTATAGAAGAGTAAGAGTCATGTATAGGTGTACATACGATATGTTCATCAAGTATGCAAGTGTTAAGTATACAAAGAGTCACACTACTATGACTATATTATGGAGGCAATACTCCATAACAAAGTGACATGAAGTGATGAATACAATCACAAGCATTACTTTGTAAGAGAAAGAGAAGAGTAATAAATATTGCATACATTTTGAGCAATTAATATTGTAAGTTGTTCTTCATACATAGTACATGAATGATTAAGGCTATTTACATTCATATTGTTGTTTATTATTGAATGTTATTTGATTTATTATAAGTCTTATTCTACATATTAATTTATTCATATTATTCTACTCATATCATTATTTTGACCTTATTATATTGTGGTTATATTATATTCGATCCTATGATATTTGTGGTAGTATTAAGGCTTTAAAAGCCATCAAATATCTAGTATAACTCTAGTAAACTCAAGATAAAAGGTGACATGGCATGAGACTTGAGTGTGTGGCATGTGTGGGGCACATAATGGCATGTGGCATGAGTTTGGTGGAACACACAAAGGTTTCAATGAGGATATGTGGCCTCAATATTGAGTGGTGGCATAGAAGATAAGTTGCATGAGACACTTGTCTCATAGACGCCATGTTGTGGAGGTTTTCCTCCATGGCTATTTTCTAATGGGAAGATAGCCCAAATTATATATTTGGGCTAAACACCTTATGTTGGATGTTAGCTAATTGTGAGACACTATTGTTTACTTGAGATATTATCTCCTTGCTTCTTGTTCATTTGGTGATTTTCACCAATCATATTTGAGAAAAAGACTTATATATTTTGTTGAAGATAATATAAAAGTGGAGATATAATTTTGGCCATGGTTTTTTCCTTTATAGGGGGTTTCCATGTAATATTGATGTCTTTTATGTTGTTTAATTTATTTTTATCTTACCTTACATTTATTTAAATTTAAATTTATTTCTTTTTCAATTGGTTATATGGTATTGAAACAATCCCTGTGTTACATCAACACTACATAATGGTATTACAATAAATCTTGGATATTATCCATGTAATACTTAGCAAGATTTGAACCTTGATCTCCTATTTACATATTGAGGAACCTAACCAGTTCAACTAATGCCACTTTATTTAAAATTTTTAATGATTTTACATAGGTTTTTATGAGGGGTCCTCGTCCCCTCATACCGAGTGGGGTTTGAACCTTGGACATCTCAAAGAGAGGCTAAAGCCCTTACCACTGCAATAAGCTTTCAACTCCTATCTAAATTTAAATTTCATAAATTTCATGATATTTACATTTGTGTAATATATATATTTGGTATACTAATAATTTGTTGTTTGAATTTGTTTTAATCCGCTACATTTGGAAGATTTTGCTTAATTCTTCCCCCTTCATTTGGTATCAGAGTGTTGGCATTTTTGCCACATTGTTTTTGTTATTGTTGTGTTGAGTGGTGTTTTAACCCGATTGTGAAAACACACTCTCCTGTAGGATCCGAGTCCCAAATCCTCTGCTTGCAAAGAAAAACGATTTCTCCAAGGTTCTTATTATGCTAATTATTGATTATCAAGGATGCTTGTTTAAAATGAAATGCTAAGAACACCTTAGGGTTTGCAAGTGGATGTTAACAAGGGGCACTGTGGTTTATTTAATTTTGAACGTGCAATGGACTCTAAAATGAATAAAATCTGTTTTAACCTTTAATTCTGATGGATTTTTAGTGATTTATTCAAACACAGTAATTAAACTGCTGAAAATAAAATATGGGTTTGAAAAGCAAAGACAAAAGTAAACAAAAGTAACAATAAGAATAGATTACAGTCAGAAAGCTGTCATTAATCTGATGAAACCGAAGATACTGAGGCTTTCTACATGCAACCTAACCTAATGAACCTGCACTTTCACACAATCCAAATAGGCCAGGTGCGAGTCTCGAGGGTTTCTATGGTAATTCCAGAAAATAGGCATTCGCATGAAGCAACCAAGAGATCTTGCATTAACTTCACCTAAAAACCTAAGAAATCTGGAAGGGAAAGATAGACATTAAATCATGCATGCAGAAGTAACTCCTTCTTTCTCATCCAAAAGATGCCAACTCTCTGTATTTTGTATTAAAGAATATTTCGATTACATTCAAAAATGTTCCAGTGTAAAAGAAAATATCGGAACAAAAAGAAGGAAATTGCCCAAGTACGGGCCCAGAATAGCACAAAGCTCTCGTCTCTGCAACTCCGTATTCGGCAATTTCCAACCCCTTCTTCGATTTGCAATTCTGGTCTTATAATGTTTGACGCGGCTCTTCGATCTTCTCTGTCGCTTCATTTCACCTTCCTGCACATGACCCCTCAAATTCCTGCTTTTTCCCGCTTTGATTCACGCTCAAATTTGAAAACGCTTCGAAATTCATCTCTTCATGTAACGCCTCTGCAAGTTTGACACCTGTGCGCCACGTGTCCTGCTTTTCCTGCGTCTTGTGTAACGCTTACTGCGAAAAAAAATGACAAAACTGCAAGTCTGCCTGTTCATCTTCTTAGCCGCGATATGGCGACATGTCGCGAAATCGTGACATGTCGCGATATCGCTACATGCTTCCCGGCCGTACGCCTTCATCAGCTCCCCGTAGCGATGTCGCGACCGTTTTTCATTTGTCTACCTCCGGCAACTTCTCGTAGCGATATCGCTACCCTTTTAACATTTTGAGCCCTCCTCTTCGAATGGTAGCGATATCGCTACCACTTTCTAACTTTGAGCCCTTTTCAAAATGTGGTAGCGATATCGCTACCACCTTGGCCTTGCAGCGTCCCTTTGAAATGTGGTAGCGATTCGCTACCACTTTCGTTTCAAGCCTTCTCCTTGTGACATGGTAGCGATTCGCTACCATTTTTGTTTCAAGCCCTCTCTCACTAAACTTGTAGCGCTATCGCTACCCTCTGACTTTGAGACTGGCCTTTATGAAATTTGTAGCGATATCGCTACCGTTTTGAACTTTGAGTCTTCTTTCCGCAAGGCGTAGCGAAATCGCTACCGTTTCTCTGTCGGGCCTGATTTTCATTTCCGTCGTGATTTCGCGACATCTTCCTTGTACCGTACAACTTTGCCAAAATGCGTCGCGAAATCGCGACACCTTTCTGTTGCCACCTCGTCGCGATTTCGCGACATCTTTTCTGTTTTGTTGTCGTTGACCGCGTTGACCATGATTTTTCGACACGTCGCGATTTCGCTACCGTTTTTCGGCTTCGATCGCGATTTCGCGACATGTCACGATTTCGCTACCTGTCGCGATTTCGCGACCCCTTTCTACACTTGGGCATTTTTTTCTCTTTTCTTCAATTTTAGCATCTGGGTCACCGAGATTCTTCTCTGCAAGCCTGCAAAAAGGTGGGTCCCCAATTTTGGGGTGTGTTGTGGATCAACCACAACAAATGGCGACTTCTACTGTCAAATGCTCTTGAGCATTTTAGTAAGAACCCAACCTGAAACATATCACAAACTCGCAAATATATGTTAGCACATAAGCAAAATAACAAATGCCCAAAGATCAGAAGTACATGAATCATCAGAATCATCAAGTATTAGCTCAGTGTGTGCAATGTGTTTTCATTCCCTATCGTTTGAAATTGATCAACATTCCATTATCAGTTTTGCATGAATGCATATATGGGATGGTGAATGATTTGTGTACCCTAATGAATGTGCAAGGAGGATTTGCTTCCATAAAGGGCATGGTACTTCTTATAATACTATGTACAAGCATTCAAGATTGCCAAACCCTCTTAGGATCCACTAGTTCATTACCTTATTGTATCCCAAAGTTGGTTATGAGTCCCTACTATCTAGAACCCATGTGCAAGTGAATGTGAAATCAGAACTTTGGGGAATCAGACTCCCAACCAACCGAGATGAGAGTTTAACCTTATCCTTACTATTCTGATTTAGAGTTCATTACCTCACTTTAAGCAAAATAATTAAACCGAGTTATGGAAGAAATGGTCATGCTAGTCTAACCCTCTAGACAATCGGTGGTCTTGTTTTTTTAGGCAAGACATGATGCCATGCATGGGCATATCTAACCCCACAATCCAAAACTTATCTCCATTTCTTTGGACCTTGGGGATGACTACCCATCCCTTGCAGAGGACAAGTAGTACGATCCTTACAATCCAAAATAAAGATGAGATGGGAAAAATTTATTTACTTTTTACTTCTTGGACCTTGGGGATGACTACCCATCCTGGTTAGGGACAAGTAGTACGATCCTTACAATCCAAACCTTAGATATAAATCATTAATTCTGTTGCTTAAACCTTGGGGATGACTACCCATCCTTTGCAGAGGACAAATAGTACGATCCTTACAATCCAAGACTGATGAGAATGGAAAATATTAATTTTATTACTTAGACCTTGGGGATGACTACCCATCCTTTGCGGAGGACAAATAGTACGATCCTTACAATCCAAGACTAATTATGAAATGAAAACATAGGAGCTTTGGGGAATCAGATTCTCAACCAACCGAGATGAGAATTTACACCCTATCCTTACTACTCCATGTGGGCTTTAAGTTCTATGGAAGTGGTCAAAACCACTGTTTTTAGGATCATGTTGCATAATAGGATAGACATGAAAACCACTTTCGCTCAACCTTTTCCTCCAAGCTAGGTTTTGATCATTTTGCTCAAGATCCTTTTTAATTTATGAGACGTGCTTGGTTCTAGATACCTCAAGACTCAGTTTCCAACCTTAGGATTCACTTACATTTATGTTATAACATAACCCTAAGAGAATTTGACGTACTTTCATGGCTTGTACATAAGATGCATATGTAACTAAAATGAAATGTATGTGAGGTGAGATGGAATATGAATGCCTTATCTTTGCAAATGAAATGATATGTCATGCAAAACTGATTCTTTCATGTATCACAAAGTCAAACAATATAACTTAAAAATGTTTTATGCTATTTGTGGAGCTTTTACAAGACAATTCCAATATTTCATATTCTCCTAATCCTTAAGCATAAGTTGACATCTCAAATTTCTTTTCATCATTTTTTTTTTTTTTTTTTTATATATAGACAAATAAAATAAACACACAACTGTAAATTAAAACTTGTTCAATCCAAAACCAAACTGCAATCCCAAAATGAAACTTTGAAAACACAAACCAAAATCCAAAAAACCAAAATCTATATACAAATGTACAATATAATACTGGATGATGCAAAGCTTGGATTATCATTTTCCTGGATCCCAAACATGATAAGAACATATCAAAAAACATATGACACAATATACATGCCAAATTTTATAGGAATCCAACAACAATAAGATCAGACCAAGCAATGCAACACACCTCAACTTGCCATGTTCATCCTTCAACTTTGATTTAGTTCTATTACCAACATCATAGGTGAGATTCAAGTCAAATTGATTAGACAATAGTTGATATTCAATTTTATCTTGTCTATTCTTTAAAGTGCAAGCTTCATCGTTCCCTTCATGATTTAGAAGTAGGCTATCCTTTTCAAATGTGAGATGTTGCAAACAAGAGCCTATCTCTAAAAATCTTGACTTCAACTCATTTTCCAGGATTTTAAAACCATCAGCATCATTCAACACTTGATAAACATCAACGAAATTTGGCATTTCCTCATTAATGTTGTTAGCATCCAAAAGGACATTATGTAACCCATCACTTGAGATTTTTGTAGCTACTACCAAAGGTAAAGATTTCCCCTTATCATCCATACTCAACCCATCATGATTAAAATTTATCATAACTTGATGAGTATTAGTAGCCTTTTCTTTTTTCTCGTTGTCTTCTTCATCGCCCAATACCTGTTCAAAAACACCAAAGTTAGGCACCCAATCAAACATGCGTCCATATTTTTCAAAACAAGAGCCTAAATTTTCAAGATATGTGTCACGTGACACCTTTCCATGATCAATGGCTTGAGTCGTCACCAAATCCATATTTTCATTAAGATCATCAATATCATCCAACCCACACCACCTAGGCTTTGTAATTTCAACATCTTGAGATGGCATAGACATTGTAGAAACAAAAGGTGGATCAAACTTCCTAATTTCTTGCCCCCCAAGAGGAACAAAAACAATCGACTCTCCTTCTTCATCCATGGTAGTAGAATTATTATTCTTCTCAAACCCTTGATGAGATTCCAATCCTTCTTCCAAAACATTTTCAGATTGCACCGGACTCGTAATATCCTCATGTGAAAGGGCAATTGTATCATCCTGCATATCAATAGGCACACAAATTTCGTTAGAAGGTTTGGGGTGAGCATATTCTTCCCAAGAATCATGATGATCATCTTTCAAAATCAAATTGTGATGCTCAACCATTTCTTCTTCATCCTTTAATTCATCAACATGCTTCTCATCAAATTTATATTCACCTTCCTTAAATGGTTCAATTTCTTCCAAAATTGGGTTATTGCTTGTATTCAAACTGATAAGGCTATCATAATCCACATGTGTAACCCATGATTCAATTTTATCACAATTTGGAAGGTGTGGATCTCCTAGGCCATTGCTTTCAACAATGTCTTCCAATGTGTCATCCGAATCAGATTCATCCTCATATAATTCATCTTTTGGTGAGTCAAGGGTTTCCAATCTATCCCATGCTTCCCTACTAGTTGGATTTAGTATTCCTCCCTTGCCTAGAATCATATTCCTATGAAAATCATTGAAATTGATTTTAGCAACATCTTTTGAATCAAGATGAGGATTTTGAAGTTGATTCATACTTAAGAAAGACGGTTGATGTTGCATGGTAGGTTGAGGATTTCGAATTTGATTGAAGCTTGGGAATGATTGTTGGCTCTGAAATTGACTCACACTTGAACTTGGTTGAGGTGGATAAATCATTGGGTGGGTAAAGGAGGTATTAAATGGTTGAAGATTACATGATCCGAAACCCACACCAAAATTTTGACAACTCAATTGCTGCTCAATTGCCATTGCTTGAGTATAGGCTTGTGACAAAGATGTGATTTGAGGCATCCCTCGCAAATATGTGGACATGGGTGAATCAAGAGCATTGATGTATATTTGGAGGGCCACTTCTTCGTGAAGAACATAAAATGTCACTAATTGAGCATATAATCCAAAGAATCTCTCAGAAAATGACTTCACATTTTCACTTGGCCCTTTTCTAATATAGGCGAACTGATTGTACATGAGGATTGGGTCAACTTGCTTTTTGTTGAATTGATTGAGAAATGTTGCCTCTAGCTGAGCCCAAGAAGTGATAGACCCTAAAGGCAGACTGGTGAACCAATCATACGCCACTTTGTCCAAGGTGTAAAGGAACATTCTACAAGCGACATCGTCATACCAACTTGTTAAGTGGTTCACAACAAATTTAAATGCTTGAATGTGTCCTTCTGCGGTGTTTGTCCCATTAGACACAAAATGAGGAAGACATCTCTCAAAACCGACGGGCAAATAATGCTGAACTCCCGGTATATTTAATGGGCTACCTGTCATCCACGGTGCAAACATAGCCATTAGTGAATTTTGAAGAAGATAACTTTAATAGCCAAAAGTTCCTTTCTCTTTTTTTTTTTATTATTATTATTATTATTATTATTTATTTTTATATATATATATATATTTTTATATTCATTTTAATTTTTTTTTATTTTATCTTTTATATTTTTTTTTATTTTTTTTTAAAGTCAAATCAAATCGTATTACTCCTGCATGAACAGTCAAAACGTTAAGAACAGTGCCTAGCCCTCACGATAACATAAACCGCTTCGGCTCTCCTTGGCTAAACTCTCGATTATCACGAAGAATACCTGCAACCGAAAAACAAATGCCGCAGTTTAGCCGTCTATGAGATTTAAGAGATATGATTTCAAAATTTATATCAAAAACGTACTATTCAAATATGAAACATCAAAGTAGAATAAACCAATTCGGCCCTCCTTCTAGCGCCAATCTGTTGAGTGGTGTTTTAACCCGATTGTGAAAACACACTCTCCTGTAGGATCCGAGTCCCAAATCCTCTGCTTGCAAAGAAAAACGATTTCTCCAAGGTTCTTATTATGCTAATTATTGATTATCAAGGATGCTGTTTAAAATGAAATGCTAAGAACACCTTAGGGTTTGCAAGTGGATGTTAACAAGGGGCACTGTGGTTTATTTAATTCTGAAAGTGCAATGGACTCTAAAATGAATAAAATCTGTTTTAACCTTTAATTCTGATGGATTTTTAGTGATTTATTCAAACACAGTAATTAAACTGCTGAAAATAAAATATGGGTTTGAAAAGCAAAGACAAAAGTAAACAAAAGTAACAATAAGAATAGATTACAGTCAGAAAGCTGTCATTAATCTGATGAAACCGAAGATACTGAGGCTTTCTACATGCAACCTAACCTAATGAACCTGCACTTTCACACAATCCAAATAGGCCAGGTGCGAGTCTCGAGGGTTTCTATGGTAATTCCAGAAAATAGGCATTCGCATGAAGCAACCAAGAGATCTTGCATTAACTTCACCTAAAAACCTAAGAAATCTGGAAGGGAAAGATAGACATTAAATCATGCATGCAGAAGTAACTCCTTCTTTCTCATCCAAAAGATGCCAACTCTCTGTATTTTGTATTAAAGAATATTTCGATTACATTCAAAAATGTTCCAGGTGTAAAAGAAAATCCCAGAACAAAAAGAAGGAAATTGCCCAAGTACGGGCCCAGAATAGCACAAAGCTCTCGTCTCTGCAACTCCGTATTCGGCAATTTCCAACCCCTTCTTCGATTTGCAATTCTGGTCTTATAATGTTTGACGCGGCTCTTCGATCTTCTCTCGTCGCTTCATTTCACCTTCCTGCACATGACCCCTCAAATTCCTGCTTTTTCCCGCTTTGATTCACGCTCAAATTTGAAAACGCTTCGAAATTCATCTCTACATGTAACGCCTCTGCAAGTTTGACACCTGTGCGCCACGTGTCCTGCTTTTCCTGCGTCCTGTAACGCTTTCTGCAAAAAAAAATGACAAAACTGCAAGTCTGCCTGTTCATCTTCTTAGCCGCGATATGGCGACATGTCGCGAAATCGTGACATGTCGCGATATCGCTACATGCTTCCCGGCCGTACGCCTTTATCAGCTCCCCGTAGCGATGTCGCGACCGTTTTTCATTTGTCTACCTCCGGCAACTTCTCGTAGCGATATCGCTACCCTTTTAACATTTTGAGCCCTCCTCTTCGAATGGTAGCGATATCGCTACCACTTTCTAACTTTGAGCCCTTTTCAAAATGTGGTAGCGATATCGCTACCACCTTGGCCTTGCAGCGTCCCTTTGAAATGTGGTAGCGATTCGCTACCACTTTCGTTTCAAGCCTTCTCCTTGTGACATGGTAGCGATTCGCTACCATTTTTGTTTCAAGCCCTCTCTCACTAAACTTGTAGCGCTATCGCTACCCTCTGACTTTGAGACTGGCCTTTATGAAATTTGTAGCGATATCGCTACCGTTTTGAACTTTGAGTCTTCTTTTCGCAAGGCGTAGCGAAATCGCTACCGTTTCTCTGTCGGGCCTGATTTTCATTTCCGTCGCGATTTCGCGACATCTTCCTTGTACCGTACAACTTTGCCAAAATGCGTCGCGAAATCGCGACACCTTTCTGTTGCCACCTCGTCGCGATTTCGCGACATCTTTTCTGTTTTGTTGCCGTTGACCGCGTTGACCGTGATTTTCCGACACGTCGCGATTTCGCTACCGTTTTCCGGCTTCGGTCGCGATTTCGCGACATGTCGCGATTTCGCGACATGTCGCGATTTCGCTACCTGTCGCGATTTCGCGACCCCTTTCTACACTTGGGCATTTTTTTCTCTTTTCTTCAATTTTAGCATCTGGGTCACCGAGATTCTTCTCTGCAAGCCTGCAAAAAGGTGGGTCCCCAATTTTGGGGTGTGTTGTGGATCAACCACAACAAGTTGTTCATGCAAAAGAATGCTCAAATTGTAAAGATACTCACTCCTCTGTCTGTAAGTGAAAAGGTAAAACGTCGCGATATCGCGACATGTCGTGATATCGCGACCTATTGCAGTTTCACGGCATCCGTAACCAAAAAAAGCTAAGTACAGAAAATGTCGCGATATCGCGACATGTCGCATTTTCGTGACCTGTCGCGTTTTCGCGGCTCAAAACAGCCAAAGGAAGCAAGGAAGTCAAACTGTCACGATATCGCGACATGTTGGAGTTTCGCGACTTGTTGCGGTGAGGGAGAACTCAAGTGAAAATTGTCGCGATTTCGCGACATGTCACAGTTTCGCGACTTGCAGTGGCCACAGAGCAGAGTGATAGAAAATGTCATGATATCGCGACATACAGCAGCCAAGGGGAGCGCCAATGAAAAATGTCACGATATCACGACAGAAAAAGAAGAAAAGGAGCAGATGGTACGGAATGGCGCGATATCGCGACATGTCGCGTTATCGCGGAAGGGCTGAAGATAAACACAAGGCGGAAGAAAGATGTCGCGATATCGTGACATTTTTGAAGATGAAGCCAAGCAAGAGGAACTTGTCGCGATATCGCGACAGGAAGCGGCAACGACAGAGAAGGCAAGAAATTGTCGCGATTTCGTGACATGTTGGACAGGAAGGGCAAAGCGCAGAGAAATGTCGCGATTTCGTGACATGTCATGTTTTCACGAGGAGGAAGTACGAAGGCAGCCAGATAGTACGGAATGTCATGATTTCGTGACATGACGAATTTTCGTGGCCAAACAACAGCAAAGTAGAAGAAGATAGAAACATGTCACGATTTCGTGACTTGTTGAAGATGAAAGGACAAAACGAAGAAAACGTCACGATATCGCGACATGTCGCATTTTCATGAATGAAAGAGAAGTACAAGGCAGCAAGAAAGTGTCATGATTTCGTGACATGTCGCGTTTTCACGATGATAAAGCAGACAAGACAATGCAAGTGAAAGATGTCACGATTTCGTGACATGTTTCATTTTCGCGATAAGGAGTAGCGAAGAAGCCAAGAAAGAGGAGAATGTCACGATTTCGTGACATGTCATGGAGACAAAGCTGAACGAAGAGAAGATGTCACGATTTCGTGACATGTCGCATTTTCGTGACTGGTGGCAAAAAGAGAAAGCAGTAAGGTAAAAGTGTCACGATTTCGCGACATGTCGCATTTTCGTGACCTGTCTCATTTTTGTGACAGAAGCAACAACAAAGGCCCGATACAGTTCTGTTTGCATTTTTCCTTCAGAATTGCATAGGAGAACGTGAGGAGAAGATAAGGATCAAATAAAAGCTCTCCAACTGATTTTGAGATCATGGTCAAAGAGGCTCAAAGATTAAATGTTGCTGATTACCGATGTGCGCAAGATGGAAGAACATGAGGCAGTTTTTGATGCCACCAAAATTAAAGATGCCTCCAGTATTAAAAGCTCTTGTTCGTGATCTCCTAACAACTTTCGGCTTGCCCCGATAATGGTCATTTAATGAAGAAATATGGTCCCTTGTTTCTATTTAATTTTTAGTTTTGATCCATTAAAATAGGGATTGTTTCTCTTTTCAAGTGCATATTAAGGGGGATCCTCTTCTTCAAAATCTGTTTTATGTATTAAATGTTGTAATGCGAAAGGAAGAGGGAAGGCCTCTATAAATACCAATGTAAAATCTCAAGCAAAGGGAGGAGGACCTTTTTGCAAAAATTAAAGCAGAAATCCTAGATGCATTTTGCTCTATTCTTAGTGTCTTCTGGAGTTGGTGATCCAAATTGTTGTTCATGTTTTGCTTTCTGTCTGAGTCACTTCTGTTAGTCCAGTGTTAATATAAGTTAAATTCTGCTATTCTGGATTTGGTTGTATTTGCATTTGAATGTTTGGAGTACAATTGGAAGCGAACTTATGGCTAATGCTTGATCCAATTTCTGTATATGCATTCTAAGAGTCAGTTGCTGCTTAGCTTCAGGATCTTGTTGAGATTATTTGCTATCTGAGGTTGTTCCCCATTAACTATCGGCTTCGGCCATATTTCCATCTCTTTCTATTATTTCCCATTTCTTTTCGCATTTTCCCATTTCTTTCCTGCATCCTTATCTTGAAACCAGTTTAGATTAGTTTGGGAGCCAACCCTCTCTGGAGATTGGCCCGGGAGACTTCTCTTTCTCTCGGCATTTCAATGTTGGCCGAGTCTAGGGTGCACAAGTGATGAAATATTGTACTTAGGCAGATTTGTGTCCAATAATTTTTCTCAGAAAGATCCATAATTGGGGACTCACAAGTCCCATTTTTTGACACCCGAAGGAATCAAGATTTTGATGAACTGTCTTGACCTCAAAGCGGAGATTGTAAGTTCATCTGGTGACTCTGCTGAAGGTGACTGTATAGTACCTAGAAATTTCTAATCCTGAAGCTGGTGAAAATCTTTGCATCTTTGCTTCATGATCACGAGATCAAGTGCCAAAGAATCGAAAGATCCAGTCGAATTCTTCGAGATTGATGTTCAAAACTGGAGGGAGCGCTCAAGATTGGTAAGTCCTATGAACCCATCATTTGCTATTTCTTCGTAGGCAGTGGATCAGTTTGTGCCATCTTCGACTCCTCCCAGTACTGCTACGAGCTTGCTACATCCAGATCCAGCAGTCCAAATGGCTCAACAACCTCCTCCACGACGAGTTCCTGCTTGGAACGATTCGGGAGCGTTGGACCTGCCTTTTCAAAATCTAGTTCCTGCTGCAGCAATAAAAGCCTTGCCTACATACGATGGGACTGGAAAGACAATGTACGAGCATGTGTCAGATGTGGCAACCTTGGCTTCAATTCATAATATCACAGACGAAGATGTCATGATCAAATTGCTCGTCCTGTCACTCCGAGGTAAGTTGTTGTGCTGGTATAGATCCTTGACTCCCAACTCCATAACTTCATGGGATCAATTAGCAGAGATGCTAATCCAAGGGTTCAATGAGCAAGCAGACCCATTTTCTTTAGTGCATCAATTTAATAATATCAAGAGGCATCCTCAAGAGGAGATAGTGGATTTCAATGTTAGGTTTGCCCGAACTTGGCAGAGAGTTCCTGAAGGTCTTCGCCCTACTCATGAACAAGCAACATTGTACTTTCTTAGGGCTTTCCATTCAGATATTGGTATGAACATTAGGATGTCCGGTGTTCAAACCTTTCCTGCACTATATGCCCAGGCACAGAAGGTTGAGGCCGATCTGATTGCCATTGGGAAATTGCCTCCGAAGATGACTATGCCTATTTTTCTCGAGCTTCCACAATACCAGTATACAGGTGCAGCCCCTACATCTTACACTGCTCCATCCATGTACCCTTCATCTTCATGGAATCCTCCCATACCTTCGGTACCTATGATTCCCATTCCATAGATAACCTCTCCACTTCCAACTCCTGCATTACCTTCTCCACCAGTTCCATTACCTCTACCTGCACCACCTGTGTCCTCAAGCCCAGATCCTCAATTGGCTATTTTGCAAGAAATTCAGTCGGCCATGAGAGCTCTCACTAACAAGGTGACATCTATGGAGCGGAGAGAGGCGGAAAGGAACTATCAGCCACGAAGATTTTTTTGGCAGTAACTAGAGAGCAAGTTGCTCCTAGCAAGGCTATGGAGAAAGTACCTGAGAGGAACTCAGCGATCCTGGTAAGTGAAGAGGCTGGCCCTTCTGAAGTTTCACATGAGCCTTCTTACTGGTGTTCTTCATGCAATGATCCACATGATGAGTCCACTTGCATGGTCCACCAAAATTATTTGCAAGTTCTTGTAGGGAGCCGTGTAAACATGATTCGAGAGGTGGATCTTAATTCCATGAAGTCTCTTGAGGAACACATAGCAGTCTTGACACGCAACGGCAAGAAACCAATGTTGGTAGATCCGGCTAAGATGGAGCCATTGAAAGTGCCTCCTGCACAAGCAACAAAGCAACAAATACCTGCAAAGGCTCATGATCCTCCAGCTCCACAACAACCACCTATTTTGCCGAAGGATCCACTTCCACCACAAGCAAAAGAGAAGGAACAAGCTTCTGTCTCTCAGCCGCAAGCGGAAACAAAGGAACAAGCTAGAGAGACGTTGCGGTATCCATCATTGACTAAACGGCAACGAGTGGAGGCCACCCAACAATATAGAAGCAAATTTGAATCTGCCAGTGGAGGGAAAGAGCAGATCTCGATGGAGTACAACATCGTTGAAGAACTCAAATGGATACCAGCTAAGGTAAGTCTGTATGACACCTTGCAGCTGCCTGGACAGGTAAATCTCTTACAAGAATCCTTGAAGACCATACAAAGTAAGGGGAAGGCTCCAGCCTAGGTAGTTATGTCTCAAACTCTGACCACTTTAGCCACTGGAAAAAATAGACCACCCCCATTTTATTTGTCACTCAGGATGGAGGGTTGGATAGTGCACAACTGCATGATTGATTTTGGTGCTGCGACAACTGTCATGCCAAAGGCAGTTTGTGAAGTCATGGGTATGGAGTATACAAGAAGTAGCCCTAGTGTCTTGCAGTTGGATGGGACTCCCATGAAAATAGTGGGTGTAATCAAGGATGTTCCTATTGCTCTACATAGTATGCCTCAAATTACAGTAATTCAAGAGGTAGTTGTGGTTGATTTGGAACCATATTTCAGTATGTGTTTGTCGAGAGAATTCACTGCTAAGCTCGGAGGCTACCTTTCTCTGGATTATTCTCACTTGGAGATTCCTTTCAAAGGAAGAAGAGTCCGTATTTACAATCAGAAGCCTTCTACTTTTCATATAGAGAAGATGGAAGAAGAAGAAAAGTCCAAACATTCTGTCAACATGATAACTGAAGAATTGGAAGATCCTGATTTGATGGATGAAGTCCTGGATGAGCTTTGCTTAGAGGATGAGTTTTCAATGCTCAATTTTAATGCCATGATGGAAACTGAAATTGGTTGTTACTCCATTACAAAGCCTGAAGAGGTTGAAGTAGAGTTACCTCCTGATCAAGTTGGTCAAGACTCTGTGCCAGATCAGCTCTATTTTGATGGAGCACGATACAGAAATGGCGCTGGAACTAGGATTGTTCTAGTATTACCTTCTAGAATTCAATGATCCTATTCATACCAGTTGACCTGGAGCTGCACAAATAATACAATAGAATATGAGGCTTTATGCCTAGGTCTCAAGAAGGCTGAGAAACTTGGAGCGCGATAGTTGCAAATCTTTGGTGACTCCGAGCTGATTATCAATCAGGAGACCAATGAGTGTCTGTTCAAGGTCTGGGATCCAGGAGATCATAGAGCCATGTTTGGGTATGTGTCTCTCCCGAGAGTTCATAGCTAAATTCAGGGGTTACCTTGTACATAGTAAAAAAAAAAAAAAAAAGAAAAGAAAAAAAAATTTGTTAACTTCGGCTCCTTTTGCATGCGAGCCCGTAGGTATGTTTATTTCTCTTTCTTTTTCTTTTCCTTCCCAGTAGTTAGTGGCTTCCCCTCTACTTCTTTCTTCCACTTCCTTACTTCATTCCCTTCCTCTCCTACTCCTTCTTCTGCAAATAATCAAGCCACTACTGTTGTTTCTACTCCCCTCTCTGATGTTCCCTTTTCTTCACTTCCCCTTTCTTCTAATCCTTTGTCTTTTGAGCACTTCTCCATAGTTCCTACCACCTTCTCCATTCCATCCACTTCCATTTCATTATCTATTTTCATAAAAACCCAGTAGCTGGTAGCACAGTAGCACCCTCTTCTTGTTGTATCTACCACTTCTACTCCTCCATTTTCCACCATTCCATCATTCCCCATTCTCGTTCCATGGCCTGCACATCTGCTGGTCATCATTCCATTCATTTCCATTTTTGCAACTCAGGTGCTTTTCACTACTGCCATGGAGATCCTTTCACAACACCTAGTGATTACCCAGCTCAACCGAGCTAGGCAAAATGTAGTCGTTCAAGAAATAAAGGAAGTTCTGCTCTTCCATAAATTTCTATTGAAGGTCCTATTTTGAGTGTCGAGTGCCAGCAAGAGCTTGTTGCAGCAGCCCACAGAGACGTCCAACATCAACCAACACTCACTTTTTCTGCTCCTCCAGCTTCTTGACTCTGTTTCCCAATGGATAAAGGCCTGAGATTCATGCATACAGCAGAACTGTATACCCCGTGAGCCACCAAGAATGTTGGCATTTTTGCCACATTGTTTTTGTTGTTACTGTTCATGCAAGAGAATGCACAAGTTGTAGAGATACTAACTCCTCTATTTGTCCCTCCAAGCACTTTGAAAGGGAAAATACAAAAATCTCTGCAAGTTTTTGTGTTAGAGCAAAGTAAAGTGTAAGATGTCGCGATATCGCGACATGTTGCAGTTTCATGGCGTCAAATGCAAAAATAGCTAAGTATAAAAATGTCGCGATATCGTGACATGTCGCATTTTCATGACCTATCGCATTTTCATGGCTCAAAATAGCCAAAGGAAGCAAGGAAGTCAAACTGTCGTGATATCGTGACATGTTGGAGTTTCACGACTTATTGCGATGAGGGAGAACTCAAGTGAAAATTGTCACGATTTCACGACATGTCGCGTTTTCATGACTTGCAGTGGCCACAGAGAAAGTGATAGAAAATGTCATGATATCGTGAATACAGTAGCCAAGGGGAGCGCCAATGAAAAATTTCATGATATCATGACAAAAAATAGAAAAGGAGCAAATGGTACGGAATGGCGCGATATCGCGACATGTCACATTATCGCGAAAGGGCTGAAGATAAACACAAGGCGGATGAAAGATGTCACGATATCATGACATTTTTGAAGATGAAGCCAAGCAAGAGGAACTTGTCATGATATCGCGACAGGAAGCGACAATGACAGAGAAGGCAAGAAATTGTCATGATTTCATGACATGTTGGACAGAAGGGCAAAGTGCAGAGAAATGTCATGATTTCATGACATGTCATGTTTTCACGAGGAGGAAGTACGAGCAAATGTACGAAATGTCATGATTTCATGACATGACAAATTTTCCGGCCCAAAGAAAGTAGAAGAAGATAGAAACATGTCACGATTTCACGACTTGTTGAAGATGAAAGGACAAAACGAAGAAAACGTCACGATATCATGACATGTCACATTTTTGTACATGGAATGAAAAAGTACAAGGCAAGGAAATTGTCATCGATTTCGTGACATGTCACTTTTCCGTGATAAAGGACAAGCACAGCGAGTGAAAGATGTCATGATTTCGTGACATGTTTCATTTTCGTGATAAGGAGTAGCGAAGAAGCCAAGAAAGAGGAGAATGTCACGATTTCATGACATGTCATGGAGACAAAGCTGAACGAAGAGAAGATGTCATGATTTCGTGACATGTCGCATTTTCACGACTGGTGGCGAAAGAGAAAGCAGTAAGGTAAAAGTGTCACGATTTCGTGACATGTCGCATTTTCGTGACCTGTCACATTTTCGTGACAGAAGCAACAACAAAGGCCCGATACAGTTCTGTTTGCATTTTTCTTTAGAATTGCATAGGAGAACGTGAGGAGAAGATAAGGATCAAATAAAAGCTCTCCAACTGATTTTGAGATCGTGGTCAAAGAGGCTCAAAGATTAAATGTTGTTGATTACCGATGTGCGCAAGATGGAAGAACATGAGGCAGTTTTCGATGCCACCAAAATTAAAGACGCCTCCAATATTAAAAGCTCTTGTTCGTGATCTCCTAACAACTTCCAGCTTGCCCCGATAATGGTCATTTAATGAAGAAATATGGTCCCTTGTTTCTGTTTAATTTTGATCCATTAAAAGGGGACTGTTTCTCTTTTCGAGTGCATATTTTGGGGATCGTCTTCTTCAAAATCTGTTTTATGTATTAAATGTTGTAATACGAAAGGAAGAGGGAAGGCCTCTATAAATACCAATGTAAAATCTCAAGCAAAAGGAGGAGGACCTTTTTGCAAAAATTAAAGCAGAAATCCTAGATGCATTTTGCTCTATTCTTAGTGTCTTCTGGAGTTGGTGATCCAAATTGTTGTTCATGTTTTGCTTTCTGTCTGAGTCACTTCTGTTAGTCCAGTGTTAATATAAGTTAAATTCTGTTGTTCTGGATTTGGTTGTATTTGCATTTGAACGTTTGGAGTACAATTGGAAGCGAACTTACGGCTAATGCTTGATCCAGTTTCTGTATATGCATTCTAAGAGTCAGTTGTTGCTTAGCTTCAGGATTTTGTTGAGATTATTTGCTATTTGAGGTTGTTCTCCCCATTAACTATCGGCTTCGGCCATATTTCCATCTCTTTCTGTTATTTCCCATTTCTTTTCGCATTTTCCCATTTCTTTCCTGCATCCTTATCTTGAAACCAGTTTAGATTAGTTTGGGAGCCAGCCCTCTCTGGAGATTGGCCTGGGAGACTTCTCTTTCTCTCGGCCTTTCAATGTTGGCCGAGTCTAGGGCGCACAAGTGATGAAATCTTGTACTTAGGCAGATTTGTGTCCAACACGGAGCTCAAGTTCATCTTTGGTGAGTTCTCTAATTTTACTTTTTAGTAAAAAATATATATATATTTTAAAAGTTTTTTTTTTTTGGTAATTAAGATACATATTCATTACAATCGGGTTTTATAGGTTGACCCAAAACCTATTACAAAAATAGCACAACGCTGAAACGGGACATGATCTCAATAGGGACAGTCTGTCCTTAGCCCCCTACTGAGGTCACACAACCAACAAAGAGCAACACCCTTACAAAATATTACACACACCTTAGAACATAGGCAGTTGACACTTTCATCTCCTACCACTTTCTCTTTTCTTTTGGTTGTGAAACTGCGACATGTCGCGATATTGCGACACTTTTCCTTCCTGCTCTTTCTTTTCTCTTTTGGTCACAAAAAAGTGACATGTCACGAAATCGTGACACTTTTCCATCCCGCTCTTTCACTTCTCTTTTGGTCACGAAAATATGACATGTCGTGATATCGCGACTCTTTTTCCCTTTTGCTTATTCTCTTCACTTTTGGTCATGAAACAACGACATGTCATGATATCGCTACACCCTTTCTTTCATTCTGAACATGTCATGAAATCGTGACACTTTTTCTTTCCTTCTCTTTCTCTTCTCTTTTGGTCACGAAAATGCAACATGTAGCGATATCACGGCACTTATCCTTCTTGCTCTTTCTCTTCTCTTTTGGTCATGAAAGGATGACATGTCATGAAATCGTGACTCTTTTTCCATCTTGCTCTTGCTCTTCTCTTTTGGTCACGATAAACCAACATGTCGTGATATCGTGAAACTTTTCCTTCCTGCTCTTTCTCTTCTATTTTGGTCACAAAAATATGACATGTCGCGATATCGCGACACTTTTTCCCTCTTTCTTATTCTCTTCTCTTTTGGTCGTGATAAATCGACAAGTCGCGATATCATGACACTTTTTCCTTCTTGCTCTATCTCTTCTATTTTGGACACAAAAATCCGACATGTCACGAAATCGTGACATTTTTTCATTCATGTTCAACACATCGCCAAAAAGTGACACTATTTTCTTCTTTCTCACCAAGTCGTGATATCGCGACACTCTTTCTTTCTTGCTTAGCATGTCGCGATATCGCAACACTTTTTCTTTCTTGCTCTTTCTCTTTTCATTTGGTCATGAAAATGCGACCTATCATGATATCGCAACACCTTTTCCATGTTGCAATATCACAACACATTTTCCATGTCGCGATATTGCGACACTTTTTCTTTCATGCTCAACATGTCACGATATCTTGACACTTTTTCCTTCCTCCTCTTTCACTACTTTTTTTGTCGCGAGAATGCGACGTGTCGCGAAATCGTGCCACTTTTCCTTTTTGCTCTTAGTCTTCTCTTTTGGCTGCAAAAATATGACATGTCACGAAATTGCGACACTTTTTATTTCATGCTCTTTCTCTTCTCTTTTAGTCATAAAAAAATAGCATGTCGTGAAATCGCGACACTTTTTCCCACTTGCTATTTCTCTTCTTTTTTGGTCATGATAATGCGACATGTCACGATATCGTGACACTTCTTCCTTCAAGATTAAATTATCGCCAAAAAGTGACCCTTCTTCCTTCAAGCATAACTTATCACCAAAAAGCGGCACTTTTTCCTTTTTGCTTAACATGTCGCGATATCACGACACACTTTCATTCTTGCTCATCATGTCACGATATCATGACACTTTTTCCCTCATGCTTTTTCTCTTCTCTTGTGATCGCTACGACGTGACATGTCGTGATATCGTGACACTTTTTCCATGTCGCGATATCGCGACACCCTTTCTAGCATGTCGCGACATCACAACACTTTTCCTTTCTTGCTCTATATGTCGCAAAATCGTGACATTCTTCCTTTCTTGCTCAACCTATCATGAAATCATGACCCTTTTTCCAAAACGTCGTGATATCACGACACTCTTTCTTTCTTGCTCAACCTGTCATGAAATCGCTACACTTTTCCTTACTAAAATTTGCTTTTCCTTAAGCTCGAACAAGTCACGAAAATACGACATCGATCTTTGGCCTTAGCCATTGCCCCTAACCCCATAACATGAAGCCACCAAGCCACTTGGGACCCTCCCCTATTGCAAAGAAAACTAAAGCCGTCACATTAAGGACCGAAGCAAAACAGACAAAACCACATTGAAACTGCTCTCCCTTTTTTCGATCCCCATGGCTTCACCATCATTGGCGATCATTTTGAATAGTTTTAGCCACTTCACTTGGGACCCCATGTTCCCAAATGACCAACCCAGCAGCTTCCACCCCTAAAGTTATGTAACAATTAAATCTAACATTTATCTTTTGTACAAACTTAATGTTAGATTTTATTTTAAAAACCCTCCTTTATTGATTTTTTTAAATAAAAATCAAAGAAAAATGGTTCTTTTTATTTATATATTTAAATTATTTTCATTTAAATATTGTATTAAATTTTAAAGTTTTTTTTTAATTTAATAAGTTGTTAATTTATTTAAAAGTTTTTTTCAAATATTTACATATTTAATTATTTGAATTGTTTTTTTTGTTTTAGATATATATATATATATATATATATATATATATATATATATATATATATATCTTAGAATTTTTTGAAACTTAGTTTTTTGGAATCGGCTTGATCTATACATCCTTTATCTCTAAAGACCCAATTTCAAATTTTGATGTTTAGGGATTCAAAATCGCCAAAAAAAGTGACAACGACTAGATTTTGGGTTTTTTGCTCAAAAAAATTAAATCTTCAATTTTTTTCAAAATTTATTTTTCCTAACATCATTGTCTCCTCCATACCATTCTTTTGAGTCTAGTTTTGTAGGTTTTGATGGTGGATTTTGAAAGTTACAAGCAAAAATGTGATTTGGCCCTTTAAACCCCAAATACATTTTTTATTTTATCTTTTTTGTACTCACTACTTTGAAAAACTAATTATAAATTCTAAACAACCTTATCGAGATCTATCCAAAAAAATTGATAACTTTCATTTTTTAGCACCCCTAGGTTGTAAAACCTATATATGGACATGTACAAACCTATTGTTGTGGCTACTCCACAACTAGCCCCAAAGTTTGGGGTCTCACTTTTGAAAATTTTGGTTATGAGAGTTTGATGGTTTTCAAGAAAACATGTTTAAGGAAACCCTAACCATGAGCTTGTCATGAGCAGATTCTGAGGTTCCTCCTTTGTCGGGTATTCTTGTCATTTGTGAAGGGTTGATATTATTGTTTGATCGGTATCCTGGTTTGAATGGTTTGAATGTCTGGTGTGTTTTAATTTTAATGTTTAGGTTAAATGTAAATAAAGCTTCATTTTAATTTAATGATGTAATAATAATAATAATATATACATCTATATGTTATATATATATATATATAGATATAAATAATATATATATTATTATGTGTTATATATAATAATATATATTTAAAAATAAAAAATAAAAAATAAAAAAACAACCGCCGACGATGACGATGATTATTATTATTATTAATATAATCTAATCAAAATAAAGTTCTTAATGAAAAGTGAATAAAGTGATAAAGACCATATTGACAAAGGCACCCATAGCCCATTTTCTTCGTGCACGTTAACATTCATGATTTCGTTGTTCGAACTATGTTATAGTTTATAATGAGTTTTTTATATTGTGTTAGCTTAGGCAAAGCTTCATTTTACCTATGAATCACGACTCACTAATGTTTTGATTGTTTTCTTTGCTTCATGGTAGGACATCAAAGGTGAATACCTCGATCTTGGAAAGGAGTCAGATATTACCCCAAACATTCGAACACAATGATATAGCGAGGGGCCGGCCTACATGGACGGCTCCAAGGGATAGGCAGTAATTCAACATGCTAAACTAACCAACGATAGCCAGACAAAGGGGACCCCACAACAGTCTCCAGGCAATGTGGATGATTTCACCGACATGGTGAACGTGGCAACGAAAAGGGATAAATCCTATAGCAAGGTGGATTAGACAATAGAGGAAGTTGTATTGTGGTAGCAGTGGACATTTGGATGAGGAAAGGACTCACCACAGTCTGACGGTCTTACACAGGGCTTAGGCCGAATGGAGGTAAAGAAGGGATACGACGGTGGTCCCCATTAAACACGACGTAGATGCTACCATGAAATGGGAACGATGGTTGCAAAGTGTATCTCTGGTAGCCGCATTTCGAGAAAGTTATCGACAGAACAACGACGATAAAAAGGGTGAACAGAATGGCATAGTGAGTTGAGAGAGAATTGCTAGGGGTGATGAAAGGGTTTACGGTAAATGGCTGAGATGTTTGGCGAAGTGGGTGACAGTGGTATTTTTGACAACCAGAGAAACCCGACAAAAGTCTGGTAAATTTGTGATGACCGTAATGAACAAAAATTGAGACACGGTGATAACCCCCAAAAACATGCAGTGGACAGAATCAATAAGTGGTTTCAGTGTTGAGTAGCAAGTCGAAGGCTTACGTAGACGAACAACAAATTTTAAACAAAGAAAGAAAAAATTCATGGAAAGTAGCGATTATGTCAAGGTTCAAAGCATCGAAAGGTTTTGGTTGCCATCGATTGGATGCAATGGGCTTCATGGTAGGAAACACATGGAGATAGTATGGAGACTCCATGGTTACGGTCTTGAATAAACACAAACTAACCAAGGTGAAGTGTAATGGCTCATATGCTACCAAGATGAACAATAATGGGCATATCAGAGATGCCAGTGTAGGTTTGGCATTCCTGAGATTATGGCAATTAGCATATCTATCTATGCGGGAGATGTAGGAGATGGTTGACCTAATAGGGTGAATGAGAGCCATGGTGTGCTGGTGTAGACCACAGAGCGTAAATGATGCCTTTACTTGCAAATGCAACATTGTTATGGCATGGATTTGGCAATCTGACTATGGCAAGAATGTGAACAGTATGCAGGTTTGTACGGATGATCCAAACGGTCGTTGAAAACCGATGGACGATGCATAGGGGAAGGGCACTTTTACCAGATAAAGCAGTTGGCAAGAATTATGCGGTAATATGGTGGAATAATTGTTATCAAATATCTTAAAGGCATATGGTGGTAAGGGCTTGTTATTATAAAAGACGTTTGGAAGCTATTTTCTGTTACTTAAAGAAAATCCAAAGGAATCAAAAAATTAAGTTGGCAAGGCTACCATTAACAAAAGGTGAAAACGTGGACCCACTGTTTCATCGAAGCATGTCCATAATGAATTTTATCATGAAGGAATGTTATAGTCCAAGGCCAATGCATTTGAAGGCATCATCATATCACCCAACTTTGGTAGCATTGTGTTATAAAAAAATCCAACATCATTTTTTTCTTTGTCATGTTCCTAATTGTAGCACCCTAAAATTGGCATAGTTAAACCATCAGTAAAAGATAAAAATTTGAATTTTAACCCCGAAATCGCCCGTTAACCGCTCACCTCATTTTTCATGCCATTTTTAGAAATTGTTTTTATCATTGGATGATATCGTCGTCGATCAAACGAAATCGTCCCAGATCGGATGAATTCGTCTAGAATAGAACGTCCAGACGATTTCATCCCAAAACCAAATTTTCATAATTAACTTCTGTTTCAACAGCCTCTCCAACTTGGATAGAAGCATGTCTGCACAGTTAGAGATTCCTCCGTTGGAGATCTCCCAGATTGGGATGATCCCCAACCTCCTAACCTCCCCCTAATTCTATATAAACTAGGATTTTCTTAGTTTATCCCCTTGGATCTCCTCCTGACTCTCTCCCTAGTTGATTTTCCCTGCCATTTAGCTTTGCTATGTTAATACGTCCTATCTACCATTGTTTGCACTCGTAGTTTTAAGTTTTCATTGCAGGATTTCACTGTGCTTTAGCTGGAGGAAGCTCGGATCGTCGCAGGCGATTCCACATGATTTCGAATGATCCTATCGTAGATCGGTGATGATCTCATATGATTGGAGGTGATCTCGACTGCAGTTCAGATTGGGGGCAATCATAGCCCTAAGTTTGCATTTCTCATCTTCCTTCCTTATTTTATTATGCATTAGCTTGATTTATTTTCATTCTGCGTCTTGGAGTTCACCTCATTTAGCATAAATGCATGATAAAGTTAAAATAAGTTATTAAAATAATGCATTTCCTTTAATCTGCTATCTAGATTTATCAGTTAAGCATTTATACTGTCATTTCTATCATTCTGCATTATTCTTGCAATTGCATTTTTGGTTTTTGGTGTCTATTTTTGTGATTGCAGGTTTCTGATCAGATCGACGATGATCTTGTTTGATTTCAAATGATCGACTGTGATCGGGGATGATTTTGTACAATTACAGATGATCCTGTCATATTTTGGATGATTTGGACTCCTACAAGCTTCAGAATATTCATCAGACATCCGAAATTAGGTGCATTCTTTCTCATTTAACATATTCCTTATATTTAGGATTCATTCATGCTTTCTGTATTCATATAAATCGACATTTTCATATAGAATAGCTTCGATTCATTTTGGCCAACCTAGGAATATGAATGATTGAGTATAAAATGAACACATCAAACCCATTCTCAACCTAGGCGTGGAAACTGCCACTCAAATTTTCTTGGTGAACCCCACCATTCGTCAAAAATTCACCCTTATACCCCCCCGAGAGGCGCGACCTTCAAAGGGCCTCTCAGTCCGAGGTATTGTCCCATCCTTCTCGCATCCCCCTTCCGGGCACGGATCCTTTAGCCTAAAGGTAAGGACACAAAAAATTTGGGTCAGTACACTAATATCATGTCGATTAGGAGGTAATTACATTATGTTTACCTTTATAATATTTTTGCTCCTTAAAACGTACGACATGCTTAATATTATAAGCATAGTTGCATGTTTAAAATGGTCATGTAAGATAATTAAAAAAAAATCAAAAAGGCCTCTAATGAATAAAATATATTATTATTCATTCTATGGTGGAGTTTGAAACGTTTCAAGTTGTGGCATGGCAGTAGCACTATTTGACATAAAACAAGCCAGAATGGAGAAGAATAAAGGAAGATTTGAAATAGACAAACCAAATAGAAAATGAAATGCCAAGGAATAGGAAGCTCGAAACGAAGCATGAAATGAAGGGTTTTTCTGCAAGTTCAAATAAGCCATTGGAGGGAGAAAAAAGGGTTGGAAACTGGTTTCAAAATGGGATTGCAGGTTTATGAGCAATGGCTACTTTGGATCCGTTTTAGGTTGTTTTCCTTCCATTTAGACTGGTTTTTGGAAAAATCCAAAAATTTTGCTATGTAAAATGAAACATTTTTAATGTAGAAGTTTTTAGAAATTTGCATCTTATGGGCAAGAAAGGAGGAGATTGTTTTCTGCATGCTTGATTTAAATGTGTATTTTTCCTTTTCAGATTTTTGACTTATAGATGAAGTTTACGCATGTTTTATTGGTTGCTTCAGGCGAATGTTGGAAATCTGAAATTTGTTTTTGAACCTTAGGAGCTAGCACCTAGTTTGTTTTGATTGTGCTTGTTTTGCAGGTCTAATAGGCTAGGTTGCATGCATGGAACACCTCATATATTCGGTTTTACCGGAATGGGATAGCATCATACTGAATGTAGCACATTTTACATTTTCAGCTTTCATTTTCAAGTTTTAGATTTTATTTTTAATTTTTTTTAACTTTTTATTTTTAATTTTTTTAAATTTTCGGACATTAAAATAAATAGTAAAAAAAATTCAAAATCCAAAAATAATTGCATGGTTGCGTAGAATGCACTTCATACTTCCATTACACACTTAGACATTTTTACTTCGGAGTCATTTCACATTTTTTTAAATTATCCGAAATTGCTATTTTTATTGCAAATTTTAAAACTTCAAAATTTCAAATTTTACATTTTTGGGCCAAATTTCATTTTTTTAGTTTCAGATTTCATTCATGAGCCTATGATGACATTTCCTTCATGAAAATTTCAATTTCATTGAAGGGGTTATGTTTTATGGCATTTCACAAATTACCATTTTTTGGAGCAATAAATGCACCTTTTCTTCATGAAAATTATGATTTCATTGAAGGGAGGTAATCTTATATGTTATTGTAAACACCAAAATAGCACCAATTCAATTATGTGACAACAAGCGTTGATCGCATTGACACAAACATCCCCTAGGGCAGCCCCCAGAGGTCAAACAGTGGTCCTAACCACTCCCAAAAGCAGTTTTGAGGGTCAAAAGTCAATTTTGCACCTTTTTGGCACCTTTTTCTCTACTCGTCCCACCCAAGGACGAATTCAGACTGGTATTCGTGCCACCCTGGGATGATTAAGCAATCGCTCTAGGGTGAGACGAATAGTAGGTTTGACTAGCAAAAAGTCAAACCTCGGCAACTCTGCTAGTTAACTGAGGCTTCAAGCCATGAAATTGTGAGGAATAGCTTTTATTCAAGAAGAGAGACTTCAGTCATGCATGTCTTTATTTTAGAGACCTCATGCAAGAAGCTTTTTTATCAAGGAGTTAGCTTTTCTCTAAAAATAGGATAGTTAAATCAAGTGGCACCCTCGCATGCGCAATTCAAACAAGGAGACCATAAGGTCTATAAATTATGGAGTTTTCCCACCCAAAAGATATATAGAGAAGGAGCATTTGAGCAATGAAGTGCTACCAATTTCATACCTAACTGCGATTTGTGCTTTTACATCCTTAATCTCTCATTCGAAAGGTCAAAAATTGGGTTTTGGATACGGATTTGTGCCTCTAATAGTCACCCAATAACCTCCCTTTTGAATGAGAGATTAAGGATGTAAAAGCACAAATCGCAGTTAGGTATGAAATTGGAAGCACTTTGTTGCTCAAATGCTCCTTCTCTGTATATCTTTTGGGTAGGAAAACTCCCCAATTTATAGACCTTATGGTCTCCTTGTTTGAATTGCGCATGCGAGGGTGCCACTTGAGTTAACTATCCTATTTTTAGAGAAAAGCTAACTCCTTGATAAAAAAGCTTCTTGCATGAGGTCTCTAAAATAAAGACATGCATGACTGAAGTCTCTCTTCTTGAATAAAAGCTATTCCTCACAATTTCATGGCTTGAAGCCTCAGTTAACTGGCAAAGTTGTCAAGGTTTGACTTTTTGCTAGTCAAACCTGCTATTCGTCTCACCCTGGAGCGATTGCTTAATCGTCCGGGAGTGGGACGAATACCAGTCTGAATTCATCCCTGGGTGGGACGAGTAGAGAAAAAGGTGCCAAAAAGGTGCAAAATTAACTTTTGACCCTCAAAACTACTTTTGGGAGTGGTTAGGACCACTTTTTGACCTCTCGAGGCTACCTTAGGGGCTATTTGTGTCAATGTGATCAGCGCTTGTTGTCACATAATCAAATTGGTGTTGTTTTGGTGTCTATAGATGCCCATTTTTGGGAAGCGCTGTGCAAGGTGCAACGCCAAACAAAAATAGATAACCAAAGCACTAATGATTAGGGTTTCTCAGTAACCTAACCAACTCTTGATGCCCCAAGTATGGAAAGGGCACGCATTCTTGAATCCTTGCTTCTGACGAGCTAAGGAACTAATTTCAAGTGTTAACCTTGTTCAGTGAGGTGTTACTTGAGCTTGGACATTGATCAGTCATGAAAAGGCAAAGGGCGCAACCTTTTATCTGTGGGAACATTGAGTTCATGATTCACGAATGCCAAGTGTTTGATCAGTTTGTGATTGTTGCTTGTTTTCTACCCCAAGCAGGGGTGTGATTGTCTTTGTCAATGATCCTTTGAATGCATGTCATTTCCTTAATTGGGTATGTTGTTGTTGATTGGTGACTAAGTGTGACTACCCCCTCAAGTGACGAATCAATGAGGGAATGACCGACATGAGAAAAGCGATGAGTCGCTTGACCCAAGATGACTTAGGTAAGGGTGCCTTCAGTTGTTTTACCATTGAATGCGAAAGCAGTTTTTGAACATTCTGACCTATTTTTGGTGGGTTTTAACCCTTTTTGTGACGCATTTTTGAGCTAAAATTGACAAAAATACATCCTCCCGTGGAGCGGTCCCACTACAATAGCCTTCTTAGGGAGTAGGATAGTGTTAATTTGTAACCCCAATGTCTATTTTGGATGCCAAGAATGTCGGGCACAAAAGTGCCTTCGTTCGGCAATGTTATTGCTATTTTTGGATGGGTTTTGACCCATTTTGGTGACACCGTTTGGGGATGAAATTCTTGAAAATTCATCTTCCCGTGGAGTGGTCCAGCTATGGTAGCCTTCTTAGGGAGTAGGATAGTGAGGATTTGTGACCCCAACATCTATTTTGCATGCCCATAATGTCAAGTGCAAAAGCACTCTCATTGGACAGTTTTATTGTTGTTTTTTGGTGCATTTTTGTGCAGTTTTTATGGTTTGTTTTTATGTTTATGCACAGTTATTTATGATGATGTATGCATGTGGGATTATGAACGTGATGTTTCTAATTATATGATGTATGCAAATGGAATGAATGAAATGATTTGTTGATAATTTGTCGATGGCACCATAGACTGTGCAAGATTGACTGGCTTGCTGTACTTATGACGTTGCAGGTGAAAACTTTGTTTTTGTATTTTGCATTTTTTCTTATGGTGATGTATGAAATGAAATGTACCAGTTGTTTTAAAATGTAGTTAAGCTTTTTTGAGATTTAGATATTTTAACTAACTAGCCAAGATTGTACATTTATCTCGCAAGACTTTTGAACAAGGTCTAAATCCGACTTGAATTTAACCAAGTTATTTTACATCCCTATGTGTGCAATTGAGTTCTTTTATGTGGTATTTATCAGGATACCGCCAGTGCCAGATAGGCTATCAACCAAACATGTAATGAGGATCACCTAATTAGCTCCACTAACTCTATTGTTGTATTTAGCAAGATTAATCCACGAGACAATCTAAGGTACCATAGGCTAGCTCATCCACATGCAAACATTAGTCTGCGCACACACAAAGCTAATGTGACAGACATATCGTCATGCGGGTAGGATACCACCATTGCCAAGTAGGCTATCAACCAAACCTGTAATGAGGATCACCTAGATGGTTTTCGAATGCTGAGAATTCCAGGGATTCAAGTTCAGGTTATTTTTTGGCTCAATGGTTTGGGATACTTGCTCGTCTATATAATGATGAAAATCACTGTTTATTTTTCTCTTTGTTTTCTTTTTTAGCAAGGATTGTGAATAGTGGTGATAACCACTATTATTTGATTTTGTATTTTGAGCTTTGTAAGGTTAAACTTGTAAGTTTGTGGCTTGTGAATGGCCTTGATCCTGTTGGCCTTGGGGATGACTACCCATCCTGTTCAAGGACGTGTAGTACGAATCCTTATGACTTTGGGAACCAAGAGCGACGATGGATATTATGAAGTAAGGGCATTGATATTTTAGACCTTGGGGATGACTACCCATCCTAGTTAGGAGCATGTAGTATGAATCCTTACAACTTGGAGATCAAATGTGATTGGATATGGTTGTGATGATGGTTTGTTGGAATTGTGTTTTTGAATAGCATTGATCCTTTTAGGTCTTGGGGATGACTACCCATCCTTGGCAGGGATGTGTAGTAAAAATCCTTACAACTTTGGGGACCAACTATGATTGGGATTTTTGGGAGTGGTGAAAACCACTATTTATTATGGGGAATGGATAGGGAAGAGCTCGTCCTTTTGTCAATTCTTAGCATTCTGGAACCATTCGCACAAGGGGATGAACAGGCTAATATTTCACCTATGGTACCCTAGACTGCTTTGTAGGTTTCTCTTGCGTTCACACAACTTAGGAATTATTTTATGTGTGTTAATTTGTGTTGGGATGCTATGTAACAAGGCATGATCCAAGTAAAACTTTCTCGGGTAAAATCTGTTTAACTTTGTACAGTTTTTGGCTAGAAATTTAAAGACAGCTGAATAACGAAAACCCTATATACATTAGGAGACAACTGACTTAAAAAATGGTGATGATGCTATTCTGGATGTATGTGTTTGGAAAATGGATTTGATGTGGAAATTGATGGAATTGCCAAGTAATGACGATCTATGGTGCTTTTGACTTGTATGACCAGCAACTATGCGATGTATGGATGCGATGCCTAATGCAACCTATATTTTTGTATTGTGATTTTTTTTTTGTATGAATGAGATTGAAAAGCAATTTTTTTGTTATTTTTGATGATTTTATGAGTATGCATAGAATTGAAATGCAAAATTTTTTGTGATTTTTGATGATTTTATTGTTTTTGTTTGTTTTTTGAATATTTGTTTTGACCAAGTGGTTAAGGTAACCCTTGGAGCATTTGGTTTGACCAAAGGATTTATGGACACCTTTGGGGAATTTTGGGGTTGACCAAGTGATTGTGATAATCCCTGGAGCTTTTTGGGATGGCCAAGCGATTGCGATAATCCTTGGAGCTTTTGGGTGACCAAGGGATTGTGATAATCCTTGGAGATTGTAGGGTGACCAAGTGATTACGATAATCCTTGGAGCTTTTAGGGTGACCAAGTGATTGCGATAATCCTTGGAGATTGTAGGGTGACCAAGTGATTGCGATAATCCTTGGAGCTTTTAGGGTGACCAAGTGATTGCGATAATCCTTGGAGCTTTTGGGTTGACCAAGTGATTGCGATAATCCTTGGAGCTTTTGGGTTGACCAAAGGGTTTATGGACACCTTTGGAGCATTTGGTGTAATCCACTTGCTCTTCAGGGAATAGAGGTACCCCTAGCTTGATGATATTTATGCACCAGATCTGGCTCTGGAGGGATTGGCACGAATGGATCGGCCCTATGCACGGATAAGAGGGTAGGGCCTACCTTCGACATTGATGTGGCTATGGGTTCTCCAGGTGGAAGTTGCTCTTGGTCTATCCAAAGTGGTAGACTCAACATTTGATTCCAGTGCGTTGTGTTAATGTGCCACTCATGCCCTAGCCTTATACCTAGTTGTGCCATCAGTTCTTCATGGGTTACAGGGTGATTGTGCTGTCATGCATGATTGAGATATTCCATCTCAATTTCAGCTTCGTAATCTCTATCAAAAAACCAAAGGCCCTTGTTGGCCCCAACAATTACCTGTGACATGCTAGGCTCTTCTTGTTCGAGCAGATTGATGTGGTCCTCATGGAGTTGTTCCACTCATTACGGGGGGACCTGATTGCTTTGATGTGGCGCTTGCTCGATTGGTGCCTCTAAGGGGAATATTTCCATTAAGCTCTCTGGCAATTCTGAGACATGGAAGACCTCATCCTTGGGTAGCTCTATGGTCAGAGGCTGATCCTCTTCAAGAGGAGCCTCACATAAGTTGGGCTTTTGGGACCCCAAGATCTTGGGCTCTATCGACTCTAAGTGCTCTAATGCTTTGCATGTATCGAGGGATTTGGATTCCTCATCTTTGTTTGGTTCCTATTGAGGAACATGGGGCCTATGGATGGGTATCCGGATAGCACCCCCCTGCCTTGGTATTGCATTTTAGTCCACTCTTTTTCTTGCTCAGATTCCTTAGAGGCTTCTTGAGGGATTTTTGAGGGTGGCCCATGAACCCAGGTGGGTGCTTGAGGAATTGGGGGAATAGCCTCCCACTCCTGTCTAGGAGGCATTGGGGGTAGCGTTTGATAAGGTCACGGTGACCTATCTTGCATCAAGGGGTTGTGTCCCTCATAATGTTTTGTCTTATGCATGCGAAGGGTTGGAGTCCTTGCCTGCATAGTGTGTTGGAACAACTCATCCTTCTGGCTCTGAATGCACTCTTAATTTAGAAGATACCGTTGCTCTAACTATTGTTGTTCTAGCTCAAGTAGCGTGAGGTGCATCCGACGTGCGATATGCTTGGCAAATTCTAAGATAGTTGGTCCTACCGTCTCATGTCTAGAAGGCCTAGATGCCTCTCCTAGATATCTATCTCGGTCATGGTGATCTAAGATCTCTATAGGTTGCCTCCCTTTGTTGGGGGTAGCGACATTCTCTTGAGGCTTTAGCCCCAGTAGGTGATCCTGATAGCTAGCAGTTGCGGAGGCGTATTGCTCCCGTGATGTATATTGCTCTTGAGGAAGGTAAGGGTTTTCCTTGTGCTCTCTTTCATAAGTGAAAAAGGAATGGGTGGAGTTGGCTTGCCCTTCCTAAGGAGCCTTGTGCTTTGGATTTGTCCTTGTAGTCCTAAAAACTAGAGGGGGTGAAGGAGAGATAATGTAATCATGTGGTTCCTCTCGTCGAACCCTATGTTGACCTAACATTTCATCGTGTGGTGACCACTCATAGCGAGCATCTAAGGGAGCTCTCCTATGGCTGTACCCCTCATGGAAGGGTGTGTGCTGGGTGCTATGCTGACCAGGAGTGCCCCTAGAAGAGGTGCCCCTATAGTCCCTTTTTGTTAAGGTGTGGAGGGGACTACCTTATGTATCAGGTCGCCAAGGTGGTATGACCAAATCCTTGGGACTGTAACGGAGGTGACTCGTGCCTCCTTGGAAATTCTCCACGGCGTCTGCCCATGAGTGGGCTTGACTGCAGGTGAATACCATGGTAATGACTCTCTACAAGCTACGTAGATTTTTATCTTTTGTTTATGATTTTCTGATTTTTTTTTGTTACACTAAGCAGAAAAGAACATACACACACAAAGCAATGATTATCTCTTTTAAATATTAATGGTGTGTCCTAGACTGGTTTTAGTGTGTTTTTGATGATGATTTTGTTTTGTTTTGAATATTTTTGTGAAGAATGTTTAAATGCAATTATGAAGGCTCTTATGACTCCCAAAATGGTCGCCCCTTCAATATACCATTGCCGGACCGATATACCAACCTCTCTATATGTCTGCCTTTACGTGAGGGAGACTATAGGTATGTGAGAGCAGATGATACATGGAACATAGGCGGTATGGAAGGGGAATCGCATCATACTGAATGTAGCACATTTTACATTTTCAGCTTTCATTTTCAAGTTTTAGATTTTATTTTTAATTTTTTTTAACCTTAGGAGCTAGCACCTAGTTTTTTTTTATTCAGGCGAATGTTGGAAATTTGAAATTTGTTTTTGAACCTTAGGAGCTAGCACCTAGTTTGTTTTGATTGTGCTTGTTTTGCAGGTCTAATAGGCTAGGTTGCATGCATGGAACACCTCATATCTTCGGTTTTACCGGAATGGGATAGCATCATACTAATTGTAGCACATTTTACATTTTCAGTTTTCATTTTCAAGTTTTAGATTTTATTTTTATTTTTTTTTAAACTTTTTTATTTTTAATTTTTTAAAATTTTTAGGCATTAAAATAAAGAGTAAAAAAAATTCAAAATCCAAAAATAATTGCATGGTTGCGTAGAATGCACTTCATACTTCCATTACGCACTTATACATTTTTACTTCGGAGTCATTTCACATTTTTTTAAATTATCCAAAATTGCTATTTTTATTGCAGATTTTAAAACTTCAAAATTTCAAAATTTGCATTTTTGGGCCAAATTTCATTTTTTCAGTTTCAGATTTCATTCATGAGCCTATGATGACATTTCCTTCATGAAAATTTCAATTTCATTCGAGGGGTTATGTTTTATGGCATTTCACAAATTACCATTTTTTGGAGCAATAAATTCACCTTTTCTTCATGAAAATTATGATTTCATTGAAGGGAGGTAATTTTATATGTTATACTAAAAGGTTGTTTTAAAGCATTAAATTATTTTTCTTTATGAAAATCATTTCATAAAAGAGGGATAATTAAATGACATTCTAAAGTCCTTACTTCAAGGCAATAGATTATCATCTCTTTGTGAAAATCAATTTCACCAAAGAGGGATAGTTTATTAATCACATTGAAAGCTATCTTTATCTTCATGATAAGAAGCCATATTCAAGGAGCCTATTCATAATTGAGGATTCACATTCATAGATAGATTTAATCTTTATTTCAATGTTTAAAGTAGGATTTAATGCAAGATAAAACTTGTTTAAAACCCACTTAATAAGGAAGATAAAATCTACTTTAAAATCCTCAAGATAAAAGGAATTAAGGCACTACATCGTGGTCATATGAGGACCAACTCACATTTGTTTTATTTTGGTTTCATGAACAATCATTAAAGTAACATGGTAGAATAAACCAACATTGCCCCTTGTTTACAATTACTTGCAATCACTAAGGTGTTCCAAGCATTGAATTGATATATCTTTATTTGAGATTACTAAGACACATATGCAAATGCTAATATAGCAAAGACCTTGGAGAAGTTGTTTTTTTAACTTCTTTGAAAGAGGGGATTTGGAATACAAATCCTAAGAGAGAGTGTACTTTCACAATTGGGTGAAAATACCACTCAACACCTATATGGTCCAACTTGTCGTAGCCTCTAACAATATTGCTAGCTTTTAACCTAAGCATATTCTTGAAGGGATAAACTATGGTATTTGGGAGCCTAGGATGAGGGCAGAATACCAAGTGAGGCAACTTTGGAAGATTGTGAACAAGGAGCCACAACCCCAAAATGGAAGAGCACTTGAATCATGGAATGTAAAAAATCAACAAGCCCTTTCTATGTTATTTAAAGTTGTAAGTGATGACATATTAGTGCATATTTCTAATTTTTATTTTTTATATGAAGTATGGGATGAGTTAAAAACCATGCTCACAGGGTCAAACATGGGTAGAAAATTTTCTCTTCTTTCAAAATTTGTTAACACAAAAATGTCATGTGAAGAACCTCTTGTAACATACCTAGCTAAAATGAGGAAAATTAGGATACAACTACTTGCATGTAGTTTTGAATGGGTGAATGAAAATCTCGTATGCTTCATTGTACTTAGAAATCTTACTGAAAAGTTCAATTACTTTGTAAATGTATTCATTATGAGATTTGATCAAGAAAATAATCTACCTACACTAGTGGAGCTCTTCAACCTACTTCTTCAACATGAAGAAACCATAAAGCTATAAGAAGGTACAAAGGTAAGTTAAGGTAAGGACCCTAACTCTACTTCTATTGCCTTGAATGTTTATAAAGGTAATAAACCTAGAATGTGGAACAAAGGCAAGAAATTTAAAGGTAAGAATCAAACTAGTTCTTCAAAACCTAAGTTTGAGAAGAAATAAAATATCAATAATCCTAAATTTAATGGTAATTGTAAGTTTTGTAGGAATTTTTGGCCACAAATAAAATGATTGTTACAAGAAGAAGTTAGCCTCCAAAAACACAGAGCAATAAGCGAGGTAAGAAAACTAATAATGTTACTTTATTTCATGCATTGGCTTCCATTCATGATAAAATAGACCATAATTCTTGGATTATTGATTCAAGATGCACTAATCATATGATAAATTTTGATTCATCTTTTACTTCACTAAGCTTAGATTACAATGATTTAATTACTATTGGGGATAATTCCAAATTGTTGTAGAAGGAATTGGTAATGTTAAGATAGGTAGGGAAGTATATAATGATGTTTTGTTTGTTCCTAATCTTGCAACTAACCTACTTTTTGTAAGGCAATTAGCTTCTCAAGGAATAAGCAATCAATTTGGTGAAAATAGGTGCATCATCAAAAACAATGTGAGAGATATTGTTGGAGAAGGTGTGTTTTCCAACAACTTGTATGTATTCTCTCCACATCAAATTTCAAGTAAACATTACCTTGCCATGTATGTTGAAAATAATTCTAAATTATGGCATAATATATTAGGACATCTAAACTATAGAAGAATGATTAATATGTTTAACAAAAACATGGTAATTGGTATTCCTAAAAATGAAGCTGATGGAGGACTTTGTGAGGCTTGCATTTTATCCAAGAAACCTAGGACTAAGTTTGGTGAAATTTCTTTTAAATCTTCATATAGATTACAATTAGTCCATTATGACATTATGGATCCATTTCAAGTTAAATCATTAAGTGGATGTTTATATTCTTTAACTTTTATTGATGGTTTTTCAAGGTACGCTTGGATTTACTTTTTGAAAAACAAGTCTCAAGTATTTGAATATTTTAATTTTTTAAAGGCACTTATTGAAAATAAAACCTCTTCCTTCATAAAAGTATTAAGGACTAATAATGGAGGAGAGTATGTGAGTAATGAGTTTAACTCCTACTATCTTGAAATGGGTATTTCAAGATAATTCACATGTCCATATTCACCCCAACAAAATGGGGTTGTTGAGAGGAAAAATAGATCCATTCCAATTATGGCAAGGAATTTCCTCCAAAATTTTCCTAATTTCTTATGGGCTGAATGTTATTTTACTTATGTATATTTTATTAATATGTGTGCCACTAAGACACTAAAATAAATCACTCCATTTGAGGCTTGGTTTCAAAGGAAACCATCAATCAAGCATTTGAGAGAAATTGGGTGCATATGCACATCATAATAATTCAAATGATATTAGAAAATTAGATAATAGATCTTTGAAATGTGTGTTAGTAGGTTATGATAATCAATCCAAAGGATATAGATTTTATAACCCTAATAATAGGATTATCTTTATGAATAGGGATGTCACATTGGATGAGTCTACTTTATATAAATCTAGTTCTTTTAGCATTGATGAAAATTCTCCCTTAGAAAATCTAACTAAGAGACCAAAATGGTTAGAGAAAACAACCAAAGACTCTCCATTTGGTAAAATTTATAAATATACAACTAGAATCCAAACATCAAGTATAATCTTAATGGCTAAAATTCAGAGTTTCAATGAACCTCAAACCTATAATCAAGCTAAAAATGATCCAAATTGGATCAAAGCTTTGGAACAAGAATTCAATTCTCTTATCATAAATGATACTTGAAATTTAGTCCCAATGACTTCTAAGAGAAATGTAATAGGTTGAAAATGGGTATCTAGACTTAACTTAAATTCTTTAGGAGAAATGTCTGAGGTGTAGACCAATTGGTTGCCCCAAACCCTGTAATGCGGGTGGAGGTTCAAGGTTCAAATCTTGGACCTCACCAAACTAAATGCTTGTCCCTTTCCTGGTGCTTTCAACGGTGTAAAAGGTTTAAAATAATTGTGGCATGGTGGTTATAGGGGTGGACTACATGAAGATCTATGTGGAAGATTCTAGTGTGCACAACGCAGAATACAATGATAGCCATAAAAATCTAGACAGCCTGCCCGAATTCGTGGCGGCTACCTATTACACCATGTAAATTCAAAAAAAAAATCTTTACGAAAAGTTGACAAAAATAAGGCTAGATTAGTAGCAAAGAGTTTCTCACAAAATTATGGAGTAGATTATGAGGAAAATTTTTCTCTAGTTGCAAAAATTCCTACAATTAGATTAATAATAGCATTAGCTATTACTTTACATTAGAAAATTTATCAATTAGATGTAAAGAGTGCATTTCTTAATGGTAACTTAAATGTTGAGATTTATATGGAGCAAACCTCAAGGCTTTGAGAACATACAAAAACCAAATTATGTTTGGAGATTAAATAAATCACTATATAGATCTAAGCAACCTCCTAGAGCTTGGTATGATAAGGTTTCCAAGTATTTTCTTCAATTGGTTTTAATAGGTGTTATTTTGATCTAGATTTGTATATTTCTAGGAAAAATAATAGCATTACTATCATTGTTTTATATGTAGATATTTTTCTTTTAACAGGAAATAATGAATGTATGATTGAAATATATAAAAATAAATTACTAAATATATTTGAAATGACTAACAGGGGACTTCCCTAGGAAGTCCTGTTTTGCTTCCCTACTTCCCCCTCCCTGGTTCTATCCTAGTTCCTTGGTACTTCCCTAGCCCTTCCTTCTTGGCTGGATTGTGTTGCAGACAATATCCTTGGGATGGAAGGCCACTTTTCCTTTTGTCTATCCCTTTCCATGCATGTTTGAGGGTTTCTTTTGTGTGCCTCTATTTTGGGGCATCCCTTGGACCTTCCCTGGTTTTTTTATGGTGCTTCAGGGATCCTTTTTCCTTGGTGCTCTCAAATCTATCCCAAGTTTTTTTATAGGTTTCTACTTGGAGCTGAGTTTAAGAGGTTCTCTAGATGTGCATCACAACTTTTGGAGAGTTGCTTCTTGAGAAGATTTTCACAACATATTTTTGGTCTAGGGGGACCACGTGCTTATTTTCTATGGATCTACTCTTTGGGTTATTGGTTTTGATATTCTTGGTGGGCTCTTAGTGGTTATTTATTGTCTTATGAGGGACCTCTACTTTGCTTGTTGTTGAGATCCCACTGGTCTTCCTTTTCTGGATCCCTGAAGTTGTTCATTGGTGATGTTGGAGGTTGTCTAGGATTTCTTGCTACACTTTTTGGTCTTGGGGGACCTGTGCTTAACACCTACAACTTGTTAACCCTATGGCTCCTTCAATTTGGGTTCCTTGGGACCTTACCGCTCTTTTCTATGGCTTGTGGTTCTAACTTTGTTGCTTTCTCTAGTCTTTGTGTAGCTCAACCTCATTACAAGGGGATTTCATGGCTTGTGGAGGTCCTCAGATTGCTATTCCATTTTCTAGGCCTGTGCGGGATGTTGTTATGACCTTTTTTCTTGCATCCCTACATGTATCCTAGCCCTCCCTGGGTTGGATGATCCTTCTTGGTGGTTCTTCTGCTCTATCCAGCTGTTTGGGGTGGTTTTATGCACAAAATATTTGGCTTTTCGGTGTTTTCTTGATGGAACACCAGTTTCTGGTTTTTCCCCTATGCAAGTTTTTTCAAAATTGTATTATTCCTGCTTTGGCGGGAATTTTAAAATTTCCCACTGGACAGGATTTTTAAATTTCATGTTGGGCAGGATTTTTAAATTTTTCCTGGTTCATTTTTCTCTCTTGGGCAGGAATCTCTTTTTTCCTACTTCGGTTGCATTTTTAACATGCTTTTCATTTAGGCTATCCTTTGTCCTATCCTTTGGCCTTTCCTATGGATTTTTTTGGTCTGGTGACCTATTGTAAAATGGTTTTGGGACCCTTTTAAAACCCATTTTTAATGAAATTTTAAATTACCAAAAAAAAATATTTGAAATGACTTACATGGATTTGTTGCATTACTATTTAGGCTTGAAAATCTAGAAACATTCCTATAATATTATGATTTCTCAATCTAATTATATATTAGAAATATTGCATAGGTTTAAAATGAAAAATTGCAAATGTTCTTCTACTCCTATGGTTTCTAGCATATTTGAAATTAATAAAGACTCTAAGATTGTAAATAAAACTCAATATATGCAACTTATAGTAGTTTACTCTATCTTACTATTTCTAGGCCAGATATTGCTTATGTTGTTTTTGTGATGGCTATATTTATGCATAAACCTTATGATGTTAATCTTAATATTTTTTACAGAATACTTAAATATCTAAGTGGAACTACTAATTTAGCTTTGGAATATTTAAATAATTCTCATGTAAATTTGTTTTGTTATTATGATAGTTACTATGTTATGGATAATGTTGAAACAAATCCACAGTGGATATTGTTTCTCCTTGGGATCAGGTGTGATATCTTGGTTTAGTAAGAAACAACCAACCATAGCACTCTTCTCAACTAATTTTGAGTATAGAAGTGCTACTCTATCATGTCAAGAAGCCATTTGGCTTCAAATACTACTAACAAAAATTGAGCTCTAGCAAAGAATTGTGATATGCATCAAAGGAGAAAACACATAGAGATTTAATCACAATTAATTATGGGAAGGTATTATATGGGACAATTAAACTCGTTATATTTCCCCACAAATTAAAAAAAAATGATATTTTCACAGAACCATTAATAGAATCTAAATTTTATTACTTTAGAAGTAAATTAGACCTAAAAGAATTGCCCTCAAGGGGGAATAATGCATAATATTGTGTGATGTCAATTATTTTAAGTTTTTTTATTTATGAATTCTATATTGATGGATGTATACCACTTTTTTTGTCATGTTGATGGAATATGCGTGTGTGCCATTTATTTATCCATGTTGATGGATGTTATTTTTTACCATGTTGATGGAATATGTATGCCACTTGTTTATCCATATTGATGGATGTTATTTTTCCATGTTGATGTAATATGCATGTGTGCCATTTATTTATCCATGTTGATGGATGTTATTTTTTACCATGTTGATGGAATATGTATGCCACTTGTTTATCCATATTGATGGATGTTATTTTTCCATGTTGATGGAATATATATGCCACTTGTTTATCCATGTTGATGGATGTTATTTTTTCCATTTTTATGGAATATATATATGTCACTTATGATTTATGTTTTCCATGTTGATGTAAACATTATTTACATGTCATATTGTATATATATGATTATTGACTCTATGTCATGTTTTTCTTTTGTAGATCCATGTTGATGGATGGTACCTTGTCTATTGCCACACAGCTTGGAGTCTCTACTATGCCATTATTGAAGAAGTCTACCAAAACATATTTTCCTTGGTAAATTGGTTCTTTGGAATCTCGCCTCTTGTAAAAATTGTATTATAACCCCATTAAGGGGAGTGTTGGAACAAATAATCCAATTTTGGGATTATATTGTAAATTCACCTAAGTATAAAGGTGAATAGTAAAATTAGGTATCTAGGCTTTAATATAAATTAAATAGATAGGTATTTAATTTATATTTATTAATATGTATATATATACCTAGGTAAGACTATTATATAGTAAGGTATATGGATAAAATAAATATATATACCTATATTTATTTTATCCTACACCTTACTATTATTATTCCTACAATTACTAAATTAAATAGTTCCAATATCTAGTAAAACTCTATTCAACTCAATGTCAAATGTGACATGACATGATACTTGAGTGTGGTAGCATGTCTAGGGTACATAATGGCATGTGGCATGAGTGTGGTGGAATATAGTATAGGTGTTGTGAAATATGGTATGAGCATGGTGGAATGTGGTATAGGTGTAGTGAGATGTGGCATGAGTGTGGTGGCACACACAAAGGTTTGGATGAGGACATGTGGCCTCAACATTGAGTGGTGGCATAGAAGTGGAGTTGCATGAGACACTTGTCTCATACACTCCATGTTGTGGAGGTTTTCCTCCATGACTATTTTCCAATGGGAAGATAGCCCAAATCATGCATTTGGGATAAACTCCTTGTATTGGATGTTAGCTAATTATGATACATTATTATTTACTTGAGATAGTATCTCCTTGCTTCTTGTTCATTTGGTGATTTGCACTAATCACATTTGAGGAAAAGGCTTGTATATTTTGTTGAAGATAATACAAAAGTGGAGATATGATTTTGATCATGGTTTTTCTCTTTACAAGGTTTTCCATGTAATATTGATGTCTTTTATGCAGTTTTATTTATTTCTATCTTACCTTACATTTATTTAAATTTAAATTTATTAAATTTTATGCTTTTTACTTTTGTGTAATATATATGTTTGGCATACTAATAATTTGTTTGAGTTTGTTTTAATCCCCTGCATTTGGGGGATTTTGCTTACTTCCTCCCCCTTCATGGTTACCATCAATAACCATAGTGTATTTGTTTCCAAATGGATGAGGAGATTTCATTACTTGGAGCAAAGAATTAAAATATTTTAAAATTTGAATGAATAGAACAAGAAGCAAGCTAAAGAAATTACTAGTCTTAAAACCAAATTGAGAAATGTGTGCCACATTGTAGAAATACTAGTTGAGTGCAAGTCACCTACCATGATTTATAGTTTTTTCCTAAAGGAATAGTATTATAGATGTTAGCTAATGAGAATTAACTCTAACCTATCCTATGATTTAAATTGTGTTCAAAAAAATTTTGAAGCATTCATGTATAGTCTTGTAGAATGAAAAAATTTGTTATCAAAATTCTATTTGCACAAGATTACACTTATTGATGACGTATAATTCATTCCCCATATTTACACTTGGGATGTGCAATTAAGAGAATTTACTTTCACTCTACAAAATAAAATTCACTAGCAAGATAGATTACGACGGTACAAAGCAAATGAAGTGGAGATTGGCCTATTGGTATGAAATGACCAACCCAATTATAAAGGCCTTATCAATGCTCATTATTCTTTAATGAGAAATGAAGATATTAAAAATCAATACGGTTGTAAAATAAATTTTTGTTTGAGATATTTTAGATAATTTTTAAGGAAAATTTGGACAAGGCCAGAGTTGCATGCATAAAAAGGTGGGATAAAATGTTCGTTAGTTTGATGAAAAGGGAGCCAATTACATCTACAAATCTAATGTGGTTCCACAAATGGGAACTTGTAGTTATTAAGGTGATTATCATGCTAAATAATGAATGGATAGGCCTTGGTGGAGTGGAATCTCTATCTGGGAGACGTTTTTCGTAGGACTGCCCAAACTGCCGAACTTGTTTCGGTCATATCTCACTCATCCGGACTCGGATTGAGCTAAAATTTTGAGGGTAGATGCCTGAAAAACCCTAGAACGTCTCCACCAATTTTCATATCATTTGGAGCAACACAGATCCTAGCGCATCCCTATGTGTGAACGACATATTTGGCAAGCGGCTATGCGAGGGTTTCATCCGGGTTGAGTGCAAGCAGCTTCAGAGGTTGGTTTTTAGGGCCTTCGGGCCCTAGCGGCCAATATTTTTGTGGTTTATTCTCAATATTTTAGCAGGAAATGTTGCAGGAGATACAATATGGGTTAGAAATTTGTCTTTCAATAGATCATACTGTGAACTTGAGTGACAACGGCTTCCAATTTGTTGCACAAAAGAAAAGTGAAAACCATACCTTTCCACGGCGTCTAGGGCAAGGATTAAAGAGATCACGAAACAAGTTTCAAGCAGTTGATCAAAAAATGGCTCATATCTCAAGTGAATCTGGTGCTAAGGTGCACCCACAAAATAATTCTACTATGAAAACCCCTATCAAGGGTAAGAATTTTGAAGACTCGGTCCCAAAAATGAATTTTAGGGATGCCCTTCATGGTGGACAGCCTCAGCCCAATGCTAATATCAATATTAGGGCTTCCCATAAACCTCTAAGAATGCCTAAGATTGATCCCAGGAAAACGGAGTCAGGATGTCTTAAAGCAGGTGATGGAACTCCTATTGTTAAGCTTGATATGGATAACATTCAGATTGGCATTGAAGATTTGGAAAAAAGAGGACTAATTTGTCGGTTCGTGGGTTTTCGTCCGAGTCTATCCGCTTTCAAAGTCTGGGCTGCAAAAAGCTGGAAAACTAAAGGTGAGTTACAAATCTCTATTTATCCAAATGGTTATTTTCTTGTTTTATTTGCTAATAATGAAGATAGAGAGAAAACTTTTCAAGGGGGCCTTGGTTTTTTGGAAGGGCGGGGCTTTTCATGAAGCCCTGGCATACTAAATTTAAAGCCGAAGAAGAGATGCCTTCTATTGCTCCCGTGTGGGTTAGACTCTTTGGCCTCCCTATTGAATTTTGGAATCCTACTATTTTTTCTTCAATTGGAAACTCTTTAGGAACTTTTATGATGACTGCTGATTGTACTCAAAATTTTGAACATATTATTTATGCTCGGATTTGTGTTTTAATGGATTTTGACAAACCCCTACCTAAAAATATCACATTACAATTTGGGGAAGACACTTGGGAGCAAGTAGTGGACTATGAGAACATTCCTTTTCGTTGTAGAATTTGCCATGAATATGGTCATTTGGCAGTGCTTGCCCAAATAAAATTCTTGATCAAAAGAAAAAAGATATAAACTTAGCGAGGTTTCCAAATACCTAAGAAGAAGAACACTCGAGAAAAAACCAGTTATGAAGGATCAATCAAAGTCATCTGCTAATATGTTTGAAATCCTTTCCACAAATGATGTCCCAAGTGAGGAAGAGGAAATAATGGAAACTGAAATCTTAGAAACACAATTTAAATATGAAGGGAAGAACTCAGAGACAAACCAACAAATCAAAGGTTTTCAACAGAAAAAAAAAAGGAGAAAATTTACACAAGAAAAACAATATTTCAAATGTCAAAACTTCAAATAATGCAGGTCCCAATATAGACTCTATTGAACCATCTAGTAAAATTTTGGTTGTGTACGAGCATTCTTCAAGGTTAGAAGCCATCTCAGATTCAATTGGAATAAGTCAAGAAACAGGGAAAAAAAAATTGAAGATGGATTCTAATCAAAAAGTAGGTCGCAAGACCAATCAATATCATATGGTAAAAGAAGGTGAAAAGCTTGTAGAGGAAGGTAAGATTAATGCCCTTCCCAACTTTTTTAGCCCTGGTATTAATGAAGATCATCACTTGGAATATTAGAGGACTCAAAGGGAGTCTTTCAAAACAAAATGAAATTAGAAGAATGATTCGGGTAAATCATCCACATCTTGTTTTCCTTCAAGAAACTAAGATGTCAATGGAGGATATGGACTTAATTGCCAATAAAATTTGGCCAGCTGGAAAAGTGGTTTCCCTCAGTTCCCAAGGGACTTCGGGTGGCATTGCTTGTCTTTGGGATCCAAAAGAGGTAGTTATTCACCATATGGTTGGTAGTTGGGGTTTGTTGGCTATAGCTATTCAAAGTAGACATTCCAACTAGATTATGCTCTGCATTACTGTTTATGCTCCGACTTCTTTGGAGGAAAAAAGAAGACAGTGGAAGGATATTACTCATATTATCTCTCATTTTCCTAAAGCTTGGATCTTGATCGGAGGAGATTTCAATACCATCCTCTCTCTGGATGAGAAAAGGGGGGAAATAGAAATTTGGACAAAAGCACCGACCTCATGAGCGAATATATTGCAAACCTCCATCTTGTGGATATCCAACTAGATAATGGCCTTATGACTTGGTCTAACAGAAGGCAAGGCTTAGCTTGTATAATGGAGAGATTGGATAGGTTTTTGCTCTCTAAAAATTTCTTAATCCATGGTCACATTCCTAAAGTGAAGACTCTTAATAATGTTGGTTCGGATCATTGGCCAGATATGGTGGAAATGTGGAAAACCAATGTGAGTTTCTCTCCTTTTCGTTTTCAATTAATGTGGCTTAGAGACATTTCCTTCAGACCTCATGTGCAACAATGGTGGAAGGAAGGTAAACCTAGGCATGGGACTAAGATGTTCTATTTTGTCAAAAGACTGCAATACATTAAATCCAAAATCAAGACTTGGAACTGGAAAGAGTTTGGGGATGTTCATAAAAAAAAACATGAAGTTATTGCTCATCTTGAAAATTTGAATAAGAAAATCCGTTTAGATGGCCTCACAGAGAAGAGAAGTGCAGATGAAATTAAGCTCACAACTCAGTTAGAGGAATGGGAAAAAAGAGAAGAAATCTTATGGAAGCAAAAATCTAGAATTCAATGGCTCAAAGAAGGAGATCGAAACACAAATTTTTTCCACAAATCTCTTCTAGCTCGAAGATCTCACAACTTTATTTCTTCCTTAAAATCAGATTCTGGAGATGTTGTTTATACTTGGGATGGCATGAACTCTATTGTTGTTGATTACTTTTCCAATATTTTTGTTGCTACTCCCCTTGACTCGGCTTCACAATATAATGTTCTTCAAGCAATCCCTTCTCTTATCACTTAGAGGAGAACTCTATTTTGATTGCTCCTGTTACTATCAATGAGCTTCAACAAGTAGTTTTTAAAATGCAAAAAGGGAAAACCCTAGGTCCTGATGGTTTTCCTATTGAGTTCTACCAAGAGTTCTGGGATATCCTTCATGTTGATTTATTAGAGGTGGTGGAAGAAGCCGGGAAAGCCAAAGAAATTTTGAAGGTTATCAATAAAACTTATATTACTCTTGTTCCAAAAGCTCAAGAGGTTGATCATATCTCAGCTTTTAGACCTATTGCTTTATGTAATGTTCTTCTCAAAATCATTACTAAAATCATGGCGAGAAAGGTTGAAGCCTCTTTTGCATAAGATTATTTCCCCAGAGCAAGGGGGTTATGTGGAAGGACGTCAAATAGTAGATGAGATAGTTCTTGCTCAGGAAGCCATCCATTCCATGGATATGCAAAATTCTCCTTCCATGTTCATTCGGTTAGACTTATCCAAAGCTTATGACAGTGGATTGGCACTTCCTTATCAAAGTTTTGAGGCAATTTGGTTTCTCTAAGGATTGGATGGATTGGATTATGGGATGTATCTCTTCAGTTTCCTACTTAGTTCTTATCAATGGCAGGCCTTCTCGGTCTTTCCCAGCTTCCAGAGGTATTAGGCAAGGTGACCCGCTATCCCCTTATTTATTCATCATTCTTGTTGAATGCTTGGGTAGGACTATAACCAAAAAGAGGGAAAACAAAACCCTTGAGGGAGTTACCATTGCTCATGGAGCTAGACCTATCTCTCATCTTCAATTTGTGGATGACTCTACTATTTTAGGTAAAGCTACAATTAAGGAAGCTTCTAATATTAAGCAAATCATTAGCTATTTTTCTAAGGCTACTGGGCAGTTGATCAATGAACACAAATCTAAAGTTATTTTCTTTCACTGCTCTGCTAGACAGGAATCCATGGTCTTGGATAAGCTAAAATATAAGAAGACCTCTCTTCCAATCACTTATTTAGGTATTCCCATAAATATTCAAAGGCAGAAAAATAAATATTGGAATTGGTTGTTGGACAAAGTCAAGAAGAAAATTGGAAAGTGGACCAACAAGTGGCTTTCTTATGGGGGTAGAATCACCTTGGTAAAATCAGTCCTTCAAGCTATTCCTATTTATGTTTCTTTCGTTTTGAATATTCCAAAGGTTGTTCTTCGAGAATTGGATCAAATCAGTCATCGTTTCCTTTGGAGTGGTACTAAGGAGAAAAGAAAATGGGCCTTGGTGAAATGGGATACTTTATGTCTTCCTAAGAGTGAAGGGGGGTTAGGTTTACGGTCTTCAATTAATAACAACAAAGCTTTAGCTGCTAAATTATATTGGAGGATGTTGCATAACCCCAATGCTCTTTGGGCCAATAATCTTCGTGCTAAATATGCTAAGAACAAAAGTCCTGAAGACCTTGTTCACTATCAACTTCCTTCCAAAGGTTCTCCCATTTTAGAAGTTCTTAAGGCTGGTGAGGATTTGATTAAGAAAAAATTATTTTGGATCATTCATAATGGTCAACATGCAAATTTTTGGACAGATTCTTGGGATGGTCACAAGCCTTTGATAACTCAGTTTCCCGATTGGAGGCCTTGGATGGAGGAGCTTCACCGAGCTAATTGGATAAAGGTGGCTAATTACTCGTTGGTACCATACTTGGTAATTCAAAGGTTGGTAGATATTGGATCCCTATTGAGGAGTGGCCTATTCAAATCCCAGAAAGGCAAAGACAAGATATCCAAGGCATCCTTCATATGAGATCCCTCTCTTGGTCCCATGAAAAAGATTGTTTTGGATGGAACAACACTACTAAGGGTGAGTATTCAGTTGCTCAAGGTTATTTGACCTTATGCCATAATAATCCCAACCATTCTTTTGACATATTTTCTCAATTGTGGGCTCAAAAGCTCTGGCCTAAGGTGAGGTTCTTTAATTGGCTTTTATTGCATCGTAGGGTGCTTACTGGTGAGCAACTTATGAAGCGTGGTTTTCATGGCCCTTTTAGATGTGAAATGTGTGAAGAGAATGTAGAAAATATCAACCATATTTTTATTGAGTGTACTTTAGCCTCCGAGCTATGGAGGAGAATGGCCACTTTACTTGGCTTACAGTGGTCCAATTTTTTTACTTTTGAACAGCTTTGGAGGGATTGGCCTAATCAAGAGGGTGTTGATCATTTTATTAGGCAATTAGTTTGGATGGGTTCTACCATCCTTCTTTGGAATATTTGGAATGAAAGGAACAACCAAATTTTTAATCAAGATAGGAAGGATATTCACTATATTTGGCAAAAGACCATAGCCAACTTAGTTGAATCAGTCCATCATCTCCTTAATCACCCCCAAAACTCCCACCAAATATGGGATCAAGTGATGCAAATATTGAAGATTAAACCTTCTAAGGGCAACCATCTTAAAGGGAATGTGAGTATTAGTAAATTGGATAGGAATAGAAATTGGCAACCTCCTCCTAAGGATTTTGGAAAAGTCAATACTGATGGAGCCTCTAGAGGGAACCCTGGAAAAGCCAGTGTGGGAGGAATTGGTAGACTTTCGGATGGCTCCCTGGTTTTTACTTTTGAGAATTTGGGTATTCTTTCCAATAACCTTGCTCGAGAGGGCTATCGGGAGGCTACTAAGGTTGGATGGGAAAAGGTGTTAGTTGAGTCGACTCTCAACTTATGATTAATCTCTTGAAGAATCCTTCTAAGAATCATAAGGTGGATTGGAGAATAAAAAGAATTATTGAGAAGATTCGAGTTAATCCGGATGGGATTTTTGAAAGTTGATTACAATCATGTGGTCGAGAGATCAAAACAAGAGTGTTGATGCTTTAGCTAATTGGGCTTTGGACAAAGGTGATCTTACTTGTTATGGCCACCCTCCTATATGGTGGGCTTCTCAAATTAGGGAAGCTCTTCTTTCTATCATTTCTTTGGATGGCTCCAGTTCCGAAGGTACCTAGTTTCTTCTTGTTTTTTTTTTTTTGCTTCTCTTTGGTTCATTCAGTTTTTTTAGTTCCCTAGCTCATTCTATTCTTTATTTTGTTTCCTCTGTTGATTCTTGCCTTAATAGTCTTATGGTCTAGATAGGTCTTTGTTTTGTTCATTTTTTATTTCTTTTTTCCTTTTTGTTTTTTTTGTTTAGTTTTTTAAGGTGGGTGGGTTTTTTTATTTTGTTTTGTTTTTGTGTTCTTTGTGTTGTTTTTTGTTGTTCTTGTGTTTTTGTTGTTTTGTTTTTTTTTTTTTTGTTATTGTTCTTGTGTTTTTTTTCGTTCTTGTTCTTGGGTTTCTCTTTGTTTGTGTTATTTCGTGTTTTTATGGGTGAGTGTTTTCTATATTTTTTGTTTTTTTTATTGTCTGTTGTTGGTTGTTTTTTATTTTTATTTTTGTTTTATTTTTTAATTTTTAAGGTTTTGATTGTGTTTATTTTTCTTGTTTTTTTTTGGGTTATGTCTTTGTAGTGTTTTGTTGTTTTTGTCTTGTCTGTGTTTTGTTATGTGTTTCTTGTGTTTTTCTATGTGGTTTGTGTTGTGGTTTCTTTTATCTTATTGTGCGTGTTTGGTTGTGCTTTTGTTTTTGACACACTCAAGGAGCATGTTTTTTATTTTATTTTATTATTTTTGTTGTTATTTGCTTATTTTTAATTGGGTTTGTGTGTTTGTTTGCTCCTTGAGTGTGTCAAAGGTGGTAGGCCAGGTCCGAGTCCTGGGCATTTTTGGCGGAATGGATACCCCTGCCTCCTTGGGTCTTACCGAAAGTGGCATCCCTTTTGGGATGTTTTCCACAAATAAAAAAAAAATAAAAATGAATGGATAGGCCTTCAATTTTGTCCACCCACCTTTTTGTCCCTTGTTCCACCATATGAAAAAAATGGACCACAAGGTGTGAACTCCAATTCATGCATTGGTTACTACAAATTAGAAGAGATAAAGGATATCACTACAAAGAAGAGAAGTTTTAGTATGATATGTATAAATATCTAGACATGAATATGACCTTGGTTAAGAGGAATTCATGAGGACCTGCATTGAAATAAGTGGGGAGGAGTGATGAGACTACAAAATTGCTTTATTATTACAAGCTAAATACCTTTTTGTTCATTTATTTTTTATTAATATAAGTATATGCTAAGGATTAATCTTTAATTTATGTTTATATTAATGATGAATGTAGTGAATAGATTTTAAAAGTATTATTTATCTATTTTTAAATGGTTTTGTGGATTTTTAAGGGATTTATTTTTTATTGATGAATATATTAGCCTATTAATAAAATTGTAGGATTTTATGGTTGAAAAAAAATATTGAAATACCCTAGAGAACAAAGAAATATCTATTGGATTGGTTCTCTAAAGAAGTTGCATGATCTAGAGTTTCTATGCACTAGAATGTCTAGGTGCCAAAGTAGTCTGAATGCCCACTATGTTCCAGATTTGTTTGAGCACCAGTTGTACGCTAGAGTAATTGGAGCACCATTTGTATGCCAGAATAATCCATGTGCCAAAATACGTTGACTTCTAGGTGCTCAAAAATATTTGGAACTGTTGCAACCAATCAAGCGAAGAACATGTAATGGAAAGATAATTTTTTGTTTATTGTATAAATAAACACCTATTCATCATATCCAATCAAACTTTTTGCAATCTGATTGGATTGTTGAAACACATAGTATTATGTTAATAAGTTGGTAGATAAACCTTTTCTAGATTTACTAATAAATAGGAAGCCTAATACTAAGCTGAGTAGCTAGATAAATTCTTATAAATAATGATGTATGCCAATATGGCAAAGGTTGGTTGGAAAATGTGAATGAGAAGTAGAACTTATTTTGAATTATAAAATATCTTGTTTTGTGCATGAATTTGACTGAGTAGATTAGTCTCTTCTACTAAATTACTCTGCCTCTCATTGGACCTTGGAGCCAGGGTCCATTCTATATAATAGTGGAAGGAACTTTAGCATAGTTGCAATTTATTTTAATTGATTTCTTTCTGTGATTTATTACATTAAATAGAATAGTGTTCATTTTTCTTAAATTCAATAGTTAATTTTATTTGCATTCTAATTTTTATTCTAATTAAGCTATGTTCTTATTCAATTGTGCAATTTGCTTTAGTTCAATTCTATTTTCTTGCAAGTGTGCATTTTTGTTTTAGTTTGTTTTACTAAATTATGGCTTATGTTAAATTTTGTTTTATTTCAACATTGAATCGTTGCTCTATTTATTACATTAAATAGAATAGTATTCATTTTTCTTAAATGCAATAGTTAAGCTTGTTTTCATTCTAAGTTTTATTCTAGTTAAGTTTTGTTCTTATTCAATTGTGCAATTTGCTTTAGTTCAATTCTATTTTCTTGCAAGTGTGCATTTTTTTTTAGTTTGTTTTACTAAATTATGGATTTTATTAAAAAAAAATTGTTTCAACATTAAACCGTGTTCTATTTAATTTTAGTGTCACTTAATTCCTTTTAGTTTAGTAAGGATTTCTTGTTTAATTTCCTCTATCACATATATTACAATTAGTTCTAGAATTTCCTTTATCAAAAAAGTGTGGAATTAATTGTGTTATATAAAAATAGAGTTGTAAAAATGTTTCAATTCCCTATTTACATAAAGTAATCTATACAACCCAATATCCAAAGTGCAATTGTTAGACCTCTAATGCATACAACCTTGGGATACCACCCTAGATTGATAAGACTAAAGTTCAAGAATTAATGATATTAGTTATAAGGCATCAACAAGTATAACATATAAGAATGGTACTAGTGGACAACCCTATTAAATTTTAGAAACTCATATATTTTGTTCCTCTTGGCGGTTACCTTTGAGATCCCTTTATGATAAATTCATGAAATTTATCTATAGCTTTCTATGGAGAAACTAGAATGGATCTCAAATGAGGGTACCTATTTCATAGGCCCATTGTACCCAAACAAAAAGGAAATAAGTTCTTTATATAATTGATCCCTTTATGCAAGGTTTATTTTTGATATCTTGATGTGGATCCAAATGAATCTAAACATTGCATTAAGCACATTTTCTTATATAAGCACAAAAATAAAAAATATTACATAACAACATATCTTCTAAATTTACAATAGAAGGATTAATTTGGAAGATATCTAATAACAACTAGATAACTATAGATAGATGCTAACAAATAGGCTATGCTAACATAAGCTAACTCTATAAGACTTGCTAAAAACCTAAATCCAACATGATTTTTTTGAAGTCTCGCATTTTACATAGATGAGAACAATAATAAATGCCTAAGAACAATAATAATAATCCTAAGCCTAAGAAAATAATCCTAGCTATTACATAATATTTTGTTCCTCATCATGCCTCCCCATAATATAAGCATTAGATTCCAATGATTTCAAGAGAGAAGGAAAAATATGAAATATCTAGTTATGATATATCTAATGAGTCTGATGTGGAAGTTGACCTTGTCAAGAAATAAGGTAAGAAGTAGTGGAACCTTAGAAATTATAGCAAGTCTTCATGTCAAACACATGATAAAAATCTAGTGAAAGCTAAAAAATAGGTATCACATCTATAGGATGGCTGATGATAGTTACGGTCTCCAATGTAGTCATGGTATGGATTTAGAAGATCCACATTGATGACATCATGAATTTTAATATGATACAAAATATCAAGGTGAAGGTATTCTTTAAATTGTTTTATAAGTCCCATAATAAATTGGTTTTACTTTACTATGTGCCTTCTCTAAAAAACATCATTTATCCAAATAGATCCAAACTCTATATGCAACCTATAAAGAAAGAGGAATTTGATGATGATCCTTACCTTACTTTTTTTGTTGTTGAGTCTTATACAAAATCTAGACCACCTTTATTTTAAGACTCTATAAATGTTGGATGAATGATTTTACCTTATCTTGATCTTTCTATATATGCGTGGTAGCTAGATATGACATAGATAAGGGAACCTCATAAGGATCCAAAGGCTGAAATCCAAGATAAATTTTAAAAGGAGAGTGTCTTGTGGATGTGTAAACTTCCCCATTATATGAATGACCTATGTGAGTGAGCCTCAAATACCACTTACCTAGTGAATTATGGTGGTATATCCTCAAGCTCTACACAAGGATGTAATTCACCACTTTATTTTGCCCATCTGATTGAGGATGAAATGTGATGGAGAAGTTAAGAGAAACTCTTAAAATCATCCACAAGGATCACCAAAATAGATCTAAAAAGCATGAATCATAGTCAGATACAATTTTGGTAGATAGACTAAAGGAGTGTCATACAAAGTCAACTAAAATTTGGGCTAAGTTGATTGTAGAACTAGTCTTGTGACATGGAATGAAGTTACACATCTTGTTGAATCTATGGATGACCACAAAAACACAATCATGTTATCGTACTATCATTGGGAAACCACTAACCAAGTCTATGGAAATGCTTTATTGAGGATGAAAAGGGATGGGTAAAGGTACACTAAATCCCAGTTTCATATTGGTTGGTTTGGAGTGAAAACAAATAGCACACTAGCTTAGGAATATTAGGATATCTCGCTACATCTAAGGCCAATAAAATAATCATTGCAAATGATAAAGAGTTTTGTGTTTCCCAAAATATCCACCATAGAGTGTAGAATATACCTTCTTGAGAATATACAATCAATGCTCCTATGGGACATAAATTTTATCCAACCTCTATAGCAATCCTTCATATTAAAATCCTAAAAATGACTTACATTGGAAGAGGCAAGATATTGAAAGTGTTGGTAAAATTACCCAAATATTGGAATATTTGCATATTTTTTAGGCTATATTTGAAAACCTGTGTGTGAAGTAGTGACAAATATCAAGGCATGAGCTACTACAAGGCAACTCAAACAATCTACCACTATGTTTTTTTTTTCTTCTTTTACTTGATCACCAAATGAAATTATTGCAAATAGGATGCCCACTTCATGTGACAAGCCTCTTCAATTTTATTTTGTAATTGAATAAACTTAAGGAGCAAGTGATCAATGTGAACAATGGTTTCCTTTACAATAAGGTTACTTTATAGCTTGCATCAAATAATACAAATCCTTATCATAGGTGGAATTGTTTTTTTTTTCTAGCTAAAAAGGTATCAAAGTGATAGGTCATTGGATAGCTATTATGCTCCAACATGGCTCCAAGGGAAAATTGTGAGGCATATGTCTCAAGCTCAAAGGATTGTAAGAAGTTTGGAAGGACTATAATAGGTTTTGTACATAGTTTTTGTTCCAATGTATAAAAGGCACAAGCATGATCCTTTGTCCATTGAAACACAACTTTGGATTTTATCAAATGGTGTGAGGGGGTAGCAATAGCAGAATACCTAGGAATGAACTTGTGGTATAAATTCACAACCCCAAGGAAAATCCTTATTTCTATTATGGTAGAAGGATTTATTCAGTTGATTAAGGCTTTGAATTTGGTTAGGTCCACTTGAATGTCATGTTTATTAATAAAAAATCCAGGTAAGAAATTGAAGTTTGGGTAAAATAAAACTTGGGAAGGTTTCCATACAACTAGTTCTTTTTAAGGGTAAAAATGACCTATTCTAGATGCTCAAGGTGGACCTTCCAAGTGGTATAATATACAAGGATATCATCCAAGAAGATAATCACAAATTTACCCATAAAACCTTTGAATAATTTGTTCATCAAGCTCATAAAAGTAGAAGAAGCATTAGTGATATCAAAGGGTATTACAATCCACTCAAAGAGGACCATCGTGGTCTTAAATGTAGTCTTCCATGTATCTTCAGCTTGAACCCTAACCTAGTAATATCCACTCTTGAGATATATCTTGGAAAATAACTTCACCCCTTGAAGATGGTCTAAGAGATCATTAATTTTAGGTAGTGGATGACATTTTCTATTGTTATTTTAATCAATGACCTAAAATAAATACAAATCCTCCAATTCCCACCCTTCTTGAGCACAAGAAAAATTGGTGATGTGTAAGGGTATTTACTTGGATTAATAAAACCTTTGGACAACAAGTCCTACATTTGTGTTGTAATTTTATCAATTTGAAGTATTTATTATCTATAAATTGGGGCAATGGTAAGAGTAGTAGGAACAATCTCAATGCTATGGTTTATGGTACAACTAGGAGGTAGTATTATGGGCTCCTAAAATACATGAGTAATATTAAAATATTTTATTAAGTGAACCATATTGAGAAGACTTAGTGAAGGGTGCTTTTTATCCTTCATTTTGTGGCCTTATTAAATTTAGTTCCAATTCTTGTGTTTGATTTATAGCCTTGCATGCTTACCTATAGCTTAGTACCAAATTGGTGGTTTTTTTAATGCATTTGATTAGATATGATTTTTTATCTAATTGTAAGGTGTATGTGTTGTTGAATGCATCATATTGAGCCTTCATATAATATTGATAGGGTTTTCCAAGAAATAATTCATAGGGGTCACATACAAGTGACCTTATCCATAAACTTGAGGTCAAAAGAAAATTACACGATGCAAGTTTGTGTGATGTTTGATATTGTTACACTTTCCTTCCATACAAGTGAATATGGATGAGGATGTGGGTCCATCAACAGTTTCAATTTATAGATAATGGACCTCACAATAAAATTCTTTTGGGATCCATTGTTGATTATACAATCTATTGAAAAATCATGAGTGAGGTGAGCATGTGTGATGAAAAAGTCACCCATTAATGAAATGTGATTCATTAAGGTGAATTTATTAAGTTGAAATTTAAACTTATTGTATATTTTATATTCCCTTAAAGTATAGATAGGACCATTATTTGGGTCATCATATTAAGACTATACAATCAAGGTTTTCTTTTTTAACTTGAAACATTCAGACTTATTATGTTCCTTCTTATTACAATAGTTACAAAACTTTTAAGATTTAGGAAAAGAAGAAGAAGAATATTTGGAAGAATAATAGAAAAAGTAAGAGGAATTAAAGGGGTATAAAGAAGAAGAGAAGGAAGACCTTTTCACCTTTTTCATTGACTCTTGTTGATTTGGATACTTTGGAACTCCCATAGAGTTGTATTGGCATGATCCCCTTGATTATGCACCAAGATTCTCCTCTAAAATTTGAGCTTGGTTAAAAGCTACATCCAAGGTTGAGAGGATGGTATATTTTAACTTCCTAAATAATGATTCTTGCAATACACTCTTAATTTTTATGATAAGGGCAAGGATTGTGTCCTACATGTCATTTAGTATATGCAACCTTTTAAACTAATAAATATAATTTTAAAAATTTATATGGACTACATGTCTCAAGATAAGTCATTTGATGATTATATTCTCTCCATAGTTTAAAGGATAAATTTATACTTCAATGCTTTTACGCATTCATACCAAGTTTCAAGGGGATTTTTGGTATGTTGGCATTTAGTAACTAAAACCTTAGCCACTCTAGAAATTTTTAGTTTGGAAAAGGGACTCTCTTCTTCAAGAACTTAACCATATGCAAACCAAGTTTCCATTTCTAGGATCCAACTATCGAGGACATCAGGATCCCTAGATCCATCATAAATTTTGACCTCACATTTAGCTTTAGAGTGAGTTTCATTATTATGTATTTTGATATTAGGAGGTAATTTTTGGACACTAATGTCATTGACCTTGTCAGCCAAGGCACTAACTAAATTGGCTAACATGGCCATAGTCTTAGCCAAATTGGTGGCCATGGAAGAACAAGTAAAATCCATGCAAAATGCCTAAGTTGATCAAAAAAATTACAAAAAGAGATGGCTTGTGAAATCCAAGTAATTACAAGTATGTGTATTTTTCAATGTTTTTGCATACAATTATTTGAAAAAATACCATGTAGTAATACAACCTCAAGAATCATGCATGAAATAAAATAATTCTTGCATTTATCACTTATTTTGCATAATAGTATTTAATTAATTGATTAATTAATCAATTAATTAAATGATTGGGTATAAAATAAAATTAAGCTCATATTGCAAAAGAATTCGATTATCCTGAACCTTATACCTTTGAGCAATTTTTATTTTGATGGAATGGCGCCAATGCAAGTTAGGAGTTTGGACCAAAGGGGGGGTCAAGTCTAAGCAAAAAGGTCACCAATAAGACCGTGCCACATGGTACATGAAAAATAAAATATGTATTGCCATATTTGTAGAGGGATCCTTATTGGTTTTGAATCGCTAGGGTGTTCCTTTTATGTGCAATATAGTCAAGGTTAAACTCACACACAAAAGTGATGTACACATGTATTAATATAGTCATCCATATAAAAAAATCATGTAGATCATGCATGTCTAAGTGTTGGTAAAAATATTTCATCGAATGAGTTTGGAATTTCCAAAAAGGGATGATTATCATGTTTGTGGATGTAAAGCTAAGGCATCTAATGCAGGTGAGCATGTGTGCTAGGTTGACATGGAGATTGAATGAAGAGGGTCAAACATTTTTGGTAGAATGTAGAACTATGGATGTTGTCAAAAAATAATCTATCTAAAGAATGGTCAATGAGTCATGTTGGGTAAGCATGGTGCATAGACATCATGTTTTTAGTTAAGTGGTAAATAATAGCAACCAACATTACAAGCAGATTCAAATATATTGATAATGCTTTTAAATATCAACTCCAATGTGGTCAACACACATGTTCAAAAGTTGGTAAAGAAGAATGAAAAAATAAGGTATGTCGTCTTCCTTTTATGTCCAAAAACTTGATAGCATGCATGATATGAGAATGATGACCCTATCCAATCCAAGGTTGAGTTCCTATTTAAATAGGAAATAAGTATATGAAAGAATATAAAAAATATATATCTTCAAGGTCTAGTTTGAATAGGTAGAATTTTGTCATGCAAAAATATGTCAACCAAAAATTTACAAACCGGCATCAATTATTAATTGTAGGGCTTCCAAAAAGGTTATTGATTTGGATGTTAATTAATAGGTGCTAACCCAAATGGTGAATATATTTTCTATTGGATGTTGGATTTTAGCATCAATTCTAATGATGAGTGCCAATGTCAAGGCAAACGTAATGACTTAACTTGTAGTCATCGACATAAAGTCCAAATGCCATAGTAGAATGCTTAGAAAACTAATGTTTTACATTATTAGAGGGGAGGAAACTCATGAACAAGAGCTTAATTCATTTATTTGCTAACTATAGTTAGAAAAGTGAAGGATGACCATGCATTAAATGAAACTTGCAGAGAGCTTCTAAAAATACACAATCCAACCTAAGATCAAAATGCAACTACCCTAACCCAAGATCAAAAGTGCTCTGATACCACTAATGTGGATCCAAATGAAGCTAAACATTGCATTAAGCACTTGTGCTTAAATAAGCACAAAAATAAAAAATATTACATAATAGAATATCTTCTAAATTTGTAATGAAATTATTAATTTAGAAGATATTTTTTAACTAACTAACTATATATAGATACTAACAAATAGGATATGCTAACATAGGTTAACTCTAGAATATTTGTTAACAACCTAAATCCAATGTGATATTTTTGGAGTCTCATATTTTACATAGGTTATAACAATATTAATTGCCTAAGAAAATAAGCATAGTTATTACATCATATGTTGTTCCTCATCATGTCTAAATTATGTGCAAAATGTCTTACTAGTGATGAGCCTTGGAAACACCTTGCCAAAGTTAGAATTCAGTCTACATATACTACTGGTGCCTAGCAAGCTATGGGGTATTTTTATAAGCTTTAAATGCTCAATAATTTATGATAAATATATCACCTTCTATTGGAGGATCATGGAAGGCCTAGTAATTTATTGTTACCCTTTTATCCTAGGATGGATCCTTTCTTAGACAAGGTATAATATTTGCCTCTACTTCTATCTTATTAAATCATCCAGTGTGTCCAATTTTATTTTATTTTTCTTAAAAGGAATGTTTTTTTTGTAAAATGTGCATTAGATATTTCATAGACTATGGGACTTATTTGAGCATAAATGGAATTTTAGGCAAGTTCTAAATATTCAATTTGGTCTTCCCTCATAACTTAAATATGTAATTTTAGCTATTCAAGGATTAGTAGATGATAAGTTATAGGTGAAATTATCTACCATGCTTGTATATAACAAGCTTAAGGACTAATCAAATGACATTATCTTAATTGATTGTATTCCTTAATCTTCAAGGAGGCCAAGGTTTGAAATTTTCCAAGTAATACATGCATAATTGCTAAAATTTTATAATATTATTATGTGGCCATGATGTAGTATGGGTGGGATGGCCTATTTCAATCCCATATAACCAATTAAAAAAAAAACAATTTTAAGGAATGGTGAAGGCTTGATAATAAGAAAATCAATAATCCTTTCGTTTAAATACTTTATAGGTGTCTTATTTTTTGGTCTTTGATTGCATATTAGATTAAATGATAAGTGAATCATAAATTTGTTTGAATCTACCTTGATATCCCTTAGTGCACAAGAGTGGAAATCTATAGATTGTATGTAGAGCATATTACTTGTCCACATGGTATTAAATTTATAACTTTCTACTAGAACTTGTGAACCAGATTTGGTATCTCCACTACTTATTAATTGTGGTAGATATAAAATAGCTAAACATCCTTTTCATTCATGTATACAATCTTAAATAGTTTGCAACAATATCTTATATTATTTCCCAATTTTTTTTGGTAGGAAATTTAAGTGGAAGGAGAGTGTGTTAGGTTTTTTTGTTAACTTTAACAAGATTTTGAAACCTTAGGCATATTGATCATAAATCATGTTTTATTGACTAGATGTTATAATTATTTTCATGATGGTATGATTCCTTAATGATTAGGATCTCTTTGACTTTATTCTAATCACTTGTTATAGGTTTATGCTTTGACTACAAATCTATAAGAGGAGATTAGGAAGAGAAAAGGAACAAGGATTAATTTCAAGGTTTTTTTATTTGGAATTTTCATTGAAGTTATATACAAGAACGATAGGATGGAGGAGTGCAAAAATTTATTAGTAGAGTATAAGAAAGTCATCAAATGTTTGACAATAATTTCCTATATCAGTTGTCAATTACCATAGTTTAACCTCTTGATATTTTGAGGCTAAGGGTTGGAAAAAAATCAACTACCTTACTGTTGTCATCTCATAATGCACCCACCAAAACTAGGTCAAGGGAACCGACAAGACAAATTCATATATACCTTGTGTAGAGATAAATAGCAAGAAGCACAATGAATAAGGGACACTCTATGGGGTAACCTCTAATGTTTTAATCAAGTCTATATCCTCATCATAATATAATCATTGATGCATAGTGGACCTCCATGAGATAATTTCGATAAAATAATTGCAATTAAAGTAAAAATAGAAAATTAAATGCTTGTACAAAAAAAATAAAATCCTAAGCTATGAGGGTGATGCACCAAAGAATTAGGATACCTAAAATTTTACAGTAACAAGTGGAAATTGAACATGAAAAATGCCATGTATGGCTAGTGAACATAACCAAGCAAACACACCACCATGAATCAAGACAAGCTAAGAGGAGGAAAAAATAAAATTAGTCATGAATTCCATTAACATGCTTAAAATTATTACAAGACAATCAGGCCCAGAGGGTTTGATGCTCCTTAGGCACAAGAAAAGGTTTAGTCTCCCTTTGTTATAGTAGAAAAGAAGGGTGAAAGGAAGATCCCATAATTTTAGGTACTAGGCACAAGCAGACAACTCCCATTGTCTTTTACAATAAAATTAGTCCTATTTATAGGCTAAAACGATGGTGCCTTCCATCTAAACTTATATCTAGAAGACCTAGAAATATCTTCTATTCCTGTAGTCAAGAATTTTTCTATAAGTTATGTGATAGTAGCTTCAAGGTCTCTACATCTAAGGCCATCTATGTTGAATACTTCTAGGACTTTAGATGATCAAGTGTGGCTAACTTGGCTCTTTGTTGTTACATTGGGGTGGCTACACCATTACTCTTTTGTCATATTTATCCTAGAATATTTTTCTTTTTTATAAGATGAACATGGCCTCCCTAACTTGTGAGAGTGGACAAGGTAGGCATACACGTATGGTGGGCAATGGCCACAGTTAGTGTGTGGTTGTAACTAATAGGCTTGTCCATGAAAGTCAATATTTTTACAACCAATGGTGTATGTGCTCTTTAATGCTCCTTCACCTACTTCCCTTCTCAGAAACACAACCAACATATCCTCAGATGAAGTGGAACCTCCTTCGACCAATGGTGACCCTTCTTCGTTAAACATTGATGTTTTTATTTCTTGGGATCCTGAATAGTTGCCACATATATAGCTTTGGCCTATGTGATATCCTTCCCTTTTTTTACATGTTATCCTCCATCATAATGGCATGCAAACCATTGGATTGAAAATCAATGGTCCAAAAACCTTGGTGCCCTTAATGTAGTTGGATCTGGGTAAAATATGAGCATCAATTGTAGATAGAAGATATAATGGATGGTATAGCCTCTAATATTATCTACCTTTCATTGGATATTTATTCTTACAACATCTCTTCAGTATGGTTTTATGTTATTCTCAATGGGTCTGCAACAAGATACTTTAGAAGCAACAAAGGAATCAGGTAGGGGGATCCCTTATCACCATGTTTGTTCATCATCCTAGTCAAAATCCTAGGAAGAACTCTCAAAGTTTCTCATGCTAGTGGAGCCATCTTCGACATCAAGCCCATCTCTTTTCTAGATCTTGTGACTCACCAACAACATGTTGATACCATCCTTGCTATGTTGGCTTCTGTAGTTGAAGCCAAACTATCAAGTCTATTCTCTATCTGTATGAGGACACAACTGGTCAACAAGTAAATTACTTCAAGACAAATTCATCTATACCTTGTGTAGAGATAAATAGCAAGAAGCACAATGAATAAGGGACACTCTATGGGGTAACCTCTAATGTTTTAATCAAGTCTATATCCTCATCATAATATAATCATTGATGCATAGTGGACCTCCATGAGATAATTTCGATAAAATAATTGCAATTAAAGTAAAAATAGAAAATTAAATGCTTGTACAAAAAAAATAAAATCCTAAGCTATGAGGGTGATGCACCAAAGAATTAGGATACCTAAAATTTTACAGTAACAAGTGGAAATTGAACATGAAAAATGCCATGTATGGCTAGTGAACATAACCAAGCAAACACACCACCATGAATCAAGACAAGCTAAGAGGAGGAAAAAATAAAATTAGTCATGAATTCCATTAACATGCTTAAAATTATTACAAGACAATCAGGCCCAGAGGGTTTGATGCTCCTTAGGCACAAGAAAAGGTTTAGTCTCCCTTTGTTATAGTAGAAAAGAAGGGTGAAAGGAAGATCCCATAATTTTAGGTACTAGGCACAAGCAGACAACTCCCATTGTCTTTTACAATAAAATTAGTCCTATTTATAGGCTAAAACGATATTGCCTTCCATCTAAACTTATATCTAGAAGACCTAGAAATATCTTCTATTCCTGTAGTCAAGAATTTTTCTATAAGTTATGTGATAGTAGCTTCAAGGTCTCTACATCTAAGGCCATCTATGTTGAATTCTTCTAGGACTTTAGATGATCAAGTGTGGCTAACTTGGCTCTTTGTTGTTACATTGGGGTGGCTACACCATTACTCTTTTGTCATATTTATCCTAGAATATTTTTCTTTTTTATAAGATGAACATGGCCTCCCTAACTTGTGAGAGTGGACAAGGTAGGCATACACGTATGGTGGGCAATGGCCACAGTTAGTGTGTGGTTGTAACTAATAGGCTTGTCCATGAAAGTCAATATTTTTACAACCAATGGTGTATGTGCTCTTTAATGCTCCTTCACCTACTTCCCTTCTCAGAAACACAACCAACATATCCTCAGATGAAGTGGAACCTCCTTCGACCAATGGTGACCCTTCTTCGTTAAACATTGATGTTTTTATTTCTTGGGATCCTGAATAGTTGCCACATATATAGCTTTGGCCTATGTGATATCCTTCCCTTTTTTTACATGTTATCCTCCATCATAATGGCATGCAAACCATTGGATTGAAAATCAATGGTCCAAAAACCTTGGTGCCCTTAATGTAGTTGGATCTGGGTAAAATATGAGCATCAATTGTAGATAGAAGATATAATGGATGGTATAGCCTCTAATATTATCTACCTTTCATTGGATATTTATTCTTACAACATCTCTTCAGTATGGTTTTATGTTATTCTCAATGGGTCTGCAACAAGATACTTTAGAAGCAACAAAGGAATCAGGTAGGGGGATCCCTTATCACCATGTTTGTTCATCATCCTAGTCAAAATCCTAGGAAGAACTCTCAAAGTTTCTCATGCTAGTGGAGCCATCTTCGACATCAAGCCCATCTCTTTTCTAGATCTTGTGACTCACCAACAACATGTTGATACCATCCTTGCTATGTTGGCTTCTGTAGTTGAAGCCAAACTATCAAGTCTATTCTCTATCTGTATGAGGACACAACTGGTCAACAAGTAAATTACTTCAAGACAAATTCATCTATACCTTGTGTAGAGATAAATAGCAAGAAGCACAATGAATAAGGGACACTCTATGGGGTAACCTCTAATGTTTTAATCAAGTCTATATCCTCATCATAATATAATCATTGATGCATAGTGGACCTCCATGAGATAATTTCGATAAAATAATTGCAATTAAAGTAAAAATAGAAAATTAAATGCTTGTACAAAAAAAATAAAATCCTAAGCTATGAGGGTGATGCACCAAAGAATTAGGATACCTAAAATTTTACAGTAACAAGTGGAAATTGAACATGAAAAATGCCATGTATGGCTAGTGAACATAACCAAGCAAACACACCACCATGAATCAAGACAAGCTAAGAGGAGGAAAAAATAAAATTAGTCATGAATTCCATTAACATGCTTAAAATTATTACAAGACAATCAGGCCCAGAGGGTTTGATGCTCCTTAGGCACAAGAAAAGGTTTAGTCTCCCTTTGTTATAGTAGAAAAGAAGGGTGAAAGGAAGATCCCATAATTTTAGGTACTAGGAACAAGCAGACAACTCCCATTGTCTTTTACAATAAAATTAGTCCTATTTATAGGCTAAAACGATGGTGCCTTCCATCTAAACTTATATCTAGAAGACCTAGAAATATCTTCTATTCCTGTAGTCAAGAATTTTTCTATAAGTTATGTGATAGTAGCTTCAAGGTCTCTACATCTAAGGCCATCTATGTTGAATACTTCTAGGACTTTAGATGATCAAGTGTGGCTAACTTGGCTCTTTGTTGTTACATTGGGGTGGCTACACCATTACTCTTTTGTCATATTTATCCTAGAATATTTTTCTTTTTTATAAGATGAACATGGCCTCCCTAACTTGTGAGAGTGGACAAGGTAGGCATACACGTATGGTGGGCAATGGCCACAGTTAGTGTGTGGTTGTAACTAATAGGCTTGTCCATGAAAGTCAATATTTTTACAACCAATGGTGTATGTGCTCTTTAATGCTCCTTCACCTACTTCCCTTCTCAGAAACACAACCAACATATCCTCAGATGAAGTGGAACCTCCTTCGACCAATGGTGACCCTTCTTCGTTAAACAATGATGTTTTTATTTCTTGGGATCCTGAATAGTTGCCACATATATAGCTTTGGCCTATGTGATATCCTTCCCTTTTTTTACATGTTATCCTCCATCATAATGGCATGCAAACCATTGGATTGAAAATCAATGGTCCAAAAACCTTGGTGCCCTTAATGTAGTTGGATCTGGGTAAAATATGAGCATCAATTGTAGATAGAAGATATAATGGATGGTATAGCCTCTAATATTATCTACCTTTCATTGGATATTTATTCTTACAACTGAAGGTAGGAAGCACCCTTTAACAACATTGCCTTAGTCTATCCTACTTTTGATTGATCTTACTTGGAGTGAAGCAAGGTTGTAGGGAAAAGTTCCCTACAACTTTGATGACTTCTAGGGCTCCTCAACCCTGTTGAAGGAGAGAACATAGAATTCTTACCTTACCCATTGGGTGTGGGGCCAAAATTTGAAAGTTGTAATTATAAACACAAAAATAACAACAAAACAAAGGAACAAATTAAAGAAGATAAGGAACAAAATTTGATGACTTCTAGGGCTCCTCAAGAACTATGTGGGAAGTTTTAGTGAGACAAGAGCTTGATCATTTGAGCTCACACTTCCTCTCACTCTTCTTTGGAGAGTGCCTAGGAATTTTTGAAATGGTAATAGCTCCTCTAGATCTCAAATTGATCTATGCATGATAAACCTGTTTCTCCATGCACAACTTCTCACACTTGTATCAAGCTCCACCATAGGCCTAATAGCTTTTACAACATGTTTAGTTATCATGAACTTTGGTTATTTCTAGAAATTCAGCCCTCTTTCATTTTGTTCTTCCAAGGCCTAGGCATATTCATACTTTAAGAGAGGGGTATATCCTTTTGCACATGGGGATGGTAGACCCCTTCAAATCAAGGAATCTAGGGAGGTAGGAAAAAAAATTTACTACTTTTTTCAAGACTTTTGTTTGAGCTATACATTCTTTCACTAATTGTTCTCTATTTATGGTGCCCCATACTTTATTGAATATCACCTTCTAGTCCTAGATTCTAATGGCTTCTAACTCTTTTGTACTTATGATAGAAATATGAATCTAGAAATTCTTTGCTTCATGCATCTTTTCCAATTTAAACATAAGGACCTACACTATTTCTTGAGTAACCTCCACACTTAATTGAGATGTTGAGATAATGAAGTGAATGATATGGGATATCAAAGCCAAAGAATTAACTATATTATTCTAGTATGAGATGCAGACATCCCTGATCAAGTGGTTATTGTTTTTTGCATGATTTTTGAAAACCTCTTCCATTCTTCCTCTAGTTCCCTCTTGAAGTCATCTTTATAAGATTTAAGTTGATCTTCTGCAACAAAGAATCGATCCAATAGGTCCTGGATCTTTCTTTGTTCTCCTTCTAGTAGAGTGGTAGTTTCTTGAGCACTCATGGTCTCTTCCAAATAGTTTTGGAGTCCTTGGACCTTGGTCTAGGAATCCTTGATGGTATCATTGACCTCCTAGAGCTATATTTCCTTCTTCTGCAACCTTATTTCCAAAGTCATAAAATCATGTTTTCCATGAGTTTTTTATTAATTCGTTTATACCCCTAGCCCTGGTTCTTTTCATACTAATGGCTTCCTTGGCCTCTTGATAATATTCGGATTGCATTTTACTTTCTGTATTAAAGACCTTTTGGTCCATATAGGCAAGGTGGAGAACTCTCTCTTGTAATTCAATTTGACTTTGGAGTTCCTTTGTTGTGGATCTCGTTGCTCTTTTGTCCTTATTTTGTGTATATTTAAAGACCTAAATTTCTTTAAAGTATGGAAATTTCCTTATATGAGTGATGAAGTTGACCACTAATTACCTCAATGTGGGAGCAAACAATATGGGCTAGAAGAAAGGGCAAGAGGGAAGTAGTTGAGATCTGGTATGGAAGAGAAAGAATCCTTTAGCCAAGGAGGATTGGATATCTACTAGAGTTATTATAGTGGAAGTTAATGGCTTAAGGATATTGGGACCCTAGAGCAAGAGCTTCATATAAAAGGTTGTTACAATGGGCATTGCTAGAGGAACAATGATCACTAAGGCAATTAGGGTGAAAGTCAGCACTGACATGGCTATTGCTAAAGGTGATAGAATCCTAACATCTAAAAAGGAAGGAGGAGGGGCATCGAGTATTTTTTTGACCATTTGTATTGTGGTGACTTGGGTATTTACCTTCAAATGATATTTATTCTTCTTCTTAGCTGATGGGGAGCTAACACTATGGTATGACTCCTTCCACTTGTATTGCATCAGGGTGGATTCCTAAACCAAAATTTCTTGAGTTGGGGAGAGTTTTTTAGGTATCATGGCCTCTATGACCTATGAGGGGAGAGAGTCTTCTAAATAAATAACCTCCTTTATTCCTACTTCCACATCTATCATTACTTGGTTGATGGCTTCCATAACCCTTTCCTGACTATCTCTACTTGCATTAGAGTCTTCTTCTTTGGCATACTCCATATTTCATAATTATTCAAATTCTCCATCTTCATTGATCTTACCAAACATGGTAATCATATTCATAATTTCTTACTACATCACCCACCATGTGTTGATCTTTTCCATTTTACATTTTTTCTTTACCAAGAGCTACAACTTAGGTCCATGAATTTGGTATTTTGAATCCATATTCCTAGTTAACTTGTAGAATTTATGGTAAGGCTTCCTACCCAATAATGGTGGTGGATCTTGTTCTATAAATTTCTTTAGTAGGGGTTTACCCTCTTCACCCATAGTATTTTGAAGAGTTTCCAAGTCCAACCTGGACTCATATATGAACTCTATCAGGTTCTTGAATTTGACTAGCCACTCTACAAACTTCCTATTGAGGTTATATTTTCATTCCCCTAGATCCTTATACAACTTTAATTCTTTTATATTTTTTTCCATAAGCTCATGAGACTTTCTCTTTATTAGGATAATCCCTCCAAAGGAGAAAGGTAGTTTGAACAAATTGTTTCTATTACTTTCACTTTCATATAGGACATTAATAATATCTAGTTGGTGAAGGTATTCTAAAGCAAATACTCATTTGGTCATGTGTTTTGGCAACCAGTATGCTTGTTTTCCAAAATTATACATTATGATAAGCATTTGGTCTTTAGAAAAAAACCAATCACTAGGAAGTCATCTCCCTAAGAATTTCTTATAACTTTCACTAAGGCATTCAGGCCTCTATCCCTTAAGATTTGTTAATGTGGGGATTAATAAATTCTTAACAAAATTATAGTAATATGAGGAAGAAGATTTTCTCAAACCTTTTGTCCAAAAGGAAATGGGTTGTGGATTGCCTAAACCATCCTTGGACCTTATAGCCAATATGGGATATAAACATGAGTTATAGAACAAGATCAAATGAGCTATATATGTCAAGCAATAGAAGACATGATCAGTTCCTCAGAATCTAACCAGCCCTTCATGGATGTTCTCTATAATACAATCAACAAAATAAAAAATAATTCTCTCCCTACTAGGGGGATGCCTCATGCGGTACATAACCCCAATCTAGGACTAAAATAACTCCTTATCCTCCTTCAAGGAAACTATGAATGTGAATATTCTTTCCACATCCTTAGCACTATCTCTTAGACATTAAATATCTAGGATGAATTTTGGTAGCTCTTTTCCCTTTACATTGCACTTGTCTCAAAGGTAGTCAAGCTTCCCTAGGACTACGTTGTAGAGATTTGTGGCACTTGAAAAATTGATCACAATGGTCCTCATTTCTACAATTAATATTTCCTAGATTAGGTGGTCATTGATGACCATATGAAATATCTATGAGGGTTTTGAATCTCCCATGTATTAGGGTTGTAAAAATCGATGCATGGGACAATTATATCAAAATAAATATACACCTCAAGCACTATGTACTATGCCAAAGTGCTAGTCAAAATGTAGGCACCAAAGCTTTTAGAAGAGCTTTGTTTAAAATGTTCTAGCACCCCATTTCTTAGGATCTTGGTCCTCCTAGATAGCTTGGTGTTTGCTACCCCCTCTTACACATATTTTATGAGTTTGGGGTCTATGGACTGAGGAAAGGGAGTTGTCACTTATAAACCAATAAAAATGGTCAAGGAGGGATCTAGTGCAGCTAGCATGTGTCTTGCCCTAGGTATAGGGATTCTGGTGCTACTTCTTCTTTTCTCCATTGATTCTTGAACACTTTTGTGCAATCAAGCTCTTCGTAACTTTGGTTTTATCTCCCCTTTCTCACTTAGGGCCTCAAGGCTTTTCCAAAGATCATGCTTGCAAGAAAGGATTTAAAGGTTGTTTTTCTTATATATTTTCTTATGGGGTGCTAGCATCCAAATCAGATTTAATTGCTTCATGCACATGAAATATTATCTTTTTTAGGGAGGCAATGGGAGGTGGTTGTTGTCTTCTTAGCTTGGGTCTAGTTTTAATTTTTTAAATGATTATATTCTCTTTGAGTTGTATAACTCTTTACTCTAATAATATTTTCTCCCTCACCTACCATGAATGCATAGTATGGCTAACAATTTTTAATGGATACAACACTCACCCCAAAGCATTGAATCCATTGTCATAATTTCAATGAGGAATGGACAACATAGCACCACCTCGTTTAATTCCAATTCAACAAATGGGGTTTTTAGGTCATGCGTGATTGTCAAAGTGGGGAAGTGTACCCCTTAGCAATGATTCCTATGGAAAATCATGTCCATTAGATTAACCTACTTGTTATACTAATTTTACCTTAATATTCTTCATTATGTGCTTTTCTAGGTGTCAATCATTATGTCTCGTATTCTCGCAGTGGTTATCTAGGCTCATTTTCCTAAGTGAAACTTGAGATTCAACTGAGATTGGATTGAGTGCCATCTCCATGATCATTGATGATATTTTAATTGGATGGTCATAGATATGCCTTCCTTTGGTCGAGTTGTTAGTTGGGATCATTGCCATCTTCTGCTCATAAAAATTTCTAATCCCTTTTGTGTCAAAAATCCCTCTTGACCAAAATTTGTATTTTTTTGCTATGTATAATATGTACAAAGGAAAATATCTGATGATAAATCACCCCATGTTATCTAGCTCGAATGCTTCATCGAGATCTAGTCTCCATGTCTCATATGCCCACTACTCTAGGTAATCATCAAGAATGTATGGGTGCATCTCATTGATGAATTAGTTGGAGTTTGACAACTCTTCTTCTACTAAGTAGGTTTGATCCTCCCCGCTCCTTTTGGAAGGATTTTTCTCTATGCGGTGCATGTGGAGAGGTTTTGATAGGTTCTTAAACTTGGTCTCATATCTATTTTGGAGCAGCATGTGGGCTAGGTTAAGTGACAAGTATTTTTTTATCTTAGCGGTGAGATATTTTGAGAGAAATATTCCAAATGAGTCCAAGAGATCTATCACCACTATCTCAATGAACCATCAAGTTGGAGCATGCTTGGAGTTCCAAAAAAAGGTCTCAAATGAGCCCAAATATGGTTATTGGAGTGTTATCTAACTACACCATCCTATTTTTGATGTGTTCTAGTGATATACCATGTTCTTCTATCAAATTTCTTAGTATTACAAATGTGTTGTACCCTAATTCAACTATGCAATTGTGTATTAGTTGATCTTCATAGATCAAGGTCAAGTAGAATGGCATAGGCTTGGGCCTGTTAGAATATAGACCTAAAATATATAGCATAATGGGTGTTCTTTGGTTGTTTATATTTTTCTACTTCTTTAGGGTCTCTTCTAAGTTCTTCATGTATTCTATAATAGAGATGACCTCTCAAAGAGGTATGGCTATAATAGACTTCCTTTGGTGCTCAACCATGTTAAAGGTTCTGATGAAAGGAGATCTTGGAATGGTTGAAAATATTGGAAGCCTATTTATTTCAATTGTTGGAGGTGGTCTTGACAAAGTCACATCAGGTTACCTTGGTTTTATAGGGGTAGCTCTTATTATTATCAAATTTTCTTGGACCAAATTCACTAATTTATCTTATGCTGAAGGGATATTCTGATTATCCATTTCTCTCCTTTGATATCTAGCCTTAGTCAGGCTAGGTATTCCATACTCTTAAATGGCCCTTCTTTTATCCCATGTATTATACTCTGATAGAAATTTTGACCTGCTTCATGAGGGACCTACTTTATTTGACACAATGTATGCTTTTTCTTTATTCCAGGTAATAAAGGTCTACTCTAAGGTTGACAAGTCAACAACTGATTGCATGGTTAGATACTGAGTGATAGTTTCTTGGCTCAACATAAAGAATTATAAATAAGAAGGATGATTGATATTGTGGTCAAAATAGAAAGTCTTTATAGCCTAAGATTCTATTATGGCATAACAATCAGAGGAAGGATAGTCAGGACTGGGATAGTACTAGCCACTAAGGTATTTGACGTAGTTGTTTTGGGTGGTGACCAGGTCCTTAGCTAAGCTTGTAGGCATTTGGTGGATTGACATTGACATAAGTACTATCTACTAAGTCGAGGCCTAGAGATGACAAGGATTCTTCTTGGCCTTAATTAGGGCTTGTGATATCGAGTTAGAGGTGATTGAAAGCATGGATTTTCTTATTGGAAATAAGACTTTGGATAACTCTAATAGAGACATGTTTGGATGTTACACTACCTTTTTAGGGCTATAAAATCATTAGTGATAGTCCTCATAGTTTTGAATATCCCATTCATTTTAGCATCTAGAGGAGAGAAAGTTGAATTTTTCTCTAGGTATGTAAGAGGACAAGTCAAACTGATGGAAGGTTTTATGGTAAAAGAGTAAAGATAAGGGTGTTGAAAGGAGGAAAATAAAGGTTGATATGGTTTAGGAGCTAGCCTTCTTATTTTTATTAGGTATTTATTATCTTGGATGAATATTTCATAGGCCTTCAATAATTAATTACCACCCTTAGACTTGACCATCATGGCAATCTCAAAATTAAAATCTTTTCGGTAGTAAATGAATGCCATACCCAAAGGTGGTTAAATATCATCAAGGATCCTTTGCCAAATCTTGTGTAATTGGAAATTAAAATCATACATTTTCTCTACAAGTACCCTCTTGATAGTTTTGAGTTATTCTAGGATAAATGTTCCATATTCCTTTTCTCTAAATCGCTTTATTGGGAGCTCTAGCAATTGGTCTCAACTTTTGACTGGTTGAGATACCATTCATGAGATCTCCCTCAAAAATAAATTACCAATAGTCTGAAGGCTACATATTGATTTTTGATTAAATTCATGGTACATAAGCTTACAAGGTGCTACAAATATTCTATCAGAGTGAAACAATCTTCTCCAAAAAAGTAGGGTAAGGATTTGAATGCTAAGGCAAGAATCAAATACCATGTGTTAGGTGGAACTGGTGGAATCAGGGGACCTCTATCATTAAATGCTAAAAAATTTTGAGGAGGTTGGTTTACTATAGCCACCATGTTGCATCATTAGTTCCTTCTTTGTCTCCAGTTCAAAGGTGGCACCAACTATTGCTTATTAGCTCTAGTGAAGGCTTTCGTCACAAGCTTCCCATTCATATAATTCTAGAAATTTTCTTTGAGAATGGAGCAGGGTTATGTATAAGCACAAAATATCGTAAATTGGCTCTATTTAGGTTTTTGTAAAATTTTTAAAAGGCTAATTTTGGATCCCTTCACTGGGGCCCATTCGCTCAAAATTTATGGGGTGGAAGTTTTTTTGGGGTAAATTCACCCGTCGTTGATAATCATGAACCTAAATTTATTTTAATTCATCGACCTCAAATTACATATGATTTTGATTTTCCCGCCCAATTCGCCTTCAAATTATAAATGATTTTATATTTCCCACCCAAATCGCCTTCAAATTATAAATGATTTTATTTTTCCTACCTGTTGTGGCTGATCCACAACACACCCCAAAATTGGGGACCCACCTTTTTTGCATGCTTTCAAAGAAGAAAACAATGACCCAGATGCTAAAAATCAAGAAAAAATCAAAGGAAGAGCAAAATATCACAAAAGGAAGAAGTGTCGCGATATCGCGACATGTCGCTCCATCGCAGATAGAAAAGAAAATTTGTCGCGATATCGTGACATGTTGCTCTATCGCAGCCAAAAAAGAAAAGTTGTCGCGATATCGTGACATGTCGCTCCGTTGCTGCCCAAAAATAAAATTTGTCACGATATCGCAACATGTTGCTCCGTTGCGGCTGAAAATGAAAGTGTTGCGATATCGCGACATGTTGCTCAGTCGTTGATCAAAAATGAAAAGTGTCATGATATTGTGACATGTTGCTCCATCACTACCAAAAATGAAAAGACGTCACAATTTCGCGACAGGAAGCAACAAAGGGGTACGAAGCAAAAAAATGTCGCGATATCGCTACAGGTCACGTTTTTGCGGCTCCAAGCAGCAAAATGGTAAGGAAGGAAAATATGTCATGATTTCGTGATATGTCGCATTTTCGCGGCCAAATACAGCAAGAGCAACCCAAAATAGAAAAGCATCACGATTTTGCGACAGAAAGCCGCAAGATAGTTCCAAATGAAAAACATCGCGATTTCTCGATAGGAAGCAGCGAGACAGCCTGAAAGAGAAAAGCATCATGATTTCGTGACAGAAAGCAGCCAAGTGGTATGAAACAAAAAATTATCGCGATTTCATGACAGAAAGCAGAAGATGGTGCAAAAGAGAAAAGTGTCACGATTTCGTGACATGTCTCATTTTTGCTATGCATGATGGCGGACAAGGCTGTTGGCCAAAAAATGTCGTGATTTCACATGTCTCATTTTTGCTGTGCAGGCAGAGGAACAGAGTTGCATGCAAAAAAATGTCATGATGCGACATGCTATTTTTTGTCATGATTTACAAGGAGGCAGTTACGAAACATGTAGAGAAGCATGGAACACGTGGCATAAATATGTAAGGGTTACAGAGGTGTTACAGTTCACCGATAATATTAAACATTTAAGACATCGAACAGAAATTCAAAGATAAAGATGAGACGGGGGTGAAATGAGCAGCCACTGGAAGACAAAATGAACCATCATGGAAGGAGAAGCAATTTGCCAGCAAGTATAAAATGCAGAGGCACAGATTGGTACAAGGGTCCAAAACCGCTGCGAGCGGGGTTGCAGAGTTGAGGGTGATTAGCCGTTCTAGGCCTGTTGTGGAGTGTTTTTCTTCCCCTTTTGCTGGTTTTGAGAAAAACTAGAGATTCTGCTATTGTAATAGGACATATTTTTAATGCAGAATTGTTCAAAAATTTGCATTTTATGGGCAAGAAAAGAGTCATTTTTTGCATGCAAGATTAAATGTCTATTTTCCCTTTTCAAATTTTAGGCTTGTAAATGTAGTTGATGCAAGTATTTTCTTGGTTGCTGCATGCAAATGCTTAAATCTGAAAACCTCATTCAAATCCTTAGGAGCCAGCACTTAGCTTATCTGTATCATGCTTGTTTTGCAGGTCCAATAGGTTAGGTTGCATGCATGAAAACCTCATATCTTCGATTTTGTCGGAATAGGATAGCATCAGACTGAATGTGTTCTATTTTAATTTTTTACATTTCTTTTTTATTTTATTTTATTTTTTCCGAAGGTTTAATTTATTTAAAATGAACATTTAAAAATTACAAAATCTAAAAAAAAAGTAAAATAATGAACAATTCATGGTGAAATAAACCAACATTGCTCCTTGTTTACAGTTACTTGCAATCACTAAGGTGTTCCAAGCATTTAAATTGATTATCTTCATTTGAGATTACTAATACACAGTTGCAAATGTTAATACAGCGGAGACCTTGGAGAAGTTGGTCGTTTAACTTCTTTGCAAGAGGGGATTTGGAACTCAAATCCTAAAGAAGAGTGCACTTTCACAAGTGTGTGAAAATGCCACTCAACATTTTGGTGCTAGAAGGAGGGCTTGAACCGGTTTATTTCAGTGTGATTTAAATGCTATAGGTATTTAAATTTTGAATATTTCATGCCCTATTGGTTATTATCTTTAGCACTTTTTTAACAATACAACATTGTACTGTTAAAATGAGGACATGAATTGCTATGCATTGTTCTAACATTTTTTGATTGTTCATACAGGAATAATGTGTCGTGATTGGATTTAAAAAATAAAAAAATAAAAAATAAAAAAATTTATTGACTAACGAGGTTGTCTCCATGCAATTACTTTCATTTGATTTTAATGGATACATTGTTTGGTTGATGCTAACATGATTATTAACACGTTACAGGTTTGATATTTGCTAGTCATTTCATGCTCACTCGTAGGGAATTATTTTGTCTAAAATGTATTGGTTGTCGGTATTATGCTCTTCACTTGTGTGTAATGCGATCTTGTGAATCAGAAAGCCTACAACACTAGGAGTATGCTCTTCACCTACGCATATGCGATCTGGTGAACCATAAACTAATTTACATTTTTAGAATATTGTTGTGTCATGGTTCCTTCTTTATTCATGACTAACAAATTGGTTTTGAAATTATTCTCTGAGTTTCATTAATGGCTACAACTGTAGGAACGTGGTATGGGATACATGCTAATCCTTTGAATATTAGTGGAGAATTTCATGATTTACCCAAGAATGTAGAAAATCATTTGCCCAAGTTTAAACACAATGGTCCAACATTAGCCGAGGAACATATTCAAGCCTATGTGGATATCCTAGTCAGATGGAATGTTGAACATGAGGATGTGGCATGTAGAATGTTTCCTGGAACCCTAGATGAGGTGGCATATGATTGGTACATCAATTTACTCGTTGGTTCTATTACATCTTGGACTCAATTGAAAGATAATTTTATTAATCAATTTAAGTTACTCATTGATCCTCTCACGATATATCAACAATTTGCTTCTTCCAAAAGAGAACCTAATGAGCCAATGAGAAGTTTCAACTTGAGATTTCAAAAACTTTATGCAAGACTAATTTCTCCCTATACTATTGAGGAAAGTGGTGCTCTTCAAATATACTTTCGAGCATTGGATCCATTGTTTGCCATATTTGTTAGGATGAATCCCTTGGTTACTGATATTGCATCGGCCTACGCAAAAGCTATGATTATAGATCAACAATTGAGGCCACAAGGTTATGGAATGGAATAATCAACTATGGTAGGACAACTAGGGGCTTGCAATCAAGCCTCGATGGTAAATCAAGCATGGGCACAACAAAATTTGATATCAAATGTTTTTCCCTACAATCAACTTTATCCTACCATACCAACTTATGCTCCCACGTGTGCTTATACAAGTACTTCCATCCATCCAACTATGCCTCAATTAGAGAATCATGTGGTCACTCATGGAACCATTGCAACAAATGTTCAAGCTTCGTCCATGGATATTAATCCAACTAATCCTACTACTTCTACCACTCAACCCAAAGAGTTCGTATCGAAAGTAAAAGAGCAAAAGAAAGTGGTTAAGAAGGTATGTAGGCATGTTCCATCACAAAAATGAGCACATCAATGTATGCATCCAAATCATCCTAATAAGAAAATTCGTAATGCCGATATTAATGATGTTTCATGTTATGCTTCTTCAAGATATACAAGAAATTTTGAGGTGACTCACATTGAAGTGAATACCTATTCGAAATGTCTTGAAGAACATGAATATTTTGGAGAAGAAATTCTATGGATGGGTAACAAGAAGTTGGAATAAAATAATCACCATCTTGTTTTGGAAAATAAATATCCAGAATCATTACCCAAAAAGGAGTATTTGGATGAACAAACTTATGTGGATATGATTTGGGCAGATGTACTTGCAAAGTATTGGAGCAACTATATGACACGAAATTCAAAAATCGATCCCATTGTAGAAGCTCCTAAGTCATCACAAGTGGCTGAAAATGAATTTGAAATAAAATCAACAAATGAAGTTGAAGACATAATCGAATTTCACCACTTGTTCTCGAAAGGAACTTTGGATGATGCTCTCGAAAGTGATGACCAAGAAGATCCACACCTTCCAAATTGTGATAAAATTGAATTATGGGTTACAAATTTGGATTATGATAGCCTTACCAATTTGAATTCAAGAAATAACCTACTTTTGGAAATAATGGGACCATATAAGGAAGGTGAAGATGAGTTGGATGAGAAGCAGGTTGATGAATCAGAAGATGAATAAGAAATAGTTGAACGCCACAACTTGAACTTGGAAGATGATTACTATGATTTGTGGAAGAAATGGGAAGAATATTATCAATCTAAATCTTCTAACAAACTTGTTGTGTCAATTAATATGCAGGATAACTCAATTGCTTCCTCACATGAGGATACTATAAATCCTGTACAATTTGAGAAATTTTTGGAAGAGAAATTTGAATCTCATCAAATTTTGGAGCATGATAAGGATTCTACAATCATGAATCAAGAAAGAGAGTCACTTGCTTTAGATTACTTTGAAATAAAATAAGTTGAAACTCTTGATCCACTTACTTGTGCTACAACGATTATGTCATTTCAAAATGAGAAAATTACAAAACCTAAATCATTTGGGTTTGATATCATTGATGATCCAATTGAAAATCCCACGTTATCCAAAACAACCCAAGTGATTGATCATGGAAATATGTTAGTTAACCCACCCCTATATAGACAAGACTTATGGTTTGAAAGGGATGGACACGTATTCAATTGGGTACCTAAGTTTGGTGCCTTTGATAAACAAATCATGGAGAAAGAACAAGTGCTACATTATGATGAAATGCCATTGAAGGTGAATGAAGAACAAGGATTAATTCCTAACCACACCTTTGATAACATTACTTTAATGAATGAAAATGAGCTTAATGCATTTAAATTGCTAAATCAAATTCATCAGCAATTAATTCTTGAACCTAGGATAAAAGCTCCTAATGATCTCAATGTGGTAAATATCCTAGATGCTTGCGAACTGTTACACAAATTTGATTGGCCTACAAATTTGCAAAATGATTTGGCTTTAAAATTTTTAGAAATAGGCTCTTGCTTACAAAGTCTCATTTTGGATAAAGAGAGCCTAGTTCTAAATCATGAATCGAACTATGAAACGGATACTTTCAAGAATAGACAAGATAAAATTGAATATCATTTATTGTCTAATCATTTTAGTATTTTAACGCTCACCTATGAGAGTACTAATGGAATTAAATCTAATTGGTGGGGTGAGCAAGGGAAGTTAAAATTTGGTGCATGGTGTGGTCTAATATTGTTTTTGGTGGATTCCTACAACACTTGGCATGTATATCACCTTATATTTTTGTTGAAGTGTTCTAATCATGTTTGGGATCCAGGAAAGTAATAGTCCAAGCTTGGCATCATCTTGTACTATATTGTATATAGATGGTTTTGTTTTTTGGTGTGTTTTCAAATTTTCATTTTTGGATTGCAGTTTGGTTTTGGATTGAATAAGTTTTAATTTAAAGTTATGTGTTGGTCCTATGGACATGTTTGGTTTTTTTATATAAAAAGAAAAAAAAAATTGAGATGTCAACTTATGCCTAAGATCAGGGAAATATGAAACATTGGAATTGTGTTGTAGAAAGCTCCACAAGTAACACAAACATTTAAATAATATCGTTTGAATCTTGTGATGCATGAAGTTGTTAGTTTTGCACATTATGGTAAAATAGATGATATATTCCAAAAGAAGCAGTGCATTCATACCTCATGTCATATTCCACATTGCATATACATGTCATCTGAGTTACATTTTCATTCCATGGGCAATTATTGAGAAGGTGTTGAATCCTCTTAGGATTATTACTTAACATATATTAAAAGGATCCTAAGGTTGGGAACTGCTGCCCAAACTATCTTGAACCAAGCACATTCCATGCACATTAAAAGAATCTTGAGCAAAATGGTCAAAACCATACTTGGATGAAAAGGTGAGGTGAAAATAATATTTCATGTCTATCCTATCATGCAACATAATCCTTAAAACGGTGGTTTTTACCATTTCCATAATTCTTAAAGCCTAAAATCAAAGTAGTAAGGATAGGGTTAAATCCTCATCTCGCTTAGGTTGAGGATCCAATTCCCCAAAGCTTTGATTTGACCTTCATGGAGTAGTAAGGATAGGGCATAATTCTCATCTTACCTAGGTTGAGAATCCGATTCCCCAAAGCTTCCATCTTTCATTTTATCATAAAACTTGGATGGGAAGGATCGTACTACATGTCCTCTACAAAGGATGGGTAGTCATCCCAAAAGTCCAAGAAACAAAAATAAAATTAACTAATATTTCCCATTTCATCTTCATCTTGGATTGGAGGGGTCGTACTACATGTCCCTAGCAAGGATGGGTAGTCATCCCAAAGGTCCAAGAAATAAAAATTAATGTTTCCCATTTCATATTAATATTGGATTGGAGGGATTGTACTACATGTCCCTAGCAAGGATGGGTAGTCATCCCAAAGGTCCAAGAAATAAGATAATAAAAAAAAATGAATGAAAGCCAAGTCATGGATTATGGTGTTAAGTATGCTCATGCGTGGAAACATGTCTTGCCTAAAAGCAAGACCATTGATTGCTCATATGGATAGACTAGCCTGACCATTTCATCCATAATTGGTTAAATCATTTTGTTCAAGATGAGGTAATGAACTCCAAATTAGAATAGTAAGGATAGGGTTAAATTCCCATCTCGCTTAGGTTGGGAATCCTATTCCCCAAAGTTCTGATTTCACTCACATTGCACATGGGTTCAAGATGGTAGTGACACATAACCAACTTTGGGATTTAGTAAATTAATTCAGTATACATATATTTGGTCCTAAGAGGGTTTGACAGCTTTAATATGTTTTTTCATGACATTAGAAGGTTTGAGCCTTTGTAAGTAAAGTTATGTCTCTAGCATCTTCATCATGCATCAAATCCTGCACAAATAATTCATAGCCTTGCATACAAATCATAAGTAAAACTGATAATGAAATGTTGATCAAGTTCAAATGATAGGGAATGAAACACATTGCACACATCGAGTTGATACTTATGATTCTGATGTTTCATGTATTTCTGATCTATCGGTATTTGTTTATCTTTATGTGCTGATGTCTGTATCTAAGCTTGTATATTTCAGGTTGGGTTCTCACCAAAATGCTCAGGAGCATTTGATAGCAGAGTCACCATTTGTTGTGGCTAATCCACAACACACCCCAAAATTGGGGACCCACCTTTTTTGCATGCTTTCAAAGAAGAAAATAGTGACCCAGATGCTAAAAATCAAGAAAAAATCAAAGGAAGAGCAAAATATCACAAAAGGAAGAAGTGTCACGATATTACGACATGTCATTCCATTGCGAATAGAAAAGAAAATTTGTCACAATATTGTGACATGTTGCTCCGTCGCGGTCGAAAAAGAAAAGTTATCGCAATATCGTGACATGTCGCTCCGTCGCTACCCATAAATGAAAGTTGTCACAATATCGTGACATGTTGCTCTATCGCGGCCAAAAATGAAAAAGTGTCGTGATATCGCGACATGTTGCTCAATCGCTGATCAAAAATGAAAAGTGTCGCGATATCGTGACATGTTGCTCCGTTGTTGTCGAAAATGAAAAGATGTCACGATTTCGCGACAGGAAGCAACAAAGGGGTACGAAGCAGAAAAACGTCGCGATATCACGACAGGTCGTGTTTTCGTGGCTCCAAGCAGTGAAATGGTACGGAAGGAAAATATGTCACGATTTTGTGACATGTCATGTTTTTGCGGCCAAATACAGCAAGAGCAGTCCAAAATAGAAAAGCGTCGTGATTTCATGACAGAAAGCCACAAGACAGTTCCAAATGAAAAACGTCGTGATTTCACGATAGGAAGCAGCGAGAGAGCCTGAAAGAGAAAAGTGTCACGATTTTGTGATAGAAAGCAGCCAAGTGGTACGAAACAAAAAATTGTCACGATTTCACGATAGAAAGCAGAAGATGGTGCAAAGGAGAAAAGTGTCACAATTTTGTGATGTCTCATTTTTGCTGTGCATGATGGCAGACAAGGCTATTGGCCAAAAAACGTCGTGATTTCGTGACATGTCTCATTTTTGCTGTGCAGGCAGAGGAACAGAGTTGCATGCAAAAAAATGTTGCGATATCGCAACATGCTATTTTTTGTCATGATTTACAAGGAGGCAGTTACGAAACATGCAGAGAAGCGTAGAACACGTGGCATAAATATGTAAGGGTTATAGAGGCGTTACAGTTCATCGAGAATATTAAACGTTTAAGACATCGAACAGAAAGTCAAAGATAAAGATGAGACAAGGGTGAAATGAGTAGCCACTGGAATACAAAACGAACCATCGTGGAAGGAGAAGCAATTTGCCAGCAAGTATAAAACGCAGAGGCACAAATTGGTATAGGGGTCAAAAACCGCTACGAGTGGGGTTGCAGAGTTGAGGGTGATTAGCCATTCTGGGCCTGCTGTGGAGTGTTTTTCTTCCCCTTTTGCTGGTTTTGAGAAAAACTAGAGATTTTGCTATTGTAACAGGACATATTTTTAATGCAGAATTGTTCAAAAATTTGCATTTTATGGGCAAGAAAGGAGTCATTTTCTGCATGCAAGATTAAATGTCTATTTTCCCTTTTCAAATTTTAGGCTTGTAAATGTAGTTGATGCAAGTATTTTCTTGGTTGCTGCATGCGAATGCTTAAATCTGAAAACCTCATTCAAATCCTTAGGAGCCAGCACTTAGCTTATCCGGATCATGCTTGTTTTGCAGGTCCAATAGGTTAGGTTGCATGCATGAAAACCTCATATCTTCGATTTTGTCGGAATAGGATAGCATCAGACTGAATGTGTTCTATTTTTAATTTTTTACATTTCTTTTTTATTTTATTTTATTTTTCCCAAAGGTTTAATTTATTTAAAATGAACATTTAAAAATTACAAAATCTAAAAAAAAAGTAAAATAATGAACAATCACTAAAGTTTCATGGTGAAATAAACCAACATTGCCCCTTGTTTACAGTTACTTGCAATCTCTAAGGTGTTCCAAGCATTTAAATTGATTATCTTCATTTGAGATTACTAATACACAGTTGCAAATGCTAATACAATGGAGACCTTGGAGAAGTTGGTTGTTTAACTTCTTTGCAAGAGGGGATTTGGAACCCAAATCCTAAAGAAGAGTGCACTTTCACAAGTGTGTGAAAATACCACTCAACACTACCCAAATCGCCTCATATACTACCCATATATATACTATACTTGGTACCAATAAATATACATCGAAAATACTCTAACTCAAAAATAGCTCTAAAAAAATGAAAAAATTGATAAGGTTGCAGAGGAGTGATTGTCAAAATAAACCAATCGATTGCAAAGGAGTGTCGATCGATGCAAGATGATCGGTTGTAGAGTCATGTTTTTTGGCATAAGTCGATCGGTTGCATAGCCAGTTCTATCGACGTAATCTGATCGATTGTAGAGTCATGTCTATCTGCATAAGTCAATCGATTATAGAGTCATGTCTGTCGGTGTAATTCGATTGATTGTAGATCCATTTCGGCATAAGGACATCAATTACAGAGTCATGTCTATCAACATAAAGAGATCAGTTATAGAGTCGTGTATGTCAGCATAAGTTGATCGGTTGCAGAGTCATGTCTATCAGCATGAGCCAATCGGTTGTAGAGTCATGTCTATTGGCATAAGTTGATTGGTTGTAAAGTCATGTCTATCGATATAAGCATATTATTTGTAGGGATTGTCGATCAAAATTTACCTATCAGTTGTAGAGGTATTCTTGTAATCGATCATCATACCTACAATCGATCGACATTCCTACAGTCACCGTCATGTCTATAGTAGCTCGTCATGCCTGTAGTCGATTGATATTCCTATAACTGATCGTCATGCCTATAGCTAATCATCATATTTGTATTCGATCGACATTCCTGCAACCGATCGTAATACCTGCAATCGATCATCATGACTCTAGTCGAGCGGTATGCCTGTATTCGATCAACATACCTACAACCAATCATCATGCCTCTAGTTGATCGACATGCCTGTATCCGAATGTCATGCCTACAACTGATCATCATACCTATAATCGATCGGTATACCTATAGCTGATCGTCATACCTCCAACTGATCATCATACCTACAATCAATTGACATTCCTGCCACTAATCGACGTTCCTATAGCCAATCAGTATTCATGTAGTTGATCATCATGCTTGCAGCTGATCGTCATGCTATCAGTCATCATGTCTGCCTAAATTATTTCATATCGACTGAAAGCTTTTAATTATGCCGTATATTTTTTAGATTTTGTAAACCAAAATTCATAGCCCCCATAATAGAAAATTCACCACAATTTATAAATTTTTGAAGACAATTTAATGAAATTCACCATGATTTAAAAATTTTTGGAAACAAATAAATACAATTTGCCATGTATACTTCTACAAATATCATCGAGATTCCAAGACAATTCACCTTGATTTTATAAATAGATTTTGAGGCTGATCCCTTATGCATAACCCTGGAATGGATTCATCAAGCGGGAATATTTTGCTTCAACAAGCTTATGAGATAGACACCCCCATTGAAATATTGGTCTTTCTTTTGTTGGATGACTTCTTTAGAGTCTATCTTTTTAATTTGAGTCATCAATTAGAGTCACTAGGTGAATTTTCTAGGTGATTCTCTTAAAGCAGGAATATTATGATCTTCACTAGATTCATAATTGGGCTTCTTTAATCTTAATGTAGAGGTAAACTATAAAATATCCTCCCACCATGCATGCCAAATAAACTATTTTCATCTCATAACACACCCACCAAACCCAAGCTAGGGGGGCCAACAAGATAAAGGCACATGTGCCTCATGTAAAGTAGAACAATAGGAAGCACCATGGACGGGAGACCACCTATGGGGAAACCTTTGGAGTTTTTATTCAAGGCCAAATCCTCATCCAAATTTAATCCTTGATGCACAATGGACCTCTATGAGTTGAGGCCAGGAAAAAAATTGCAATGAAAGTAAAAATAAGAAATTAAATGCCTTTATAGAAAAATAAAATTCTAATCTACAATGGCAATGCACCAAAGAATTGGATCCCCATTTTTTTAGTGCAACAAGTGAAAATTGAACATAAAAAATACCACCTATGGCTAGTGAACACAACCAATAAAATACACCACCAAGAATCAAGACAAGTTAAGAGAAATAGGACAAAGTAAAATTAGTCATGGCTTCCATTAACATGCTTAAAATGATTACAAGACAATGAGACCCAGAGGGTTTGATGTTCCTTAGGCATGATAAAAGGTTTGGGTTCCCTTCTTATAGTAGAAATAAGGGTGAAAATAAGAGCTCACAAGGCTAGGTACTAGGCACAAGCAGATAGCTCCCAATGCCTTTTACAACAAAATTGGGCCTATTTATAAGTTGATGACGGTGCCTTCCCTCTAAAGTTCTGTGTAGAAGGCCTACAAATATATTTTATTCCTACAATAAAGAATCATTTTGCAACTTGTGTGACAATAGCTTCAAGTTCTCTACATTTGGGGCCATAAATGTCAAAAGCTTTTGAGCCTTCAGATGATCAAGTGTGGCTAACTTGGCTCTTTATTATTACATTAAGGTGGCTACACTATTACTATTACATCATATTTCTCTTGGAATTTATCACCTTGCTAACATGGTGGACATGGCCTCCCTAAATTTTTTAGGTAGATAGGGTAGGCTCACACATATGGTGAGCAGTGGCCACGGTTGATGCCTGATTGGCTCTGGTAGGATTGGCCATGAAATTCAATATTTGCATCCAACGGTATATGTCTTATTTAATGCTCCTTCACCTACTTTCCTTCTCACATGAATGATAGCCATGTATCAACGGATGAAGTGGAACCTCCTTTTTTATCAATATGTTAAGTGTTGGTGCTTTCCTTTCTCAAGCTCTCGACTAGATGTCACGTGTCTAGCTTTAGCTTCTATTAGAGCCTTCCCTTTTTTTACATGTTATCCTCCATTAGAAGGACATCATGGACCATTAGATTAAAAATTAATGGTCCACAACCCTTGATGCCATTGATGCGATGATATTTGGGCAAAAGCTGAACATCATTCATAGATGGAAAATATAATGGCTAATACAGTCTTTGAGATTGTTTGTCTTTCCTTGGAGCTTTCCTCTTTTGACTAAAGGTGGGAAGAACCCTTTGATAGCATCACCTTGGCCAATCCCACTTATTATTAATCTTACTTGGAGTGAATTGGGGTTGTAGGGAAAATTTCCCTACACTTTTTGATTCTTTATTTTGACAGGAAAATATTGGTTTTCATGTACTATCAAGCCTTTGGTAGTTTTTTATTTTGCTAAAAATCTATGAAGTAGTCTTATTTCTTTTTGGTAAACTTTATTTGTGTTTCCGATATTAAATAAGTCATTAATATTTTAACCTTCAAAAGGAGCATCACATCATATAAATGTTTGGTGAAGTGAAGTAAACTCCACAAAGTCCATCTAAGAGCCACATGACATGTTGCTTGGCAAATTTTGGGGGTTTCCTAGATGGAAGCATGATGGGTAAGAGTAATTGGGAGTATGCAACTCATCATAAATATATTATTTATAGAATGTGTTCTATGGGAATGTGTTAAGAAAAGGATATAGGTTAATGATGATATAAATCAAAGCTTTGATTAAGTCATTATAAATGCTCATCGAGACAAAAATTTAATGCCATAATAGTCGCGGATATTTTGAAAAATCACATCAATTCTCAAGCTATGAAAACTTGGGAAGATGGTGATAGAGGAGGTGGTTCAATGTATTCTTGTAGGAGATAAAAGATAATTTAAAGAAAGTGTAATATGCTTTGTGTTGAATCCATGATAATCAAAAGATCTAGAAACATGCCCATCATCATCTTAGATTGGGCATTTCAATCTCACATTTCCTTGTCTTTTTTTAATTGGTTATATGGGATTGAAATGGGCCCCGTTTGTATTACATCATCACCACATAATGGTACTATTTAAAAAATATTGTATATTATCCATGTATCACTTGGCAATATTCGAACCCTAGTCTCTTTAAATATTGAGGAATCTAACTGGTTGAGCTAATGCCACTTGACCACATTTCCTTGTCTTATAGTTTACTAATTTGACTAATTTCCAAGCTCATAGGTCAAAATTGTTCCTTGAAAATCTTATGAGATATTATTTACTATTATATGTTTGGTATCCTTTGTTTTGGTAGATTCCTAATATATTATTATATTAATTATAATTTTCAAATAAATTGATTATATTCAAAAGAAGGACTAATGAAAAAAATTATTAAATTATTGATTAAAATTTGAATATAAGAGTTATAAAATGGCATGAGCTCAAGTGGTCATAAATATAGGCTCTCAATGTGGATATAGGTTCAAATCTTGCAAAATGATATATGTATAATTGTGATTTATAGTATTACTATGTGATTTGATAAAATAATATGGTAACATGACCATGCTGTAATAAAGGGGACATCTTTTTAACCCCATATTATTTGCTTGGAATTATTAAAACTAAATATTATAATCACAATAACTTTTTACATTACTTTTACAAATAATTATATAAATATGGAATATATTATGTAAATCAAATAAAAGCTTAGAACTTTTAATCTTAGAATTGCAATCATGATGATTTGTTGCATTAAATGGAAGATAATTTTCACAAAAATGAAAAATTTTAACAATTTAGATTACTTGTCATGATCTATCATCAAGATACTATAAAACGTTAAACTATCTTAACTAAGATATGAGACAAATCTCTTCAAGGATAATTAATGGTCCAAAAGATTAGTTTTAAAAATTGTTAAAAATAAAAATGAATTCCACTCAATTTCTTATATAATTAATGTCTAGTATCCAAGAAGAGTTAAGCCTTAAATAACCTTTTTTACTAAGGTTATCCTAATGCTTCTTTATCTATATTGTTTCTCATTTATTTATTTTTCTCAAAAAAAAAATTGTATATTTTTAATTAAAATGTTAAATAACTTTAACATTTAAAAATAATTATGATTTACACACTTGTGCATGCACAAGTGTATATTTAAAATGATACACCAAGAATGTAAATTTATCCCAAATATACATCATCAACTAAGATTTGAAAGCAACTTAAAATTATTTTATGATTATAAATATAAATAATAAGTACATTTAAAAATATTCTACTAAAAAATTTAACATATTTTATTAAATAATTTTTAATATTAAAAAGATATTATATCAAAAGGTATTTATAAGAAGAGTAAGGAGGTTTGAATGGTCGGTAATATTTGCGTCTATGTCAAAAGCATAAATTGATGTTATTTATAGAAGACAAATGATCAATAATTATTTTTTAATAATTTATGTTTATGTATTCTAATTTATAGAAGATGTGTTATTAATATATTTTTTTTAATGTTAGAGTTATTACATTATTTTTTATCCTCTAATCATTATATTTAGAGTATGTTAATTATATCATCTCATATGTGGGTGAATAAACTCTCCCGTGAGAAGAATGAGAGAAAGTTGAAGGTGAAACACAAAAGGTCTCTTGAATCAAAGAGGCAACATATTGTATTAAATATATATGTTGTATGCTGGCAAAATATTGTTGGAATAATGTGAAAATATTTATGAAATATTTTTTTTGAAGCATTGTGTTTGCCTTCCCTCATTTCCAACATCTAATATGAGAGATTTGTGTTTATTCTAAGAGAGAAAGTGTCTAAGAATGGAGAATATATGTGAGGTTTTGAAGAGGGGACAATTGTCACCATATGATGGCATGTCCTATGAGTGATTGATATACCTAAGTGCAAGGTTTTTTGGGTGGCTTGTCTTGTTCAACAAAACTAGCTTATGCATATAATTTTTTAAGTGGTTGATGTCTATAGCGAGGTGCTCTTTATTTCCTATTAATTTGCATTGTCTATTCCTCCTTATTTCTTTGTCAAAATACATATACTTTGTGCATGTATTCTATCACTAAGCCATGAAAGAGTAGGGTATTTTTTGAATTTAGTAGTATTTTGTCAGGTAGTCCCTATTAATTTTCAATGCCCAACTCCATTAACTCTTCCTTGTAACCAATGTATTCATAAATTTCAATTAAATTTATTTCTTTTCTGTTCCATTCCAGTCTCATTTCCAACCCAAAATTACCTTGAGTTTTGAATAAGCATCGTTTATCAGTCAAAGAGTAATGGTCCAAAACATTCAACCTAAACAATAGGAAGAGAAGCATAGACATCCAAAGCCATGTGAGGTGGCATAATCTCCTCATTGAATATGTTATAGAATTTGGTGAAGATTGGAAGCACTTTGAGCCTATGAAAATTCTTATGGCCATATTAAAATATCAAAGACCCATGGTAGAATTTCGAGATAAATTTGCTCAAGATAATTGGGAGTGTGCATATAGATTATAACTAGTAAATGGTCTGCCTGAAAGGTATTCCTTTTGCACTTTTACTTTCCAAGTTGTAAATTGTATAGTGGGTGGATTGATATTTGAAAGAAGGATTAAAATTTTCTAAAATATAGATAATGGGTTCAATCCTCATCGGGTGCTTGTTTGAAAAAGTGACTTGCAGGTAGAGACTTGGTGTTTGCTAGAAAAATAAAATATTTTTTAAGGAAAATATGATAGGGGGATTTTTTTGTTTTTAAGTTTTAGAAATGTATAGGGAGTTAAAAGGTATTTTTAATTAAAGTGGGCAATTTTTTAAGCCATGAGATAAAAGTGGGAAGTTGGAATCATAAAAAAATGAGGGAAATATATATTTTAAAGGATATTGAAAGGTTTTTCTTTGAAAGGAAATGTTTGTTTTGAATATATTTGCAAGGAGAATAGTAATCATTTTATTGTATAAGGTAAATTTTTGATAGTGACTGACACCTTAGTTTTTACCAAATAAATTTTACATCAAAAATAGTTTTGTATACACAAACAAAACATGTGCTTTGCACAATCATAATATTTAGTATAAATGACACCTCTGACTTGCGCTTACAAGTAATGTTGTTGCATTAAATTAATACATCTAATACCTCATATAGCTACCATAATAATATCTAGGCATCGATGCTATAAATTTTCAAGTGTGATATTTTGTTTCACTCCATGTTTTACCCTCATTCGTTACCATTGTTAGACGTAAACCCTAAAATTGAAAAAAAAATATAGGGAAGTTATGACCACCTATGACAATTTCTCTTTGAGTAAGTATCCTTGACAGAATGAATCCTTTTTATTACTACCTTTTTACCATGTATCAAATTTTTTCACATACCTTAAGGTCTCTCACATACAAAAACTTATCAAGTTCTCTGCGTAAATAAGAGATATTTGGCTTATGATTTTGCAAGTGACTTTATGTGTGATTTCCTTCTATTTTATGCATTTCTCTTTTATGCTCGTATTTCTTATCTGCTAGTTAAATTTAAATTCTACATCTGAGTTTAAATATTGCTAGTGAGAAAGTGAGTTTTAGAATACAATCCTGGAGGTTATCTATGTAAGGTTGTAAGTAAATTATATTGCTCTCTTTTATTATATGCTATTCATGTGCTTGAGTGAAATTCCTATTGTTAATATTTCCCCAATCTTACATTTTCGACCTATGGCCATATTTCCCATCTCTTTCGGTTATTTCCAATTTCTTTCCCGCAACTTTAGTCTTCAACAGTGTAGGATTTAGTAAGGGAACCAACCCTCTCTAAAGATTTGTCTTGAGTACATCTCTTTCCTTCAACCTTTCAATGTTGGCCGAGTGTAGGGTGCACAAGTGATCATATCTTGTACTTAGGCAGATTTGTGACCAACAATATTACATTATTTGGTACCATTGAGTATCATGAAGTACCATTGAGTACTATTATAAATATTTAGTTTAGGGAGTGTGTTTAATATTTTCTAAAGTATGTTTCAAAGTGTGAAGATCTTTTATGTGTATTTTAATCAAGTGTGAAAGGTTTTGAGTGTGCAAGAGTGAGTGAAAGGTGTCAAGTGTGCAAGAGTGAGTGAAAGGTGTCGAGTATGCAAGAGTGAGTAAAAGGTGTCAAGTGTGCATGAGTGAGTGAAAAGTATCGAGAACCAAAACCTTGCATATCCTTTATCATATTTTTACCTATCTATAGCCTCCTAAGGATGAGTTCCATCACCAATAACTATATCCTAGAGTTTTTTGACCACTAGTATTGTTCTCATTTGTCTTCCATGGCATAAAATTTGGACCCTTTAGCAATTGAGATTCTATGAGAAATTGGTTTGATATAGCCATAGAAAATGTTCCTTATATATCTCAAAATGGTCCTATTTTATATATACCATCAGTCCTATATACCAATCCTTTTGATATACTTTTCCTTCCTATATATTCGTTGATATGTGGAAGAAACTATTCCTCTCAATATACATGGTTGTATGTGAGAGACCTTAAGGTATGTGAAAAAATTTGATACATGGTAAAAAGATAGTAATAAAAAGGATTAATTCTATCAAGGATACTTCCTTAAAGAGAAATTGTCATAGGTGGTCATAACTTCCCTATATATTTTTTTTTCAATTTTAGGGTTTACGTCTAACAATGGTAACGAATGAGGGTAAAACATGGAGTGAAACAAAATATCACACTTGAAAATTTATAGGATTGATGCCTAGATATTATTATGGTAGCTATATGAGGTATTATATGTATTAATTTAATGCAACAACATTACTTGTAAGTGCAAGTCAAAAGGTCAAACTAGATACTACACAGTCCGAATCTCAACAGTGGCAACAGTAGGAAATACGTTTGGAAGAGGAAATCATGGACATCAAATAGGCAGCTACTCAATTCTAGATAGCAGAGCAAGAATCACAATTAAAGATCCAAGCCTTGCAGTACCAGCTTTAGAACTTGCAGAATTAGTTGGCAACAAAAGCTATACAATCCGTGACTCTCACCAAGGATAAAATTAAAGAAGCTCATAGTCAACTGTTGAATGATTGTAGGAAGATGGCAATCAAGGCTACATTAGTTATCATGTTTCTTCAGGAGGTACAAGCAGTTGTTTCATATGGCGGGCCTATAGTGGAAAACATAGAGCAAGATTTAGAGCTAAGTTAGAAATTGCCACGAAGATCCAGTCAATGACTCAAATGGAACTCAGCTGTTAATCTTTCTCCATAATTGGCCCCACTTATGGTAGTAGAATATTTTCCCAGAAAAAGTCAAAAGAAAAGGACAAAGATCGGGGTACAATTTCATTTCACATAGGATGAAATTATTAAGTGCACATTCCAATAAAAAGCTCATTTCAGGCTAATTGAATATGAAGGCCTATTTTATGAGTGAAATTTCATGTTTTCAATGAAAATATTCTTTGAAAAAGGATTAAGATTGATGAAGTTAATTCTTGTGGCAATATTATCACCAAAACTTCCAGGTGCTTTGGACTCTAGTGTAATATTATTTATTTTTGAGGCACCGACCACTTTGTGGGTATGCATTTCCAAGGTGCCACCATAGAGAATGAAATCAGATCGTTGATTCCTGATGAAGCCTGATATGCCATGTGATAAAATCAGTAGATATTTTCTTTGGCATTTTTTCATTGATTCATTATTGTTTCCGAGGAGAGAGTTGCTGATATTGGTGTCTGAGTGGCCGACACCTTGCCTCCAAATGTATTTAATGAAAGGCAAAAACCTGTATAAATACTAATAAAATTTCCATTGTAAGGGAGGAGAGACATTTTGCAAGAAAACTTATTAAGTTCTATGTGTAAATAAGAGATATTTGGCTTATGATTTTGCAAGTGACTTTATGTGTGATTTCCTTCTATTTTATGCATTTCTTCAAATGTGGGGACAGTGAAAGTTATACTTCATGATCACAAGATCGAAGGCTGAAAAATCTGAAAACCCCATTGAGTTTTTTGAACTCGATATTCAAAAATTAGGGGAAAGCTCTAGGTTGGTCACCCATCACTTACGTCATTCACAACATCCTTGCAAATAGCTGGTGTGTTTTCTATTTCTTCAAATCCAATTAGTACTTCCACCAATGTTCCTCCACCCCCACCTCATATTCTAGTTCACATGGCATAGTCGCATCAACAATAGCAGCAACTAATGCAGTTCCCTACATGGAATAGCTCCGGAGCCTTGAATTTGCAAGCATAGAACCTGATTCCTCAAGCTGCATTAAAAACTTTGCCGACCTATGATCGTACTGGAAAAATTGCATATGAGCATATCCAAGATGTATCTGCTTTTGTGATGACTCATGACATTCTAGATGAGGATGTGATGGTTAAGTTTTTGGTCTTTTCACTGAGGGGAAAATTGCTCTATTGGTACCGATTGTTGGAGCCTGGCATCATTACTTCATGGGATTAGTTGACCGATTTGTGGATCAAGAATTTCCATGAGCAGGTTGATCCATATTCTTTGTTACACCAGTTTACCACCATTCAAAGGCATCCTCAAGAATAGATTTTATATTTTAATGTTCAATTTGTGTGAAGTTTTCAAAGAGTTCTAGACGGTTTGAGGCCTATGCATGAACAAGCAGCGTTCTCTTACCTTCGAGCGCTTAGCACTGATATTGGTATGGCAGTGCACCAGGCCAATATGAACATGTTTCCAGATTTATATACACAAGCTCAAAATGCCGAAGCTAATTTGATTGTTGTAGGTAGGCTTCCTCTAAAGGTAACCATGCCCATTATTCTCGATCTCCCATAATACCTTCATTCCAATGCATTCTCGCAACCAATTCCAGTAATGTATCCAATACCCTCATCAAATTTGGTACCCCCTCTAATCGCTCCTATCCTGGTATCACAGCAGTCAGCTTCTAGTTTTCTATAATTACCTACCCCGTCAGCTCCTCAACGGCCTCCATCTATCTCATTTCTTGCATTACCTGCACCACCGACACCTCCTACCTCCTCAAATACTGATCCTTATATGACACTTTTGTAAGAAGTAAATTTTGCTAATTCATCTATAAGAGCAATGGTCAATAAAATCATAGTTATTTAAAGAAAGCAATCCGAGAGAGATTTCTAACCCAGGAGATTTCAACCTCCACCAATCACCAGGGAACAAGTAGCTTCAAAAAGCAAGGTGCTGGAGAGGAACCCAACTATATCGACGGATGAGAAAGTTGGCCCCACAGATAGAACATACGGGTGCTCTACATGTAATTATACACATGGCGATGAGACTTGTATGGTTCATTTGAACTACGTGTAAACACTATTTGTAAGCTCTTATAGAGGTCAGGTTAACATGATTACTAAAATGGATCACAATTTCATGGTTTCATCCAAAGAACAAGTTTCAATTCTCACAAGAGCTGGAAAGAAGCCAGTTACAGTAGATCTAGCTAAAATGGAACCATTAAGGGTACCTGCTGACCCAAAGGTGCAAGATGAGAAGAAACAAATGAAAGCTCCTACTTCAACACCAAATCCAGATTCACCTATTCTTTTGAAATACCTTTTACCACCACAAGAAAAGGACATATTACAAGAAAAAGTATCGACTTCGTAGGCAAGAGCTGAAACAGAGGAACAAGCCAAAAAAGTTCAAGTACCCATATTTTACTAAAAGACAGAGGGTAGAAGCCACACAAAAATATCGGATCAAATATAATTCCACTAACAAAAAGGAGTCAGGTACATCTACATATAACATTGTTGAGGAGTTGAAGAAGATTCCTGCTAAGGTTAGTCTTTATGATGCATTACAATTACCTGGTCAAGTTTATCTATTTAAAGAATCATTGAAGTCTATGAAATATAGTAGGAAAAGTCCTACCCATACAATTTTTGCTCAAGCATTGACTACTTCAACCACTGGAAAGAATAGACCACCTCCTTTCTATTTTTCACTCAAGATGGAAGGTTGGATAGTGCACAATTGTATGATTGATTTCGATGTTGTGACAATTGTCATGCCAAAGGTAGTTTGTGAAGTCATGGGTATGGAATATACAAGGATTTCTCTAGGAGTTTTGCAGTTGGATGGGACACCTATGAAAATAGTAGTTGTGATCAAGGATATTCCCATTGTCCTCCATAGTATGCCATAAATCATGATCATCCAGGAAGTGGTAGTAGTTGACCTGGAACCATACTTTAGCATGTGCCTCTCGAGGGAGTTCACGACTAATATGGGAGGATATATTTCCTTAGACTACTTGCATTTGGAGATACCATTCAAGGGAAACAATATTCGCATTCATAATGATAAGCCCTTGCATTTTCACATTGAGAAGTTAGAAGAAGAAAGTTCCCCAGGAGCGGTTAACATGATGACCGAGGAGTTAGAAGAAGTTGATTTAATGGAAGAAGCATTGGGTGAGCTTCACCTTGAGGATGAGTTTTCACTCATGGACTTCAATGTGATGGTTGGAATGGACATTGGCTGCTATACTATTACAAAGCCAGAGCAGATTGAAGAGAAGGTTCCTGATTCTCTTGATCCTGTTGTCGACCAGTTATGGAGAATGTATTTTTATGGCGCTAGATGCAAGAATGGTGCAAGAGCTGGCATTGTGTTGATATCTCCCAAAGGATTGCAAAAGACATATTCTTATAGGCTAAATTTGGGTTGCACAAATAATGCAACTGAATATGAGGCACTATGCCTTGGATTGAAGAAAGTTGAGAAGTTGGGTATTAAATAGCTGCAGATTTTTGGTGACTCTGAACTCATAATTAATCAGATCACTAATAGGTGTGTGTCAAATCAACACTACTTGAAATCTTACCACAACAAAGTGTGGGACTTGTTTGAATATTTCATTGCTTTAAATATTCAGGCAATTTCGAGAGAGCTAAACAAACATGCAGATATTATGGCCTATCTTGGTGCTAACTACTCCCTTGTGGAGCAAGTACTAGAAATCCTAAGATAGTTATGGTAATTTATAGAACCTCAGTTCCCAATAAAAATATTCATTGGCAAGTGTTTGACAATGATGAGCAGATAGTCAATTTCCTACTTAAAGAAACTACAAGCGCTGGTGATAGAGTTATTGCCGAAGAAGAGAGAAGGGATGATTCAACTAAAAAATAATCACATTCCTAGGGGACTGATTACACTTGAAAGTTTGTTTGACCAGAGTGATCGGGTTGAGAAGCACAATATTAGAATAGATGCGAAGGATTATAAAGAGTTGAATTTGGAGCCTAAGAAAATCATCAAGGTTGGAATAGATGGAACCCTAGAAGAACTGGAAGATATCAAAAAATTATGTTTTGAGTATCCAGATATTGTTTCCTAGAGCTATCACGATTTGAGGGGTTACGATAAGAATGTGATCCAACATACTATATAACTACAAGAAGGGGTAAAACATTTTTGTCAGAAACAACAGCCTGTCAATCCCAATATTGAAGTCCTCATGAAAGCGAAGTTGTTCAAGCACTCAACATGGGTGGCTAACCTGGTCCCAGTAAGGAAAAAGAATGGAGAAATTCGGTTGTGTGTTGAATTTTGCAATCTAAATCAATAATCTTTAAAATACCATTACCCTCTACCTCAGATTGATCAAATACTTCATGTAGTAGTTGGTGCCCAGAGATTCTCATTGCTTGATGGTTTCTCTGGGTATAATCAGATTTGGGTGAAATACGAGGATCATTATAAAATAGCATTCACCACCAAGTGGGGTACTTTCACCTACTAGTGGATGCCATCTGGACTTTCAAATGATGGTGCCACTTTTCAAAGGGCTATAGACATTGCTTTCAGAGAAGACCACATTGCTCATTTGAGGCAGGTGTTTGAGAAGTATCATGAGTTTGGGATCTCTATTAATCCTAAGAATTCCATATTTGTTGTCAAAGAAGGAAATTTTTTGGGCCATGTAATCTCATAATAAGTATTGGCAATCAATCCTATAAGAGTTGAAGCCCTAATAATGCTACCATTTCCAGTCAATAAAAAATATTTGCAATCTTTATTTGGCCAAATCAATTTCATTTGTAAGTTTATTGTTGATTTTTCTCAAGTGGTGAAACCCATGAGTGAGCTTTTGAAGAAATTTGTTGATTTTAAATGGACTAACACAAGAAAACAGGCTTTCAAGGAAATCAATGAGAGGATTACTCAGGCTCCAGTATTGATTAATCTTGATTATTCTAAATATTTCATTCTCTATGCAATCGACAAACAAGAGAGTTATGCTATAGTTTTGACATAACCGCAAGAGGATGGAGGTGAGAAGCCAATTGCTTTCTTGAGTCAGGTTATTTCTCCTCATCAAGAGAAATATAATTTTATTGAAAAACAAGTATATGCAGTAATGAAAGCATTGAATAAATTCTAACACTTCGTTTCTCAGAGCAAAATGGTTGTGCATGTCATACACCCTAATGTAAGAAATTTTATTCTCCAAGGAGAATTAGGAGACAAGAGAGCATGCTGGGTCTTGAAAATTCAAGAATATGATGTGGAGATCCGACCAACCAAGTTAGTTTGTGGGAGAGCTTTATGTCAGAAACTAGCCAAAAGTGTAGCTTCTGAGTCATTAGATATGTTGCATGAGGATAGTCTGGATGAAAAATTTGTGCAAACCATACCACCAGTGATCTTTATTGGACTGAAGAGCTAATCGATTATTTTAACTCAGGCATATGTCCATCTCGCCTTGATGCTTTGCAACGTCGGAGATTCAGGTTGCAAGCTCTTAGATATACTTTGTTTCCTGAAGGGCTATTTTACAAAAAACATTTATGGAATTATTCTCAGGTGTGTGATGGACTCCAAAAAAGAAAATATTTTAGAAAAAATTCATTCTTGACTATCAGGTGGTCATTATGCAGGAAGGCCCATGGCATTAAAAATCATCTGAGCAGGCTATTTTTGGCCTACTTTGTTTGATGATGCTCACAAAGTAAGTACTCATTGCGACAGTTGTCATTGATATGTTGGTAGGGTCATAAAAGGGGTATTACCTCTTCGCCCGATTCAAGTAGAAGCACCTTTTCAGCAGTGGGGCCTTGACTTTGTGGGAGTTATTGAACCTAACTCATCTGCTGGCCACAAGTATATCTTGACTATGACTGATTACTTCACCATATGGACTGAAGCAATTCCAACCAAGAAAGTGGATCAAGCCATGGTCATTACTTTTCTTGATGGATTGATCACTCACTTTGGTGTCCCAGATGCAATTATAACAAATAATGGAACTCCTTTCATAGGCACCAAAATTAGTGAATTTACAGGTACGTATGGAATTTATTTGAAAAATTTATCTAATTACTATCCATAGGGGAATGGCCTAGCTGAGTCAACAAACAAGAACCTGCTCAAAATTTTGAAGAGGACCCTTGGCAACAATAAGCGGAGTTGGCACTTGCTTTTGAACCAAGCATTATGGGTTGATCGCATCTTGGTAAAAAAATCCATCAAGACGTCCCCTTATTCCTTGGTATACGTTGGAGGAAGAAAGGGAGAAATCGTACCAAGCCTTCATAGAGCATGCTGAGATGACGAAGAGATGGTTCAGTAAAAAGGCTTCTAAAAGGACCTTTAAGGTTGGCGACCTTGTATTGAAGTGGAATGAAAAGAAGTCAAAGACCGACAAACATCACAAGTTCGAGGCAATATGGGAAGGTCCATTTCATATTACAGGTGCCAATCAAATTAATTCTTTTTATTTACAAGATATGGATGGTAATGCGCTATCAATTCCAGTAATGGTCTTCATTTGAAGGCCTATTATCAGTGAAAATAGAGATTGTGAATGTAAATATGTACATATTTTCCTTTTTACATCGTTACTTTGATTTAAAAAAAAAAAATTTGAAAAAGTGGTGAAAGACCGAGACTTCCCAGGAGGTCACCCATCCGAGTACTACTCTAGGAAGGTTATGCTTAACTAGGTAGTTCTTAGAAAAAATTGAAACCAGAAGATCAAATGGGATGATCTGTTTAGAGGATCCAAAATTTTGAAGGTGTAAAAAAAAAAAAAACATTTTTTTGCCCTTTTCTACCCATACCATTGCCTTACCTTGGAACCCCCCGTTTTTGCTTTTGGCTGCTATTTTTTTCCCTTCCCTTCCCTTCCACGAAAAAAGAAAAAAAGGAAAAAAAAAATTTCCCCCCAATAATTCGAAAATTTGGATTTCAAATTTCAAATTTTTCCCTCCCAAATTTGAATTTTGAATTTCAGATTTTTCCCTCTCACTTGCTTACCGCTTTTTCCCTCTCACTTGCTTTCCGCTTTTTCCCTTTCACTTGCTTTCCGCTTATATCTTTTTAAATCGAAAACATAAGAGAAAAAAAAAAAGAAAAAACAACAAATTAAATTTCCTTCAGAAATGCCTTTTTTTTAGACCGAAATACCTGTTTCGGATTTCGACTTACCTATTCCGGATTCTGACTTGGCTGTTTTGGACTTTGCTTTGCCTATTTCGCCCTTCCCCCTCTCAACAGAAAAACGCAAAAAAAAAAACAAAAAACAACAAAAAAAAATTGCTTTCCACCATTCCGAAACTCCCACTCTTCCCATCTGAAACACCCGTTTCGGATCCCGAAACACATGTTTCGGATCCGAAATAACATTTCTTCCAAACATTTAAAAAAAAAAAATTAACTCGCTTTTCCAAATTTTTGCATTTCACCCCTAATTTCCCTTTCGGATTTCCACCTGTTTTTTAACCCGAAATAGCTATTTCAGATTCCGACTTGCCTATTTCAGAATCCGAATTAGCTGTTTTGCTTCCCCCTCATAAAAAAAAAAAAAAAAAACAACTTCTTTCCTTCCCTACTCGCTTCCATTTAAACCCTCATGCCCCTCTTTTTCTTCACGAAACTCCATTTCCATACCGCCCTACCCGTCATCCCCGCATATTCCCATTTTTCTACCCCACGTCGTACACTCCGCCCATTCATCACGCTTTCCTCTAATATAAAAAAAAATCAAATGCATGCAGTGCCAATAAAATTAGCAATATTTCCAATGGCTACACTTGAAAAATTATAAAAGGAGGCCAACACTTCATTTTCAAGCAAACCATTTGCAGAGTTCCTGTGTAGAAGTCTTGCCACTTTCTTTTGCTCCAGGGTTTGTTGTTCTTCACTGCATATTCCAAGAAAGCTGAAGATGGGGAAGAAAGCCATGGAAGCCAAGAAGATGAAAGTGCAAAAAAATCCTGAAATCGAAAAGAAGCAGCAAAAATCTCAGGCGAACGAGGATGAAGATGTTGAATTAAAACCCTATGATGATCGCCTAGCGCAGATCAATGATTGCAATATCACCAACAAAGGAGCAAAAAAATTACATTTGGATATCGATTTTGCTGCACAAAAGATGTCTGTTGAGAGTTCTCGTACTATAGTGTTTCATTCTCATCTCTCCTGGTATCTATGTACACCTGTGCACCCATGTCTTGAGTTGATTTGGTAAATTGTGCAATGTTATAATGTTGATTCAAGAACTGTCCAAAATGCCCACGGAGAAGATTTATTTAGTATTTCAGCTAATTCCATACAGGATGTGTTTGCTTGTGGTGTGCAACCTCCATCTTATGCCACACACAAAAAGCTTAATTTTAAAGAAGAGGAAGAGAGGTATCAATCCACCATTCACATGCGGCAATTCATGGAGAGCCAGTTATTGAAGACACCATGATTTGGAGAGTTGCCAAAACTACCAATGCCATTAAAGAATTTCAAGAGCCCATATTTGTATTCCATGATAGCATGGCTGACAGGACTATCTTCAGATTCCATAGTGCACAAATGGCAAGCGTCATTGGTGCAACACATTTCACAAGTAGGGTTTTATGCTCCGACCGCCATGACAGCAACTTCAAACCCGATTTTCTTTGATTGGGTAGATTTTTTGGAATGGAGGATACACTCACAATTGCAAAAGATACAAAGTGGAGAAGACATTACTTTCAGACATTGTTCTCTTTTGGCATGGTATTTTTTCTATCATATGCACTCTCACTTTGCCTTCATAGCAATAAATAAGATAGATGAAGCAGGAAAAACATTGCCAGTATACTCATGGACTCAAAGTTAATTCAACAAGATATTTTTAGGACCCGCCTTGGAGTTAATTTATGGAGTATGCAACAGAGTGCCTCGGGCCTTGCAAGCAGAAGTGGTTGATCAGAAAAGAGGCGATGTCTTTTTACTGACACAAGGCATGGTGGTTAGAATATTTAGTTTTATTGGTAAACCTTTTCTACTACCATATTTTACAACCAAACACCTTTTTGCCTTGGAAGTAGCCCGACAAAGTGATTTCATCAATGATACCTATGGGTCAGGCCATGGAAAGAAGAATACATGTGCTATGCCTTTCAATTTTGGTGATATAACAGTTACTCAGAGTGAGCAAAATGAATTAATTGTTGAGACGCTCTATGACCACATATTGGTTGAGCTTCCTCAACGATGGAAGTATGATAATTTGGGTATTTTTGCTAGTCACATCAAGGCCAAGACTTTTCATTGTTGTCCTAGAGAAGACATCATACAAAAAAGGAATAATCCCAAAGGTCATGACCTTGAATGGCATGTGGAGAAGATGATGTCACTTCCTCCCTGACACGATTTTTATGAGATGAATGTCGAATATGATCCAAAAAATCATCCAAAGCAAGTTCCTCCTTCGGGTCTATTTGAAAAAATGAAGACAAAATTTCCTGATTGGTCTGATGAGAAGATTGTTGACTGGTGGATCATGAGGATTCATCGAAATAAGCCCAAGGTAAATTATCCATTGGTTATGGATGATGCATTTTCAATGATCTATGATGAACAGTATGAAAAGTACTAGCCCCTCACCCTTGTTGATTTAGTGCCTAGAAGTATTAGCAGTACAAATAGAGAAGAAGATATACCAAGACAAGAGGAAGCATCAAAAGAAGAGAGGATAACGATTGAAGATGAAGAAGAGCAATTCTGGAAATGGAGTTTCGTGGAGAAAAAGAGGGGCATGACGGTTTGAATGTAAGCGAGTGGGGAAGGAAAGAAGTTGGGTTTTTTTTATGAGGGGGAAGCAAAACAACTAATTCGGAGTCTGAAACATGCAAGTCGAAATCCGAAATAGCCATTTCGGGTTTAAAAAATGGTAGAAATCCGAAAGGAAATTTTGGGGCGAAAGGCAAAAATTTGGAAAAGTGAGTTAATTTTTTTTAAATGTTCGGACAAAATGTTATTTCGGATCCGAAACAGGTGTTTTGAGATCCGAAAGGGGTGTTTCAGATGGAGGAAGTGGGAGTTTCGAAATGGTGGAAAGCAGTTTTTTTGTTGTTGTTTTTTGTTTTTGTTTTTTGCATTTTTTTGTTGAGAGAGGGAAGGATGAAACAAGCAAAGCGAAGTCCGAAACAGCCAAGTCAAAATTCGAAACAGACAAGTAAGCAAGTGAGAGGTAAAATTTTAAAATTCAAATTTGGGAGGGAAAATTTTGAAATTTGAAATCCAAATTTTTGAATTATTGGGGGGAATTTTTTTTTTCCATTTTTTCTTTTTTCGTGGAAGGGAAGGGAAGGGAAAAAAATAGCAGCCAAAACCAAAAATGGGGGGTTCCAAGGTAAGGCAATGGTATGGGTAGAAAAGGGCAAAAAAATGGTTTTTTTTTTTTTTTTACACCTCCAAAATTTTGGATCCTCTAAACACATCATCCCATTTGATCTTCTGGTTTCAATTTTTTCTAAGAACTACCTAGTTAAGCATAACCTTCCTAGAGTAGTACTCGGATGGGTGACCTCGTGGGAAGTCCCGGTCTTTCACCACTTTTTCAATTTTTTTTAAATCAAAGAAACGATGTAAAAAGGAAAATATGTACATATTTACATTCACAATCTCTATTTTCACTGATAATAGGTCTTCAAATGAAGACCATTAACTGGAATTGACAGTCCATTACCATTCATATCTTGCAAATAAAAAGAATTAATTTGATTGGCACCTGTAATCTGAAATTAACCTTCCCATATTGCCTCAAACTTGTGATGTTTTCCAGGCTTTGACTTCTTTTCATTCCACTTCAATACAAGGTCGCCAACCTTAAAGGTCCTTTCAGAAGCCTTTTTACCGAACCATCTCTTCGTCATCTCAGCATTCTCTATGAAGGCTTGGTACGATTTCTCCCTTTCTTCCTCCAACTGTAAAATTTGAACCAACCTCATGCTCATGGGATCAGACTCATCATTTTCATCATCAACCAAATGCCAATTTTGGAGGGCCGGTAATTCAATATGAATAGGAAAAATAGCTTCTTTACTATATACCAAGGAATAAAGGGACGTCTTGATGGATTTTTTTATCGAGATGCGATCAGCCCATAATTCTTGGTTCAAAAGCAAGTGCCAGCTCCGCTTGTTGTCGCCAAGGGTCCTCTTCAAAATTTTGAGCAGGTTCTTGTTTGTTGACTCAGCCAGGTCGTTCCCCTACGGATAGTAATTAGATGAATTTTTTAAATAAATTATATACGTACCCATAAATTCACTAATTTTGGTTCCTGTGAAAGGAGTTCACTTATCTATTATAATTGCATCTGGGACACCAAAGTAAGTGATCAATCCCTCAAGAAAATTAATGATCGTGGCTTGATCCCCTTTTTTTGTTGGAATTGCTTCAGTCCATCTGGTGAAATAATCAATCGCAGTCAAGATATACTTGTGGCGAGCATATGAGTTAGGTTCAATAACTCCCACAAAGTCAAGTCCCCACTGCTGAAAAGGTGCTTCTACTTGAATTGGACGAAGAGGTAATGTCCCTTTTTTGACCCTACCAACATATCGATGACAACTATCACAATGAGTACTTACTTTGTGAGCATCAGCATACAAAGCAGGCCAAAAATAGCCTGCTCGGATGATTTTTAAGGCCATGGGCCTTCCCGCATAATGACCACCTGATAGTCTAAAATGAAATTCTTCTAATATATTTTCTTTTTCAGAGTCCCTCACACACCTGAGAAGAATTACATCAATGTTTTTGTAAAATAGACCTTCAGGCAACAAAGTATATCTGAGAGCTTGCAACCTGAATCTCCAACGTTGTGAAGCATCAAGGCGATATGGACATATACCTAAGTTAAAATAATCGATTAGCTCTTCGGTCCAATAAATATCACTAGTGGTATGGTTTGCACAAATTTTTTCATCCAGATTATCTTCATGCAGCATATCTAATGACTCAGAAGCTGCACTTTTGGCTAGTTCCTAACATAGATCTCTCCCATGAACTAACTTGGTTAATCATATTTCCACATCATATTCTTGAATTTTCGAGACCCAACCTGCTCTATTGTCTCCTAATTCTCCTTGGAGAATAAAATTTCTTACATCAGGGTGTATGACATGCACAACTGTTTTGCTCTGAGAAACGAAGTGTCGGAATTTCTTCAATGCTTTCATTACTGCATATACTTGTTTTTCAATAAAATTATATTTCTCTCGATGAGAAGAAATAACCTGACTCAAGAAAGCAATTGGCTTCTCACCTCCATCCTCTTGTAGTTGTGTCAAAACTACAACATAAATCTCTTGTTCGTCGACTGCATAGAGAATGAAATCTTTAGAATAATCAAGATTATTCAATACTGGAGCTTGAGTAATACTCTCCTTGATTTCCTTGAAAGCCTATTTTCTTATGTCAGTCCATTTAAACTCAACATCTTTCTTCAAAATCTCACTCATGGGTTTCACCACTTGAGCGAAATCAACAATAAACTTACGAATGAAATTTATTTGGCCAAAGAAAGATTACAAATATTTTTTATTGGTTGATAATGGTAGCCTCGGGAGGGCTTCAACTCTTGCGGGATCGATTGCCAATCCTTCTTACGATATTACATGGCCCAACAGCTTCCCTTATTTGATAGCAAATATGGACTTCTTAGGATTAATCAAAATCCCAAACTCACAACACTTCTCAAACGCCTGCCTCAAATGAGCAATGTGGTCTTCTCTACGATGTGAAAACACAATCATATCATCAAGATAGATTACAATAATCCTATTCAATAACTCACCAAAAGCAATGTCCATAGCCCTATGAAAAGTGGCACCAGGATTTGAAATTCCAAATGGCATCCACTAGTAGGTAAAATTACCCCACTTGGTGGTGAATGTTGTTTTATATTGATCCTCGTATTTCACCCAAATATGATTATACCTAGAGAAACCATCAAGAAATTAGAATATTTGGGTTCCAGCTACTACATGAAGTATTTGATCGATCTAAGGTAGAGGGTAATGGTATTTTAAAGATGCCTGGTTTAGATTGTGAAAGTCAACACACAACCGAATGTCTCCATTCTTTTTTTGTACTAGGACCAGGTTAGCCACCCATGTTGAGTGCTTTATTGGATAGATTATCTTGGCCTCTAGCATCTTCAACAGCTCTGCTTTCATGAGGACTTCAATCTTGGGATTGACAGGTCATTGTTTCTGATGAAAAGGTTTTACCCCTTCATGTAGTTCTATAGTATGTTGGATCACATTCTTATCGTAACCCCTCAAATCATGATAGCTCCAGGTAACAATATCTGGATACTCGAAACACAATTTCTTGATATCTTCCAATTCTTCTGGGGTGCCACTTATTCCAACGTTGATGATTTTCTCAAGCTCCAAATTCAACTCTTTATAATCCTTCGCATCTATTCTAATATTGTGCTTCTCAACCCGATCACTCTGGTCAAATAAAATTTCAAGTGTAATCAGTCCCCTAGGAATGTGATTATTTTTTAGTTGAATCATCCCTTCTCTTCTTCGGCAATAACTCTATAATCAACGCTTGTAGTTTATTTAAGTAGGAAATTGACTATCTTCTCATCGTTGTCAAACACTTGCCAATGAATATTTTTATCGGGAACTGAGGGTCTATAAATTACCCTAACTATCTTAGGCTTTCTAACTACTTGCTCCATAGGGGAGTAGTTAGCACCAAGAGAGGCCAAAATATCTGCATGTTTGTTTAGCTCTCTCGAAATCACCTAAATATTTAAAGCAATGAAATATTTAAACAAGTCCCACACTTTATTGTGGTAATATTTCAAGTAGTGTTGCTTTGACACACACCTGTTAGTGATCTGATTAATTATGAGTTCAGAGTCACCAAAAATTTGTAGTTGTTTAATACCCAACTTCTCAGCTTTCTTCAATCCAAGGCATAGTACCTCATATTCAGTTGTATTATTTGTGCAACCCCAAGTTAGCCTATAAGAATAGGTCTTTTGCAATCCTTTGGGAGAGATCAACACAATTCCAGTTCCTACACCATTTTTGCATCTAGCGCCATCAAAATACATTCTCCATAACTGTTCAACAACAAGATCAAGATAATTAGGAACCTTCTCTTCAATATGTTATGGCTTCATAATAGTATAGCATCCAATGTCCATTCCAACCATCGCATTGAAGTCCATGAGTGAAAAATTATCCTCAAGGTGAATCTCACCCAACTCTTCTTCCATCAATTTCTTCTAACTCCTTGGTCATCATGTTAACCGCTCCTAGGGAACTTTCTTCTTCTAACTTCTCGATGTGAAAAGGCGAGGGCTTCTCATTATGAATGTGAATATTCTTTCCCTTGAATGGTATCTCCAAATGCAAGTAGTCTAAGTAAATATATCCTCCCAGCTTAGCCGTGAACTCCCTCGAGAGGCACATGCTAAAGTATGGTTCTAGGTCAACTACTACCACTTCTTGGATGACCATGATTTGTGGCATACTATGGAGGACAATGGGAATATCCTTGATCACACCTACTATTTTCATAGGTGTCCCATCCAACTGCAAGACTCCTAGGAAACTCATTGTATACTCCATACCCATGACTTCACAAACTACCTTTGGCATGATAGTTATCGCAGCACCAGAATCAATCATGCAATTGTGCACTATCCAACCTTCCATCCTGAGTGACAAATAGAAAGGAGGTGGTCTATTCTTTTTTTTGGCTGAAGTAGTCAATGCTTGGGCAAAAATTGTCTGGGTAGGGCTTTTCCTACTATTTTTCACAAACTTCAATGATTCTTGTAACAGATGAACTTGACCAGGTAATTGTAATGCATCATAAAGACTAACTTTGGCAGGAATCTTCTTCAACTCCTCAACAATGTTGTATGCGGACATACCAGACTCCTTTTTGTTAATGACCTCATATTTGCTCTGATATTTTTGTGTGGCTTCTACCCTCTGTATTTTAGTCAAATATGGGAACTTGAACTTTTATCTAGCTTGTTCCTCTGTTTTAGCTCTTACCTACAAAGTCGATGTTTTTTCTTGTAATATGTCCTTCGCCTGTGGTGGTAAAATGTCTTTCAACGAAATAGGTGAATCTAGATTTGTCATTGAAGTAGGATCTTTCATTTTTTCTTCTCATCTTGCACCTTTGGGTCAGCAGGTACCCTTAACGGTTCCATTTCAATTAGATCTACTATAACTAGTTTTTTTTCCAACTCTTGTGAATACGAGTAGTCTAAGGAAATATATCCTCCCAGCTTAGCCGTGAACTCCCTCGAGAGGCACATTCTAAAGTATGGTTCCAGGTCGACTAATACCACTTCTTGGATGACTGTGATTTGTGGAATACTATGGAAGACAATGGGAATATCCTTGATCACACCTGCTATTTTCATAGGTGTCCCATGATGAGGCCTGAAAATGACTCATTTTTACACTATGTTTGACATATAAAAAACTATCATATTATTAAGTTAAATGCCAAATAGTTTATTAGAATATATATTTGTAAAGTGTTTGCATGATTTTATGTTAGGAGCATTATATCTTTGTTTTTTACTATTTTTAGCATTTTGTGACTGCTTTTGCTTGATTAAGTAGCAAATAAAAATATGCATTTCAAACGACCAAATGTGGTATGCTGATATCCATTAACTTCACAATGGTTTATGAATTTTTTCCTACCCTTCAACTTGTTTGAAGTCCACATTGAAGCCAAATTATTAGGACTGTTATAAATTTGGAAATCTATAGAAAACAACCATCTAAAAATGAGCAAGTTGTCACTTTATAGGAGCACCTTGAATTTGTCAAGAAAAGCATGAGAAAATGGATGGAATAATTCTAGAAGGACTACAAAATACATATGACCTATTTAGAAGCATTCCCACATGGTCTAAATAGGTAGCAACAGGGTATAACAGAGCAGGGATAATTGTGCAGCATTGTTGCACTATTTCAGCATGGTTACTTGGTGAATAAAGTGTATATATTTGGTAGCAACTTGATGTACTTATTAATGTTGATATTTGAATTATTTTCTCATGTTATAATTTGTTGAACTTGCAAGAAATGCCAAAATTTTACAACTATGCAACAAATCTGGAAAATGCAATAATTTACCATATAAATTCCAACCAACTACCAATGAATAGCAAGGCATGAAATTCACACATGGAGAAGGATAAAAGTTATTGCAATCAGTTCCTGAGAGATAACCCACCTGAGAAAAGCAATTGAGATCACCTGAAGACCACACAGTTAGTCAATCCGAATAGCTTCAGATTAAGTAGACATATTTGGATTGATAGAATGCAGTTTCTTCGGATTGAGCAGACATCTTTGGATTGACAGAATGCAATTTCTTTGGATTAAGCCAATTATCTTCAGATTGACAATAGAAAGTACTTTTTTAATTTTTGACTATTTTTTGATGGTGGAAAAAGGGAAAGAAGGTTGATAAGGTTAAGAGAAAATATCCCCTAGCTGTCTTTGTCTTCCTTGTCGTCCAAAAGCCACTATTCATGGGAAAATATCAATTGATCCTCTTCTAGGATAAAACCATAAAATGTTGCAGCATAATGGGATTTGATCTACAAGATATGAATAGTATATTTTATATTTGTAAATAGATCTTATGCATCTATAAAAGGATAGCTCCCTTATTGGTTGAGCTAGGAAGGAATTAGAATAGAGGAGAGTAGTAGCAGCAGCAAATAGGACTATACAACAATTATTTGTAATAGTTTTCAGCATGTTTTGACAGCAATAAAAGTGGAGTATTTTTGTCAATTTTTGTTTTGAGTGTTAATTAGTTAAGTGTTTTTACACCTCCTTCTAGATAAAGAAGTATGGGCCCACTTTCAGATCTAGAAGGAGGATATTTATGGTAGGTTTTAATCTGTAATTTTGCTGTAGCAGAATTAACAGGTTGCTTGCTATATTTTATTTTCTTATTTTAATTTTGTATTCTGTTATTTATGTTTTCTTCATTATATTTTTGTACAACTAATGTGTGTGTGTTAACTGACAAATTAGATTAAATATTTGTTTCCATGTTCCCTTTGCTTTTCATGTTATTTGCTTTTATGTTTCAACTACTTTCAATTTCAGCAGATTTCATTTTACTGTCAATTCCTATAGCAGAAGATTGACGACCTTTTATGGCAGGATATTGACAGGTTTTTTTAGCATAGGTTTTATTTCAGCATCATTTCAATTTAGCAATTTCACTTCTGTTATTTCAATTCTGCAAAAGTATATTAGATTTTAATTCAACCATTTCCAATTCTTGCAATTGTAGTTAATTGTTAAATTTTGCAATTTAGATTTAGTTTTCAATTCCTATAATTTATTTTAGTTTCCATTCTATAGACTAGGTTTAGTGTGACACCAAAAGGCTAAACCAAAATCTGCTTCACCAATAAATGCTTAAAATTTGAATGCCTGAATTGCATTCTGCCCTAACCTTCTATCATAAATAACCTTGGACACCACCTCGTATTGATAAATCATTGTGATTAAATGATGATACTCAATAAAAATTATCATCCCATCCAACTACAATATTCCTGGTAACTCCTTGTATGCTCCATACCCATGACTTCACAAACTACCTTTGGCATGACAGTTGTCGTAGCACCAGAATCAATCATGCAATTGTGCACTATCCAACCTTCCATCTTGAGTGACAAATAGAAAGGAGGTGGTATGTTCTTTCTAGTGGCTGAAGTAGTCATTGCTTGAGAAAAAATTATCTAGGTAGGACTTTTCCTACTATCTTTCACAGACTTCAATGATTCTTGTAACAGATCAACTTGACCAGGTAATTGTAATGCATCATAAAGACTAACCTTAGCAGGAATATTCTTCAACTCCTCAACAATGTTGTATGTGGACGTACCAAACTCCTTTTTGTTAGTGGCCTCATATTTGCTTTGATATTGTTGTGTGGATTCTACCCTTTGTCTTTTAGTCAAATATGGGTACTTGAGATTTTCTCTAGCTTGTTCCTCTGTTTCAGCTCTTTCCTGCGAAGTCGATGCTTTTTCTTGTAATCTGTCATTCGCTTGTGGTGGTAAAAGGTCTTTCAACAAAATAGGTGAATCTAGCTTTGGTTTTGAAGCAGGAGATTTCATTTTTTTTCTTCTCATCTTGCACCTTTGGGTCAACAGGTACCCTTAATAGTTCCATTTCAATTAGATCTACTGTAACTAGTTTTTTTCTAGCTCTTATGAGAACTAAAACTTGTTCTTCAAATGGAACCATGAAATTGTGATCCATTTTAGTAATCATGTTAACCTGACCTCCAGAAGAGCTTGCAGCTAGTGTTTGCACGTAGTTCAAATGAACCATACAAGTCTCCTCACCATGTGGATCATTACATGTAGAGCACTAGTATGTTCTATATGTGGGGCCAACTTCCTCATTTGTCGATACAGTTGGGTTCCTCTTAGGAACCTTACTTGTTGAAGCCGCTTCTTCCCTAGTGATTGGCAGAGGTTGAAATCTCCTGGGTTGGAAATCTCTCTCAGCTTGCTTTCTTTCAGTAACTATGATTTTATTGCCCATTTCTCTTATAGCTGAATTAGTGAACTTTACTTCTTGCAAAAGTGTCATATAAGGATCAGGATTTGACGAGGTAGGAGGTGTCGATAAAGGTAGTGGTGTTGGTGGTGCAAGTAATGTAGGAAATGGGATAGATGGAGGTCATTGAGGAGCTGACGGGGTAGGTAATTATGGAAAACTAGAAGCTGACTGCTATGATACCAGGATAGAAGCAATCAGAGGGAGTGTCAAATTCCATGATGGAATTGGATACATTGTTGGCATTAGCTATGAGAATGCATTAGAATGAAGGTATTGTGGGAGATAGGGAATAATGGGAATGGTTACCTTCGAGGGAAGCCTACCTACATCAATAAAATTAGCTTCGGTATTTTGAGCTTGTGTATACAAATCTGAAAACATGTTCACATTGGCCTGGCACACTGCCATACCAATATTAGTGCTAAGCGTTCAAAGGTAATAGAATGCTACTTTTTCATGCATAGGCCTCAAACCGTATAGAATTATTTTCCAAATTCACGCAAATTGAACATTAAAATCTACAATCTCTTCTTGAGGATACCTCTAAATGGTGTTAAATTGGTGCAACGAAGAATATGGATCAGCCTGCTCATGGAAATTCTTAATCAGCAACTCGGCCAACTGATCCCATGAAGTAATGATGCCAGGCTCCAACGATCGGTACCAATAGAGCAATCTTCCCCTCAGTTACAATACCAACAACTTAACCATCACATCCTCATATAGAATGTCATGAATCATTTCCAAAGCAGATACAGCTTGGATATGCTCATATGCAATTTTTCTAGTACCATCATAGGTCGACAAAGCTTTTAATGCAGCTTGAGGAACCAGGTTCTGTGCTTGCAAATTCAAGGCTCCCGAGCTGTTCCATGCAGGGAACTACCTTGGTGGCTATTGTTGTTGATGCGGTTGTGCCATGTGAACTGGAATATGAGGTGGGGGTGGAGGAACACTGGTGGTAGTACTAACTAGACTTGAAGAAATAGAAAACACACCAGCTATTTGTGAGGATGTTGCGAATGACGTGACGGGGTGACCAACCTAGGGCTTTCCCCTAATTTTTGGATATTGAGTTCAAAAAACTCAACGGGGTTTTCATATTTTTTAGCCTTTGATCTTGTGATCATGAAGTATAGCTTTCACCGTCCCCATGTTCAGATATTTCTATATATGATCGAGTCATCAGATGTTCTAATCATTTGATAGAAAAAATGTGAACATCAAACCTAAATTCTACTAGGAATGGACTCTTTTAAGTCCCACCGGGCATGCCAAAAACTATTGGTCACAAATCTGCCTAAGTACAAGATATGATCACTTGTGCGCCCTAGACTCGACCAACATTGAAAGGTCGAAGGAAAGAGATGTCCTCTAGACCAATCTCTAGAGAGGGTTGGTTCCCTTACTAAATCCTACACTATTGAAGACTAAAGTTGCGAGAAAGAAATTGGAAATAATTGAAAGAGATGGGAAATATGGCCACAGGACAAAAATGTAATATTGGGGAAATATTAACAATAGGAATTTCACTCAAGCACATGAATAGCATATAATAAAATAGAGCAACATAATTTACTTACAACCTTGCATAGATAACCTCCAAGATTGCATTCCAAAACTCACTTCCTCACCAACAATATTTAAACTCAGATGCAAAATTTAAATTTAACTAGCAGATAAGAAATACGAGCATAAAAGAGAAATGCATAAAAATAGAAGGAAATCTCACATAAATTCACTTGCAAAATCAGAAGCCAAATATCTCTTATTTACGTAGAGAACTTGATAAGTTTTCTTGCAAAATGTCTCTCCTCCCTTACAATGGAAATTTGATTAGTATTTATAGAGGTTTTTACCTCTTTCATTAAATACATTTGGAGGCAAGGTGTCGGCAACTCAGACACCAATAGCAGCAACTCTCTCCTCGACAACAATAATGAACCAATGAACAAATGCCAAAGAAAATATCTACTGATTTTATCACATGGTATATCAGGCTTCAGTAGGAATCAACGATCTGATTTCATTCTCTATGGTGGCGCCTTGGAAATGCATACCCATGAAATGGTTGGTGCCTCAAAAATGAACAATATTGCACTAGAGTCCAAAGCACCTAGCAGTTTTGGTGATAATATTGCCACAGGAATTAACTTCATCAATCTTAATCCTTTTTCAAATAATATTTTCATTAAAAACATGAAATTTAACCCAAAAAATGGGTTTTCATCTTCAATTAGCCTAAAACAAGATTTTTCTTGGAATGTGCACTTAATACTTTCATCCTATGTGAAATGAAATTGTACCCCAATATTTGTCCTTTTCTTCCGACTTTTTCTGGGAAAATATTCTACTGCCATAAGTGCGGACAATCTTGGAAACTTGATTTTTTTTTTTTAATTAATGAGAACAAAGAAAACAAAAGGCCTTTCAAAAAGCAAAAGGTAATTTGGAGAGCGAAAAGGCCATTTCGGAAAGTGAAAAGGCCATTTCGAACAAAAAGCATTTCGGATAAGGGAAAAGCATTTTACTTTAATTGCGCCTGAAATTACACCCATAAAAAATGTTCAATGTGTGAAAACACTCAAAAAGCATTTGTAATTTTTACTGGCAAATTTACAATAAAATTTCAATGTGGCAAAAATGCCAACAAATACCTCTAAAAAGGAGTGGCTGATGAAATACAACCACATATAAGTGAAGCAAAATCATCAAAATTTGCATGGGATAAACTGTATACTATATTTGAAGGAAATAATGAAGTCGTGTTCTTTAATTTTTAGTCAAAACTACATACATTAAGGGTCTAAGATGGTGAGAATATTGAACAATTTCTTTGAAGAATTGCAAAATTAAAATCAATGTTGAACACCATGGGAGAAAAGGTGTAGTTCTGCTTAGAGATCTTCCTAAATCATTCAAAAAATTGGTGACATCTCTAAAAATATCAAATAGAAGTGTGTTATTTGAAGAATTGGTAAATATACTTCAACAATATGAAGTTGAAAATCAATTGAGAGATGAGTTATCCAATAATGCTCTTATCTCAACAAAGAAACCTCAAAAAGGTTCAAAGGGTTCTACCCCATCTTCATCATAAAATCAACCTCAATGGAGAAGGAGTTATTATCATATTTTTTTAAAAGGACATAACACCAAATTTTATAAATACAGTATGATGACTCATTGGAATCAATTTCAAATACCTTCTCAAAGGAATTAGCAATCAATAGGGGAATTAAGGACAAGGAAAATATGAAAGAGGTAAATATCAATAAATGCCACATCAACCAGGGTATATTGCTCAAGGTGAATCAAAATTAAAATGTGAAGAAGAGTGTAATACAACACATAAGGTTTTTATGTCCAAGGAAGTGTCAAATCCAAGAAATAAAAAATATTATAAACAAGCCAAGAAACAAGGTAAAATTTAATAGTGTGTTTCATCAAAATATAGTGAAGGTGGAGAATTCTAAAAAATTAGGTCTTTTTTGCAATCAATTTTTAGAAAAATTGGTGAAGGATAATTTGAAAATGGTGTGACAATCTCTATTGGTGCAATAATAAGAATGTGAATAGCACTATTCACCTTTGACATCCTTGAGGTGTAATGTAGAAGGTAAATTGAAATAATTGAAACGTTGAAGGATAAGTCCATGGTGAAAGATGTTTGTTTTGATACAAATTATCATCTTCAAAGGATAGATTTCAATTGTGATACAAATGATTTAAGGCTCATGATGGCAAATAGTTATTGTGATCCATGTGATCTTATCCAAAAGGAATATATAGCTTGTGATACAAGTGATTTTAAGATTATTTATAAGAGGAAATATTGTATAGAAGATGGTTGTATTGGCTATGATAAAGGTCATATTGTCATAATTGAAAGTGACATTGGTAATTTAGATTGTTTTGAAGGTCATTGTGATGATGATATATGGTATTTGAATGTTGTTGGTGATAGTGGCAAAGATCAAAGTGGTGATGAAAAAATTTGGTGCTATGAAAAGAATACAAAAGGAATTGGTTTGAAAATAATGAGGAAAATGGGATACAATGGTACAAGTTTGGAAAAATATGGGCAAGGTGTGATGGTCAAGTAAGAAGCAGTGAGACCAAATTTATGAAAAGAGAAACATATACAAAAGTTCCTAGGATAAGTTGTAGTTATTATAGAAGATCTGGACATTCAACAACTAGGTGTTGGAACCTACATTCTTGTGATATTTGTGAAGGCATTAATAACTCCAAAAGTAAGTGTTGGAACAAAGAGAGAGTGACCAACAAAATGTATATAAATTTTGGATGGATGAATGTATCAAAATGGGATAAAACAAAATAAATGTTGAATGGTTTCTATAGAAGAAGACCAAGTTTTGTGGTTGATAAATATCATAATATAAGAAATTTAGACTTTTGAAACTTGAGATAAATAATTTCAGTATTAGAAAAATATGACCCAAGCTATGCTTGGAAGACCTATAGTGATTGGACGTACAGTGAAACATTATGTGGAGGATTTTGAAGATGTGGAAGATTCCAAAGATATAATTTAGTGGTAATTTCCTATAGGTGATGACCTAAAGGTAAATCCATAGGTTGATCCAAAGGTTATGATGACCTAAAGGTAACCCAAAGGCAAAGGATCCAAAGGTGGTGATGATGTAGAGGTGACCCAAAGGCAAGGACTCAAGGGGACCCTAATGAAATGGTGACCCTAAGGCAAAGACCAAGAGGTATTGATCCATAAGTAGACCCAATGACTCACCCAAATAGTAGACCTAGTGGAAATTACATAAACTAGAACCAGTAGAGCCAAACCTAAAGCTAGAGCTAGAACAAGATAATAGTTCTAGTGTACCACCCCTAGGATCATGGGGAGGTAATGATATTTATACCAAATAATGTAATAAGGGGGGTGTTAGACTTTATTACATTATTTGTTGTCATATAATAATTATATTTGGGGTATGTTAACTATTTCATCTCATATGTGGATGAATAAACTCTCTCGTGAAAAGAATGAGAGAAGTTGAAACACCAAGGACCTCTTGAATCAAAGAGACACCATATTGTATTAAATATGTATGTTGTAAGCTAGGAGAATATTGTTGGAATAATGTGAAAATATTTTGTGAATATTTGTAAAATATTTTGTTTGAAACATTTTGTTTGCCTTCCCTCATTTCCAACAAAAAATACTTTACAATTGATGTACTACAAATTTCTCTTCGTAATAATTTATGCCAGTCTATTATAACTTATAACCAAAATGCTATTAATACTTTTTTTAATGGGTTATATGGAATTCAATATCCCTACCTATATTACATCATGACCACATGGTAGTATTATAACAACTAGGCAATTATGTGTATATTACTTGGCAAGATTCAAACTTGGGTCTCCTTCAAAGTCAAAAAATAAGTAGTTGAATTAATGGAATTTGATACTATTAATACTCTTGTTATGTTGATGTCTCATTAGTTATTGTTTTAAATAATTTATAGTTAATATATTATAAATTATTATTTTATTTTTTTATTTTTTTAAAGCGAAAAACCCCTTGCAAAGTCGCCTTGGTCTGAGAGACCACGAACAGGGGGTTCTACACCATCAAAGTCACCCGGGGGTCGCACCCGACCCTGCCCACACCAACATTATCAATTGGATTTTAGATGCCCAATTCAGCTTTTTGGTAGGGTGGATATTTGAACTTGGGACCTCCCTTGGATGATTGCCCTCTCCTCTCCAACTCACCTACAACACTTAGGTATTATTTTATTATTTTTAATAATTTATTTTCTAAACAATTTTGAATAACAGACACCAATATAGTACACATGCACACATACAATATTGCACATAAAATGTTAGATATGTCCATTTATTTATTTTTATGTTTTGTGTCACCCCAACATCCAAGTTATATAGATGAAGCATAATTTTGTTGACAAATAGCTCAATATCAAAAATATTATAACAAACGACATTATGACATTATTGAGTCACAAAGGGAACATGAGAAGAAAAATAAGGAGAGTAAAAAATGGTCAAAGAGGCATAATGGAACTTAAGAGAAGAATTTTATAATAATGAAAGAGTGTGTGAGAGAGAAAGTGAATCTAAATCACGCACATAAGAGCCTAAGTCAAAGAAAGAAGTGGAACAACAAAATAATGGCAAATCCCTCTACGATCATTATGTAGATATTTATAAAGACAAAAAGGAACATATAAGATGACTAACTATAAAGAGTCAAAGAGAAGTTTGAGGTACAATGATAGAAGACCAAAGAGTAGAATAAACAAAGAGGACACGTAAGAACCAACCTAAACAAGATGAAGAGGAAGGGACACATCAAATACTATAAATTTGACTTGTAATGGTAAAAGACAAGATGGGAGAAAAAATAAATAGGACATGTGATAGCCAAGTTGAGCAAGTGAAGAGTAAGATTCATATGAAAGACTACAAGTTCAAGTTGTAGTGATACAAATACCAAATAAATAGGACATGTGAGAGCCAACTTGAACAAAATGAACAGGAAGAGTCACATGAAAGACTACAAGTTCAAGTTGTAATTATACAAAGACCAAATGGAAGACCAAAAAGACGATGCATGAGATTTGAGTTGAGAAATATGAACAGGAAGAGGCACATGAAATACTGCAAGTTAAATTTGTAATGATAGAAGACCAAATTAAAAGACAAATAAATAAGGTACATGAGAGCCAAGTTGACCAAGATAAAGAGGAAAATGCACATGAAAGACTGTGTTTTTGACACAAGAGCTAAAGAGGGATAGGAAAATTATCTCATTAGTGTTATACATAAAACCATATAAATGTTAAAAGAGGGATCTCACAACCCCCTTCTTCTACTTGCACCAACTAGGGTGGTAGCTTTCAATATTGAAACCTCCACAAAACACTAAAACTTACAAATTTTATTGGAAATTTGGAAAAGTTGGAGTGCATAAGGTTGTCATGTTTTTGCGAGTAGATGCAATATGTCAAGTATAATTTGAAAAGTAGTATTTACTTTTACCATTAGGTTATTACATTAGTTACTTTGTTTTACTATTGTAAATGTCTTAACAATAACCTATTGTTATGACGTGAGATATTATTCACATTGTTAAGTGAATAATATCTTGTTAGTAGTTAGCGTTATTCCCTAAGTTGTTAGCTACCTTTAGGGGAAGGCTACCTATTACGTTGTTAGCTACCTTTAGGGGGGACAACCTATTAGGCTATTCATAGCCTAAACCTATTGTTATTTAAACCCATTGCATATCAATATTATTACTAATGGTTCAAGCTTAATTATTTTGCATATTGAATTTGCCAACATTGGCATCAGAGCTACGGAGCATCACTGGGCAAGGCAGGAGGAGGTCTTCTCATTCCAGTTGGACCAAGGGGCTCAATTCCCGAGGCACGGGATCCCCTTGGATAGGCACGCGTTTCAAGGTAGAATCAACATGGAATACCTTGGGTTTGAATTTCTCAAAGGTTGTGTTGTTTTGTTTGAATTTATTTTCTCACCCTAAATTTTTTTGGTTTTCATTGAAACATTGGACCAGACTGCCAGCCTGCAGTCCACCCACGTGAGCAGGTGGTCCATGTGGATAGGCTAGAAAACCCACCTCCACGAAGGGAGGTAAGCTTCCATTAGACTGGCCACCAGGCAACTATTTTCGGCAATCGACACACTACAGGCAGTCGATCTCCACTACGGATACCGACGACCCATCGGTGGTGGCCCACCTCTAAGCGAGGGCAAACACGCCCCTTGATCAAAAACTGAAGAACAGACTTCGACGATTGGCCCATGGTGGCCCACCTTAATGCAAGGGTAGGAACTTCCTCTCACTGACACAACCTAGACACTGAGACACTCAAACCTAGATAGATGGCACTAACACTAAGGTGGATACCTAACACATATCTTGAGGATGACACTAGACACCTGGCAACACCTAGACAAACCAGGATCTGACACATGGCGAACAGGCCACTATATTGGACTAACACGTGGGTGACATGTGGCAGACAGACCACGCGCCACCTGGATGCAGATTGATGGACATAAGGGCGACACGTGGCGGATAGGCCACGTGCCACCCGGACGCAGATAGACTGTTCTAATACGACACGTGGCCACAACAAAACAACATGGTGGGACTCTAACTTCCCGCAGGTAGTCATAAACAAAAGGCAACTTCACGCTTTTAAGAAACAAAAAATCGCCCATAGGGGCAATGTGGGATAAATCCTACAAAACATTTTTTCCCTCTGCTCGAGAGCAGGAATGGAAATAAATGGAAGGTCTTTCCCTTCCATTTCCGTTGAGCTGGCTAGCCCGACTGGAAGGAGCACCAGTCTTACGGCTAGCGCTCACGGAGTCACCAGTTCGACCCTCAACGGGGGTAAAAATATCAAATTTTTTTATGCCTAATGAAAGTTTAAAAAAAAGGTATAAGCATTTTATTTTTTTACTTTTTTTAAGTATTTCTGAATCATTTTTTATTAATAATTGAATATATATTTTGTATAAAAAATCAATTTTTTTTTAAATTAAGTTGATTTATTTAAAACAAAATTAATTTTATTATTTAAAATTATGATTAGAATTATTTGAATTTTGCACTAAAATTGAAAAAGAAAGGCCATTTGTTTTGCAAAATATAAAAATTGTTTTTTTTTGTTTTCTCCAAATCAAAGGGGGATAAGAGACAAAAATTCAAAGCACAATTTCTTTTGCAACAAATTGAGATTTGTAACACTTTGCTCCAAAATTTTTCTAATCATTTTTTTTGAGAGTACAAGTTTTATCTCATGAAGAAGAGGCCTTGGATACAAAAAGCTCTTCGTCATCAAAGAGTTATAAGAAAGAGGAACGAACTTCGATGACAAACAACAAGATCTCTTTTTCATCATATGCTTCGAGAGCATAGAAGAAGTTTACCTCATTTCAATACTTACACAGATCCTTGGAAGGGTTTGGATCGAAGTTATGGTCCCATGAGGATTAGAGAACCTTTCAATCCTGATGCCCCTCCAATATTTGAGTATTGAAGCCTCAAAGGGTCCACTAAAACCAAGTCATTTGTCGACTAGTTCTGGAAAGCCTTTCAAAAGCTTGTCGTGTGTCGACTTGTCTTGAAAGGTGAGCTACTTTGTTATTTTTGCAAAACAAATGGGGGATAATTGATCTTTGATAAATTATCTTTTTGCAAAAATTGTAACACAAAGGGGGGAGAATTTGAACTTCAAAATTATTTTTTTTGCAAAACACAAATCCATATTTTGTTGCAAAAACTTATAATTAGGTGCATTTTCGATATTACTCGACACCTATATTAAAAATTGGCATTCCTAAATAAGGTGCATTTTTGGTTGCATCCGACACCTTAGTGATAAAAATTTTGTGGGCACTCTTTGATTGATTATTGCATTTACTTTCTTGTTTTTTGCAATTAAAAGTCATCAAAATCAAGAGCACTAAAACCCCAAAATTTCACAATAATTTGTGTAACTCATTGCACAGGTTTAAAAGCCAATTTTTTCTTAATATTCTCTCCTACATCAAAATCCCTAATTCACTCTTTTTTGTTTGGCTTAATTCCCTCAAACTAACTATCCTTCTTCGGGAGGATTTTTAGGCAGGAGCCATTAAATATCACTAAAGAGTGAATTATCTCTAATTTCTTCTTGTTTGGCTTAAATATCCTCAAACTGATAAATCCTTCACAAAGATTTTTCAGGCAGGTGCCATTAAATATCAAGTAAAGAGAAAAAGAGAGACCATCTTGGAACCATTCTAGAACCTTCATCATGGCAACTATCAACAAATACTTAAATGATACACAATTGCTTAAAGGTTCTAATTTTTCAGCATGGAAAACCAAGATGAAAGCAATACTTACTATAGAGGAAATGTGGGATTTAGTGGATGGCACTGATACAAGACCCACATCAACAGGAGCAGATCAGAAAGCATGGGATAAAAAGAACAATCATCTTCTCATGTTGATTCTCCTAGCTACTATTGATGAGATCCAACCTCACATAAGTGAAGCTAAAAATGGTAAAGATGCATGGGATGCACTTTGTACCATTTTTGAAGGTAAGAATCAATCGACTATTCTAAACCTTCAAACACAACTTCATACACTCCATATGAAGTCAGGAGAATCATAGAGCTATTCCTTTGTAGAGTGGTAGAATTGAAGTCAAAGTTGAATGCTTTAGGAGCCAAAGTAGAAGATACTATTCTGACTTCAGTAATATTGAGGGCTCTTCCTGAATCCTATAAGATGTTAATAACATCCCTTAATGTATCTCAAAGAATAGTCACCTTTGTGGAGTTAGTCAATTTGCTTCAAACAGAAGAAGCAAATCAACTCCAAAGTGATGAAGTGTCAAACAATGCACTTTACACAAACAAATAGGGTGGAAAGAAGAAAGGTAACTTTCAAAAGGGAGGATCATCTTCAGGATCATCATCAAGAGATAAGGGCAAGCAACCTCAATCTCAAGGGAAGTATTGCACACATTGCAAAATGGACAACCATGACACCAACCGGTGTTGGTTTAAGAACAAACAAGACAAAAAGGGCAAAAACAAGCCACAGAAGAACAATAGACAACAAAGAGGACATGTTGCTATTGAAAATTCTGATTCTAATTCAGAAAGAGCACACAAAGTGCTCATGACCCATACAACTTCTACACAGAAGGATTATATTTGGTACATTGATTCAGGCACCAACAAACACATGACTAGTGACAAGCAGTGGTTTGAGACATTTGTGGCAAGAGAAGGCAAACCAGTAACAATTGTTGATAATAAGACCTATCATGTCCAGGGAGAAGGTAGTGTCACTATTTCCCTTCCAGATGGAAAGTGTCATATTCACAATGTCCTTTATGTTCCAGGATTGACAAACAACTTGTTGTCAGTTCCACAAATCCTGGATAAAAATATGGTTGTCAATTTCAAAGTGGAAAATGGACTGAAACATTGCTATATCACCAAGCAGGGTAAACACATAGCAACCGGTTCTTACAAGCATGGCTTGTTCACACTAGATGTTGTTTCAATGCCTCATGTTGCCATGGCGGTCAACATGAAGGAGGCCACTTCTCTTTGGCATAAGATATTTGGGCATCTTAGTAAAGGGTATTTACTTGAGCTAAGTAAATCTCAAATGGTGAAGGGACTTCCCACCCTTTCATCTACATTGCCAATCTGCTCGGATTGCTTAGCAGGGAAGCAACATCGAGCACCATTCGAAGCTAGCTCTTCTAGAGCTAAGAAACCATTGGAGTTAGTGCACACTGATTTGTGCGGTCCCATGCCACCAAGTTTTGGAGGCAAAAGGTATTATCAGTTGTTTGTAGATGATCACTCATGGAAAATGTGGGTCTTCTTTCTTCAACTAAAATCTGAAGCATTTTCCTACTTTCAGCAGTTCAAGCAACTAGTTGAGAAAGAGTCTGGATGCTACATAAAGACCCTCCACTCAGATCGAAGGGGGAATATACCTCAAATGAATTCTCTTCATTTCTAAAAACACATGGGATCAAAATATAGCTAACCATAACCTATTCTCCACAACAAAATGGAGTTGTTGAAAGGAGAAATCGTTCCATCATGGAAACGGTTCGTAGTATGCTTAAGGGTGCAAATCTTGAGCAATGCTATTGGGTAGAAGTTGTCACAATGACAATATATATTTTGAATAGGGCACCCACAAAGGCCCTTAAAGATATAACTCCACAAGAAGCATGGAGTGGCAGGAAGCCCTCCATCTCTCATCTAAGAGTTTTTGGGTGTAAGGCATTTATGCATATACCTAAAGAAAAGAGAAAGAAACTAGATGAGAAAACCTTACAATGCATTTTCCTTGGCTATGATGAATATTCTAAAGGGTATCGATTGTATGACCCTAGAACAAAGAAAATACATGTAAGTAGAGATGTGGTGTTCGATGAGGCTTTCACACCTGACATCACATCCTCTGTATACCTGGAAGATGAGGAGCCACAGAAACAAACTCCTCCACCTCAGCAAAAGGTGCCAAAATGGTATACAAGTATGGTGAGAGATTCAAAGTTGACCTCACCTCCTGATCTTACTCTGAATCATCCTCGAACTCGTAGCATGTCTCGACAGAAGAGAGCAGAAGCATCACCAACAGTTGATGACCTTTACCAACATTTCGAAGAGCTTTCTATAGAGAGAGAGATTGATAGTGGAGAAGACATGGATATTGATGATGAGAGGGTTTATATGTCTTCATATGATGAACATGAACCCTCCATGGTCAAAGAAGCACTTAGTGAGCCATAATGGAGGGCAGCTATGGATGTTGAATATAAATCTCTCATTAAGAACAATACATGGAAGTTGGTTAATTTACCTTCAGGTAAGAAACCCATTGGTTGTAAATGGGTTTACAAAATGAAATACAAGGCAGATGGAACCATTGACAAGCATAAGGCCCACCTTGTGGCAAAGGGCTATGCTCAAAAGGAAGGCATCGATTACGAAGAGACCTTTGCACCCACTGCAAGGATGACCACCATTCATGTTCTTTGTGCTATGGCAGCACAAGTACGGATGGAAACTTCATCAAATGGATGTCAAGAGCGCCTTCCTAAATGGTGATTTGAACGAGGAAGTATACATGACTCAACCACAAGGATTTGTTGAGGAAGGCCATGAGCAACAAGTTTACAAACTGGTTAAATCCTTGTATGGGTTGAAACAAGCCCCTAGAGCATGGTATATAAAGATAGACAATCACCTTCTACAACATGGATTTAAGAGAAGTCCTTCAGATGCAAATCTCTATGTTAAGAACATTGGTTCTGAGATAGTGATACTTGTACTCTATGTGGATGATTTGATCATAACCGGCAACTCAGAGACATTGATAGACGTCATGAAGAATGACTTGAGAGAGTCATTTGATATGATAGATTTGGGACTTCTCCACTATTGTCTTGGTCTGGAGATTGAACAGAAAAAGAATTACCTAAGGGTAACTCAAAAGAAGTATGCCAAGACACTGATAGAAAAGTATCGTATGACTGATTGCAAGCCAAAAGCAACACCGATGGAACAAGGGCTTCAGTTGTCACGATACGATGATTCACCTCAGGTAGATGGCACACTTTATCATCAAATGATTGGGAGCCTTATATACCTGACAAACACTAGACCAGATATCACATTTGTTGTGAATTATCTTTCTCGGTTCATGCAAGAACCAAAAGTTACTCACTGGAAAGTAGCAAAGCGTGTTCTCCACTATATCCATGGTAATGTGGAGTATGGTTTAGAGTATAGGAAGAATGACAAATTCTTCTTACAGGGTTTCACGGACTCTGACTATGCTGGATCAGTAGATGACCGAAAGTCAACATCTGGATATGTTTTTCATCTAGGATCCAGACCTGTCTCATGGCACAACAAGAAGCAACAGGTGGTTGCTATATCTTCAATAGAGGTAGAATATCGTGCAGCACGAGATGTAGTGTGCGAAGCCATATGGTTGAGTCGCATCATAGCAAGTATGGGTTTACCCAAGAAACTTCCAATTCACTTGTACTGTGACAACCAGGGTGTTTTGAACTTAGTGAAGAATCCAGTTCACCATGAGCGCACCAAACATATTGACACACAATGTCATTTCATTCGCGACGAAGTTCCTAAACACAACATCAAGCTCCAATTCATTCCCACTGACGAACAGGTTGCAGACATCTTCACAAAGGCACTTGGACGTGTCAAATTTGAGTTGTTCAGAAGTACACTTTGTATTTCAAAATAATGTAATAAAGGGGGGATGTTAGGGTAAAAAGTAGTATTTACTTTTACCATTAGGTTATTCCATTATTTACTTTGTTTTACTATTGTAAATGTCTTAACAATTACCTATTGTTAATGACATGAATGATTATTCACATTGTTAAGTGAATAATATTTGTTAGTAGTTAGCGTTATTTCCTAAGTTGTTAGCTACCTTAGGGGGAAGGCTACCTATTCACGTTGTTAGCTACCTTTAGGGGGAATAACCTATTAGGCTATTCATAGCCTAAACCTATTGTTATTTAAACTCATTGCATATCAATATTATTGCTAATGGTTCTAGCTTAATTATTTTGCATATTGTATTTGCCAACAAAAATGACTATTCTTTGTTGAAATATGCTTCAAAATATATATTCATGACATTATTAAGCATTTTCATATAAGATCAATCATTGTTTTTGAGGCAAGTCCATTATATTAGTTGGTGACATTCCTCCAACAAAGGATACAAATAGATACAAAGCCACAATGGAATCACAACTACTATGGGAAGAGTTTACAATTGTTGTTACTTTGAATGAAGTGTTTAGATAAGGACAAAGTGAAGAACAATATAGGTCTAGAAAACTTCTAAAAAATCTTAGAGACTCTCATCCCAGCATTGGTGATTGAAAACTATTAATAATTAAAATATATGTAAATTTAAATGACTCTACAAATAAGAGTTTTAATGACCATATATATCTTTCTACCATCAATGAGGATGTCAAAGAAAATAATAGAAGAAACTTATTTGAATTAAGAGATCATATTGCATGAAGCATGGCCACAACAATAGGAGTTAAAATCATCAAGAGGTTAATGGTTATAACTAGAAGCATTACTTGTAAAAGATTCAAGGATATGCTACAAGCAATCTATGTATAGAGGTAAGACTTGTGAATGGTGCTCTTGATTGTGTTTGAAGCATTTTACAAACTAGGTATAATACCTCCTCTTCCTCGTACATATGTTATGGTGTAATTTGATAGCTACTATGAAGAATAATTTGAATTAACAAATCTAAATACTATTCTAAAGACTTTAAAACATGGGCACATATTGCTTATGTCCTTATGATTAGCATGGGGTTAATTATTCATATGTTGATATGCTTTACTCTTGATAAGGCAACCATAGATATCAAACATACAGAAAGATAAGATCTAATTTTTGTAGTCATATCTCGTGTGAAGCCCCTAGATAGAGTAAGAATAAAATTCACCTATGATGTAGGATCATTATGAAAAATTGAAACTCAATAAGGGGTTCATATAAGAAAGGAAGTTGAAGAGCAATTTCAATGGATGGATTCTAAAAATATCCTCTTTGATCTACATTAAAGTAATAATTCAAGGTGGTTTTAAACACCAACTTTCATCTGGTGTTTTTAAACATCATATTCTAAGGGTTTCTAACATCATTTTTCATATAGTTTTTTTAAACAACATCATCTAATATAATAAAAAATAGTTTTATGGTATGTTAATAAAACTATTTTAGATAAACTATTTTTCCTTATTGTTCCTTTAGTTTTTTCCTAATATAATAAAAATAGTTCTATGGTATGTTAATAAAAATAGTGACTACTTTCCAATAGTACTAGTTTAGATATTTAAAATACATATGTTCATTCAACATCAAGAGACATCAAAATCGAGGCATCATCTTCAAAGCTTAATAGATAAGGTAGATGTCTTGAGTTTGGTATCCCTCTATGTTAAATAAATATATGTGTTGTAGATATCTAAGCTAATAAATTTTTTATGTAACTTATGTTTCTTAGACGACATTATATTATTTTTTATTAATTAAATATAAACAAAGGGAATTGAACTTAAATAGTAAATAAACCCAAAATAAGATGTTTTATTTTTTTATACATAGGGGAATTGGTAACACCATTAGGTCATGCCACTATAAACCCTGGCCCGTTAGACGAAGTCAATGGGACCCTTGACCCTCAAGGCATAGGGCAGCCAACTTGCAAACACTCAGCCACTATCATTCAACATGTTCTCGTCTGGGTATGTTGTGGTTTAAACCTTGGACCTCCCCAAAAGAGACCAAAGCCCTAACCCCTATGTTATCCTTGTCAACAAGATGTTTCATATAATTAAGAACAAAAAAAAATTGATTGTTCATCTAATTTAATGCATTAGTTTTGTTTATTTCTTATGATCTAATATGAATATTGAATTTTTTTTAATAAGCTATTTGTGGCTTCTATTGGAGCCACTCCTATCAAAATAACAAAACATTACATTGTTGTCAAGTCAATTAAACTACATCCAACTTACCTTTTTATCAAAGATATCCTTCATTTGCCTTTCTATTAAAGATAGTCTTCATTTTACTAAAACTTATATGGTTTTGCAATCAACTCCTTCACATCATATTGATTATGAAATATAATCTCGCTGCCAATTACCTTCTAAAATTTGAATTTTGTCAAGATAAATATCAACACCATTATTGGCTAAAATATTTGCTATTTGGTTTCTCTATAAATATGATGACTGTAAATCCCTGATACATTGTTTGTTAGGGGTCTTACTCATGCCCCTAATATTCAAAGGTATCATTTTTATCATCACTTCTTGTTTTTAATTGTGGGCTTAGCCCCACTTCTTATTAGTACTTTTGATTTTTGCTTTTGTTTTCCCATATCAATATCCTTATGAGTTTCCTTTTTCCTTTGTTTCTTGATTTTTGGGTCTTCCTCTCATATTTTTTTTCCAACAACACTCGTGTCTTCATCAATCTACTATCGGATTGTGTTGTGAAGAATCTAAAGTACAAAGAATAACCTCAAAAGCACATTCTTCTTTATATTGCCCAAAAAACAAGGGGATTGCTCCAAAATAGTTACTTTCTTATGCTTCCTTAAAACCCCCTAAATTACAGTGGATATTCTCCAACCTTGTTTGTTTATTATGCTACTCTTGAAGCCCTAAAATGCAAGAGATGACCTCTACACTACTTCTATTTCTATTGCAAGAGGAGGATTTTATTCTACTAACAAAAAGAGAAGACAATTCACCTCAAATAAACTTAACCTCTTTGGCCTCCTTTGTTTTAAAATTTTCCAGCACATCTTCCTTTGCACCTTTAATTACTTTTGAATTTGAACTTTCACATTGTACTTTCTCATCTCGTGTATCCCTCTTTGATTCTTCTAAGGGTTTATCCAAGTGAACTATGATTGCCTTTGTCATTTGATGTTGAAGATAGGGTTTTTCTTTGCCTCTTTTTTGGGAGTGGAGTATCCGTGATCTATTTCGGCTTCTACTCCATTATGACCTCTTTGTTTCAAATTGAAGTTTGTGTCTATCACCAAAACTTTCTTTCTCCAACATTTTCACTTTGCAATTTCTTGCCATGTGTTCAGTCTCATAACATTTGCTGCATCAAAATACAATATTTTCATAATGCACTTGTTGCTCCTTTTCTCTTGATTTAGATTTAATCTTAATAGATTATATCATAGGTTTTGAAGTATTTATAACAACATATATTAGCATATATCCAATCTCATAACATTTGCTACATCAAAATACAATATTTTCATAATGCACTCGTTGATCATATTCTCTTGATTTAGATTTAATCTTTAAGAGATTATGGCAAAGGTTTTAAAATATTTATATCAACACATATTAGGGTATAAATAGAATGTTTTTGCTCCTTAGTACTTGGTCTTTATTGGATAAACTACCCCAAAGTATGTCAATATTCTTCAAAACATCCTTATTGATAAGTTGATATGGAAGTCCAGAAAGTTTAACCCACATTGAAATCTTTTTAGTAGTTTTTGTCTCAACAAAAAAATCTCACTTGGTTTTAAATATAGGGCATCTATCACCCTAAATCATGGGCGACCGCCATTAGGTTTATGCCTGATTTTCATACTGAAAAAGATGATAAGAAAAAGAAAATCAAGAACAAAAATCATGGAGTAATTTGAAATCAACGCCCATATTTATTTGATCCAATTTTGAATCTCCGAAAATCCTAAGCATTGTCCATGGAACTTACATTTTAATCCTTTGCTTCTAAGAATAATTATATCATGTTCGATCACCTCATCCTTGATAATCACTTCTGGTTGCAAATGTAACAAAGATTTGCATAGTAAAACGAGCTTGGATAACTAACTGTAATATGTTCTAAATTATAAATTTATAAATGATAGAAGATGCAAAGTGCTCAGGAGATTGGCCAGTGAACATAAATTGAAAGTAATCAAAAACTCTGACATGAGATTTCTATTATACAAAATAGAAATATTACAGACTTGCTAACAAAAAGAAAGGTTACAATTTTTAGACCAACACTAATTCTCACACTATACTAGGAAGATTTCCATCATAAAAAATAGATTCACACAAATGATACAAGGCATTTGTCTCAATAAGAATGCTTGTTAGATGAGTTCAATTCGCACCAAAAGTCTTACAGACTTGTATTTTTCTCCTTTCTTATTGTGTAGAGGAATTGTGCGAATCCCTGACTTCAATTCTGTCACAGGTAAGCATGTTTGACCAGCAAAGTCATCCTTCTCAGACATATCATACTCATGTACTTCAATGCGAAGCAAAGCTAATTCCGGAACAGTTAAAGGAAAAACAAACTCTTCGTTCCAATATGGGGTCCATCGATCTTCAATTGCCTTCGTCTTTTTCATGACTGTATCAGCAGGCACACCAGCAATCCCAACCTGCAAATTCAAATTTTGCAAGCAATGGATACATCAGTGAAAAGCTTACCTTAGTTGCATTAAGATTTATAAATATAAGTTTTTTGTTACCCTGGTATAAAAGTCAGGTGGAGAATAGGTATCAAAATGTGTTTTCTTGAATTCTTGATTCCATCCATCCCCCATATATATCTTAATCTGGCAATCACAGGACAAAAATCAAAACAATTCTTCATTAGCATCAAATATCCCAATGCACATTTAAAAAAGTGAGAAAGTAAATCTCACAATAATGCAAATACGGTCTCAAAACTTTCCAAAACTGCAAATGCTAAGTTTCTTATGTATTCCATAGCAATGGGGATCTAAGTTCTTTATGCGCAAAGGGAAGAAACATAATCAGTCATACTGATGCCTGTTAAAACAACAGAAGATGTGATTGATTTACAGAATTAAAAACAAGTATGAAGTGAATAAGCATTTATTAATTGGAATTTCACATAATACTATATCAAACCAAATCAAATTGATCCCATAATGGCCTTGAAAGAAAAAGGCATTGACATCCTGCCCTCCCTGATAAACACTGATCTCATCCAAAAGGCCAGGTGACTAAGAAAGATGCCATTGGTGGGGGTTGATTACCATTACTTTTGTCCTCGGCAAATTTGACTTAACATTATCTAGGAGACAAGGACAAACTCAAAGCCCAGGGTGGCCTTAGCAGTTGGTTCATCACGTTTCTGTTTTCCATTTTGAAATTTGCGTTATCCCAATAATGAGACGTCACAGCAACACTCTTTGCACTATGACAGGACCAATCAAACTTTGCCACTAAAAACATGAGAAATACAAATTCCAACGACAGAAATGCAACAAAAATGATTCACACAATATATAATATAAACATGATAAACATAAATCTCAACAAAATAATCAAGTGGAAGAAACACCATTTGCAGGATTAAAACCAACAATTTCAAAAGTCAAACATACATGAATTGTTGGGGAAATGCAATTGGATATTTCAAACAGCAGTCTAATTCAAAAGTTAATTGCATGTAGAAGTGGTTAGCTATGCACATCTCCTCTTTCCTCTTTAGTTTTAACACTTTCTATGGCATATCTTTCCTTCATAGGCTTCTTCGATGCCATGCATTCTTGATCCACTGATGTCTGAGCAGAAATTCCACTACTCAACAGTCCTAGTAACTTGATGTTTGGAAGTGGAAACAAAGGTCCTTATATCAATCAAGACAAACATATTTTCAGGATATCCAACATAAAGACAACCAATTTCAAAAGTGCAGATCACTGACATTGCTCCAATTCACATCTCAACCATAGGCATATCTCTCTTCAACACTGCCACTACTTAGCCAGGTACCAACTCGGAATAGCAATGCCGTCAGTTTAATTTCCTCATAGGGTTTTTCCATGCCATGTATCATCTATCCACTGATGTCTCAACTGAATTTCCCCTTGCCAATAGTACTAAAAGCCTATGTGCTTCAAAAAAGAAAAAATCATACATGAAAAGAAACCCATTTTCCGAAGGTCTAGCACAAATATTTTTCCATTTAAATTATCATATCAAGTTACGTATTCCTTCGATGCAGCTATGTACATCATGCTTAAGAGACATATTTCCAGAGGGAAATAACTGACAGCTCCATTTGGCATCACAACCATTAGACAGAGCTATCGGCAACACTGCCACTCCACAGGTGGCTATGAACTAGACATACAGTTTCATAAACAAACCCTCCACAGACTTGTCACTAACAACCCCATTCCATGATCATCAAGTTGGATCTTCAACATACTACAACCAAAATTGAAGAATCTTACAGAGCTACATAATCAGATTAGATATTCAGATAACTCCGCTATGAATCCCTGTGAAGACTTACAATATCCACTCAATACAACACTTATAGATGAGTCCATAGAAATATACCCCATACTGTAGACTTGACTGTTGGACATTTTGAGTAATTGAGTTGTCATTGATGTCAAGAGTCAGTTTCAGTGAGCAATGCAAGAAGAAGCGGTTCCGAAATCAGTGCAAAGGAGAGTCCACATCCAGTTGGTCAATCAAATCCAGTTCTTGGTGGTCAGATGAGGTTCAAAGAGCAATAAAGAGGCCCAAGCAAAATAATATTATAATATTTTATTATAATATTAAAAGGGGAGATTTAAATTAATTATAAATTAATTTAAATAATTTCATTATAAATTAATTTAATTAACTTCTAAAGTTATTAAGTTAATTATAGATTAATTATAATTTAATTATAAAATTAATTTATGTTAATTAAAATAATCCTAAAGTTAGGATTATAAAGTTTATTTCATAATTCGAATTCAAAAAATTCAAATTATCCACCGACGTTTTCAAAGCTTGGACTATGCACATAAAAGGGGGGAAGACATTGTCTAAACCCCATCCATTCGAATGTGCTATGCTCTCGACTATCATGCGCAAAGGGAAGAGACAATTCGCGTTTTCAAAGCTTTTGGTGGCAGACAATAAAACAAAGAGGAGCGGAGCTCCTTCTCCATCGCACAACGTTGTGTAGCACAGCTGGCAATCGTGGGAGGCGCTAAGTGTGGCAGGCTCGTGGTGCAAGGTTTGAAACCCACCGGCTTTAGTTTTTGCAAAGCGGGGGTGATTTGTTTTGTTGTGTGTTGCGCCGTCGGGGAAGACACAAAGGGAAAGCGCTAGCTTTCCTCTTTGTGGGAAGGCACGTAGCCCACGTGGTGGGCTAGCGCCTTGCTAAGGCGCTCGACTGGAGAGGTTCCATGTTCGAAACCCGCCGAGGCCCTTTTTGCATAAGAGAGAGGTATGCGCTCATGATTTGCCAAGGTTAATTGATATTTTGGATTTGCTAAAGGTTGAATAAAATAAATGTTTTTGAGGGTTATAAAGTTTATTTTTAAAGGTTGATTATTAAGAATTTGAGAGAGAGATAAGGATAGGAAGCATTATTTTTTAGGGTTTGATTTTGGAGGTTGTTAATTAAACATTGGAGATTATAAGGAGTAATTGAGTAATTAATTTTTTTTATGCTTTGATGATTGCTAATTTCAAAGGAGTAATAAGGTGTATTTGAGTATTATTATTTTTGTGATTGAGAAATATTTCTAAAGAGTTAGTGCGATATTTTTGTCATCTAGCCATTGAAATTGTCAAAGAAAAAAATTGTGTTTAAGACAGGTTTTGAGGTCATCTTCTTCATCAAACAAAAAGGTATGGGCACATCTTCCTAGTGAGTGATTATTGAATGTTGTGAATGCTAAGTTGGAGTGAAAACAATTGTTTAACAAGCATTGTTGAGTTTGATTGTTGAAGGTTTTTCTAAGTGAGAATTGATGATAAAAACCTTGTTTTATAAGCATTGTTGGAAATATTGAGTAAAGCTTTCATATGCTTGAACTAGGGTTTGTGCAAAACACATGAGTATCATTGTTATATAAAGTAGTGAACTATCTTGAACTAAGGTTTGCAAAGATTATGAGTATCATTGTTATGTGAGGATTACTTGATAAGCATTGTTGTTGAAGTGATTGGTTGAATGAGGAACTTGAACTAAGGTTTGCAAAGATCATGAGTATCATTGTTATGTGAGGATTACTTGATAAGCATTGTTGTTGAAGTGATTGGTTGAGTTGATTGAGCTTAGTTGAATGGATGTGTTGAAGTGATAGTTCAAGTTTTGTGAAACAAATTGTTCCATATTCTAAATTGATTTGAGAAAGAGGTTGAGTGTTTGTAAATGTGAAACATATTGAGTCTCTAACAATTCTCTATATGTTTTTGTGGTAAAAAGAGAGATTGAAAGTGATTGAGCATTGTTGTGAATGTGAAGCATATTGAGTCTCTAACAATTCTATATATGTTTCTATGAGATTGTACAAGTTCTAGTGAGGAATTGTTGAGCAGATTTGAGGCAAGTCTTTGAGAAGACTTGTGGACAGTTTGGTGTGAGCTTTTGTGGAAGCTTACAATACAAATTTAAGGACAGAGATTGTTGAGCAGATTGGACAAGTTCTAGAGAGGACTTGTGGACAGATTAGAGTGAGCTTTTGTGGAAGCTTACAAAACAGATTTGAGACAAGTCTTTGAGAAGACTTGTGAGCAGAGTTGATTGATTGATTTGTTCAAACCTTGAGTTAAGGTTTGGGGCATTTCTAGCAAAATTGATTTGTGATTAAGTCAAGCTTTGTGTTAAGGCTTGAGGACAGATGCTTGTTAGACCGAAGGACTATGTTTAGTGCAGATCAGAGGACAGCTTTGTGCTAGACCAAAGGACTGTGTTTAGTGCAGATCAGAGGACAGAGATTGAGAACAGATTTGTGCTAGACCAAAGGACTGTGTTTAGTGCAGATCAGAGGACAGAGATTGAGAACAGATTTGTGCTAGACCAAAGGACTGTGTTTAGTGCAGATCAGAGGACAGAGATTGAGAACAAATTTGTGCTAGACCGAAGGACTGTGTTTAGTGCAGATTTGTGCTATACCGAAGGACTGTGTTTAGTAAAGATTTGAGACAGAGCTAAGAGCAAGCTTTGGAGGTGACAGAGTATAGAGGACGACAGTCTCCAGTGGATAGAGATCCATTAGCCAGGGCAGTGAGGACAGGAGTCTTCAGTGGATAGAGATCCATTATCCAGTGCAGTGGAGGCAGCAGTTCTTCTAGAAGATCACCAACCAAAGCTGAGGAGAAAGGAGTTCTCCTGTGGATAGAGATCCACGAACTTGATTAGGGGATTAGTGTCTCCTTTGGACAGAGGTCCATAAACATTGTAATAGGGAAAGGATTCCCAAGAGATTTATTGAGAAAAGATTAGTGAAATATTTTCTCCGTGGAGTAGCCCACATTGGGTGAACCACATTAAATTGGTGTCTCTATTGTGTGTGGTGATTTGTGCATTGCTTGATTACTGTTGTTGATATTGCTATTAATACATTGCATAATATTGATTGGAAAAGAAAATTAAAAAGTGGTTGTATACTGTTCACCCCCCTCCTCTCAGTATAAGTTTGTGTTCTTCAATTGGTATCAGAGAGGGTTCCTTCGAAAGAGTTTAACAACTTGAAGGAAAAAATTACGAGAACAAAATGGATTCTAAGAATAGATCCTCAGATAATTCAACACCAGTATTTGATGGAAGCGATTATATATTTTGGAGTATGAGAATGAAGATTCACCTGATGGCACTTGGCAATGAAATATGAGAAGCAGTTGAAAATAGATACACACCACCAGCTACTCCACCTACAGATAAAGATGGTAAGCTTCTACATCATTACAATTCAAAAGCAATGAATGCAATTTTAAGAGGTTTGCATAGAACAGAGTTCATAAAGGTTATGCATTGCAAATCAGCAAAAGGGATTTGGGATAAGTTTCAAAGCATGTATGAAGGAGATAAAAGTGTCAAAAAGGCAAAGATACAAAATCTCAAAGGACAATTTGAAGAATTAAGAATGAAGGATGAGGAAAACATTAGTACTTATCTACTTCGTGTAGACGAGGTTGTTAACGCCATGCAAGGACTTGGACTTGAGATTGAAGAATCTGATGTTTGTGATAAGATCTTAAGATCTCTCCCAAAAAGGTTTAGTGAAAAGATCTCTGCTATAGAAGAATCAAAATATGGTGATCTTTTGACAAGAGATGTATTACTTGGTATTCTTACAACTTTTGAGATGAGAATAAAAGAGGAACCTAATCTCCGAAAGGAAGCAGCCTTCAAAGCTACTAAGAAGACAAAGGGCAAGAAGTCAGATTCAAGCAATGAGTCATCCAATGATGAAGAAGCAAATTATGGCAGAAGGAATAAGAATCCAAGAAGATTTAAAGATGCAAAATCTGTTAGATGTTTCAACTGTGGAAAGTATGGTCACTATGCAACTGATTGTCAAGAAGCTAAAAATAGAAATGATGAAGAAAAACAGGATCATAATGTAATGTCCCCATTTTTCATATTTTTATTATACATAGTTGTGGAGTGGAGTCTTGATGTGTTTTGGTGTGTTAAGAGTATTTTTGGTGAAATTTGGCAATTAAATAATAAAAAGGGGGAAATGAGGGTGTATGCCCCATTAGGAGAATAAATATCATTTTATTATTATTTTCAAGGTATTATTAAGTGAAATCAAAAAGTGCAACCTCAATAAAGAATTAAAAGAATGTCTATATAAAGAGGAGTAGGGGGCTCATTTGAGGGAGCTTGGATCATTTTATCTCTTCTACATTGTTGTATTTGGCTTTGCAGCTAATACACTTTTCTCTTGTGGACGAAACCCTACGAGAGAATTCTCTTGCGGACGAAACCCTTGTAGAAAATACGAACATCTGTTTATTGTATTGCAGGCATTTAAATAAGGTTACAAAGGGCCGGGAATAGAACACCGGCGTACTGGAATAACCAGAACTGTTACGCAGTTGTAACAGTGTACGCTAAATATGAAATAAAGACAATAGTACGCTAACAACCCTGCAAGGGATAGCTTTGAGGACGAAAACCCTCTTGGCTAGAAACCTAGGACGAAAACCCTAGAGTTTCTTTGAGGTAAATCCAGCCAGGGTTTACAATTGGGTTTATTGAGACATTCTGCATCATTTATTGAGGATTTCTTCGGCAGCATTCATATCAGATTTGGGGAGATCAGATTTGGGGTTTTGGGAACCCTTCTTGGTGTGGTATTTCAGATTTGGTGTGGCATTATAGTTTCAGATTTTTACAGCAGAGTTTAACAGTTTTGTGGCTGGGCATTTGTGAGTTGTTTTCATTCAATAATTTAGCAGAGGTTGTGTTGTTTGTTCAGCATCCAGGGTTTATATTAATGTTTCAGTGTGATCTATGTAATTGTGGTTCCATAAAAGATAATAAAATATTGTGGTGTGTTTGTGACAATCTTAGGGTTTTATGGTGTATTTTTCTGGGTTATTTATAGATCTGATTTTTATTTGCATGGTTCAAAATTTTAGTCAGGAATATTACCATATCTACAGCAAGGGTTTGAAAACTCAATTTGGGGATGAGCATTTACTATTTTTTCTGTATGAGAGTTCTTGCTGTGAGCAGGAGTTCGAAGCTTCAGCTTGTTGGTGACGTAGCCCACCCTCAAGGACAGTGTTGTTGTGGTTGAAAGACACCATCACAATGCTTGGATTTTCAGTTTACAGGTGAAGAAGACATTGAAGGCAGTTTTCTAATAAATGTGTGAAGTTAGCTCAGATCATATGCAGAGTTATTATCAAGTTTCCAGCTTCAATCTCTATTGGGCATTTTCCCCAGCTGGCCGAACAATTTTGGAAGGGTTTTGGTGAGTTCGAGTTGCATATCACAAGAAAGACATTGGCATTGCTTACCAGCAGTTTGCAGACTATAATGAGGGTTCTAAGTCAGTTTTGAGAAGCATTTTAAGAGCAGCAAATAACCTACAGGGCAGCCGTGCCTCTGCAACATTGGGTCGTACATTTACAGCCCCACGTGGGTGTTTGGGTCCATTCCTCATCGATTGCACTGGAGATACTTAGTGGAATTTGTTAAGCAGCAAAAAGGGGTATTTGTAACTATTTTCCAATCAATGGAGAAGTCAGTATTTTATAAGTTATGAGCAAAACATGTTTTTCTGTAGCTGATGCAAATTTCCAGTTTAATATCAGACCAGAGATTTTTACGGGTAAACTTATCTTTCTACATTTTCCTTCATTGGGTTTATGTATTATGATAAAAAGAAGTTTGTGTCAAAATTTCATTGTATTTGGTTAAGTAGTTTGAAAGTTACGATAGTATTCATTTCCAGTTGTGTGTTATCATTCTCAAAAGAAAAAAAAACATATATTGAAAAAACTACAAAAAAATTACAAAATACCAAGCATTACCAAAAACAAAGCAGAGTATCAGTTCTCTCAGATTGGGGTTAGTCACTACACATAAGAACAGGGAATCAAAAAGATACAGGTACCAAAAGAAAGGCAAGGATGGACAAGGCAAATAAGGAAAGAAGTTCTTTCAAAGGCAGAAGAGGAGTTACTATGCAGACAAGGCAAGTAAGTACTCAAGTGATAGTGAAAATAGTTTCTCAGATAATGATAAAGATGAAGTTCTATTTCTAACAGAGGGAAAGGAAGAAGTTAAGAAAAGGTCACCAATAATTCTTAAGTTTTTTAGATGTGGTAATTTTGGACATCTTGAAGATAGTTGTTCAAAGAATGGTTTCAATTTCAATGATGATGAATATGAAGATACACTTGAAGGACCAGAAGAGAATATTCTAATGGTACTGGAAGAAGAAGGAGGTGATCCTATAGAAGACAAGTCAGAAGAGAATGAAGATGTTTTCAAAGGCAAACAAATAGAGGAAGAATCAAAGAAAGGAGAAGTTGATCTTGAGGGAGAGCTTATTTATGCTCTTAACACATTAAAGAAGGTATGAAAGCAAAACTCCCAACTTAAGCTTCAGTTTCAAAAATGTGATGAAGAAATAGGAAAGCTTATAGAGGATCTAACTAATTCAATGGCTAAGACAAACAAGTTCAAGGATAAGTTAGAAGCAAAGGTCTTAGAATGTGAAAGATTAGAACAAGAAGTAGTTCTACTAAGGGAAGAAGTAGAAAAGTCTAAGGATAAGCTACACAAGTTTGGAAAGAGCTCAAAGATCGTAGATAAGATGATCAAGGTACAAAGACGGTCAACAAACAAAACAGGTCTTGGTTTTGAACAGGTACAAAAGAAACAAGAAGAAGAGTCAATCTCAAGTTTTGAAGAAGAAGAAAATTCAGAAGAAGACAGTGTGATAGAAAGTGAGACTTCTGAGGATGAGTTGGACAATAGAAAGTTCAACAAGGAAAAGAACAATGCACAAAAGAGGAACAGATGGAACAGGAACCAGCACAATATAAAAGAGACTAAGAGACCAATGAGGTTAAGGCAAGGAAATTTCAATGGACGATGTTTCTCATGTCATAGATTTAGGCACAAGGCTTCATAGTGCAGGACACATGAAAGATAGGAATATGGGAACTTCAGAAACAGACAACTTTTTCATGGGTATTGCTACTCATGTAATCAGTTTGGTCACAAGGCAATGAATTGCAGGGTCCATGACAGGAATAGATATGGCTTCACCAGAAGAAATCCGAAGACATTTGCACCTTCAAGGAATAACAATATTAAGTGTTACAAGTGCAATAATGATGGACATACAACAAAGTGGTGTAGAGTAGAAATTCCAAAGACAAGCAGAAACATGAATAGTCAGAGGAATCAGAAGGATCAGATGAGAAGGAAAGTGGACAAAGGTAAATATCAGTGCATGTTGGGAGTAGAAATACTCCCATCCCAGAATTAACCACCTCAAGAGAAGGTGGGGGAGGGGCTAAGCTAAGAGACTCATTCTTAGCCCCGAGCCCCAAAGGTGACCCTTTGCCATTGATGTCAAAGGGGGAGAGATTTGAGTAAGGGGGAGAGATTTGATTTAAGGCGAGAGCATTGAGTCAGGAAGAGCAGTTTCCCAAGGGAAGTAGACCAGAAAAGGTCAAGGAAATGGTAAAAGGTAATTGGGTTGCCATCAATGACAAAGGGGGAGATTGTTGGACATTTTGAGTAATTGAGTTGTTATTGATGTCAAGAGTCAGTTTCAGTGAGCAATGCAAGAAGAAGCGGTTCCGAAATTAGTGCAAAGGAAAGTCCACATCCAGTTGGTCAGATCTGGTTCTTGGTGGTCAGATGAGGTTCAAAAAGCAATAAAGAGGCTCAAGCAAAATAATATTATAATATTTTATTATAATATTAAAAGGGGAGATTTAAATTAATTATAAATTAATTTAAATAATTTCATTATAAATTAATTTAATTAGCTTCTAAAGTTATTAAGTTAATTATAGATTAATTATAATTTAATAATAAAATTAATTTATGTTAATTAAAATAATCCTAAAGTTAGGATTATAAAGTTTATTTCATAATTTGAATTCAAAAAATTTGAATTATCCGCCAACGTTTTCAAAGCTTGGACTATGCATATAAAAAGGGGGCAAGACTTTGTCTAAACCCCATCCATCATTCGAATGTGCTATGCTCTCGACTATCGTGCGCAAAGGGAAGAGACAATTCGCGTTTTCAAAAATTTTGGTGGTAGACAATAAAACAAAGAGGAGCGGAGCTCAAACTCCATCGCACAATGCTGTGTAGCGCAGCTGGCAATTGTGGGAGGCACTAAGTGTGGCAGGCTCGTGGTGTAAGGTTTGAAACCCATCGGCTTCGGTTTTTGCAAAGCAGGGGTGATTTGTTTTGTGGTGCGTTGCACCGTCGGGGAAGACACAAAGGGAAAGCGCTAGCTTTCCTCTTTGTGGGAAGGCACGTAGCCCACGTGGTGGGCTAGCGCCTTGCTAAGGCACTCGGCTGGAGAGGTTCCATGTTCGAAACCCGCCGAGGCCCTTTTTGCATGAGAGAGGTATGCGCTCATGATTTGCCAAGGTTAATTGATATTTCGGATTTGCTAAAGGTTGAAAAAAAAAATGTTTTTGAGGGTTATAAAGTTTATTTTTAAAGGTTGATTATTAAGAATTTGAGGGAGATAAAAGGATAGGAAGCATTATTTTTTAGGGTTTGATTTTGGAGGTTGTTAATTAAAGATTGGAGATTATAAGGAGTAATTAATTTTTTTATGCTTTGATGATTGCTAATTTCAAAGGAGTAATAAGGTGTATTTGAGTATGATTATTTTTGTGATTGAGAAATATTTCTGAAGAGAGTTAGTGTGATATTTTTGTCATCTAGCCATTGAAATTGGCAAAGAAGAAAATTGTGTTTAAGACAGGTTTTGAGGTCATCTTCTTCATCAAAAAAAAAGGTATTGGCACATCTTTCTAGTGAGTGGTTATTCAATGTTGTGAATGCTAAGTTGGAGTGAAAAGGATTGTTTAACAAGCATTGTTGAGTTTGATTGTTGAAGGTTTTTCTGAGTGAGAGTTGATGATAAAAACCTTGTTTTATAAGCATTGTTGGAAATATTGAGTAAAGCTTTCATATGCTTGAACTAGGGTTTGTGCAAAGAACATGAGTATCATTGTTATGTAATTGGTGAACTATCTTGAACTAGGGTTTGCAAAGATCATGAGTATCATTGTTATGTGAGGATTACTTGATAAGCATTGTTGTTGAAGTGATTGGTTGAGTGAAGAACTTGAACTAGGGTTTGCAAAAATCATGAGTATCATTGTTATGTGAGGATTACTTGATAAGCATTGTTTTTGAAGTGATTGGTTGAGTGGAAGTGATTGAACTTAGTTGAGTGGATGTGTTGAAGTGATAGTTCAAGTTCTGTGAAACAAATTATTCCATATTCTAAATTGATTTGGGAAAGAGGTTGAGTGTTCGTAAATTTGAAACATATTGAGTCTCTAACAATTCTCTATATGTTTTTGTGGTAAAAAGAGAGATTGAAAGTGATTGAGCATTGTTGTGAATGTGAAGCATATTGAGTCTAACAATTCTCTATATGTTTCTATGAGATTGTACAAGTTCTAGTGAGGACTTGTTGAGCAGATTTGAGGCAAGTCTTTGAGAAGACTTGTAGACAGTTTGGTGTGAGCTTTTGTGGAAGCTTACAATACAGATTTGAGGATAAATATTGTTGAGCAGATTGGACAAGTTCTAGAGAGGACTTGTGGACAGATTAGAGTGAGCTTTTGTGGAAGCTTACAAGACAGATTTGAGACAAGTCTTTGAGAAGACTTGTGAGCAAAGTTGATTGATTGATTTGTTCAAACCTTGAGTTAAGGTTTGGGGCAGATCTAGCAGAATTGATTTGTGATTAAGTCAAGCTTTGTGTTAAGGCTTGAGGATAGATATGTTTAGTGCAAATCAGAGGGTAGAAATTGAGGACAGATTTGTGCTAGACCGAAGGACTATGTTTAGTGCAAATCAGAGGGTAGAAATTGAGGACAAATTTGTGCTAGACCGAAGGACTGTGTTTAGTGTAGATCAGAGGACAGAGATTGAAGACAGATTTGTGCTAGACCGAAGGACCGTGTTTAGTGCAGATTTGAGGACAAAGTTTGGTGCAGATTTGAGGACAAGTTTGTGCCAGACCAAAGACAAATATTGAGCAGATTTGTGCTAGACCGAAGGACTGTGTTTAGTATAGATTTGAGATAGAGCTAAGAGCAAGCTTTGGAGGTGATAGAGTATAGATGACGATAGTCTCCAGTGGATAGAGATCCATTAGCCAGGGCAGTGAGGACAGGTCTTCTGAGTGAGGACAGGAGTCTTCATTGGATAGAGATCCATTAGCCAACGCATTGGAGGCAGCAGTTCTTCTAGAAGATCACCAACCAGAGCTGAGGAGAAAGGAGTTCTCCTGTGGATAGAGATCCACAAACTTTATTAGGGGATTGGTGTCTCCTTTGGACAGAGGTCCATAAACATTGTAATAAGGAAAGGATTCCCAAGATATTTATTGAAAAAAAACTAGTGAAAGATTTTCTCCGTGGAGTAGCCCACATTGGGTGAACAACGTTAAATTGGTGCCTCTATTGTGTGTGGTGATTTGTGCATTGCTTGATTACTGTTGTTGATATTGCTATTAATACATTGCATAATATTGATTAGGAAAAAAAAAGTAAAAAGTGGTCTTATACTGTTCACCCCCCCCTCTCAGTATAAGCTTGTGTTCTTCATTGACTCTCTTCCCCAACACAAAGCCTGCAGACAATGCCCCAGTTCATGCAGCACAGATCAGATGTACTGTGAAATGCAACTCAATGCTTATTTTCCTTTTTTTTTCAGTGTCACTTTTTTTTGTTCTTGACTCCTGCTAATGTAATTCATCACAAAAATGTGAGGATAATCTTGACAACATCATCCTCACTGTGTTGTTCTTTGGCGTTCTAGATCTTCTCTGCTCAAAAAACTTCTTCCTCAAGTTATCAAATCATGTGACTCAAAATGAGTAAATTTTAATTTGATTTTTGGCTGCTGAGGCCTGGGGCTCAAACACAAACCTACAGTTATTAGTTGCTTTAGTTTGAAATCGGTTGATGAAATCTCCAATAGGGGCTATGCACCAGTTGCCATCAGCAAGCAATCCCAGTGGTCTGAGGATTACACCTAATTGTAAGACAAATCATCATAGCCCTATTAATTAGTATTAAAAAGAGCTGTAAAAGATTGCCATTATTCCATATATCGTGAGTTCTTGCAGCCCTCAATTTGGGAAAAAAACACCAAAATTTGCAAAAAATGGAAAGAAATTATTTAATTTGTAAAATAAGGAAAAATGTGAAAAAAAAACAATAAATCTGATGTTACTTTCAATTATTATTAGTAGTAGTTTGGATGGGTAAACTGGGGGTTGAAACACGGCCCCTCCCATATTATCAGAGGCCACCTTACTGCAGGAGTCTCCATGGTGTAGGCTGCCTTATCACAATGTGGGGATTTGAACTTTGGGTCATGCTCTTATGAATGCATCCCCTTTACCATTACTCCACATTTCCCTGGACATTGCTGTCATTAAATTTGTCAATTTTTGCAGTTTTTTCCCAAATAATTGTCAATCAGAATTTTTCAGGGCCTTGCCAATAAATTGTCAATCAGGATTTTTCTTCAACTTTACTGTGAATAGTAAAAGACCAAAGGCCTCATATCTGCATTGCCAGTAAAGAGGGTTTGCTCTACCAAATTGAGTGTGAGCCCAAAGGCTGGAGTACTTAGATGGATTAAGTATATGTGCCTTTCTTCCTTCAGTGCATTGGCTTCTAGGGTTGTTCCTTAGTCTTTCCTTGATTATTTGCATGTCGTGGACATCTACATGGCTAGATGGTTAAGACTTTTTCTACCACGAAAGCATGCACAATGAATGATAAAGGTGATTTCTCCAATACAGAAACCCTATATGATGCTCTCTTCCAGCCAGGTTATTTAGATAAAATAAAAGTTTCAGCAGCACCTCTTTTCAACCAGACAAGTCCTGGGGAAGCTAAAGTAAATAAGCAAACACCAAGAATTCTAGGTCGAATATGAATGAGAGATCCTGAAAGCCTCCCAAACTCATAGCTTGCCTCATCAGTTATGTCAGGTGTGGGTAAGTTCATAGGGAACCCTCAAACTCTGCTTCATAAATGTAATTTGTTCCACACATGATTTTTGTAGTTCCCATTTCCAATTTAATCCCTTTCCATGTATCATTCTTTTTAATTTACTTTTGCAATCTGAATGCTAACTGAGTTCTTAAGCCCTTTTACTCAAGATCAGCCAACTGCAATGTAAACAATGTACAGCAAAAGTTTAAGATGAAAAACCCTAACTAAAATATTTGTTTTCATCAACTTCAACACCAGTAACATGTCAATATAGACAAGAAAGATGGAATAAATTGCAAGGTATTTTTTATGCCAAGCAACAAGCATATTGCTTTTACCCATGACAACATTTGAAGGAAATTATTACTTGAGATTATATCTACTGCTTGAAAATGTAATAGACTTCACGAGGATCTGATAAATACAAAAGAACACATAGGCATTAGCTCAAACAAATTCAGTCCTTTGGGGATTATATTCTAAGCTAAGTCAATGAACTTCTGTCAAAAGTAAAGTCTGAATACAACGTTAGTGCTTTTTTTGGACAATGGAAGTAGTAGTCAATGGCTTCCTAGCCCGAGGCATCATTGAATTGAAAGTAATCAGTGTCCTTCCTAAAAACAAGGTTTTCTCTTCCACCAAAAATTGCTCTTTTTTCTTCTAATCCACAGCATATGGACAAACCTTGAAAACATCAGTCAATAAAGAAGTTGTTCTTTTTATAAAAAAATTCAAGAACACCAACAGATTAATTATAACACATCCTGCTCCTTCTAAGGTCCGAGGTGTAGACCAATTGGTTCGACCAAACCCCATAAGGGGGCGTTGGTCCAAGGTTCAAATCTCGGGCCTCATCGAACTGAACGCTTGTCCCTTTCCTGGTACTTTCAGCGATGTAAAAGGTTTTAAATGATTGTGGCATGGTGGTTATAGGGGCGGACTGCGCGAAGAACTGTGTGGCGGCTTCCGGGGCGGACAGCGCAGAATACTGTGGCGGCCATAAAAGCTGGACAGCCTGCCCGGATTCGTGGCGGCTACCGATTCCACCATGTAAATTCAAAAAAAGATAAAATAAAAAAATTATAACACATCAGAATGTTAACAGGTTTGCATCTGAGCTGCAAGCTTACTACAGTGGTAAGGGCTTTGGCCTCTCTTTGAGAGGTCTAAGATTCAAACCCCACTCAGTATGAGGGGACCGGGACCCCTCATAAAAACATGTGTAAACTCATTGAAAAAAAAACAGGTTTGCATCTGTATGATAATCTGCATTCCATGTCTAATAATAACAACTGGTTGTCAGGTTTTATGCCTCATTTAAGTATTATAAAGTTATAAACATTAAATTATTACATCATTATTAATAAGAAAATGATCAGTATTAAATTTAAGAGTCTTTCATTATTACATCCAGAATACAGAAAGCATCATATTGTGATTCCACTAACCAGCAACAGCCTGAAAATGGCAACCTACGCAAAACTGAGTGGCCCCACAACGCACAAATGCCCCATGGGCTTCCTAACACGTTTGAAGAAACACAAAAATTCTGATATTTTAAATTGCTTAATTGTGACAATAAATATCAAATTATTGCATTTATTTGTTCATTTTGGAAACAAAACATATGGGCTGATTGTTTTCATTGCTTAATTGTGATCATTTCTTCCACAAAGCAACTTTAAACATGAAAAATACTTTTCCCACATTCTACATAAAAATTTGATCTAAAACACAAGATTCTAGTGTATACAGTTCAAACATGGCATATGAAAATACACTCTCTTTACCTTTAATGTATTCTTAACTGGCCTCTCTGCCTTTGGATCAAAAATATTTTGATCATCAGTTTCAGAACCCTTTGGAAGCAAAAAGTCAGGCTTTTTGACATAACCACAGCCTCCATTGGCTCTAAAAAAACCATGAACTAGCCACAGTGGCCTCCCATATCCCTGCAATGTGCAAAGAATCAATTTAAAGATTCTTTTCAACTGTAGTCTGGAAAAAACTTCAGAAAGACAACTCTTTATTATTGAAATTGAAAGATGAAAGAAAAATAACACCATCTAGATGGGGAAAAAGGAAAGATTTTCTCTTTATAACTGTGAGAATTAATGGGATTTTTCAGTTAAAAGGGGAAAATAAAAAGTTGAGGTAAATTGGAAAACTCAAAATGGAATTGAAAACTATGAGACAGACTGACAAATTTTTCAGCCCACCGAAAATTCCTAGAGCTGCATGCCAAAAGAAATGATTATGTTTCTTTATGGTGGCAAACATGGTTTGCACAATTGTATATTCCTACAGAAAATTAACAACTTCAGTACCAAGTAAACAAGTTATACCATCACTCTAACACCAGTATTAAAACAAAAATGAACAAAGTCAAAAGCAAGTTTTAGTATAATTATATTGTGGTCCATTTCAATAATTTGAAGTAGTTAATTTGTATACAACTACACAATGTTTTTCAGTTCCAAGGTCTTTTGCCACGTTGAGGTGTCAAGCTTTTGGTCTGAGGTGGATTAAGGACCTCTGAGGTATTGTCTGTGTCAGAAGATTCTATTGATCAATAAGAGGCAGCAGCAGAGGATGTTCAAAAATGTAAGACTTGATCACTTCTCCGTCTGGATTGTTAAGTGGTTAGGCTTGGGCAAATCATCTATGGCTAGAAGATTCTATAGACAAATAACAGTCAATGGTAGAGGTGATTCAAAACTGTAATCTCGACACCTGGATGGTTCTATGGCTAGTTTGGGTAAACTGGGACCTAATAAATCTGTGCCTTCAAGCATATCTGTCAGTATGAGGATTGTTCATCAGGAAACCAAATTGCCTCTATTCAAGTTTTGATCCAACAATGAAAGGAAATACTGTGAAGCATTAATGGAGAACAATGGACTATGAATAGTTTCAACTGTGAGGATTTCCAAAATAGAGTTTTTTTATTAATTCTCAATATTTTTTAATTGTATATATATCAAATTTATATCCTTCTTTGGCAATGCTAAAAGAACAAGCTCCTTTTATAATGACACTTACAAATAAAACATGATAATGTTTTTTGGGACCTCCTTTCAAAATACATTATTCAGATTTTTGTCAAGTTTAAGAAAAAGACTTGGTGCCCTTACTAAATGACTTATATCCTTAACTTGCAGACAACTTTTAATCTCAATCTGAATACACTACAGTTTTAGAAACTAGAAATACATGTCAATCTAGACTTTTGGATTGTATATCTCAACTATGCAATCTGCTCTTATTTACGCCTTGAAAAGAGACGAGATGAAGTAATCCAAGACAAGGATAATGTCACCTTCTTGTTCCCCCTTCTCGGCCTGGGGTGGGAATTTAAAATATGTGTTTGTTGAGCTGAATTTCAAGACCTTTTAGGATATATTTTATGGTCATCAAGTTGATCCATGTGATTGACTACAGTCCATGGGTTATAAACTTATGGTGTCTTGAGATTAGTGTTTCCATGATATGGGGTTTTTATAAATACGCTAGCATGCACCCAACCATGACATAGTTTTTGTTCTCCTTGATTCATACTAGTGTCATACATACCTCTACAGTGTCTCTCAACGCAGCTCTGTGTGATCCCTTGCTTGCTTATCATGCAGAAATTTAACATATTGCTAGAGGCAATAGTTAATATTGAGAACTCGTTAGAGGACAGAGTTAAGGAACCAAGAATTTTATTTTTTTTAAATCTTTTATATGATCAAATAGATATCAAAAAGAATCTATTGATGCAATCAATTCATCCCCCTCCAATTGCTTATATGAGGTTGAAATGGCCTGCACCCATATTACATCATTTACACATTATAGCATATTTCCACAGACCATATTATCACAGGCCACTTTATCATGTATGTGTCCATCAAATGCAGGGATTTGAACTTGCGTTGTGCTTATACAATTGCATCCCATTTACCATTTCTCCAAAATGCTTCAGACTTGATTCAATCAAGCTTTATGATAATCACTTAATTGATATAAATGGTATGAAGGACTCTTGCTTAACATTCTACAATCATTTTAGAAGCCAGATAATCTTGTGCAAAAGCTTAATAGGTTGGCACAATCATTAGATAGTTGAAACTTCTTCCTTCAGCTTGAATTGCATTTGTTCCCACACAATGCCATTTGAACAGTTCAAGTTGCGAAAGGCTAGCTTGGTATAATGATTGGCACCTCGTCCTTTATCCGCATGAGTTTTCCCTAGTAACATAAACTTCGAAGAAAATTGTGTCTAAGACTGAAATCAGTTTTTTAATCCTTTATTTCAGAGAATGGGATTAAAATTGAACTTCACTTAAAAAATATTGAATTGGTAATAAATGAATAATCTTTTACATTGAAGCTTTAAGTGGTAGAAACTTGGGTCCTGACATATATAGAGGACTAGTAAAATCAATCGTTATCGAGGCCACCAGATTGAGTTTCACAACTGAAGATCCATCCGCTCTGTGTTATACAACATATTTCAATGATGAATTGCAGAATTAACAAAGCATATACTTCTGAAATAATATTTAAAACCTAGAATGCATTTATGGAGGGAAGGTGTAATCTTAAGAAGTTTATAACCAAAATGGATGACAGTGAAACCAAAGGCTTCTAGTCAAGAGGTCATTATGCTCTTAAAAGACTTTGAAAAACATATGACAGTGTCTTTCCCACCCACCCTATCCCATGTTGGCTTTCAGGGAGGAGTCAGCCCTATCTTTTACGATATTCAACATTTAATATGAAGCCATCCAACTCAGCATACCTTCATCCTTCATTGGACCTCAAGTTCATTCTTTGCAAAAGGTCATTGAGACACAACAAATATTCACTTTCACATGGTGGCCATACATGCCAAGTTGTAAACCTACATTGTTATTATGAAATGCCCTATAACTCTCTGCGATAACATAGTGCAATTAACAAAACTTATGCTAGAGTTGAGTAGTAAGTTGTCGAATCCATAGATGCCCTACATTTTGGTTCATCTTTAAATAGAATGGTGAATAGACTTTCCTAAGATGATTCTGTGATGGTGGAGGTAAATGAAATTTTGGCCGATACTCATTCCATTTTGAAATGCTTCATTAGACAAGGTTGCCTATAACTCTGGCTCCATTTGTCAAAGCTGCAGACAAAATGTTTTGCCATTTAAGATCCTTCTACTATACTGGACATAACATTTTGACTGATTCATTTCCTTAGGAGCACTCCATTAGACAAGGCTCACAAAGCTCCAACCTTAATTGTCGAAGTTGACAACTGTATCATAAACAGATTCACCTGGAGAACTGAACAGATTTCGTTTGGAGCACTCTCTTAGACAAAGCTTCCCCATAACCCTGGCCTTCTTTTTCAAAGTTGCAAAACCAATGCTTTATCATTTAAGAGCTGTTGACTTAGTCCTTATTGTGAAGGGATTACACTCACCCAATAGGTCTGAGCAAACTGAATTGCAATTGTTCAACAACAGAACTCTAATACCTACTTCTAAACTAGTACCTTGCACAATTTAAAGGCTACCCCATATATTTATTTTGAAGCCTCTGCATCTAGAATGGGTGGATGGGTGGTCCAAACCCATCGCAATAGGATGGAATGAGTCACCCATGAATCGCTTATAAACGTATTGGCAACGGGTGATTGAGGCACGATAGTGAGGCATGGATATTTACCTTTTCATTTTGAACCTCCTTAAATGACATAGATTTGGATTATGGAAAGGTTAATATCATCAGAATTACCATGATATAACACACACTATGATAATCTTTGCCATCATGTTTGGACAAATTCTTAGACAAAGTACATTTCGTATCCATCAAGGGAGATGCCACAACATACATTTTCTAGGATAGAAAGACTTACAGGATTACAAGCTATGAAGTATAAACAAAGAACACTGTTAAGAAGACTGGGAAATAAAAAACAATAAGGATGCCGCATAAAAACTCGCTAATTATTAAACATATAAAATCCCTTTTCAAAACCATATAAGTAAAACTTTTGGTTAAGATATTTAATGAAATTAGAAAGATAAGTTACAAAGGCTAGAATCAAAATATAGTTTGCTAGGGCATCATCCACAAAAAAGCTTTTGTTAATCGGAGCTAAGCTCTCTTAATAATTAAATAAGTTTTAGTTAAGATATTTCTAGTTCTTGACTTTTAATAAACGGTAGGTAGTAATCCATGATCTACTATGTGATGATTTTTTTTTTTTATTTGAAGGGGGGGTGCTGCTTAATAAATAGACACAATTTCCAAAAACGTCAAACATACCCACACATATTACCTTCCAATACCTAGAATCATAGTATATATGTCTGGGTGGAACATTCAATCTGAAATTCCTTCTAAATAAGACCATTAGTCTGAAACTTTGGATGCTGTCGTACCAAAGCATCCATGCAGGCTGCATTTTCTTTACCGTGAAATATTCTCATAAATCAAAATACTGCGATTGAACTCCGTATTTAGTTTGTGTTTCGAGTGTATTAGCAGACATCATAACCATGTAAGTAAAGAAAACAGATCATGTGACATATCCATGCATTTTCTAATAAAAATGATATAAGATGAATAGACAGAAATGGTATTAAACTCAAGAACCTGCCACATCTCTGAAAATCTATGCTCTAGAACAAGACAAAAAACAGCAGGCTCAGGCAGAAACGAAAAAACTGATCACAAACCCAGCAACAGGTGTATTTATTCCATTTAAAGTCACCAGCAGCTCACCCAAAAAATCATAATTGAAAGGCATGCATACCTGCATATTTAAGGCTACCATCTGAGCTCCATGAATCCAAGCAATCAAAGGGTTATAATTCGAGGAAGTAATCCGAGTACCCTTTGGATATACTCTCAAGAAGTTCTTCTGGGTGAATCTAGAATTTGTTCATAACAAATTACCAATCAAATATCTCAATATCAACAAGAAACAATTGCAGAAAATTTTAAAATAGAAGAAAGAAAGAAACTTTACTAATGGCCATGAGTAACTCAAGAAGGTCAATGGGACTCAGATTGTACACTTGGTTAGAGTAGCATAGGGGAATCTAGATGTAGTGCTCCAGAGAATACAAAATGACAAAGTACATAAAGTATACAAGAAAACAAACTCCAATCCAGATATAGAATACAAAAAAATTTCAGGAGTTACCTAACCAGATGTTTTGAATGAGAACTTGCAACCTTTTCAAGTTGTGGCTCACTTAAACTAAGACGTTTGACCTCCTGCTTTTCATCCACTGAAAGGGCAGCTTTCAATGATTCTCCTTTTGGTTTCCCTGCTCTAATGGTTATGAGGCGCTTATACTCAGGTGCTGCATCTTTATCTGTGTTTCGTTGAATAGATCCTTCGTCATCATCAGAATCCTCTGCAATTGATCCAGTAGCATATGAATTCTGCCAGTATACAACTTCAAGATCTTAGAATATGGCACTAAGCAAAAGGAGGACTTTATCAATGACTGAGAATAATATAGACAACAAGTAGCAGGCACAAAAATAGCTGAAGGAATCTGAGGTTGAATAAGTTTTATCACCTTTCCTTCATTTGCCACATCCGCCCCATACTCTGGGATCTCATCACCCCATGGTTCTTCATCAGGTGTTTTCATTTTTAGCTTCTCCTCATTTTCCTCAACTTCAGCAGGTTTACTTTCTAAATACTCTTTTGGAGGTTTAGTTGAGATGAGTATGCGTCCTTTCAAGGATTCTGGTGTAGGGAATTCTTCCATGATTTCTGAATCTGGGTAATACAGCAATTCCCCAAAGGTTTGGGTGATCATCTGGCATTTGAATTTATTAAACAAATTAGATGAAAGGACAACTGCACTTGCTATGGCTGATGATAAAATAGAGACCAAAGGAGAAATATCTTAAGAATGAAATTAGTGACTTACTGTTGCTGCTTTGGCTTGAAGATCTCGGGTAAGATGATCCTCCAATGTTATGATGACAGGATACTGGGACACGACAAAGGCATGCATTTTAATTGACTCGAGACATTTGATGAACTCTACAGGAGCAGTCAAAGTCCTGCACTAGAAAGCATCTCATCTCAGCAACAAGAGTTCAAAATGGCATTATCCTCCAACAGAGTACAGAACTGCAGTCCAACTCATCAAAATTATGACTATCTGAAATGTACTGCAATGCAAGAGAGAATTTACTGGAATAAATGAGACAATTCATAATGTTGTTATGGTGTCAAGAATGCATTAAGTGGTGATTAGTTATAGTGGAGGTTCTTTTAGGCTTGGATCAAGGAAAAATGTATATCAAGAATATTCAACATCATCAAATATTTGTCTAAATTAACTTGATATTTCAACAGTACTTATCAGAGATTATCACTTCACTATGAATAAAAAAAATTCTTTAATGAATAAAAAATAAAAACTCATTATAAGCCTAAAAATAAACTCTATTTTTTATACCCAGTAAAAATCAGCAACATGTGCAACCAATTGAAAGTTCATACCTTCCATGAAGAACAAGTATGTCATCTTTTGATGAATTTGGCCAAATATCCAACTCAATGACCCGTACACCTCTCTTAAGCGCGTTGATGATAGGCACATCACTACAGTCACTGCTCAGCTGATTACCAGTTAAATAGGAATTGTGACCAGTATATATGAAGTAGTGAGACAATGGTGCTGTCATATCATGGTGGACCTACATTAGTCATCAATGCAGTCAATGCACCACAGATAATCAACCACTGAAATGAATTTACTAAATTGCTATACATTGAATTATATACTTGGGCATTTTACCAAATTTTCAGAAAATAAATATAACTTGATATATACATGTACATAAGTCTGAGCTTTTACTAGTCACACTTTAAAAACTATGGATCTCAAGAAAATTTCCTTAATATGTACCTCTATACGCTTAATGACATCCTAAATTCAGTAACCTTCTTATCATACTGCTACGTTTTCATATAATCTGGGGGGCACGATTTTTACCAAAACTAAACTTGCTGATGCTTCAATAGTCAAACTCAACTCAGATGGAGAATGAATCAAATTGACCCACTGTTAACTATGTGGATTGCAATACTATATTAACTCTTTGTACGATGTTCCCAATCACCAACATTGATCAGATGCATACTTGTATGCTAAACATAGTCACAAGATTTGGCTAAACCTCAAGGAATTTTACCTAACCTTGAATATTTTGGAGGAATGAACCTGCCAACGTCCACATTGAGCATGATGTCAGCCTTCACTTTTGCTACATAAACTCACTTTGCCAACCCATACTAATGATGTCCATCATTTTCGAACCCTAATTAATCTGCGTGATTTGAGAATCATGACAAACAAAAACAAATTTGGATTCAAATCACGACAGTAGTAGTGCAGATCCATTTCAGCAGGAATTCTTGATAATGAATTACACTATCAAATGGCATTAGCTCAACCGGTTAGATTAGTCGACTTTCAAGAAGGAGACCAAGGTTCATTTCTTGCCAAATGATACATGTATAATTGCCAAGTTGTTGTAATACCACTATGTGGTCATGATGTAATATGGGTGGGGCCCGTTTCAATCCAATATAACCCATTGAATAAAGATAATGAAATAGATCATATACACAGTTTTTGCTTTTTTTACATTATAACTTTAGAGCCTCAAGCACTTGGGGGCTACACTATGGAGTAAAGATAATGAAATCGATCATATACACAGTTTTTGCTTTTTTTACATTATAACTTTAGAGCCTCAAGCACTTGGGGCCTACACTTTGGAGAACTTAGACTCGAACCTGGGCAATTTTCAAATATTATATGATGCTATAATGTTTCAAAATATTACCACCTGATGTGAATATCAAAGGAGGAAATATCTCTTTTGTATCACTGTTTATAAGTTGCTTCTGAGATTGTATATAATTTGACATGCCATATAGCTTCAAATTTTTCTGAACCTTCTTAATATTCCAAACTTTGGAGAACCCTTCCCTTTCTTGAAAGCTTTTCAAACCTTGCGACTGTGCTTGTATGCTATTAGGCATGCAGAATCAATTTTACAGTCCAAACCTTTTCCCTTAAAGACAACAGGATCAACTTCTACAGTGCAAACTTTTTCCCTCAAAGACAACAGGATCAATTTTTACAGTGCAAATTTTTTCCCAGACAACAGCATCAACTTTTAGAGTGCAAACTTTTTTCCTCAAAGAAAATACTGAAAATGAACCTCCTCACATTTGTTTACAGTTTTCTCTCTTTACTAAATCAGAAGCATCGTTAAAAAAGTGACTAATATTTGCATCACGGGTATGACTGACCACAAAACCTCTACACACAAAAGTTTTGGACATCACTTTCTGATTGATTAATATAATTTTTCCCTTAAAGACAACGGGATCAACTTCTACAGTGCACACTTTTTCCCTCAAAGACAACGGGATCAATTTTTACAGTGCAAGCTTTTTCCCAGACAACAGGATCTACTTTTAGAGTGCAACCTTTTTTCCTCAAAGAAAACACTGAGAATGAACCTCCTCACATTTGTTTACAGTTATCTCTCTTTACTAAATCAGAAGCATCGTTAAAAAGGTGACTAATATTTGCATCACGGGTATGACTGACCACAAAGCCTCTACACACAAAAGTTTTGGACATCATGTTTCTGATTGATTAATATAATTTGGACAGACACAAAATATAAATCCAAGATACTGCAGTGTGATCAGAGTACAAAAACAACAATAGAAGCTGTTAACCAGATGATAACGAGGCACTTATGCAAAGGATTTTGAGCTGGCCAAACAGCTTTTATAGCCTGATTAATGCGCAACAGAAAATGCAAACACAGACTAAATCTGCGATAGATCAGATTCAAAATATTCAGTTTTATGTTAAACCCAAAGGATATCTGGCTTGATAATATGTTTCCTGCAGTAATATAGGGTTTTAAACATTAAAGAACTACAATATATCAATTTAAGTCTTAAAAATCAAGACAAAACACACACACGTAGTTTTATTTAATTTAAAAAAAAAAAAAAAAAATCAATCATTAGCAATAATACAAGCGCCCATTTCAATTAAAAGTAACACTCACATAATTGAACTATTTGGGATGCCGGGTCAGCAGATTTTGATATGGCTTAAGAGTGTACTTACTTCAGAACTTCCGAGCCTTTGTTATCAAAAGACTTTATTAAAGCAATTTTCACAAAAGAACCCCTATAAATCCTTTCCATTAAATGATTACTAAAATCATTACACTTAATACAAGCACCCGTTTCAATCCGAATTAATACGAATATGACTGACCTATTTGGCTTGTAGGGGTCTGCAGATTTTCAACATTAATCTCTAATAAATATAAGCATCATACTCAATTTAGGAAAGAATTTTAAATAAATAAATAACAGCATGACTTGACTATACCTCATTAGATTTTTGATCAAAAATAAGATCATCATTTGATTTTAGAGCAGAATTAAGATCACCATTGAAGAGATAACGAAAGTAAACTTCAAGGTTGAGCCCCTGCTTGTGAACGCCTAAATATGATCGTGACCTAAGAGCATCCATGGCCCTCTGGGCATCCACGTCGGCCTCACCCTGAACTTCAACAAGGAATTTTTGTAGATGGTGAACACCCATCACACCTTTTTCACAATATTTCTGAAACAAGTCCTTCACTTCCCTGGGAGGCTCATTGGACCCTGTTCTGAACCTCCTCCTGAAACATCCACAGACTTTGTATGCTTCCTCTCTATCCATTTAACAAATCAGAATACACTATCCAGCAATGAAGTTATTTAGGCATCACTGCATGTATTCATTCCTGGCTAACATCCAAAGTCCAGACTACCCATTATATTGAACATGCATAGAACTCCATTCTTGTTGGAGTCCTCACGCTCAATTTTAAATGCTACACAGGCCAAACGTTCTTTTAATACTCTCTTTAAATGAGAACATTTAATTGAGTTCACCAGCACCCAAAACATGCATAATTCCAATCGCTAATTATGGCCACAGAAATACGAATAAAAAGACTATAACTACAATTAGTTACTTAAAACAACGAGTAGGTTATATAAAATTAGATCAAAATAGGTAGGGTTGACCATTTAGGCACGACCATTTACAACATGCTTACGCAGTGTTGATTGCTGCAGATGCTTGCATTAATATATTGCGAATTTTGAACGGGAAAAACATGTACCGCTGGCTATTTATTGCAGTGTTGACTGCTGCAGATGCTTGCATTAATATATTGCGAACTTTGAACGGGAAAAGCATGTACCGCTGGCTATTTATTAAAGGTGACGTATGTTTTGTTGGTTGCTTAAAAACCTTTATAATATCTAATCATTTTATATAAAGATGATTTTAATAGGATATTTTACCATGTATACGTGTAGATAAACATGCTATGTATTTATTCTGGATAACTATTAAAGAATTCACGTTACAGCGCATAAATTTTGTAGTTGACCCTCTCGATTGAAAATTAAAATTGTTAAGAATATGAATAGAAATAGGAATGCAATTGGGTGGGGATGTTCATGGACAAACTCCCTAACATTATTATTACAAAATACCATCCTACACTGCCGAGGAGGAAGACCACTAGCCAAATAGACAACGTAACATAGACATTCCCAATATCTAACGTAATCCCAACGTCCTTATTGCCACGTATAACCTTTAAGACAATATTAATATATAATTATAATAATTAATATAGTGTCGAAAACGGCGTCCATTACTTTGTGCCAAATATCACTGTTTTTAAAAGAATAAGATTTACGATAATAACATTTCATCTGACGGACGAATGAAACGCAAATGGCAATTGACGGACGAAATTTAGATTATCCGCGGAGAGGAAGCGGAAAAGCCTTCAAAACGAGGCTGTGCCGTCCAGAAAATTGCGCTTTCGAAGGCGCAAACACGTGTTCCGCGTTTTCCTCGTAGACTTCAATCCGTCCTTCAAACTTCTCCGATGAAATTGACGACGCCATTTTATTTATAATAATAAAGCAACACTTGTTGCCGGAGTAATAGAGGAAATAGTCTAAAAATATTAAAGTGGGTAAAAGGAATTCCATAAGAAGAATATGCCACTTCATCAATTACGATGAAAGGTGTACACCTTATACACTTCACATATAAATTAAAAACCTAATAAGATTTAAATCTAAAAATTTATTTAAAACATTTAAATTAAAATTAAAAAATAAGATTGATTAAACATTTTTAGTGTAACTTAAATATTTATATAATTTTATTTTTTCAACATAGAACATTCAGTTGGATAGTATGAGGCAGTCAACTGACAGCCACTTAACTAATAGTCAATAGCTACCATTCAACTATCTTTTTCTGAATATGCAGAGATTTGAACCTTAAACCTCTTAAAAAATCAAAACCCTAATAACTACACCGTTTTTACAAAGAACCCAAACTTATTTTTATTTGCACTATCAAATTTTTAATAAGAAGAAAAGACAAGCTTAGTTGAGGAAGAAGAAGGCAAAGAATGGCATTGGATTTAAATTATAGTAATTCTGTAGATCTATTTTAGTAGGATATTGATATTATTGAAATTTTTGATTTTTTTTTTTTTTTTCTTTTAATTTACATGGCTGCTACGAATTCCGGTAGGTTGTTCAGTTTTTTATGGCTGCCACAGTATTTTGACCTGTCCACCCCAGAAGTCACTACATAGATCTTCGTGCAATCCGTCCTATAACCACTATACCACAATCATTTTAAACCTTTTACGTCGCTAAAAACACCAGGAAAAGACAAGTGTTTAGTCCGGCGAGGCTCGAGATTTAAACCTTGGACCTCCGCCCCCTTATGAGGTTTGGATGAACCAATTGGTCTACACCTCGAACCTGAAATTCTTGATATTAAATGAATTAACTGTAATATTTTTTTTAAAGAAAGAGATCAAAATTAAAATATACGTCAAATCCATTTCAATCTTATATATAACTTTGAAATAAATCATACAAAGTTTTTATTTTTTTAACCTTGGAGCCTCAAACACTTGGAGCCTAGGGGCCTACACTATGGAGTAAAGATAATGAAATAGATCATATACACAGTTTTTGCTTTTTTTTTTACATTATAACTTTAGAGCCTCAAGCACTTGGGGGCCTACAAGCACTTGGGGGCCTACACTATGGAGTAAAGATAATGAAATAGATCATATACACAGTTTTTGCTTGTTTTACATTATAACTTTAGAGTATGGAGAACTGAGACTTATTAACTTTAGATCCTCAAGCACTTGGGGCCTACACTATGGAGAACTGGGACTTATAACTTTAGAGCCTCAAGCACTTGGGGCCTACACTATGGAGAACTGGGACTTATAAAGTGACTTATAACTTTAGAGCCTCAAGCACTTGAACCTGGGCCTACACTATGGAGAACTGAGACTTGAACCTGGGCAATTTTAAAATATTATATGATGCTATAATGTTTCAAAATATTACCACCTGATGTGAATATCGAAGGAGGAAATATCTCTTTTGTAACACTATTTATGGGTTGCTTCTGAGATTGTTTATAATTTGAAATGCCATATAGCTTCAAATTTTTCTGAACATTCTTAAAATTCCAAACGTTGGTGAACCCTTCCCTTTCTTGAAAGCTTTTCAAACCTTGCGACTGTGCTCATATGCTATTAGGCATGCAGATTCAATTTTACAGTCCAAAATTTTTCCCTCAAAGACAATAGGATCAACTTCTACAGTGCAAACTTTTTCCCTCAAAGACAACGGCATCAATTTTTACAGTGCAAACTTTTTCCCAGACAACAATATCAACTTTTAGAGTGCAAACTTTTTTCCTCACTGAAAACACTGAAAATGAACCTCCTCACATTTGTTTACAGTTATCTCTCTTTACTAAATCAGAAGCATCGTTAAAAAAGTGACTAATATTTGCATCACAGGTATGACTGACCACAAAGCCTCTACACTCAAAAGTTTGGGACATCATGTTTCTGATTGATTTATAAAATTTGGACAGACACAAAATATAAATCCAAGATACTGCAGTGTGATCAGAGTACAGAATAACAATAGAAGCTGTTAACCCGATGATAAAGAGGCACTTATGCAAAGGATTTTGAGCTGGCCAAACAGCTTTTGTAGCCTGATTAACGAGCAAAAGAAAATGCAGACACAGACTAAATCTGCTATAGATCAGCTTTAAAATGTTCAGTTTTATGTTAAATCCAAAGTATATCTGGCTTGATAATATGTTTCCTGCAGTAATATTTGGTTTTAAACTTCAAAGAACTACACTATATCAATTTGTCTTAAAAATCAATCATTAGCAATAATACAAGCGCCCATTTCAATTAAAAGTAACACTAACATAACTAAACTATTTGGGATGCGGGGTCAGCAGATTTTGATATGGCTTGAGAGTGTGTACTTACTTCAGAACTTCGGAGCTTTTGTTATCAAAAAGCTTTATTAAACCAATTTTCACAAAAGAACCCCTATAAATCCTTTCAATAAATGATTACTAAAATCATTACACTAAATTCAAGCACCCGTTTCAATCCGAAGTAATACGAATATGACTGACCTATTCGGCTTGGAGGGGTCTGGAGATTTTCAACATTAATCTCTAATAAACAAAAGCATCATTGTCAATTTAGGAAAGAATTTTAAATAAATAAATACCAGCACGACTTGACTTTACCTCATTAGATTTTTGAACAAAAATAAGATCAACATTTGATTTTAGAGCAGAATTAAGATCATCATTGAAGAGATAACGAAAGTAAGCTTCAAGGTTGAGCCCCTGCTTGGGAACGCCTAAATATGGGCGTGATCCAAGAACATCCATGGCCTTCTGGGCATCCACGTCGGCCTCACCCTGAACTTCAACAAGGAATTTTTGTAGATGGTGAACACCCATCACACCTTTTTCACAATATTTCTGAAACAAGTTCTTTACTTCGCTGGGAGGCTCATTGGACTCTGTTCTGAACCTCCTTTTAAAACATCCACAGACTGTGTATGCTTCTACGCTATCCATTGAACAAATCAGAATACACTATCTAACAATGAAGTTATTTAGGCATCAATGCTTAATTTGCATCACTGCGCGTATTCATTCCTGGCTAACATCCAAAGTCCAGACTACCCATTATATTGAACATGCATAAAACTCCACACTTGTTGGAGTCATGTGCCCTGTCCACACATAAACGCTCAATTTAAAATGCTACACAGGCTAAACGTTCCTTTAATACTCTCTTTAAATGAGAACATTTAATTGAGTTCACCTGCACCCAAAACATGCATAATTCCAATCGCTAATTACGGCCACAGAAACTGTTAAAAAACACGATTAAAAAGATCATAACTACAATTAGTTACTTAAAACGATGAGTAGGTTATATAAAACTATATCAAAACAGGCACAGTTGAACATTTAGGCACGACCATTTACAACGTGCTTACGCAATGTTGATTGGTGCAAGATGCTTGCATTAACATATTGCGAATTTTTAACGGAAAAACATGTAGCTCTGACAATTTTTTTTATTTTGTTTATTTGATTAGTCTCGAAAACTTTAGAATATGTTTAAAGTTTGATATATCTATCTTACCAAAGCTAAATTTATTAATACACAAAAGTTATTTTAATTGCAACATTTAATTGAGTTCACTACATGGATAATTCCAATCGCTAATTACGGCCGCAGAAACTGTTAAACAATACGATTAAAAGATTATAACTACAACTAGTTACTTAAAACAACGAGTAGGTTATATAAAATTATATCAGAAGAGGCTGACCATTTAGGCACGACCATTCACAACGTGCTTACGCAATGTTGATTGCGGCAGATGCTTGCATTAATATATTGCGAATTTTGAGCGGGAAAACATGTAGGGTTGATTTTTTATTTTTTTATTTATTTTTTATTTTTTAAATTTGGTTAATTTTTGTGATATGTTTAAGGTTTGATTTTTTTATACATAGAGGAGTTAGTTACAGCCACACTAATTTTAGTAATTACAAGCCACGGACTGCTCCTAACAATTCCAGCATGTTGTTGTTGAGTCGATTTGGTGTTAGGGAAAACCACCAATCGCTGGGGATTGGGATTTTTCATTCAAACTACAGGGACTGCTGTTGAGTCGATTTGGTGTTAGGGAAAACCACCAATCGCTGGGGATTGGGATTTTTCATTCAAACTACAGGGACTGCTCCTAACAAGCCTATTCCAACTCGTCGTTGTTGAGCCGACGTGGCGTTAAGGAAAACCACTAGTCGCTTGGGATTAGGATTTGTATTGTTATTGTTGATTTGGCATGTACTCAGAGGATTCGACGTGACGTTAAGGAAAACCACCAGTCGCTCGGGATTGTGATTTGTATTGTCATTGTCGATCTGGCATGCAGTCAGAGGATTCAGAGACTACTACCTTTACAAATTGGCACCCCCAAAGTTTGAACCCAGGTCTCTTGGGATTGGGATTTGTACTGTTATTGTTGATTTGGCATGTACTCAAAGGATTCGACGTGACGTTAAGGAAAACCACCAGTCGCTCGGGATTGAGATTTGTACTGTCATTGTCGATCTGGCATGCAGTCAGAGGATTCAGAGACTACTACCTTACAAATTGACACCCCCAAAGTTTGAACCCAGGTCTCTTCTTGGGAAGTGCTTGGCCAGGCAAGCAACTACCAATCCACCTAACCCTTAAGGGCTAAAAGGGCTTATAGTAACCACTGTAATTTGAACCGAAGTTAAATGGACCCGCAGTACATCATAAACTTCAATTGGTTGCCTCACACCAACTCAGCTACTCACTCACCCTTAAGGTTTGGTATTCTTATCTCACCATAACCTCTCATAAAAGGTAGAGCTGAGCTTATCCCACCATAACCTTTCATAGAGGGAGAATTGAACTTATCAATAGGCAATTTAACACACACCCCATATCCTCGTTTGAACTTTAAACTTCCCAAAAAAAAAATCACATATCAAATATGTTTTTAGTTAATTAAAAACTTCTATAATATCTAATTTACTAAATAAAAATGACTTTAAAAAAACCTTAGATTATATTACTGTTTACATTTAGATACACATCTATAACATCTAATCTACTAGATAAAGATGATTATAACATCTAATCCCCTTCTGATTTTAATGGAACCTTACCTATGTTACCATGCTATGTATTTATTCTGGGCAACTATTAATAAATTCACGTTACAGCGCAAAACATTTTGTAGTTGACCCTCTCGATTGAAAAATTAAATTCGTTTTTTTGTTACATACTTGGTTATAGTCATTATTTAAGGACTGTAACCACCAAACTTATCTGTCTCTTTAATTGTTGATCTTATCTGTCTCTTTAATTGTTGACCCGGCGTGAGATGGGGATTGCTGGTTTGCGTCATTGGTCTGGCACGCACTCAAAGGATTCAGAATAGACTAATTTCTTTGCAAAATGGCACCACCTAAACTAACACTTACCAATCCACTAACCCTTAAAACTAAAAAAATTAAATTGGTTAAATTTGACCCTCACTAGAGCAGCAGTTGACCCTCTCGATTGAAAAATTAAATTTGTTAAGAATATGAATGGAAATAGGAATGCACTTGGGTGGACTGTTCGTGGACAAACTCGAACGTTTTACTCGTAAGAATGCCACTTATATAAATTAATTAATTAAAAAAATTTACCACTAAGCGAAATAAACAACGTGATATAGACATTCCCAATATCCAACGTAATCCCAACGTCGTTATTGCCGAAGATAATCTTAAAACAATATCAATATATAATTATAAAAATTAATATAGTGTCCAGTACTGCGTACATTATTCTGTTCCAATATTTCTTTTTATAAAAAATAATTTCATAAAAAATTATTAACCTATACCAACACTTCCTATTTAAAGAAAAATGTTTACGATAATAACATTTCATCTGAAGGACGGAATGGGAAGCACATCACAATAGATGGCGAAATTTAGTTTATCCGCGCAGAAGACACTTTCAATATCACTGCTTTTTAAAGAAAAATCTTTACGATAATAACATTTCATCGGACGGACGGAATGAGAAGCACATCGCAATTGATGGTGAAATTTAGCTTATCCGCGCAGAGGAAAGGGTAAAAGCCTTCAAAACGAGGCCATGCCGTCGAGGAAATTTGCCGGCTCGCGCTTTCGAAGGCGTAAAAATGTGCTGCGCGTTTTCCTCGTAGACTTGCCCCTTCTTGAAACTTCAACGAGAACGAGAAAACGATGAAATTAACGATGCCATTTTTTATATAATAATAAAGCAACACTTGCTGCCGGAGTAATAGAGGAAATAGTCTAAAAAAATATTAAAGTGGGTGAAAGGAATTTCATAGAAAAAATATTAAAGTGGGTGAAAGGAATTTCATAGAAAAAATATTAAAGTGGGTGAAAGGAATTTCAGAATATGCCACTTCACCAATTATGTGATGGAAGAGGAAATACTCTAAAAAAAAATTTAAAGGGGTGAAAAGAATTTTATAGGAAGAATATGCCACTTCACTAATTATATGATGATGGAAGGTGTGCCTAGTTTAGTTATTAAGTTCAAGTTAGTTCTCAATATTTTTAAAGTTTGAAACAAATTTGACATGTTTTAAAATTCGATATATAATAAATATATATATATATATATATATATATATATATATATAGTTTTTATATAAAATTTAAAAATTAAATATATAAAATTAAAATATATTAAAATATTTTTTTAAATATAATATTTTTATAACTTAATGTAAATATAGTAATTTTTTAAAACATGAAAAGATTCTTAAAGGTTAAATCAATATTTTTTTTGAAATATAAATTATAAGTTATCTACCAATTATAATAAAAATTGTTATCATGTATAAAAGAAAGCACTTACACTATTTTATATTATTCTTTAAAAAGTTTAATTTTAGGTTTTCTTATAACTTAAGGTTAAAGGGCAATGTTTTTTTTCTTTTATTTTAGGGTTAAAGAGCAATGTTTTTTTACTTTTATTTTAGGGTTAAAAGCAATGTTTTTTTTTTTCTTTTATTTTGAAGAACTCCTAGATTATTTGAGACAAGGAGCATTTCAAATAGCAGGTGCAGAATAATGAAGCCTCCAAATGGGAGATTTGTTTGTCAATTGCAACTTTGAGAGCTATCCATTCTCTCAAACGATGATAAAGAAATAAAGAAAACAACATCCCCATGAGGTTGAGAATAGATTGAAAATGGTTGCTTTCGATAGTATATGCAAAAAAATTCCAGCTTCCAAATTGCATGTTGCAAGAGGGAGATTGCAGGAGGGTTTGTTCACAACTATTGTGTTTATAGCACTTTTTCTATATTTTTTTCAATAGCTAAAATTTGATTTTAGGGTTTTTGATCGCTTCCTCATTATTTTTTTCAATAGCTAAAATTTAATTTTAGGGTTTTTAATGTTTGTTTTTTCACCCAATTTTTTTTTTTTGCCGAATTTAGGGTTTGTTCGGCGAATTTATTCGATAGGGTTTCAAATTCGACGATTTTCGAATTTCATATAAAAAAATCGACGAATTTGATAACTAAGCTTATATGTTTCACATAAAAATTAAAAATCTAATAAGATTTAAATTTAAAAATTTTGTTCAGAGTAATTTTGGAATTGGTGGGGGATGACGGGGGAGAGACTTTGCTGGTGTGGTCAGATTTTTCTTTTCCATTTATAAGGTGTTCATTCCAACAATTTTATGGAAGCTCTTGCGATTTTCAAGGTTTTGCAGAGGGGGTTTTCTCTTGACTGGTGCAGGAACATCTACGATTCCAACTCTCAAATTTTGGTTAATTTAAACAGCAGAAGGTTGGAGGATGTTAATTGGCGGTTGGCCTATGTGACCATTCAGAGTGTCAAAATTAATGAAGAGTTTGAATTTATCTCCTTTGTGCACATACGAAGGGAATGGAATGGGGTAGCTGATTATTTGACCAAAAGGGCTTCTAAGCTTTCGAGTCTTTGGATTATAGATAATTGGGAGTCTCTGGACTGGGGACTCTCAGCGTCTTTGGAAATTGATCCACAAGGATGTTTAGACTTAATGTGGTTTGTTCTTGTTGTTTTCTTCGGGTTTCGACCCTGTCTGATGGTTTTAACCTGTTTTGTTGTTTATTTGAGTCCTGGTTGGGGGCTTCAGGGCTTCGTTGTACAATGGGATTGCTGATTATTTAGGGAAGCATTAACTAAAGAAATTTTGGAAGGAACTAAGCATGAAAAGGATGCAAACTGAAAATAACATAACAGTTAATCAGTGGTTGGAGTATTCATAACAACTATATCAGCGTAGTAACCAGCAGGAGACACCCCCTACTCTCATTGTCAAGAAAGAACTTTTCACAATTGAAGACATTATTCAAGGGATAAAAAAGTTAGCAACTGGTAAAGCCCGTGACATAGACAATCTTCAAGCAGAGCATATAAAATGGGGGGTAGATATCTTGGCACCGCAAATCAAAGAAATTTTCAATGAGGTCATACAAAATGGCTTCCCTACTAAGTGGACAACTAGCTTGACCATTCCTTTGTTTAAAAGTGGAGATGTAAATAATCCCTCAAACTATCGAACTATCATGATCAACCCTCTCTTTGCAAAGTTGTTTGGGAGTATGATAGAGCGTAGAATCGGCATATGGGCAGAAGAAAAGGGAAAGAGAGCAAAGGGGCAAGTGGGTTTTAGGCCCAAGCACTCAACTATTGATCATTGTATCACGCTCGGACACATAGTGGAAAAAATATGGGACAAAAAAGAGGAGGCTTTTTGCTATTTTGTAGACTTCAAAAAGGCATTTGACACAGTGCCAAGGCAAAAATTATGGAGCAGAATGGAAGAGCTAGAGGTTCCAATTCACTACAGGGCAGCAGTTCACAGACTATATGAGCATGTAAAGGCTAGAATCAAAACACATGAAGGGTTATCTCGAATGTTTTGGTAGTGACATAGGTGTCAAACAAGGTTGCCCTCTATCTCCGACCTTATTTGGGTCTGTACATTGACAAGTTAGAAGAATGGATAAACAAATTTGGGGGAGAGGGTGTGCATTTAGCCAAATATGTGGTAAAACTCCTCATGTATGCGAGATGATGTAATTCTTGTGGCCAAAACGACCAAAGATCTAGAAGATCACCTTCAAGCTCTAGAACTCTTTTGTAAAGAAGTTGGGATGTAGGTGAACACAAGCAAAACAAAAATTATGATTTTTTCAGCAAAAAAGAAGAAGCAACAACTCAAATTTCAATTTGCAGGAGAACCGCTTGATGTAGTAGTAGAATACAAATACCTGGGCATAGACTTTCATGACAAACTTAATTGGAATACATGTAGGACGAAAAGAACTCAAAGTGGCTGGAGAGCACTATATGCACTTCAAAACGAGGTGTAGGAATGTCGAGTTGTGGGACTTGAAGACCACCAAGGTCTTATTTGGCCTACTTGTTACACCGGTTCAGTTATATGGTTGCGAGGTGTGGGCTAGTGGCACAACAAATGCAAAATGGAGGCAAATGGAAAGGATTCAAAAATATCTAATCACAAACTTTCTCAAAATTAAGGCCACAACCCCTTATGAAATTATTCTAGCCGAAACCGGAATGTTCCCTTTAGAAGCAATTGCTATGACCAAGTTGTTATGTTACTTGAAAAAAACGAGAAAACATGACAAATGATAGATGGCCTAGAGCGGCTAGGGACGAAGAGTTGCATAGGCGAAAGAATACGTGGATGAAACAAAATCGGGAAATGGATGAAATGAGGGAAATCAACATAAATGAATGCCCAAATGTCAACAAAGACATAAAAAATTATGTGAATGAAAAGTTCATAAGTGGAATGTGGAAAAATGCAAGCAGGAAAAGACAATATTATATTACAAATTTTAACCACAAGGAAAAAGCGTATATAGGCGCTAAAATCAAGTGGAAGGAAAAAATACTCATTGCTCAGATAAGGACTAGCTCTCATAGGCTTAGATGTGAAACGGGGAGATGGACAACGCCCAAAGAACAATGGGAAGAAAGGATATGTACTTTATGCAGCACAGGGGCGAGAGAGACAGAGGAACACTTCATCTATAAATGCCCGATTTTTTCAGATATCCGTGAAAAATACAAAGAAACACTTGGGAACGAGTTTATTACAGATTTTTTTGAAGACAGTAAAATAAAAAAAGTTGGAGAATTGCTAACACAAATCAACAGGAGAAGGAACAACCTTCTCAAAGATATTAAAGATCATATGATATGATTTGAGTAATTGTACTTCCATATTTGAGGTCCCATAGACCATATTTGGGTCTCGCGGACGTAATTAAAATCTTTCATTTCATTTGACCAAAAGGGCTTCTGAGCTTTCGAGTCCTTGGATTATGGATAATTGGGACAATCTCCCAACTGGGGACTCTCAGCATCTTTGGGAGTTGGTCCACAAAGATGTCCAGACTTAATGTGGTTTGTTCTTGTTTTTTTCTTCGGGTTTCGACCCTATCTGGTGGTTTTAACATGTTTTGTTGTTTATTTGAGTCCTGGTTGGGGGTTTCAGGGTTTTGTTGTACTCTGTAATCTTTCCTTCTTATCAATAAATTTTTATCCCATTATTTAAAAAAGCAAAATCCAAAAATTTCTTTAAATCACTTTTAAAATTAATTAAAAATTTTAATTTAAAAAAATAAAGTTGATTAAAAATTTATTTTTATGTAACTTAAATATTTATATAAACCTTTTTTTAATATTAGAAGCTAAAATGAATTCAACAAGACTCTTACTTTTTAGGACATCAAATTGAGACAACACGCTACTACCACCATCCAATCTATCCACTTTTAAATATGATGTTGTTTGAAACTGGCACCTCTATAAAAGAACAATTAAAACCCTAACCCTCGAAAGACAACCCAAACTAATTTTCATTTAGACTATCAAATTTTTAATCAACACGTAAAAAGACAAGCTACGGTCGACGAAGAGGAGGACGAGGATCAAAATACACGTATGAAATTTATTTAATAAATAACTTTTTTTTGGTTCCATAGATGAATGGATTACAATTATAATTTTTAGTAGCTGTGAACATAGTTGGCAGGTTCAAACTATCAACAAAGGCTTTCAACACACTCACCGTCTAGTTAATGTTAACCCGATGTGAGATGGGGACCGTTGGACACAGGGTTCGCACTGTCTTCGTTGGTCTCATTCAACACGTGGCATGAAAAGGACCGTTGAACAAGCAGAAAATAGATTGTCGTCATCAGTCAAGTGCAACACGAAGAGGAGTCGAATCGAATTGCTGGTTATGCATGGGCACGCCACTGGGATTGGAACCCAGGTCTCAGGTCTCCTTTCGATAAGCGCCTTCGACTTACCAATCCAACTAACGGACTATTAAATAAATAATTAGATGGAAGAAAAAAGGACTAGGTTACTATCGAGGAAGAGGAGGACGAGGACCAAAATAAGCGTATTGAATTTATTAAATAAATAATTAGATAGAAGAAAAAAGATTGAATAAAAGAAAATAAAAAAATTATCAAAATAAGATTATTTAAAAATATATATATTGAACCCTGGAACAGGAGGTAGGGCTCTAAACTAGGGTTTCTGGAACTTCAAAAAATCTAGGGCATCAACTGGATTGCAGAAGTGCTTTCGGGGTACGGTGGATCTAAAGGCTAGATTGGTGCCCCAAGAGGGTCCAATGGGGACTTCTCCGGCTCCTTTTCCAGGGAGTAGCAACTCATACGCAGATTTGTTTAAAGAAAAATCTCCTCCAAAGAACGACGAAGCTCAAAAAACGGCATATAAAATGCTCTTCACGGCTGCTGGGAATAGGTCGACAGACATCATGTGAATGGATGTTTGCCGCAGGCCGAAACCAGAGCCAAAAATTGTCATCGAGCCAAGTATGGTTGAAGAATCAGTCATTTACAGTGCTAATCACGATTTAATCTGCAAGTTCATGGGTATACGTCCTTCCCCGAATTTTTTACACTCTTGGATCCGCCAAAACTGGAGCCTCACGGTGAGTATTCATTGTGGTTTATTAGCAATGGATATTTTATTGTTAGCTTTTCGTCTTTGGCCGATAGAAATAGGGCTTTCGAGTCGAGAAGAAAAATCATGGCCCGAGCAAGGCTATTTGTTCAACCATGGAGAGTGGGATTCGATCCCCGAGTTGAACCTCATCGTCGTCCCAGAGATGGATCCGACTATATGCTCTTCCAATGGAATTCTGGAGTGAGCAGTGTTGGCAAGGATTGGCAATTCTATTGGAAGACATCTGGGTGTTGCCAGAGACACAATTGAAGGGAGCATGGCGGTGTATGCAAGAATATGTGTGGAGATGGATCTCAGCCAGCCTTTGCTAGCAGAGATGGAAATTGAATTGGCAGGACTCTCCTGGATTCAACAACTGGACTATGAGGCCCTACCCTTTAGATGTAGGGTTTGTCACAAACATGGACATTTGGCCCGTTTTTGCCCTAATAATATGAATGCTAAAATGGAGGCCCCTTTAGGAATGCCAAACCCACCTAAAGAGGATAAGGCAACACCCAATAAAGATTCTAATAGCACCAATCAGGGCCAGGAAGCTCAAAGAGAGGGTTTTGAACAACCTAGAAGAAAAAGACGGACAAAGAAAAAAAGAGGGAAAGGAGCAATCCCATCTCAGACCTGCCAATAGGTATGAGATATTTAAGTCACTGGTTGACGAAGAGGAACAATTTATGGAGGGCATGGAGGGTAATAAGGAAAATTCTAATATTCCCGTGCAACTCCCCCTCTCATCTCCTCCCCGTCATACAACCAGTAGTTGAACTCTGTGAGGTATCACAACCAGTGTGTTCAGGGGCTTTAGTAGTGCATAACCAGGAGCAGACAATATCTCAAGATGTAGCATGGGAATAGCAGAGAAGAACAGGGAAAGGCCAACTTTGGGGATAACCTAGGTAGAAAAAAGATCAAAAAACAACAATTCTCAAGGAGTAGGTAGAAGATCCAATAAGGAGTTGCTAGCAGTCCAAGGAGACAAACTGATCACGGGAGGATCGGTGAGGCCAATAGACTCTTATTGCTCCCATGGTAACCAATGATTATACAATCATGGAATGTGAGGGGTTTAAACAGCAGAACCCATCAATATGCTATTCGAAGACTTTTAGAGAATCGTAATACCGATTTTTTGCTTTTACAGGAGACTAAGATGTCATTAGATCTTATGTCCAAAACAATCAACAGAATTTGGAGGGGTGCTGGTCATATGGATGTGGCCGCCCAAGGTGCCTCGTGGGGGATTGTTACTCGTGGAACTCTCTTGAATGGTCTGCAATAGAACATCTTGCCCGGAGGGGTGTTCTCACTTCTCTTTTTAGGAATAATGTCACCGTGGAACATGTTCTAATCACAAACTTTTATGGGTCTCAAAACCTAGATGGTCGTAGGCGGCAAGTGGAAGGTTGTGCATAACATGCGAACCTCAAGGGAAGATCTAGACCTGGATTATAGCGGGGGACTTTAACGCTAAATTATCTTCTAGAGATCGAGAAGGGGGAACACCATTTTTGGACCCAGGGGACCGTTTCATGATTGCCCAAGTCCAGAGCTTTGCACTTAGTGGACATTAAATGTCCCGGCATTAACTACACTTGGACTAATAAAAGGCGGGAGCCACATAGCAAGAAGGTTAAGCTAGATCATTTTTTGGTTTCAGAGGAGGCGTTTGTAAAATGGAATATAAATTTTCAGATTTTAGAAGGCCCAATTTCAGATCACTATCTCATTCTATTGGAAGGCAGGACTAGGATGGGGCAAGATCACAAACCTTTCGTATTTGAGAATTTTTGGCTTCGTAAAGAAGACCTTCGGGAGAAAATTCCACAGTGGTGGGAAGAAGGCCGCCCAGCTTATGGGAGAGCAATGTTCAAAATCCACAAACAACTACAATATGTCAAAACTCAGTTGAAGTATTGGAGGCGTGCTAATAAAACAGACTTCCAAGCCCAAAGAGCTCCATTGGTGGCCAGATGGGATGAGGTCCAAAAATAGTTCAGAGAAGGAGTAATTACAGACTCAGCTCAAAGCTGAGGATGATGCCTCCGCGTACAGCGGTTGAGGACATTGACAACCAGGAGGAGACCTATTGGAAGCAGAGAGCAAGAACCACCTGGTTATTAGAAGGGGACAGAAATACAAAATTCTTTCATCGGATCGCTTGTGCTCGAAGACAGATGAACAAGATGGAGGCCCTTCAAGATGAGAACGGTCATTCCTTTGATACACTTCCAGGTATGCATTCCCATGCTATGGATTATTTTTCTAAGCTTTTTAAGGAAAGTGTGGTACAAGATGTAGAGGCCCAAAATGAAGTTATTTCTGTCATACCTCGTTATTTTCGAGGATGAAAATCAGGCCCTCCTCAAACCCATTGATAGAGATGAATTGAAAACTGTGGTCTTTGGAATGAGCACTGGTAAAACTCCTGGTCCAGACGGCTTCCCAATTGAGTTTTTTCAGGCTTTCTGGGACTACTTAGAGGAAGATGTAATGGCTGTTGTAGAAGAGTCCAGAGAAAATAAGAGAATGCTTAAAGCTATAAACCACACTTTCATTACCTTAATTCCAAAAGGGGAGGAGGGGGTTCATATTTCAGATTATAGGCCTATTGCCTTATGTAATGTGTTGTACAAAATAATCACAAAGGTAATGGCCGAGCGCCTAAAACCTCTTCTTCACAACATTGTCTCCTCCGAGCAAGGGGGTTTTGTTGAGGGACGACAGATTCCTGGATGGGGTGGTTGTGGCCTGAGAAGCAATCCATTCAATGCACACTTCGGGTAATAAAGGGATGTTCATAAAACTGGACATGTCAAAGGCTTATGACAGGGTTGAATGGAGTTTCCCGGCTAAAATGATGGCAGCCTTTGGTTTCTCTCAGGATCTGGATAGAGTGGGTCATGAGCCGTGTCTCTACCCCGACTTACTCCGTGCTAATCAAGGGCCTTCCTTCGCAACCATTTGGAGCTACTCGGGGACTGCGCCATGGGGATCCATGTTCTCCTTATCTTTTTCTCATTTTGGCTGAAGGTCTTGGCAGACTTTTCTTGAGGAGAAGACAACAAGGTAGATTATTGGGTATCGAGGTGGGTGACGAAGTTTTAACGCACCCGCAGCTTGTGGATGACACTCGGTTTGGTGGGAGTGGCCAGCTTCAGGGGAAGCAAGAATGATTAGGGATACTCTTAATGTCTATCTCGGGGCTACTCAACAGGTCATTAATGACAAGAAATCCAAAGTGGTTTTTTTTAACTGGAGCAAAGGCTTCGAACAAAATTTTAGAAATCCCGGGATTCACAAGGACTTCTCTCCCAATGGTTTACTTGGGGGTCCCCTTGCACTTTAAGAAGCTGAAATTAGACACATGGAGGAATCTTTTGGAGTGTATCAAGGACAAAATTAATCACCGGTCTCACAAGTGGTTAAGTTATGGTGGCAGATTAACGTTCTTACACTCATCATTCAAGCCATGCCAATTTACAAATTCTCTATCCTGGCTGCCCCGATTACAATATGGAAAGAGTTGGACAGGATGGCTAGAAAGTTTTTATGGGAAGGAGCAAAGGGAGAGAGAAAGTGGGCCTTAGTGGGCTGGGACAAAGTTACCTAGCCCAAGGTTAAAGGAGGTCTGGGTTTGAGAAAATCTAAGTCGAATAATAAAGCTTTGGTCGGAAAGTCAGCATCGGAGATGGATCTCCCAACCCACCTCCCTTTTCAAAGAGAATCCTAACTAGCAAATACCCGGGACAAAGCCAACCCAAACGATGTAGCTCGCATCCCCTTGGATGGTACTCGGTCCCTAGTTTGGCAAGCTCTCAAGTTAGGGTCTCAAAGTTGTTAAAGACCGCTTATTTTGGAAAGTGGGAAGAGGGGAGAAGGCTCGTTTCTGGACAGATTCTTGGGATCAGTTCCCACCCATCATTGCTGAATTTCTAGAATTACAGCCAATAAAAGCAACCATTGAAGCCAAGGGATGGATCCGTATTGAAAGTTATTTCACAACTACTCACCTTGGGGGAGTGTAAGTTTAAGCAGTTCAAGAAGTTGGATGAGTGGCCCATTTCAATCCCTCCGGATTTGACTCCCATCATGACTAAAATTCTGACAAAAATATTTCTTACAGGGGGAGACGTGGAGGATGAATTAGCTTGGGGCTTTGGGAGTCTTGGCGTCTATACAAAGTAAAGGATGGATATGACAAAGATTCTCCCAGAGCCCCCCCTCATACTTTTCAGAGTTGAGGACTCGGAGGAAAATCTGGCACTCTAAAGGCTCGCCGAAAGTTAACTTTTTTGCCTGGCAAGTGCATGCACAATGGAATCCTCACTTTTGATAATCTCAGATCAAAAGGTATCATCGGCCCTTCTCAATGTGTACTATGCTACAAGAGCGAGGAAACCGCCGACCATTTGTTGTTTGGTTGCCCTTTCACCCGACGTATTTGGCTGCGTTGGTTTGCATACTTTAAAATTCAAGTAAGTGGTGACTCGAACCGGATGAATATCCTGGGCAAAATTGCAGAAAGGTAGATTCAAATCTAAAGCTCTTCGTATTGGCTGGGAGCTCGGTTTAAGCTTTATCTGGTGGCAAGTTTGGCTGGAAAGAAATGCCAAAATTTTTAGAGAAACTTTTACTGCTCTAGACGGGGTTTGGCAGACCATTTGGAGCAAGGTTACCGAAACTGTGGTTGTTCATGCTGAGGAGGAAGCTCAAATTGACATTGGAGCTATGGAAGAACGCGTTGAACTGCAAGAGGGACAAGACAGAAATTGTTGGAAACCTCCCCCTGAAGGTTGGATTAAAATCAATACTGATGGAGCCGCAAAAGGCAATCCGGTAGAGCCGAAATTGGAGTGGTGTGCCGAACCATGCCGGGACCGTGCTCTATTGGGAATTGCAAGGCCTGGGAAGAACCACTAACAATGAAGCCGAAGCCATTGCCATCAAGTCTCGCTTTCGTTTGGGCAATGAAACATGGCCACCGCAGGATTATTCTTGAATCGGACTCGCAAATAATGGTTGGAGCTCTAGACCGCATGAGGAACTTTGATCCGAAAGCTTGGAGGTTGAGGGCTCTTGTTACCCAAATTAAAGAATTATGGAAGGAATTGGAGGACGTGATCCCAATTTATGCGAGTAGAGATTTGAACAAAGCGGTTGACTTTCTGGCTAAGATGGGTGCGGAAAAGGAGGTTGGAGTTCAGTTGCACAATGACATGGATATTGAGGATGAGGTGATTAGACAAGGTCTTGAAAGGTCCTTGAGCTAATGACCTTCGAAAAAACAGAGTACGATGGGGGACCCCATGGCAGCTAGTTTTTGGTTCACTAAAATTGGCTCTAGTGCTGTTCTTCCTTTACTATTGTATGACTGTGTCCTCTCGGACCTCGGCTGGGAAGAGGCTCTTCCCACATTGTAATTGATCTATGTCTTAATACAAGTTTTTTTTCAAAATTTCAAAAAAAAAAAAAAATATATATATATATATATATTAAATGATATTTATTTTATTTATTTAGATTTTTTTAAAGTAGAGATCAAGACTTTAATTATTTATAAAATAAAATCTGTTTTAATAAACAAAAACCATTAGCCAAAGGTTAATTATTCATAATATTTTTTTTGTGAGTATATTAGAAGAAGAAGAATCGATAACTCATTACAATCCTGCTCAATATTTTGTTATTGTGACCTAAATAAAAGTTATAACTTATTAAAATAAGAACACTTGTTAAAACAAGGATATATAAGATTTTGTTTTTTTTGCATATATCGTAATATTTTACATCGTTTCTTCGTGGGTTCAAATTTTGCTCCTTGCTATTGCTATAACCACTAGTTATGTCGAGTAAACTTTTTAACATAACTAATGATGTTAGCGAAATATATAGTCGGTGGCACTGGCGCGATAGACCCTCCAATACTACGACTTTTTAATGTAATTGGTAGCACTGGTACGACACACCTTTTAATAATAGAAGGCATGCCCTCCAATACTACAAAGCCTTGAGATTTGAACCAAAATTACACGTATCAAACGAGGAACTTTACCAACCAACCAATCCCTCTAACCTATAAAGACACATAATATAAAACATATAATCATTTCAAAAAAATTTAAAAGTTAATTTCATTTATTCTTTAAAATTTAAGTAATTTTATAGGAAAATTATGTCAGTTCACCATAATTGAAAAGGTTAATTTCACCTAAATATAAGTATTAAATTATCTAAGTAATTTCATAGAAGAATATGCCACTTCATCTAAATATAAGTATTAAATTATTTTATTCTTTAAAATATTAAAGTGGGTGAAAGGAATTTCATAGGAAGAATATGCCACTTCACCAATTATATGATGGAAGGTGTACACCTTATACACTTCACATATAAATTAAAAATCTAATAAGATTTAAATTCAAAAAAATTAAAATCAAATTAAAAAATTTAATTTAAAAAAGCTGGCTAAAAATTATTTATATAATATTAGAAAACAGGTAATATCATTGATATTGTTTTTATAAACAATTAAAATCCTATTTTTAAGGTCTTAAATTCAAACAGTCAACTAAACATGCAATTGCTACTATTCAATCTATCCATTTGAAACTTACACTTTTCCATAAAAAATTAAAACCCTAACCATTAAAAAAACAACCCAAACTTATTTTTATTTAAATTTATTTAAAATAAAATTATTTAAAAATATATATATCAAATGATATTTATTTTATTAAAGAAATCAAGACTTCAATCATTCATAAAGTAGAATTTGTTTTAATAAATAAACCATTAACAATATGCTAATTATTTATTTTGTTATTGTGATTTTAAAAAAAAAAGTTATATATAACTTAAAAACAATTTTTTTGAGCGTAATAAGAAGAGACTCGTTAGTTACATTTTCTACCGCGTGCATTCAAATTCCGACCTAAATAAAAGTTATATATAACTTATTAATTGTGACTTAAATAAAATAGAGCAAAGAATTTGTAACTTGTTATATTTTTTATAACTTTTGTGGGTTCAAATCTTATTTAATATTTTGTTATTATGACCTAAATAAAAAATTATATAACTTATTAAAATAAGGATACATAAGATTTTTTTTTCGTATACTAGAGGGAGAGGAATCGGTAACTTGTTACACTTTCCATATAGTAGATGAAGAGGAATCAATAACTCTTACATAACCACTAGTTTTGTTGGGTAAACTTTTTAACGTAATCGACGTTGTTAACGCAACACGCTCTCCAATATTACAACTTTTTAACATAGTCGGTGGTGCTGGTGCGATACGCCCTCCAATACTACAAGGCCTTGAGATGAACCAGAGTCACACATGTCAAACGAAACGCTTTACCAACTGACCAAACCCTCAGACATATAAAGACATAATATAAAACATATAATCATTTCAATTTTTTTAGAAGGTTAATTTCACCTAAATATAAGTATTAAATTATCTTATTCTTTAAAATTTCAATATTTTTTTTTTTGTACATAGTGAATTGGGTACAATTACAAGTTGTAGTAACTGCCAAGGCAGGTTTCCAATTATCAGCAAATGCATCCAACAAACCCATGTCTTGTTGATGGTAACCTAACGTGAGATGGGGACCATCGGGTGCATAGGGTTCGTACCATCGTCGTCAATCTGGTTCAACACGCGGTAAGAGATGGGGACCACCGAACATGCAGGGAACGGATCGTCGTCGTCAATCGGGCGCAACATGCAGAGGATTTGGATCAGACTACTGGCTATGCATGGGCACAACTGTGAGATTGAAGGTCTTTTATCCAAGTTATATTTTTGGAAACAAATTATAAGTTTGAAGTTTTATTTTTCCTTTTTAGACTTTAGGTTAACAACTAACACATTCACAATCTTCATGATGATTTTAGAAGCTCCGAGGCATTCATTGTTAGTCCTCTCAAAGACTTTAACCAAGGAAACCCATAGTTTCAACTTTAATGTCAAACTTTAACAACTAATGACACTTTTATTTTTTATTAATATAATTTGTTAATCTTTAAAAAATTCTACTTAATATGTATTTCATTATAGATTTAAAAGTGTTCATCTAAATTTTGATTTGTATTAATTTCAATGTAGACATATTGATTAGTTTTATTTGATTGGTCCAAACCTTTAAGATAGGATATTTGACCTTGAGCATTAGGGTTAGGTTTTGTTACTTTATTAAAACTATAAATATGAGAGAATGTGATGTAGGTGGATCATCATTCATTTGTCTAACTTCTATCAACTCTAGTTAACATAAGAGACTTTACCCTCTCTAAGTGGCTAGAAGACTTTACTCTCTTTAATTTGGCTTGGATTAACTCAAAGACTTAAAATTTGGATTTGAAAAACTTTATTGGATTTACTATTCTAGAATGTAAGTTGTTGCAAATAATCTAGTATATGTTGTTTCAATTGTTATTTTGAAATGTATTATTAAATTTTTTGTTTCTAGAAGTTCTTTCATTACAAGTGGGTATTAGAACAACGATTTTGGCTTCCTATGGCAGCGAAAAAAGGGAATAGAATTACAAATGAGCCTATTTCATAACCCTTTTTGGGTGAATTATTGTCTTCTAATCAAGTATTTTCTTACCATTTTTCCTACTACCAAACTTTTGGTGCAATTATCTTCTTGAATATTGTGATTTAGCCAAAAATGTTCACGTTTTCTAAACCAAAATTAGTGTATCGGGCGTGTTGGGACCCTTGTGGGAGACCTATCTCATTTTGATCATTTCATTGAGCTAATCAAAACAAGATACCCCTTTTTATAGCAGTTTTGGGGTCTACTCTTGCCTCATCATTTGGCTAGTGGTGTATGTTCTATCCTTAGATTTCCAAAGGCTTGAAACATATTAATGGGTCCCTACAAAGGACAAATTTTAATTAATAGACTTTATGAGATAAAGAAGCATTATCTAAGGAATCAAGGCAAATACCACAACAACCTAAAGGGCATCAACAACTTCAAGTCTCAATTGCGATCAACCATTATCACCATGAGTTCCTCTTCCACCCTCTCGCAAAATACCTTAACTCATTCAATGCCTCCTTAAACATGGAACCAAAGGTTCACAATTATATTTAGACAATAGAAAGAAATTATATGGTAGGTTGATCATATTAGGTATGGTTAGCACACCTATACCTAGAAGCTTGATATGGTCACTAAGTCTATCATATGAATCAAAAAGCAATTGAAGGACATTTTTGCTCAATGCCCTAGAGGGCACTAGGACCTTGAGCTTCCAAAAATAGAGCAGACACTAGAAGATAAATTCCAATAGGTTTCCTTTGAGCAAAATCAAGATCATCAAAAGGGACCTAAGATACCCAAAATCAAATAAGCACTTGCTAGGCACATCCAATAAAAGGATCCACAACGCTTCTAAAGGACGACTCTCCGGCAAGACCCAAAGCACTTTTAGTAGACAATTTCAATTAGGATCCAAGGCACTTTCAACAAATGACTTTCAAGCAAGATCCCAAGTGCTCCCATTTTGCCTAGGTGCATACTCATCCTTTCCTAGGAAATCATACCCATTATGTTTCAGTCCCTCGATTTTTCTCTTGGTTTGGATTCCTCAATCAGTGGTGTCGCTTATATTATTGACCAAACGCATGATGTTTCAATCCCTAAAATTGATATACTATCTTTTGATGGTGAAGACCCACACAAATGGACTTTCAAAATGAATTGCCTCATACTTTTGTATAGAGTTCTTGAACAAGGCAAGGTGACTCTTGTCACCTCTATGTTGGATACCCATGCTCATTAGTGGCTTCGTTGGGAACTACAACATTAAAGTTCATCTTTTTTAGCCAAAATTAAAGAATATGTTCCTGATGAAGTTTGATAAAAGTCTCTCTACCTCTTATGTAGTTAGGTTGATGTAGACAAAGCAAACTAGGACTATGGATTAGTATTGCATGAAATTCATGAGCTTCCTTGCATGCATATCTTTTGGATCCCATAGTGGTGGTTTCAACATTAAGGCATGGGCTAAAGGACGAAATCTAATGAGTAGATATGCACTATGCATACACCCTCTAGGTTGTTATTGAGCATGTGGCCAAAGCAACTAAAAAGAAGCTCCAATTACCTAGATTTTAGCCACAACATGATTTTGATACCTATAGGTCTTACTTCAACAATCACAATGAGGATCACCCATAAGGTTTCTTTTGTTTCAAACATCAATCACAACACCCATAGGATCAAACATGTAAAAAGCGACAACTTCCACATAGAAGCTTAGGATGAAAATTTTAAAGATACAGAGGCCCATGCATCACCACATCAAGAGAAACCAATAGAACCTAACAAGCCTAAACAAGGTACAGGTGTTATAGCCCTCAACATTTTCCCTAATGGAAATGCAAGCCTATCACGCTATCAACATATAAGACTTTGTAAAACACAAGTCATTGTTTTCATTGAGTTAATACAGTCAAAGCCCTTAGGTCGTATATCAATAATATTGACAAAGACATTCAATATTCTTATTGCCAATGTGGGTAATTTTCAATGTATGCATCATGTTGCTAGTATCCACATCCAAATGGATACTTATACTTGGATCAAAAGCCTATATGTGATGGATTTGGGTAAAGCATGTGTTATCCTTGTCGCTTAGTTGTCTCAATTAGGGGACGTTACCTTGAACCCACAACAATTATATGTAGAGTGGATAAAGAGTGGTAAGTTCACTTTCCTTCATGGCTTGCAAACACTATCATCCAAGCTCGTCAACTCCCACCAGATGGAAAAGATGTTGAAGAAGGGCACCAATTGTATCTTTGCCCAAATTTGTTGTATGAAAGTCATGGCAACCGAGAAGTCACCTCCTACTTTTCTTTTTGAAATGAAATCTTTCCTTGCCAAATATATTCAGTTCTTTGAAGAACCCAAGAGTCTTCTTCCAAAGTCGGCACATTAGCATGTTGTTCACATTATTCTAGGAAATCAGATGTCCTATACATCCTTATCGCTATCCCAATCCTCAAAAGATAATTGAGAAGTTGATTCAAAATATATTGGAGCAAGGTACTATTTGCATTAGTGACAGTCTTTATTCATCCCCGATAGTCATGGTCAAGCACATGGACAATTCTTGGTGGATGTGTCTAGATTTCAAACCCCTCAACAAGATCATTGCCAAAGATAAGTTTCATATTCTTGTTATTGATGATTTGTTGGATGAATAACATGGCATAAAGTCTTTTACCAAGATAGACTTATGTTTAGGGTTTCATCAAATATGCATTAGAGAGAAGGACATTCACAAAATTGTTTTTCACATGCATGAGGATCATTATGAGTTTTTGGTCATGTCTTTTGGTCTTACAAATACCTCTTTCACTTTCTAGAGTTTAATGAATTATGTCTTTTGTCCTCTCCTTTGATAATTTGCATTGGTCATTTTTTATGACATCCTAGCCTACAGTAAGTCTATAGCCCATTTACATCATGTCAAATAGGTATTTCAACTTCTAGCAAGAACAATTATATGTCAAAAGGTCCAAATGTTCCTTTGGTGTGTTTGAAGTAGAGTATCTTGGTCACATAGTGTCTCATGAAGGTGTCAAGGTGGATCCTAACAAGATTAAGGTCATGCAAGATTGGTCAATGCCTAAATATCTTAAGAGTTTTTGGGGCTCTTTAGGTCTCACTCGATATTATAGGAAATTTATCATAAATTATATGAAAATTACAACGCCTTTGACCACTCTCACCAAGAAGGATGTCTTTGTTTTATTCGATGAAGTTATAAGAGTCTTTAATGCCTTAAGAGAGTCTATGTGTGCCACTCTTGTTTGGCTACTTTGTACTTCAACAAGCCCTTTGTCATTGAATTTGATCCTTCTGGAACAAATAGTAGTATTGTCTTAATGCAGGAAGGTCATCCCTTAGCTTATGAAAGCAACTCTTTATTGAGAATTTAAATAATTCTACTTATGAGAAGATGTTAGCCATCTTGCATACAATGGACAAATGGAAGCCTTACTTGTTGAGCCAACATTTCATTACCAAAACTAATCATAACAATCTCAACCACTTCTTAGAACATCTCTCTTATTCAAAGCAAAACAAATGGTTGATCAAGCTATTGGGCTATGATTTTGAAATTGAATATAGAAAAGGGAAGCAGAATGTGGTAGCCAATGATCTTTCTTCCAACTTTAAAGATTATGTAGTTGTCCTTGCTACATCCAACCCCCTTCTACTTTGGATCACCTTGCTTCAAGATTAATGACATTCGGATCATGAGACTGTTAATTTGATTCATGATATTGCAACTTGTAGCTTGCGCAATCTATTGTTCTCTTGGTATGACAAGATTTTTAGAAAGGAGGACCGTATTTATTTTATTTAGTCCTCTTGTCAAGCACAACATCCTTCACAAATTGCATACTTCTCCTTTAGCAGGAAATTTTGGATTTCTCTAAACCTATCAACAAGTCAAGCAATATTTTTCTTGGAAAGGAATGAAAGTTGATATCAAATAGTTGATGGTAGAACATGAAGTGTGTCAAGGGAATGAGGGAAAAACAATTAATTATCTTAGATTGTTGCAACCCCTTCTTATTTAAGATAACCAATAGGAACACATCTCCATGGACTTCACTAAAGGTCTTCCAAGGTGAGAGGACAATACAATGATCTTTGTGATGGTGGATTACCTTTCCAACTATGCTCATTTTTGTGCCTTATAGCACTCATTCACCACCATCAAGGTGGTCGAGGTCTTCCTTGATTCTATTTTCAAACTACATCGTATGCCCAAGTCTATTGTCTATGATGGTGACCTTATTTTCACCAGGAATTTTTGGAAGTTGTTTACTCTCAATGGAATACAACTCACCCTCAATCAAACAACCCAGTAAAAGTTGTGAACAAGTGTTTAGGTACATATCTGCAATGTTTTTCCCATGATATTCAAGAGGTTAAATAGCTTTTATTAGTAGGATGATGGCACACTACATCTATCATCTTTCCTACGACGTTGATAAACTATCCTCTATTGACATATATATTCAATGAGAATCCCATCGAAACTCTAGTGATACGTTTATTATCTAGAGAAGTTGCTTGTGAGGTGAACAATTGACAAAACTAGAAAAATTAATTTGAAAGGTTATGCATAAGTATAAAAAAGCAAGCCCACGTGATCTCATTGCATTAAACTCATTCACATATTTCTTCATGATTGATAAAAACCAATACCAAGTTTACCATTTTACTAAAAATAGCTTTAATTGGGACACCTTAGTGGTTTGGGCTTTAGGCTCTATTCTAAGAAACCTAGGTTCAAACCATGACAAGGTCTATGTATAACTAAACTGGTTAAAAATAAATAAATAAATAAATAAAAATTAAAGAGTTTAATCCTTTATTAATATAAAGTCCCAAAAACATTTTCAATCAGCTTTCAAGTCAAAGTTTTTTTTTTCTTTTGTTATACAGGAGAATCAACAATGTTTCCTTCGAAAAGCTACCACTATACCCGTCTCCCAAGTTTTTTATTTTTTTGGTTATACAAGGGAATCAACGTCGTCTCCTTCGAAAAGCTACCACTATAACTTTTACTCCAAGTGAGGTAGACCTCGAAAGAGCTCGAGATTGGAATTGTCGACATCAAACTAGCAAACAATCAACAAAAACCCGATCGATCTACTACCTCTATCCCCAAGTGGAAGGTTATTAGTTTAAATACTATATAATCTTTATTTGGACAACACTCTTGCATGGATTCCTCGTGGTTTTGAAACATAGTTTTATGAATTAATTGATTTGTGTCATCTCTTGTACAACCACCAAATAAATTCCATCTTAATCTCTATGTTTATTATGTTGTTCAAGTTCCATTGTTATTTGGATATGGATAACAATTAATAGGTTTTTAGCTTCCAAGGGTTAGGTGGATTGGTAATTGCTTATCTGGCTAGACACTTACTAAGAAGAGACCTAGGTTCAAATCTTGGGAGCATGCATATTTGTTTGCAAAGGTAGTAGTATGAATCCTTTGAATACACGCCAGATCGATAATAACAATATGAATTTCGACTGACCGATAATCCCCTCATGTCGAATCAACAATAACGTGATGGTATAGTTTGTTGGAGGCAATCCACGTGGTTTGAACCTTATCCTTGGCAATTACTAAAAATAATGTGAATGTAACCACTCCTTATGTATAAACAAAATTAATAGTTTTCCGTTTTTTTCTAAATTTCCAACCAAATTCCTTCACTTCATTCTTTTCCTCTCACCTGTTCTAACACTCTCATTCAATCGTTCACCTCGTTGCACCATCTCTCTAATAGCTCTATTCTAAATATAGATCAACTTCCCTAAAGTATCTCTCTAATAGCTCTATTGTAAATATACATCAACTTCCATCAAGTTCACTTGTGTGAACGCAACATGTGGACTTTCGGAACTATAAAAGGAGGGCCACATGAAATATCTTTTATGGGAGTGGTATAGTTTTAAATTATTATTAAAAACTTTAACCTAATGTAAAAGCTAAATTTAAATACATGAAATATCTTTTATGGGAGTGGTATGGTTTTAAATTATTATTAAAAAACTTTAACTTAATGTAAAAGCTAAATTTAAATACAGGTAGATGTAAGTGTACTTAAAAGAAAAAAAAAAATCTTCGTTGGCCCACCCCTCTAGACTTACTAGTCAACAACTTTCCGGCCTACTACAGGTTTTGATCTCTATAGTAATGTGGGGCCAACGTTTTGAAAAAGAATAGATTCCTCACGCCACCATCACAAAAAAGCTGTCTGACCCACCCAAGAAAACCTTGCATTAAATAAAAAGCAAAGAAATTTCACTAAGCGATTCAGATAAATATCGTCGCATGCGCTGTCAGTCACATGCAATGGCTCGGCAGTAAGTTCTCGGAATCACGCAACTTACTGTCGATAACCGTTGGTTGGAATTGTATGTGAAGGGCAAACACATCCGACAACATTTATCCTCGGCGCAGGAAAACCTAAGTTACCTTGGATTCCAGGGCGTTGTTGAGGTCGTCGTTGAAGAGGAATATGGAAAAATCGACGGAATTGAGCTCGCGCCGGTGGCGCACGGCCCGGCGCCTCAGCGCTTCCACTATATTCTCGGCGTCCTTCTCTGTGGCGTCTCTCTGGCCCTGAACCTCCACCAGAAAGCTCTGCAGATTCTTGAACGACATCTGCCCGTTCTCCGAATACGCCGTGAACAGCTTCTCTACATCCTCCACCCTCGCCGCGTCCGACTTGAAGTGCCGCTTGAAGCACAGGCATACCCGGTAACTCCCCATGTTCGAATCCCCTTCCTCGCTTTCTTCCTCCAGAAAGATTTGCGGCCGTAAATATACACAATGTGTATACAACCGCCTTCTTGCTTTCTTCCCTGCGATAGATTTCCGTCGGTGAATATACACGATGTGTATATATCCTCTGCGATTTCAAGGGGAAGCGCAGTGATTAAGAAGAATGCGTGTGAGGCTGGAGATGGGATGTATCGCCTGATGCGTGGTTGCTGCCTTTGCAAGGAAAAACGGGTCCGCACCACGTCATCGACTCGGACGGCATAGAGATCGACAAGACAATGAGGTTATCGATCGATTCTCGGGAATTATTTGTGTGTCGTTAGATTGCTACCTTTAATAGGGATTGTATACGCGGCATGTACTCGGCTTAGTAGGGTAAGAGGTCGATGCCTCGCGACAATGGAAAAGAATTTATAAGGTTAATATATTAATTTTTCGGTTCAACTTGTGTCCGTCGTGGGGATTAATTAAAAGCTGCTGCGTTGGCCGGATGAGGATCCAGGCTGAATGGTTTGGCGTTGGTCGTTGAGAGAGATGGGAGGATGTAAAGTCCAATCTATGTGAGTAGGATAAGACACCTTTGTTAGCTCGTTTGGTCATGGAGATCATAAGTCTAGGTGAGTAGGATAAGACTCCTTTGTTAGCTCGTTTGGTCATGGAGATCATAAGTCTAGGTGTGATCTCAATTTAAGGGGTTCTATTATTATTATTAAATTTTGGTATTTTTATTTTAATCCATTTAAGAGGTTTTATGATCATAAGCCTAGATGTGATCTCAATTTAAGGGGTTTTATTATTATTATTATTAAATTTTGGTTTTTTATTTTAATCCATTTTAGAGGTTTTATTATTAAAATTAAATTTTGGTTTTTTATTTTAATCCATTTTAAAGGTTTTATTATTAAAATTAAATTTTGGTTTTTTATTTTAATCAAGTACGAGTGAATGATTATATATATATATATATATATATATATATATATATATATATATATATATATATCGCAATTTTAAGCATATAATTCTACACGTTTTAAAGTCAATTGAAATATAATTTTTTTTGGGGTTTGTTTTAGAGGGTTTGGTAGGTTCTCAAGTTTGTTATTGGTTTGATTTCAATCAATTAAAAATTTGATTTTATATATATAGAAAAATCGGTAATTTTTTTTCTTGTTTATTATGCGGATTTAAATCATTAGAGTTGTTTTTATAACCCCTACCTCATCACGTTGTTAGCAACCCGACGTGAAGGCACCACAACAACCCAACGTGAGGGAGACCACCAATGGCTCAAGCACCACAACAATCTAACGTAAGGGAGACCGCCAATGGCTCACGATTAGCACCATTGTTGTCGAGTTGACACACACTCAACAAAGTCAGGATAATTTACTACCTTTGTCCCAAGAAAGGCTTGCCTCCAAGGTTTGAAGTTGGGTCTCCCCTTGGTAAGGGCTAGAACTTACTAATCCACTTAGCCCTTAGGACTAAAATTTGATTATATATTATTGTATAAAAAAGATAATGTAAAAATAATTTAATTCAAGTATAAATATGCTTCTTTGTTTTTTAATAATTAAATATTATGTTTATTTTCATGGATAAATATTTTAAACTCTATTTTAGGTAGATGTGTTTCAAACATTGGAAAATTTTGTTGTTTTAAAATGTTTAATGTTTAAAAAAATGAAAAAAATATATTAGAACAAGATTATTTACAAGTTGAGATAAGACTCCTTCCAACCTTAGTCAGCAAGAGCACATGTGTCCTCTTAACTTTTCATCAATCTTCTACAACTCTAAAACCTAAGATTTTGAGAACTAGCCACTTTTGGTTACAACACTAAAAGGAGATATGCATTGGATCCAAATCTCCTAAACTATATGTCTACAATGGTTGTCCAAATTAACCAAACATCGTATTTGCCCACAAACTTGCTTATTGCTCTTGTCCTCAATAGCCAAGCCATTGTGCCACTGAAACCCTACCTCCTTCTTGGTATACATTTTCTCTAGGAAGTCTGCCACTATATTTAGAGCTCTACCCACATAAATCGAGATCACATCATCCAATTCCCTTCGTAACTTCTTAATTTGGATATCAAGAATCCTCAACCTCCATGTCTCCAAAACAAAGTTCCTCATGCAATCTAGAGCTCCTACCAAGATTTGAGAATTTAATTCTATGATTATCCTCCTCTAACCTTGTCTTATTGTCCAGATAGAAGTAGATTTGATAGCTAAGGCTTCTGCTTTATTGTTTGTGATCTTGCCTAGGCCATGTAGGTCCTAATAGAGTATTGTCCCAACATGATTCTTGCAGACCACTCCAATTCTAGCTCTACTTGGATTACCTTTTGTAGCTCCATCAATATTAATTTTAATCCAACCTTTCAGAGGTGTTTTCCAACTAGCTTTGTTCTACCCCTCCTGCACATTAGCTTCCTTCTCCATCATCCCTATATCAGCATGATTTTTCTCTTAGTATACATTGCCACAGTTTATGTGACTTTGCTCCAAATGACTTGCCAAATGTCATCTAAGGATGAAAAGGTTTCTCTCAATATTTTACCATTTATCTCTAGCCACAATTACCACCAAATAAAGTTTAATCCAAGTTTCCACCTGATACAGAGAGCTTTAAATTTAAATTTGTCCCTCTTCCATCTTTCCCAAATATTAATCCGATTCATATCATCGTTGTCTCAAATTTTATAAGCTAAAAACCATCTCTCCTAGATCTAACACGAGAACGAGCACTCAAACATTAGGTGGTTAGGTGTTTTCTCACTTTTGTAGCATAAAACACACTAGGATGGGCCAACGGTTTCCCTACATCTCAAATTATCAAAAGTAAGAATTTCATTGTGTATGAACTCCCAAGGAAAGAAGTTTACTTTTGGTCAACCCTTGGATTGTCAAATCTTTCTCCAATATTTAACCTTAAATGCATAAGGAGGAGGTTTTGGAAGGATATATTTATATCCATCCTTCACTATATAGACTCCAAGGCTCCATAGTCCCAAGCTAATTCATCCTGCTCATCCCTACCTATGAGAAATCTTTTTGTCAAGATTTTAGTCATGATAGGTGCTAATTTCAAAGGGATTAGAATTGGTCACTCATCCAACTTCTTAAGTTGCTTAAACGTATAATCTCACAACTAGTTGGTTGGTGTTGAAATAACTTTCACACTTTGATCCAATCCTTGCTTTCCATGGTTGTATTTACTGGTTGCAATTATGGAAATTCAACAATGATAGGTGGGTATTGATCCCATAAAAATGTCCAAAATTATGCCTTCTCCCCTCTCCATCCTTTCCAAAATAATTCATCTTTCACTACATTAGATCCTAGCTTTAGTGTTTTCCACACTAGGGACCCATTACCATCCAAAGGGAAATGACACAACTCATTTGGGTTCACTTGTCTCGTATATTTACTAGTTAGAACTCTGTTAAATAAAGTTGGCTAGGAGATCCACCTCCAGTTAAGCTTTCCAGCAAAAGCTTAATTGTTTAGTTCCAATTTCCTTAAGCCCAAACCTCCCTTTGCCTTGGGCTAGCTTACTTTATCCTAGACTACCAATGCTTATTTTCTCTTTCCTTTTGCTCCTCCCATAAACATTTTTTGGCCATCTTATCCAACTCTTTCCATATGGTATGTGGGGAAACAATGATAGAAAATTTGTAGATTGGCATGGCTTGAATGACTAACTATAAAAAAATTAATCTACCCCCAAAGGTTAACCTTTTATGAGACCAATGGTTAATTCTTTCTTTGATATGGTCCAAAATATTTTTCCAAACAACTATCTTCAATTTTTTTAAATTTAGAGGGACCCCCAAATAGACCGTTGGGAGGGAATTCCTTTTGAATACCAAGATCTCTAAATTATATCCTAAAGCCTTTGGTCAATATATATATTTTTTTTATTTGTGGAAAACATCCCAAAAGGGATGCCACTTTCGGGTAAGACCCAAGGAGGCAGGGGTATCCATTCCGCCAAAAACGCCCAAGACTCGGACCTGGCCTACCACCTTTGACATACTCAAGGAGCAAACAAACACACAAAACCAAATTAAAAAAAGTAAATAACAACAAAAATAATAAAATAAAATAAAAAACAAACTCCTTGAGTGTGTCAAAACCAAAAGCACAACCAAACACGCACAATAAGATAAAAGAAACCACAACACAAACCACATAGAAAAACACAAGAACCACATAACAAAACACAAACAAGACAAAAACAACGGAACACTACAAAGACATAACCCAAAAAAACATGAAAAATAAACACAACCAAAACCTAAAAAATAAAATAAATAAAATAAAAATAAAAACAACCAACAACGAGACAATAAACAAAAACAAAAAACATAGAAAACACTCACACATAAAAAAATGAAATAACACAAACAAAGAGAAACCCAAGAACAAGAACAAAAAAAAACACAAGAACAATAACAATAAACATAAAAAAAAAAACAAAACAACAAAAACACAAGAACAACAAAAAACAACACAAAGAACACAAAAACAAAACAAAACAAAAGAACCCACCCACCTTAAAAAACTAAACAAAAAAACAAAGAAGACAAAAGAAAAAAAAATGAACAAAACAATGACCTATCTAGACCAGGAAGACTATTAATGCAAGAATCAACGGAGGAAACAAAATAAAGAATAGAATGAGCTAGGGAACTAAAAAAACTGAATGAACCAAAGAGAAACAAAAAAAAAACAAGAAGAAACTAGGTACCTTCGAACTGGAGCCATCCAAAGAAATGATAGAAAGAAGAGCTTCCCTAATTTGAGAAGCCCACCATATAGGAGGGTGGCCATAACAAGTAAGATCACCTTTGTCCAAAGCCCAATTAGCTAAAGCATCGGCACTCTTGTTTTGATCTCTGACCACATGATTGTAATCAACTTTCAAAAATCCCATCTGGATTAAGTGAATCTTCTCAATAATTCTTTTTATTCTCCAATCCACCTTATGATTCTTAGAAGGAGTCTTCAAGAGATTAATCATAAGTTGAGAGTCGAGACTCAACTAACACCTTTTCCCATCCAACCTTAGTAGCCTCCTGAAGGCCTCTAAGGATACCATACCCCTCGGCAAGGTTATTGGAAAGAATACCCAAATTCTCGGCAAAAGTAAAAACCGGGGAGCCATCCGAAAGTCTACCAATTCCTCCCACCTTGGCTTTTCCGGGGTTCCCTCTAGAGGCTCCATCCGTATTGACTTTTCCAAAATCCTTAGGAGGAGGTTGCCAATTTCTAGTCCTATCCATCTTACTAATACTCACATTCCCTTTAAGTTGGTTGCCCTTAGAAGGTTTAATCTTCAATCTTTGCATCACTTGATCCCATCTTTGGTGGGAGTTTTGGGGGTGATTAAGGAGATGATGGGTGATTCAACTAAGTTGGCTATGGTCTTTTGCCAAATATAGTGAATATCCTTCCTATCTTGATTAAAAATTTGGTTGTTCCTTTCATTCCAAATATTCCAAAGAAGAATGGTAGAACCCATCCAAACTAACTGCCTAATAAAATGATCAACACCCTCTTGATTAGGCCAATCCCTCCAAAGTTGTTCAAAAGTGAAAAAATTGGACCACTTGTAAGCCAAGTAAAGTTGCCATTCTCCTCCATAGCTCAGAGGCTAAAGTACACTCAATAAAAATATGGTTGATATTTTCTACATTCTCTTCACACATTTCACATCTAAAAGGGCCATGAAAACCACGCTTCATAAGTTGCTCACCGGTAAGCACCCTACGATGCAATAAAAGCCAATTAAAGAACCTCACCTTAGGCCAGAGCTTTTGAGCCCACAATTGAGAAAATATGTGAGAAGAATGGTTGGGATTATTATGGCATAAGGTCAAATAACCTTGAGCAACTGAATACTCACCCTTAGTAGTGTCGTTCCATCCAAAACAATCTTTTTCATGGGACCAAGAGAGGGATCTCATATGAAGGATGCCTTGGATATCTTGTCTTTGCCTTTCTGGGATTTGAATAGGCCAGTCCTCAATAGGGATCCAATATCTACCAACCTTTGAATTACCGGTATGGTACCGATAGTAATTAGCCACCTTTATCCAATTAGCTCGGTGAAGCTCCTCCATCCAAGGCCTCCAATCGGGAAGCGAGTTATCAAAGGCTTGTGACCATCCCAAGAATCTGTCCAAAAATTTGCATGTTGACCATTATGAATGATCCAAAATAATTTTTTCTTTATCAAATCCTCACCGAGTCTTAAGAGCTGCTAAAATGGGAGAACCTTTGGTAGGAAGTTGATAGCGAACAAGGTCTTCGGGACTTTTGTTCTCGGCATATTTAGCACGGAGATTATTGGCCCAAAGAGCATTGGGGTTATGCAACATCCTCCAATATAATTTAGCAGCTAAAGCTTTGTTGTTATTAATTGAAGACCGGAATCCTAACCCCCCTTCACTCTTAGGAAGACATAAAGTATCCCATTTCACCAAGGCCCATTTTCTTTTCTCCTTAGTACCACTCCAAAGGAAACGATGAGTGATTTGATCCAATTCTCGAAGAACAACCTTTGGGATATTCAAAATGGAAGAAACATAAATAGGAATAGCTTGAAGGACTGATTTTACCAAGGTGATTCTACCCCCGGAAGAAAGCCACTTGTTGGTCCACTTTCCAATTTTCTTCTTGACTTTGTCCAACAACCAATTCCAATCTTTATTTTTTTGCCTTTGAATATTTATGGGAATACCTAAATAAGTGATTGGAAGAGAGGTCTTCTTATATCTTAATTTATCCAAGACCATGGATTCTGTCTAGCGAGAGCGGTGAAAGAAAATAACTTTAGATTTGTCTTCATTGATCAAGCGCCCGATAGCCTTAGAAAAATAGCTAATGATTTGCTTAATATTAGAAGCTTCCTTAGCTGTAGCTTTACCTAAAAGGGTAGAGTCATCCACAAATTGAAGATGAGAGATAGGTCTAGCTCCATGAGCAATGGTAACTCCCTCAAGGGTTTTGTTTTCCCTCTTTTTGGTTATAGTCCTACCCAAGCATTCAACAAGAATGATGAATAAATAAGGGGATAGCGGGTCACCTTGCCTAATACCTCTGGAAGGTGGGAAAGAGTGAGAAGGCCTACCATTGATAAGAACTAAGTAGGAAAGATACATCCCATAATCCAATCCATCCAATCCTTAGAGAAACCAAATTGCCTCAAAACTTTGATAAGGAAGTGCCAATCCACTCTGTCATAAGCTTTGGATAAGTCTAACCGGATGAACATAGAAGGAGAATTTTGCATATCCATGGAATGGATGGCTTCCTGAGCAAGAACTATCTCATCTACTATTTGACGTCCTTCCACATATCCCCCTTGCTGCGGGAAATAATCTTATGTAAAAGAGGCTTCAACCTTTACTGCCATGATTTTAGTAATAATTTTGAGAAGAACATTACATAAAGCAATAGGTCTAAAAGCTGAGATATGATCAACCTCTTGAGCTTTTGGAACAAGAGTAATATAAGTTTTATTGATAACCTTCAAAATTTCTTTGGATTTCCTGGCTTCTTCCACCACCTCTAATAAATCAACATGAAGGATATCCCAGAACTCTTGGTAGAACTCAATAGGAAAACCATCGGGACCTGGGGTTTTCCCTTTTTGCATTTTAAAAACTACTTGTTGAAGCTCATTGATAGTAACGAGGAGCGAGTCAAAATAGAGTTCTCCTCGGAAGTGATAAGAGAAGGGATTGCTTGAAGAACATTTTGTTGAGAAGTTGAGTCAAGAGGAGTAGCGACAAAAATATTGGAAAAGTAATCAACAACAATAGAGTTCATGCCATCCCAAGTATAAACAACATCTCCAGAATCTGATTTTAAGGAAGAAATAAAGTTGTGAGATCTTCGAGCTAGAAGAGATTTGTGGAAGAAATTTGTGTTTCGATCTCCTTCTTTGAGCCATTGAATTCTAGATTTTTGCTTCCATAAGATTTCTTCTCTTTTTTCCCATTCCTCTAGCTGAGTTGTGAGTTTAATTTCATCTGCACTTCTCTTCTCTGTGAGGCCATCTAAACGGATTTTCTTATTCAAATTTTCAAGATGAGCAATAACTTCATGTTTTTTTTATGAACATCCCCAAACTCTTTCCAGTTCCAAGTCTTGATTTTGGATTTAATGTATTGCGGTCTTTTGGCAAAACAGAACATCTTAGTCCCATGCCTAGGTTTACCTTCCTTCCACCATTGTTGCACATGAGGTCTGAAGGAAATGTCTCTAAGCCACATTAATTGAAAACGAAAAGGAGAGAAACTCACATTGGTTTTCCACATTTCCACCATGCTTGGCCAATGATCCGAACCAGCATTATTAAGAGTCTTCACTTTAGGAATGTGACCATGGATTAAGAAATTTTCAGAGAGCAAAAACCTATCCAATCTCTCCATTATACAAGCTAAGCCTTGCCTTATGTTAGACCAAGTCATAAGGCCATTATCTGGTTGGATATCCACAAGATGGAGGTTTGCAATATATTCGCTCATGAGGTCAGTACTTTTGTCCAAATTTCTATTTCCCCCCTTTTCTCATCTAGAGAGAGGATGGTATTGAAATATCCTCCGATCAAGATCCAAGCTTTAGTAAAATGAGAGATAATATGAGTAATATCCTTCCACTTGTCTTCTTTTTTCCTCCAAAGAAGTCGGGGCATAAACAGTAATGTAGAGCATAATCCGGTTGGAATGTCTACTTTGAATAGCTATAGCCAACAAACCCCAACTACCAACCATATGGTGAATAACTACCTCTTTTGGGTCCCAAAGACAAGCAATGCCACCCGAAGTCCCTTGGGAGCTGGGGGAAACCACTTTCCAGTTGGCCAAATTTTACTGGCAATTAAGTCCATATCCTCCATTGACATTTTTGTTTCTTGAAGGAAAACAAGATGTGGATGATTTATCTGAATCATTCTTCTAATTTCATTTTGTTTTGAAAGACTCCCTTTGAGTCCTCTAATATTCCAAGTGATGATCTTCATTAATACCAGGGCTAAAAATGTTGGGAAGGGCATTAATCTTACCTTCCTCTACAAGCTTTTCACCTTCTTTTACCATATGATATTGATTGGTCTTGCGACCTACTTTTTGATTAGAATCCATCTTCAATTTTTTTTCCCTATTTCTTGACTTATTCCAATTGAATATGAGATGGCTTCTAACCTTGAAGAATGCTCATACACAGCCAAAATTTTACTAGATGGTTCAATGGAGTCTATATTGGGACCTGCATTATTTGAAGTTTTGACATTTGAAATATTGTTTTTCTTGTGTAAATTTTCTCCTTTTTTTTTGTTGAAAACCTTTGATTTGTTGGTTTGTCTCGAGTTCTTTCCTTCATATTTAAATTGTGTTTCTAAGATTTTAGTTTCCATTATTTCCTCTTCCTCACTTGGGACATCATTTGTGGAAAGGATTTCAAACATATTAGCAAATGACTTTGATTGATCCTTCATTACTGGTTTTTCTGAGTGTTCTTCTTCTTAGGTATTTGGAAACCTGTTGAGTTTATATCTTCTTTCTTTTGATCAGGAATTTTATTTGGGCAAGCAGTGGCCAAATGACCATATTCATGGCAAATTCTACAACGAAAAGGAATGTTCTCATAGTCCACTACTTGCTCCCAAGTGTCTTCCCCAAATTGTAATGTGATCTTTTTAGGTAGGGGTTTGTCAAAATCCATTAAAACACAAATTCGAGCATAAATAATATGTTCAAAATTTTGAGTACAATCGGGAGTCATCATAAAAGTTCCTAAAGAGTTTCCAATTGAAGAAAAAATAGTAGGATTCCAAAATTCAATAGGGAGGCCAAAGAGTCTAACCCACACGGGAGCTATAGAAGGCATCTCTTCTTCGGCTTTAAATTTAGTATGCCGGGGCTTCATGAAAAGCCCTGCCCTTCCAAAAAACCAAGGACCCCCTTGAAAAGTTTTCTCTCTATCTTCATTATTAGCAAATAAAACAAGAAAATAACCATTTGGATAAATAGAGATTTGTAACTCACCTTTAGTTTTCTAGCTTTTTGCAGCCTAGACTTTGAAAGCAGATAGACTCGGACGAAAACCCACGAACCGACAAATTAGTCCTCTTTTTTCCAAATCTTCAATGCCAGTCTGAATGTTACCCATATCAAGCTTAACAATAGGAGTTCCATCAGCTGCTTTAAGACATCCTGACTCCGTTTTCCTGGGATCAATCTTAGGCATTCTTAGAGGTTTATGAGAAGCCCTAGTATTGATATTAGCATTGGGTTGAGGTTGTCCACCACGAAGGGCATCCCTAAAATTCATTTTTGGGACTGAGTCTTCAAAATTCTTACCCTTGACAGGGGTTTTCATAGTAGAATTATTTTGTGGGTGCACCTTAGCACCAGATTCACTTGAGATATGAGCCATTTTTTGATCAACTGCTTGAAACTTATTTCGTGGTCTCTTTAATCCTTGCCCTAGACGTCGTGGAAAGGTATGGTTTTCACTTTTCTTTTGTGCAGCAAATTGGAAGCCGTTGTCACTCAAGTTCACAGTATGATCTATTGAAAGACAAATTTCTAACCCATATTGTATCCCCTGCAACATTTCTTGCTAAAATATTGAGCATAAACCACAAAAATATTGGCCGCTAGGGCCCGAAGGCCCTAAAAACCAACCTCTGGAGCTGCTTGCACTCAACCCAGATGAAACCCTCGCATAGCCGCTTGCCAAATATATCGTTCACACATAGGGATGCGCTAGGATCTGTGTTGCTCCAAATGATATGAAAATTGGTGGAGACGTTCTAGGGTTTTTCAGGCATCTACCCTCAAAATTTTAGCTCAATCCGAGTTCGGATGAGTGAGATATGGCCGAAACGAGTTCGGTAGTTTGGGCAGTCCTTTATTTCAATTTCAATGGACTGAACTGTCACGAAAGTTTGAATCCTGTTGCACCCATGATTTTACGTTGTCGGACAACCCCCTTCATGAGATTTGCCTCATATTTTGTTGATGTTCCTAGTCAAACATTAGGTATATTCCATCTGAGATAGTTTTGCTTTTCCTCACGTCATCTTGGACCGCATTCCAATGAATGTCAATTGGTTGAATCCCGAGACCTGGTCAATATTGAAGAATACCACTTTGGATTTATTATTGTTGATGACATGGTTTTTGGCCCTAAGATAAACATTAAGCGTATCTCTAATCATTCTTGCTTCCTTGAGGTTGGTCATTCCCATCAATCATATATCCTCCACAAACTGTAGGTGAATAAAAAACTCCTCACCCACCTTGATACTTGTGAGAAAACCATGTTGCCTTCTCCTCAAGATAATTTTTTCCATGCCTTCAACCAATATGAGAAAAATATAAGGAAAACAAGGATCTCCCTGACAAAGGCCTCTAGTGGCTCCAAATGGTTGTGAGGGAAGACCTTTGATTAAAATTGAGTATGTCAAGTAGAGATGCAACTCATGACCCACTCTATCCAATCCCGAGAGATGTCAAAGGTTACCATCATCCTTGAAAGAAACTCCACTCCACCTTATCATAATCCTTTAGCATATTCAATTTTATGAACATTCTTTTATTGCCAGATTTTTGCATTTAGTGGATTGTTAGATTTAAGATTTAGAGTTAAAATATAGTTCAATAAGAAGTTATCTTAAACTCTTCAATTTGCATCTTTAAACTTTGTTTTCATACTGAAGTAAGTAGCAAGTAGGTAAGGAAGAAAAGAAAAAAAAATCAATATTTAGTACCAATAAAATATTTGACAATTTAGAGAAAAATCTAAATAAGAATTTTGAATTAAAAATTTCCTTTATCCAAAATTTCAGGTTTAAAAGATCATATGTGTGGTGAATCTTAAGTAGATATTAGTATAATAATTTGAATATATATCACTCTTTCTATGCACTTAAACCACCATTTTTCCAAATGGTCCATTTAATTATATATGGTATATAGAATTAGCAATGTGTGTGATTGTATCTTCGAATATTATGTTACATATTTGTATCTCTCAAAACTAAGCTCCAAACATTATAAATCGACTATGACATATATAATATAGCTTCTTCATGAGGAAGCTTTGCATATTTCATATTTTGCTCCCACAAATCAGTAATGATTCAAAACACATCTACAATCACTACCTCTCATATTTAAATTGAGTTCTTATACAAGCAATGGACTTCCATTTTTCCTCTTAAGATGGAGAGCAAAGGCATATCAATAACACTACAACTCACATATATAACTTACGAACCATATAACTCATACATGATGCAATAAGAAAATCAATAGTTAAGTGTGTTTATTAAAATGGTCATAAGATCAAAATTTTAAAGTATATAGGACCTTCTAAGATATTCATATTAACATGTATAATGAGTAGTTGGTTTGGATGAATGATCACTTGTTTAGAATTTCTACAAGAGATGTGGATTAGGCAACAATTTTTGTTTGACTAACATCAAGGGAAGACAACTTATCCATTACTATATCTTGAAGTTACTATTTATTCTATTTGTTTACCTTTTTTCTTTCAATTGGTTATGCATGATTGAAACGGACCCCACCTGCTTACATCACCATCACATAGTGGTATTACAAAAAAGATTTGATATTATCCATGTATCGTTAGGCAAGATTTGAACCTTGGTATCCTCCTTGAATGAGGAATTTAACCAGTTGAGCTAATGCCACTTGATTTTTTAATGAGTTTACACAGGTTTTTATGAGGGGTCTTGGTCCCCTCATACTAAGTGGGGTTTTGAACCTTGGACCTCTCAAAGAGAGGCCAAAGGTCTTACCACTACAATAAGCTTACAAATTTCTTCTATTTGTTTACCTTAATCGGACTAAATTTTGATTTAATCAATTTCATATATGGGTTAAAGCATGGTGTGGAAATATACATTTGAGCATGGATTTGGGTTTCTCTCATTACATGGGAGACAAATTTTCCTTTAGGAAAAATTTAAGCAATCAATAATAAAAAAGTCTAAGTATGTGAGAGACACTTTATTTAATCTTGGAGGATAATAAGAGGAGATATATAGTTTTTTTTCAATTATAAATCATAATATAAGATCTTTATATTTTGTTACTTCTATTTAGATATTCTTGTCTAATGTACCTTGTCAAAAAAATGTTCAAGAGATTTTAAGGATTGGAATTTGATTTTTGTATGATAGTTTGATGGGTTATCATTTTTAGTTGCAAATAAAGTTACTAGAAACCCCTATTTTAGAGGATGAAGGTTCTAACAAGCAATTAGAGAAGAGATTTTGCAAAGGAGATGGATAAAGCTTGATATATACTCTAATATTGGTTTTATTTTTTAGACCATGGAATTATAAGACCTTGCAATCTAACACATCTAAATATTGTCATCTATACACGAAATATAAAACACTCCCAAAAAGAAAATATTAAACACATTAAATTCCTTAAATGTTTAGGTATAATATCACTCTTAATGCTTTATACTCATTACATGTTGAAGTATAATGTTTATCGATAAAATAAATGAAAACATGAGCACCCAATCCTATAGTAATCACTTAAAAAAATTAGTCCATCAAAATGAAGAACACAAGCTTATACTGAGAGGGGGGTGAACAGTATAAGACCACTTTTTATTTTTCTTTCTCAAACAATAATATCCAATATATCAATGGCAATATCAACAACAGTAATAAAAGAAATCACCACACACAATAGAGACACCAATTTAACGTGGTTCACCCAATGTGGGCTACGTCCATAGAGAAAATATTTCACTAAAATTTTCTCAACAAATCTCTTGGGAATCATTTTCCTATTAGAATGTTTATGGATCTCTATCCAAAGGAGACACCAATCCCCTTATCAAGTTCATGGATATATATCCATAGGAGACACCAATCCCTTCAGCTGGTTCATGGATCTCTATCCATAGGAGAACTCCTCATCTACTTTGGTTGGTGATCCTCTTAGAAGACTACTACCTCCACTACACTAGCTTGTGGATCTCTCTCCATAGAAGACTTTATCCTCACTTAGAAGACCTTTGTCCTCACTGCCAGGGCTAATGGATATTTATCTATTAGAGAATTTTGTCATATGATCTATCACATCCAAAGCTTCTCAATTCTGCTCAAATTAGCACTAAACACAATCCTTTAGTCTAGCACAAATCTGCCCAAACTCTGTCTCAAATTTGCACTAAACAATGTCCTTCGGTCTAGCACAAATATGCTCAAACTCTATCTCAAATCTGCACTAAATACTATCCTTCAGTCTAGCACAAATCTACTCAATATCTGTCTCAAATATGCACTAAACGTAGTCCTTCAATATAGCACAAATATGCTCAATCTCTATTTTAAATTTGCACTAAACATAGTCCTTTGATCTAGTATAAATCTACTTAATCTCTATCTCAAATCTGCACTAAACACAATCCTTAGGTCTAACATAAATCTGCTCTCAAATCTACACCAAACTCTATCTTTGCTATGGCACAAATCTATCCTCAAATATGCACCATACTCTGTCCTCAAATCTATCCTCAAATCTGCACCATACTCTGTCCTATACTCTATCCTCAAATCTATTCTCAAGCCTTAACACAAATCTCGACTCAATCATAAATCAACTCTGCTAATTTATCCCAAGCCTTAACTCAAATCTTGAACAAATCAATCAATCAATTATGCTCTCAAGTTTTCTCAAATACTTGCCTCAAATATTTCCACAAGTTCTCTCAAGAACTTGCTCAATCTTCTCAACAAGTCTTCATCAAGACTTGCCTCAAATATGTCCACAAGTCCTCTCAAGAACTTTCTCAATCTTCTCAATAAGTCTTCACTAAGACTTACCTCAAAATTTTCCAACAAATCCTCTCTAGAACTTGTCCAATTTGCTCAACAAGTCTTCACCAAGACTTGCCTCAATTTTGTCCAACAAGTCCTCTCTAGAACTTGTCCAATCTGCTCAAAAAGTCTTCACCAAGACTTGCCTCAAATTTGCTTGGAAGCTTCCACAAAAGCTCACACAAATCTGTCCTTATGTCCCCTCTAGGACTTACTCAAATCTGCTCACAAGATTTCATAAAAGCTTGCTTCACTCTGTCCTTAAGTCCCCTCTAGGTCTTACTTAAAACAATCCACTAGCTTTCATAAAAGCTTATTCAAATTAATTGCAAAACTTGCATACAAAACTCAACATAATATTTCAAAAACCTCTTCAATCACACAAACAAGCTTCACTCAGAATCTTGTTTAACCATAGAAGCATATAGATAATGGTTAGAGACTCAATATGTTTCACACTCACAAACACTCAATCACTTCCAAACTCTTTTCAAACCAATTTAGAATAAAGGAAAATTTGTTTCACATAACTTGAACTATCGCTCCAACACTTTCAATAAACTATGCTCAATAAACTCCACTCAACCAATCACTCAATGAAACACAACTTGCTTACAAACCCTAAACAAGTGTTTCACAATGCTTTCAACAACTCACACTCATGGAACTCAAACCTTGACTCAAGATGATTTCAAAATCACATAACAATGATACTCATGATCTTTTCACAAACCCTAATCATGCATATGAAATATTACTCAAATATTTCCAACAATGTTTATCAAACAATCTCACATAACAATGATACTCATGTTCTTTCACAAACCCTAGTTCAAGATAGTTCTCAATTTCACACTCAATTGCTCTCACAATCATTCACCAATCATGTATATGAAAACTCACTCAACAATGCTTATCAAACAAAACCTTTTCACTCCAACTTAGCATTCACAACATTCAACCCAACAATATTTCACTCACAAGGAAGATATGCCCATACCTTTTACTTGATGGAGAAATGACCTCAAAACCTATCTCAATCACAATCAACCTCTTTGCCAATCTCAATGGTTAGATAGAAAAAATCTTCACTCAAATATTTCCCTCAATATTAATTCACCATTACAAAAATTAACAAGACTCATTATCTCAAAACTTATCAAACAAAGATTTCAATCACTCAGTTTCACTATAACCCCTTTCAAAAATTTAATGCATGAAATAATCCAAAATCCTACTTATGTCTCCCTACTCAAAAATTGCATTTCCAAAATAATTGACTTTATAAAACAAGATAATGCAATTTACTTTTAACCTTCAATAATACTATTTACCACCTTTTGTCTAAGGTAAAAAATATTTTACCTTACCCTCCTTTTAACTCCCTAGGTGCTCACTAAATCCAATACACCACGTTCTTAACTCACACCCACAATGCAAATTAAAACTATGCTCTTTGAATAGTGCTAACCAAGCAAAAATTAAATCATGCACTTCAACTTAGCACCACCAAGCAACCATAGACCATAGACCATAGACCATGCACTTTTAATCAAAAATTAAATACCTCATGTGCTCCTTGGTGGGACTTGATCCCTGACCATCGCCTACACCCTAGCCGCGACCAAGCTACCGTGTGAGATAGGCACTCACGTGAGAGGCAAAAGCGCTTTGAGTGCTTTGTCTCTTCCACCAGCACCAAAGCCCAAAAGGGCTTTGTCCCTTTGTCATCGTAGAAACTCGAACACAATACCTCTGCGTTCCTAACGCCTTGCATACCTCAACCTTATCACTAGCCCAATCGATTGGTTGATGTTTAATCTTTATCTCTTTGTCGCTTTGTCCTTTGCGTTTTTCGAGTGCAATAAAAATATTAAAATCCTCTCCTTTATTTGCTCATGAATATTTCGCATTCACCAGAAATCGCATGTGCTTAAAAATAATTCGAAGACTTACCTTTGTGAGGTAAGCTTTATGGTATTTATACCATATGTTCCTTTCCTTCAAAATTCAGCGGGGGAATAAAAATTTAAATCAATTTTGCACCCAACCCAACTTTGGGTTTTAATAATATTATTTTTATAAATTAATTTATAATATAAATATTATAAATTATTTATAAATTACCTTAGGCTTTAATTTAACCTTTAATATTATAATAAAATTATTATAATATTATCTCAATTGGGCCTAGGTATTTTTATCTTTCACCCTTAGACCTTTTCTGTTTGCATTTAATATTATAATAATAAACATTATAATATAAATAAAATCAATCCTTTTGACCAATTATGTGAAGCTCTTAAACAAAATCTCTTGGGCTTAACATATAAATATTTAAACCCTTCTTTTGCCAAGTCCTGCACTGATTCCTGACACTAATTCTTGACATAAATGACAACACAACTAAATCAAAATTTCCAACAATCTCCCCCTTTGTCATTGATTGCAACCCCTTTCTTTGTAACCATTCCTTTTCCTTTTTCGATACTGCTTCCCTTGAGAAAATGCTCTCCCTGACTGAATGCTCTCCCCCTAACTCAAATCTCTCCCCCTTTGACATCAATGGAAAAGGACGACCTTTGGGGCTTAGAGCTAAGAATGAGACTCTTAGCTCAGCCCCTCCCCCACCTCATCTCTTGAGGTGGTTAATTTTGGGGTGGGAGTATCTCTACTCCCATCATACACTGCTCTTTACCTTTATACACCTTATTTCTCAATTGATCCTTTTGATTCCTCTGAATATTCATGTTCTTGCTTGTTTTTAGAATTTTTGCTCTACACCACTTTGTTGTGTGCCCAAAATTATTGCACTTATAACACTTAATGTTGTGGTTCCTTGAAGGTGCAACTATTTTGAAGTTTCTCCTAGTGAAGCCATATCCATTCTTATCATGAACCCTGCAATTAACTGCCTTATGACCAAACTGATTACAAGAGTAGCAATACCCTTGAAAGAGATGCCTATTTTTGAAGTTCCCATATTCCTATCTTCCATGTGTCCTGCACTATGTAGCCTTGTGCCCAAACCTGTGACATGAGAAGCATCGTCCATTGAAGAAACCTTACCTTGACCTCATTGGTCTCTTAGTCTCTTCTACTCTATGTTGTTTCCTATTCCATATGTTCCTCATTTGTGCATTGTTCCTTCTCTCATTGAAATTTCTATAGTCCAACTCATCCTTAGAAGTCTCACTTTCTCTTACACTCTCCTCTTCTTAAGCTTATTCTTCTTTGGATCTTGAGAATGACTCCTCTCCTTGTCCTTTATATTCTTCTTCAAAGCCAAGTCATGTCTTATTTTATGAAGATCTTTGTATTTTGATAATCTTATCCAATTTCTTTGAGCTTCTCCCAAACCTATGTAGCTTGTCTTTAGACTCTTTTACTTCCTTCCTTAATGAAGCTACTTCATTCTCTAACCTTTCATATTCTAAAACCTTTGCTTCTAACTTGTATTTAAACTCCTTGTCTTAGCTATTGAGTTGGTTAGATCTTCTATAAGCTTTCCTTTCTCTTCATCACATTATTGAAATTGAAGCTTGAGTTTTGAGTTCTGCTTTCTTACCTTCCTTAATGCATCAAGGGCAGAAATAAGCTCACCCTCAAGATCAACTTCTCCTTCCTCTTATTTTTTTGATTCTTCCTCTATTATTTTGTTTTCAAAATCATCTTTATTATTTTTTGATTCATTTCCACTAGAAGCACTTCCTTCTTCTTTTATTTCCATAAGAAGACTTTCTTATTTTGGACCTTCAAAAGCATCTTCATTTTCATCATCACTGAAATTGAATCCATTCCATTTACAACTATCTTCAAGATGACCAAAGTTACCACATCTAAAACACTTGAGAATTATTGGTGACCTTTTTCTAATCACTTCTTTTTCTTCTTCCAAAAATAGAATTTCATCTTCATCATTATTTGAGGAGCTTCCATCACTATCACTTGAACTCTTACTTGCATTTTCTGTATAAAAACTCTTCTTATGCCTTTGTAAAAACTTCTTTCCTTGCTTGCCTTGTCCATCCCTGCTTTTCTTTTGGTACCTATTTTTTCTTGTTTCCCTGTTATTATGATCCGGTTTCTCATATTCACTACTATTTCTAACTTCTGGACAATCAGTTGCATAGTGACCATATTTACCACAATTAAAACATCTAACTAATTTCGTACCTTTATACTTTCTTGAGTCCTTGTTCCTTATGCCATAATTTAATTCTTCGTCATTGGATAACTCATTACTTTAATCTAACTTCTTACCCTTTATCCTCTTTGTAACTTTGAAGGCTGTTTCCTTCTAAAAAATAGGTTCCTCTTTTATTCTCATCTCAAAATCTATGAGAATTCCATATAACTCATCCCTTGTCAAAAGTTTAATATCTTTTTGCTCTTCTATATCTGAAATCTTTTCACTATACCTTTTTGAGAGTGACCTTAAAATCTTATCACAAACATCTATTTCTTCAACTTTAAGCCCAACTTCTTGCATGGAATTAACAACCTCATCCACACAAAGTAGGTATACAACAACGTTTTTCTCATCCTTCATCTTTAAGTCTTCAAATGTTCTCATGTAATTTTACAATTTTACCCTTTTGACCTTTTTGTCTCCCTCATGTAAACCTTTTAACTTATCACAAATTTCCTTTGCTGATGTGCAATTCATAACCTTTATAAACTCTATTTCACGCAAACCCTTTAAAATTCCATTCATTGCCTTTGAATTATTCAGATGTAGGAGCTTACAATCTTTATCTGTAGGTGGAGTAGTTGGAGGTATGTATCCATTCTCAATTGCTTCCCATATTTCATTTCCAAGTGCCATTAGGTGAATCTTCATTCTCATACTCCAAAGTGCATAATTGTTCCCATCAAACAATGGTGTCAAATTCCTTGAAGATCCATTTTGAGAATCCATTTATGTTCTTGTGAGCTTTTTCTTCAAGTTGTTAAACTCTTTCGAAGAAACTCGCTCTTATACTAATTGAAGAACATAAGCTTATATTGAAAGGGAGGTGAACAGTATAAGACCACTTTTTACTTTTATTTCTCAAACAATAATATCTAATATATCAATGGCAATATCAACAATAGTAATCAAAGCAATGCATAAATCACCACACACAATAGAGACACCAATTTAACGTGGTTCACCCAATGTAGGCTACGTCCATAGAGAAAATATTTCACTAAAATTTTCTCAACAAATCTCTTGGAAATATTTTCCCTATTACAATGTTTATGTACCTCTGTCCAAAGTAGACACCAATCCCCTAATCAAGTTTGTAGATACCTATCCATAGGAGACACCAATCCCCTCAACTGGTTTATGAATCTCTATCCATAGGATAACTTCTCCTCTGCTCTGGTTGGTGATCCTATTAGAAGACTCTTGCCTCCACTACACTGGCTTGTGGATATATCTCCACATAAGACTCTATCCTCACTCAAAAGACTTTTATACTCACTGCCTTAGCTAATTGATCCCTATCCATTGGAGACTACTGTTATCTGCTCTATCACCTCAAAAGCTTGCTCTCAGATCTTCTCAAATCTACACTAAACACAATCCTTCAGTTTAGCACAAAATTGCTCAAAATCTATCTTAAATATGCACTAAACACTGTCCTTCGGTCTAGCATAAATCTGCTCAAACTCTATCTCAAATCTGCACTAAACACTGTCCTTCGATCTAGCACAAATATGCTCAATATCTATCTCAAATATGCACTAAACACTATCCTTCGGTCTAGCACAAATCTGCTCAATCTTTGTCTCAAATTTGCACTAAACACAGTCCTTCGATCTAGCATAAATCTGCTCAATATCTATCTCAAATCTACACTAAACATAGTCCTTCGGTCTAGCATAAATATAATCTCAAATATGCACCAAACTTTGTCCTGCTATGACACAAATCTATCCTCAAATCTGCACCATACTTTGTCCTCAAATCTATCCTCAAGCCTTAACACAAAGCTTGACTCAATCATAAATCAACTCTGCTAGATCTGTCCCAAGCCTTAACTCATATATTGAATAAATCAATCAATCAATTATGCTCTCAAGTATTTTCAAAGACTTACCTCAAATTTGTCCACAAGTCCTCTCAAGAACTTGCTCAACAAGTCTTCACCAAGACTTACCTCAAATCTATCCACAAGTCCTCTAAAGAACTTGCTCAATCTTCTCAATAAGTCTTCACCAAGACTTACCTTAAATATGTCTAACAAGTCCTCTCTAGAATTTGTCCAGTCTGCTCAACAAGTCTTCACCAAGACTTACTTCAAATCTGTCCAACAAGTCCTCTCTAGAACTTGTCCAATCTGCTCAACAATTCTTCACCAAGACTTACCTCAAATCTGATTGTAAGCTTCCACAAAAGCTTACACAAATATGTCCTTAAGTTCTCTCTAGGACTTACTCAAATCAGCTCACAAGCTTTCACAAAAGCTTGCTTCACTCTATCCTTAAGTCCCCTTTAGGACTTAATTAAAATAGTCTAATCTTTTAGAAACCTCTTTAATTACACAAACAAGTTTCACTCAGAATATTTTTTAACCATAGAAGCATATAGAGAATGGTTAGAGACTCGATATGTTTCACACTCACAAACACTTAATCACTTCCAAACTCTTTTCAAATCAATTTAGAATAAAGAACAATTTGTTTCACAGAACTTGAACTATCACTCCAACACTTTCAATCAACTATGCTCAATCAACTCCACTCAACCAATCACTCAATGAAACAAAATTTGCTTACAAACCTGTTGAGTGGTATTTTCACCCGATTGTGAAAACACACTCTCCGATAGGATTTGGGTTCTAAATCCTCTCTTGCAAAGAAATTTAATAAACAATTTCTCCAAGGTTCCGCTATGTTAGCATTTTACATCTGTGTATTAATGATCTCAAATGAAGATATTCGATTAAAATGCTTGGAACACCTTAGTGGTTGCAAGTAACTGAAAACAAGGGGCAATGCTGGTTTATTTTACTGTGAAACTTTAATGATTGTTCTTTGAACCCTAATAAAGCAAATATGATTTGATCTCTATATGACCAAGTTGTAATTTCAAAATGGAAACTGATGAAATGCCTTGAAACATAACCCCTTCAATGAAATTGGAATTTTATGAAGGGAATATCATCATCTGCTCATGAATGAAAAACAAAACTCGTAAAATGAAATTCTGGCCTAGAAATGGAAATTTTCTATTTTCTGACTTTGAGATTTTTTAGTTTTTTATTTTTTTATTTTATTTTAATGCCTGTAAATAAAATAAAGTGCAGAAAAAAAAATGAAAATAAAATGCAAAAGTAAAATGAAATGCATTCAGGGTGATGCAATCCTATTCTAAAAAAATCGAAGCTAATGAGGTTTCCATGCATGCAACCTAACTTATTGAACCTGCAAAACACGCACAATCCAGATAAGTTAAGTGCTGGTCTCTGGGGTTTTAACTGTGATTTCAGATTTAGACATTCGCATGAAGCAACCAAGAGAACTTGCATTAAACTTCACCTATAAGCCTAGAAATATGAAAAGGGGAAAGATAAACATTTAATCCTGCATGCAGAAAACAACTCCTTCTTTCTTGCCAATGAGGTGCAACTCTCTAAATTTTTTGTATTAAAAATTGGTCATTTTACAATAACAGAATCTCTAGTTTTCTCAAAACCAGAAAAAGGGGAAGAAAAACACTCCTAAGCAGGCCCAGAATGGCTTCTCGCCTTCGACACTGCAACTCTGCTCGCAGCGGTTTTTGACCCTCGTACCAATCCTATGCTTCCGCTTTTAAAGTTCTGGTAAATTGCTTCTCCTTCCATGATGGTTCGTTTCGTCTTCCAGATTGCTTCGTTTCACCTTCCCCGCCTTTCCATTGCTTTTGACTTTATGCTCGACATTGAGACGCTTGATCTTCTCTGTGAACTGTAACGCCTCTGCAGCCCTTACACATGTACGCCATGTGTTTCACACTTTTTTGCATGTTCTATAATGGCCCCGTGTAAATCACGACAAAAAATAGCATGTCGCGATATCGCGACGTTTTTATGCATGCAGCTTTGCTCCTTTACTTTCATCGTGAAAATGCGACATGTCGCGATATCGCGACATTTTCCCTGCCAACAGCCTTATACGCCTTCATGCGTCACGAAAATGAGACATGTCACGAAATCGTGACATTTTTATGCCCACAACATTTCCTGCCTTCATGCACAACGAAAATAAGACATGTCACAAAATCGTGACATTTTCTTGTCAACAGCCTTGTAAATGCAACCTATCGCGAAATCGCGACGCTTTTCATCTTCGTACCCCTTGGCTGCTTCCTGTCACGAAATCATGATGCTTTTCATCTTCGTACCCCTTGGCTGCTTCCTGTCGTGAAATAACGACGCTTTTCATCTTTACCTCCGCTTCTGTGAAATCACGACATCTTTAGTGCCTTCCTTTTTGTTTAGCGATTTTGTGACATGTCACGAATCCAGACAATTTTCCTTCTATCTTTCTCTCTCTTCTATGACCGCGATTTCACAACACGTCGTGATATCGTGACATTTTCTCTTCATGATGCATTCTGCTGCTCTTGGCCGCGAAAACGCGACATGTCGCGAAATCGTGACAATTTTCCATTTCTAGCCGCGACGGAGCGACATGTCACGAAATCACGACAATTTTCCATTTCTAGCCGCGACGGAGCAACATGTCGCGATATCGTGACAACTTTTCATTTTCGGCCGCGACGGAGCAACATGTCATGATATCGCGACAACTTTTCATTTTCTCGTGACGGAGCAACATGTCGTGATATCATGACAACTTTTCATTTTCGGCCGCGACGGAGCAACATGTCGTGATATCGCGACAACTTTTCATTTTCGGTCGCGACGGAGCAACATGTCGCGATATCGCGACACTTTCTTTTTCTTGCTATATTTTGCTTTTCCTTTGATTTTTTAGCATCTGGGCCACTGAGGTCTTCTTTGAAAGCATGCAAAAAAGGTGGGTCCCCAATTTTGGGGTGTGTTGTGGATCAGCCACAACAAATGGTGACTCTATTGTCAAATGCTCCTGAGCATTTTGGTGAGAACCCAACTTGAAATATAGAAGCTTAGATACAAGCGTCAGCACATAAAGGATAAACTAATACCGATAGATCAGAAATACATGAAACATCAGAATCATTAAGTATCAGCTCGGTGTGTGCAATGTGTTTTCATTCCCTATCGCTTGAACTTGATCAACATTCCATTGTCAGTTTCACTTATGATTTGTATGCAAGGCTATGAATAATTTGTGCAGGATTTGATGCATGATGAAGATGCTAAAGATATAACAACTCTGCATTGCAAAGGCTCAAACCTTCTAATATCATGAACAAACATATTAAAGTTGTCAAACCCTCTTAGGACCAAATATATGTCTACTAAATTAATTTATTAGATCCCAAAGTTGGTTATGTGTCACTACCATCTTGAACCCATGTGCAAGTGTAAGTGAAATCAGAACTTTGGGGAATAGGATTCCCAACCTAAGCGAGATGGGAATTTAACCCTATCCTTACTATTCTGATTTGGAGTTCATTACCTCATCTTGAACAAAATAATTTAACTTGTTATGGATGAAATGGTCAGGCTAGTCTATCCATATGAGCAATCAGTGGTCTTGCTTTTAGACAAGACATGTTGCCACGCATGAGCATACTTAACCCCATAATCCCTGGTTTGGCTTCATTCATTCTTTTTCTTTTATTTCTTGGACCTTTGGGATGACTACCCATCCTTGCTAGGGACATGTAGTATGATCCTTCCAATCCAATATTGAGATGAAATGGGAAATATTAATTTTTTACTTCTTGGACCTTGGGGATGACTACCCATCCTTGCTAGGGACATGTAGTACGATCCTTCCAATCCAATATTAAGACAAAATGGGAAATATTAGTTAATTTTATTACTTGGACCTTTGGGATGACTACCCATCCTTTGTAGAGGACATGTAGTACTATCCTTCCAATCCAAGCTTTATGATGAAGTGGGAAAAATGGAAGCTTTGGGGAATCGGATTCTCAACCTAAGCGAGATGAGAATTATGTCCTATCCTTACTACTCCATGTAGGTCAAATCAGAGCTTTGGGGAGTTGGATCCTCAACCTAAGTTCGATGAGGATTTAACCCTATCCTTACTACTCTGGTTTTAGGCTTTAAGCTTTTATGGGAGTGGTAAAAACCACTTTTTCAAGGATTATGTTGCATGATAGGACAAACATGAAATATTCTTTTCACCTCACCTTTTCATCCAAGTATGGTTTTGACCATTTTGCTCAAGATTCTTTTAATGTGCATGGAATGTGCTTGGTTCAAGATAGTTCGGACATCGGTTCCCAACCTTAGGATTTTTTTATGTTTTATGTTATAGAATAACCCTAAGAGGATTCGACACCTTCTCAATGATTGCACATGAAATGAAAATGTAACTTGAGATGACATGTATATATGCCATGTGGAATGTGACATGAGATGTGAATGCATTGCTTCTTTTGGAATATATCATCTACTTTACCATAATGTGCAAAGCTGACAACTTCATGCATCACAATATTCAAACGATATCATTTAAATGTTTGTGTTACTTGTGGAGCTTTCTACAACACAATTCCAATGTTTCATATTCTCCTGATTTTAGGCATAAGTTGACATCTCAAAACCAATTTTTTTTTTTTCATAAACAAACCAAAAATGTCCAAAGGACCAACACACAACTTAAATCCAAATCCAAATAGCAATCCCAAAATGAAACTTGAAAACACAAACCCAAAACCAAAAACCAAAATCTATATACAAATGTACACTATAATACAAGATGATGCAAAGCTTGGACTATCACTTTCCTGGATCCCAAACATGATTAGAACATTTTAACAAAAATATAACATGATATGCATGCCAAATGTTGTGGGAATCCAACAAAAACAAGACAAGACCAAACAATGCAACCCACTTCAACTTTCCTCTCTCACCCCACCAATTAAATTTAGTTCCATTAGTATTCCCATAGGTGAGCTTCAAATTACTAGAATGATTAGACAATAAATGATTTTCAATTTTATCATGTCTATTCTTTTAAACTGTCCATTTCAAAACTCAATATCTTTGATTTAGAATTAGGCTATCTTCTTCCAATATGCAATTTTGTAAGTAGGAGCCTATTTCTACAAATTTTAAAGCCAAATCATTTTCCAAATTTGTAGGCCAATCAAATTTGTGTAACAGTTTGCAAGCATCTAGGATATTTACTAAATTAGGATCATTAAGAGTTTTTACCCTAGATTCGATTAGCAATTGTTGATGAATTTGATTTAACAATTCAAGTGCATCAACTTCTTTTCCATTCATTAAAACAATGTTATTAAAGGTGTGATTAAAAATTATACCTTGTTTTTCATTTACCTTTAATGACATTTCACCATAAACATTATTTAAATTCAAAATATGGTCATCCTTTTCAATCCTCAAACATTCTTGGTCAAAGTGTATGTCCCATGACTCATCTTGATGATCCTTCATTTGAGTTGCTTCCAATTGATCAATCTCTTTGTCATTTGGTTCCAATTCTTTGTTCACTATCCATGGTATCTCTTCATTTGAATCCTCCAAATCATCATGCAAACTTGCATCCGCACCTTCAATGAATTTATATTCAACATGATCGAATTTTGTCACCTTTTCAAATCTTGTGAATATGAGATCTTCGTATGATGTAGAAGGTTCAACATCCTGCATATCAAGTGAAATATGAGTTTCATCTATAGGGATGTGAGAAAAGAATGCATTATCATATCTCCCCCAACCATTGTGAAAATCGTCATCCAGATCCATGGGATGAAACTCCATGGTATTTGTGACATGATCTTTTGATTCATTCATCAATTCATTTTCTTCTTTGTCCTTGGTAATAGAATCATTATAATCTTCCAAAATTTGATGAGATTTGAAACCCTCTTCCAAAACATCCTCAAATTGTACAGGAGTTGTAATATCTTCCTTCGAGTAGGCGATTATGTTGTCCTGTATATCAATTGGCACACAAGTTTCATTAGTAGTTTTGGATTGAGTGTAGTCTTCCCACTTCTTCCAAGCATCATAATAATCCTCTTTCAAAATCAAGTGGTGACGTTCAACTACTTCTTCAACATCTTCCATTTCATCAATGTGTTTCTCATCAAATTCATCTTCACCTTCCTTAGATGATTCAATTATTTCCAAAAGTGGGTCGTTTCTTGAATTCAAATTTGTAAGGCTATCATCGTCCAAATTAGTAACCCATGATTCAATTTTATCATAATTTGGAGGGTGAAGAATTTCTTGATTGTTAATTTTACACATCTCATCAATAGTATCTTCCAAGAACAAGTGGTGAAATTCTATCATATCTTCAAATTTATTTATTGATTTTCTTTCCATTTCACTTTCAACCACTTCATTCAATTCTATGGTGGGTTCCATCCTATCACATATATCAAACATTGTTGAATTTAGAACCCCTTCATCCGGATAATCGTGTATCTCTATGAATGAGATCATTTCTGCATAATCCTCACTAGCGGATGTTGGCTTAGCAATTTGCACCTCCTCGTGGACTACATCTAAGGTGGTTGTAAAATTTGGATATTCAAATTCATCCCCTTGATCATTTACCTTAGATATCATTGGAGTGGAGGGTGCTATATTTGATGGTTGGTGTAGGTTGGCATCAAAAAGAACAATCTCTCATATGAACATGTTGTGCCTTTTCTTCTTCAAGACCTTGTCGTTCTATCTCTTCCAAGATCTCATGGATTTTCTCTAGAGACAAACCACTCATTTTTTCTCAATGTGTGAAGCAAGTGTGGGGTGTATGGCTCCTAGGTATACTTCCATGGCTTCCTCTTCTAATGTGTTAAAATTTTCCCACATTTGGGAGTGCAACTCACGAAATCTTCCATTGAATTGACTCAAGGATTCATTAGGCTCTTTACATATGGAGGTAAACTGATTTTTCAAGATTTCTAAGTCAACTCTGATTACCAAAATGATAAAGATAGGCTGCTTCTAGTTGTATCCAAGAAGTCCTAACCTCCATGGGTAGTTGGCTATACCAAAAGAATGGCTTATCATCCAAAATGTATGCAAATAACTTACAAGCCACCTCCTCATAGAAAATCTGGAATTGACACAATGTATTCTTGTAGACATGCAGTCTTTGCAAGTATTCTAGTGGCACCTCTTGATTAAAACACCGTAAAAAATCCAATAACATTTTAGGAATATGATAGGGTATCACATGTATAGACAAACCCTTATAATGATCCTCCATTGTAGATACCATTCTTTCTCTTAGAGATGCTATTTGAGCTCTTAGGGATACCATTTGCTCCTCAAGTGTTGCCATTGGTGAAACTTAAAATGTATTTTTAGAACCAAATCTGTTGAATACTCAACCTGCAATGTATAAAAAATCAAGTTAGCATCAACTAAGAGATGTATTCATTAAAATCAAATGAAAAGTAATTGCATGAAAACAACACTTTGTTAGTCAAAACCAAAATTTTCAAAATTAAATCAAATCACATTGTTTATGTATGAACAATCAGAAAAATATACAGCATACCTGAATTGCTTAAAATAGAATAAAGTAAACCAATTCAGGCCATCCTTTTAACAATCTGCTGAGTGTTAGAGGAGTAAAGATAACAATTAACAGGGCATGAAATATTCAAAATTTAAATCCCTGTAGCACTTAAATCACCGTGAAATAAACCAGTTCAGGCCCTCCTTTTAATGCCAATCTGTTGAGTGGTGTTAGAGGAGGCCGAAGATGCTAATCAAATGGACTTGAAATATTTAGCAATGTAAAGCTCTTAAACAATTATAAACCTGTAGCATCTAAAATCACGATAAAATAAACCTTTTCATGCCCTCCTTCTAGCACCAATCTGTTGAGTGGTGTTAGAAGGCTAAAGATAACAATCAGTAGGGCATGAAATATACAAAAATTTTAAATCTCACTAAAATAAACCCATCCAGCCCTCCTTCTAGCGCCAATCTGTTGAGTGGTATTTTCACCCGATTGTGAAAACACACTCTCCGATAGGATTTGGGTTCTAAATCCTCTCTTGCAAAGAAATTTAATAAACAATTTCTCCAAGGTTCCGCTATGTTAGCATTTTACATCTGTGTATTAATGATCTCAAATGAAGATATTCGATTAAAATGCTTGGAACACCTTAGTGGTTGCAAGTAACTGAAAACAAGGGGCAATGCTTGGTTTATTTTACTGTGAAACTTTAATGATTGTTCTTTGAACCCTAATAAAGCAAATATGATTTGATCTCTATATGACCAAGTTGTAATTTCAAAATGGAAACTGATGAAATGCCTTGAAACATAACCCCTTCAATGAAATTGGAATTTTATGAAGGGAATATCATCATCTGCTCATGAATGAAAAACAAAACTGTAAAATGAAATTCTGGCCTAGAAATGGAAATTTTCTATTTTTTGACTTTGAGATTTTTTAGTTTTTTATTTTATTTTAATGCCTGTAAATAAAATAAAGTGCAAAAAAAAAATGAAAATAAAATGCAAAAGTAAAATGAAATGCATTCAGGGTGATGCAATCCTATTCTGACAAAACCGAAGCTAATGAGGTTTCCATGCATGCAACCTAACTTATTGAACCTGCAAAACACGCACAATCCGGATAAGTTAAGTGCTGGTCTCTGGGGTTTTAACTATGATTTCAGATTTAGACATTCGCATGAAGCAACCAAGAGAACTTGCATTAAACTTCACCTATAAGCCTAGAAATCTGAAAAGGGGAAAGATAAACATTTAATCCTGCATGCAGAAAACAACTCCTTCTTTCTTGCCAATGAGGTGCAACTCTCTGAATTTTTTGTATTAAAAATTGGTCATTTTACAATAACAGAATCTCTAGTTTTCTCAAAACCAGAAAAAGGGGAAGAAAAACACTCCTAAGCAGGCCCAGAATGGCTTCTCGCCTTCGGCACTGCAACTCTGCTCGCAGCGGTTTTCGACCCCCGTACCAATCCTATGCTTTCGCTTTTAAAGTTTTGGTAAATTGCTTCTCCTTCCATGATGGTTCATTTCATCTTCCAGATTGCTTCGTTTCACCTTCCCCGCCTTTCCATTGCTTTTGACTTTATGCTCGACATTGAGATGCTTGATCTTCTCTGTGAACTGTAACGCCTCTGCAGCCCTTACACATGTACGCCATGTGTTCCGCACTTTTCTGCATGTTTCGTAACGGCCCCGTGTAAATCACGACAAAAAATAGCATGTCGCGATATCGCGATGTTTTTATGCATGCAGCTTTGCTCCTTTACTTTCATCGTGAAAACGCGACATGTCGCGATATCGCGACATTTTCCTGCCAACAGCCTTGTTCGCCTTCATGCGTCGCAAAAATGAGACATGTCGCAAAATCATGACATTTTTATGCCCGCAACCTTTCCTGCCTTCATGCATAGCGAAAATAAGACATGTCGCGAAATCGTGACATTTTCCTGTCAACAGCCTTGCAAATGCAACCTGTCGCGAAATCGTGACATTTTTCTCTTTCGGGTTGTGCAAATGCTACCTGTCATGAAATCGTGATGTTTTCTCTTTCCATACCACTTGGCTGCTTTCTGTCGTGAAATCGTGACACTTTTCATCTTCATACCCCTTGGCTGCTTCCTGTCGTGAAATCGTGACGCTTTTCATCTTTGTACCCCTTGGCTGCTTCCTGTCGCGAAATCGTGACGCTTTTCATCTTTGTACCACTTGGCTGCTTTTTGCTGCTTCCTATCGTGAAATCGTGACAACTTTAGTGCCTTGCCCTGTTTGACTGGTTTGACCACGATTTTGTGACATGTCGCGATTTTGCGACAATTTTCCATTCTGTCTTTCTCTCTCTTCTATGACCCGCGATTTCACAACACGTCGCGATATCGTGACATTTTCTCTTCATGATGCATTCTGCTGCTCTTGGCCGCGAAAACGCGACATGTCACGAAATCGTGACAACTTTCCATTTCTAGCCGCGACGGAGCAACATGTCGCGAAATCGTGACAACTTTTCATTTTCGGCCACGACGGAGCAACATGTCGCGATATCGCGACAACTTTTCATTTTTGGCCGCGACGGAGCAACATGTCGCGATATCGTGACAACTTTTCATTTTCGGCCGCGACGGAGCAACATGTCACGATATCGCGACAACTTTTCATTTTCGGCCGCGACGGAGCAACATGTCGCGATATCGCGACACTTTCTTTTTCTTGCTATATTTTCCTCTTCCTTTGATTTTTTTAGCATCTGGGCCACTGCGGTCTTCTTTGAAAGCATGCAAAAAAGGTGGGTCCCCAATTTTGGGGTGTGTTGTGGATCAGCCACAAAAAAACCCTAAACAAGTGTTTCACAATGCTTTCAACAACTCACACTCATGAAACTCAAACCTTGACTCAAGATGATTCCAAACTCACATAACAATGATACTCATGATCTTTTCACAAACCCTAATCGTGCATATGAAATCTTACTCAAATATTTCCAACAATGCTTATCAAATAATCTCACATAACAATAATACTCATGTTCTTTTACAAACCCTATTTTAAGATAGTTCTCAATTTCACACTTAATTGCTCTTACAATCATTCACCAATCATGTATATGAAAACTCACTCAACAATGCTTATCAAACAAAACATTTTCACTCCAACTTAGCATTCAAAACATTCAAACCAACAATATTTCACTCACAAGGAAGATATGCCCATACCTTTTACTTGTTGGATAAATGACCTCAAAACCTGTATTAATCACAGTCAACCTCTTTGCCAATATCAATGGTTAGATATCAAAAATATTCACTCAAATATTTCCCTCAATATTAATTCACCATTACAAAAATTAACAAGACTCAAATACACCTTATTATCTCCAAAATTATCAAACAAAGATTTCAATCACTCAGTTTCACTATAACCCCTTTCAAAAATTTAATGCATGAAATAATCCAAAATCCTACTTATGTCTCCCTACTCAAAAATTGCATTTCCAAAATAATTGACTTTATAAAACAAGATAATGCAATTTACTTTTAACCTTCAATAATACTATTTACCACCTTTTGTCTAAGGTAAAAATATTTTACCTTACCCTTATTTTAACTCCCTAGGTGCTTAATAAATCCAATACACCACGTTCTTAACTCACACCCACAATGCAAATTAAAACTATGCTTTTCGAATAGTGCTAACCAAGCAAAAATTAAATCATGCGATTAACCATAGACCATAGACCATAGACCATAGACCATGTGCGTTAAATAAAAAATTAAATACCTCACGCGCTCCTTGATGGGTTTCGATCCCTGGTCGAACCGTCGCCTACGCACTAGCCGCAGTCAAGCTACCGCATGAGCTAGGTGCTCATGTGAGAGGCAAAAGCGCTTTGAGCACTTTGTATCTTCCACTAGCGTCAAAGCCCAAAAGAGCTTTATCCCTTCATCGTTGCAAAAACTCAAACACAACACCTCTGCATTCCCAATGCCTTGCACACCTCAACCTTACTGCTAGCCCAATTGATTGGTTGGTATTTAATATTTATCCCTTTGTCACTTTATGCTCTGCATTTTTTGAGTGTAATAAAAAATTAAAATCCTTTTCTTATTTGCTCACGAATCTTTCGCATTCACCACAAATCGCATGTGCTTAAAAATAATTCGGAGACTTACCTTTGTGAGGTAAGCTTTATGGTATTTATACCATATGCTCCTTTCCTTCAAACGTCGGTGGGGGAATAAAAATTTAAATCAATTTTGCGCCCAACCCAAATTTGGGTTTTAATAATATTATTTTTATAAATTAATTTATAATATAAATATTATAAATTATTTATAAATTACCTTAGGCTTTAAGTTAACCTTTAATATTATAATAAAAATATCATAATATTATTTCCATTGGGTCAAGGTATTTTTCTCTTTCGCCCTTAGACATTTTATGTTTGCCTTTAATATTATAATAAAAAAACATTATAATATTATTTCCTTTAGGCCTTTTCTTCAGGGCATTTATCCGTTCTTTTGACCAATCATGTGAAGCTCTTAAACCAAATCTCTTGGGCTTAAAATATAAATATTTCAACCCTTCTTATGCCAAGTCCTGCACTGATTCCTAACACCGACTCTTGACATCAATGACAACACAACTAACTCAAAATTTCAAACACAAAACAATTTAATCCTCATTTTGCTATCTGTAACACAATTGTGGAAAGTATATATTCACAAGTAATCTTAATATTTTTTTCGTATTCTTAATTGATGTAGCCTACATGTTTTTAAAAAAAATTGGGTTCTAGATGTATCATTTGTTGTTAATGTATTTTTCTTGTAGACTAATGTTGGACATATATTAATGTTAAAATGCATGTAACATAGATTTTTTAACCTATCTAAATATTGCAAGATGAGTTGTAGGTAAGGATATAATGCTCTTAGTAGATGTCATTGTTGATAATAATTATATGGGATACTCTCCTATAAAAAATACATTTTTGGGGTACCTTTAAAAGCTAAATATGTATTTTGATTCGTTCCCAAATATTACAAGGAGCTTCCATCAAAATAAATTCTTGTAACATATACGAAGGGTTAAGTGAGTATAGTCTATTCATCACCCTCCTTGACTAATATATAAAGTTAAGCAAGATAGATGTAGTGTGATAGAGCTCAATATTAATGCAATATTATCAATTAGTCACAACTTGTAAAATATCCAAAATATCTATAAGGTTCGATAAATATGGTAATTAAAAAAAATGGATTTCTAACTATCTAATGTCTTAGCTTTTATTATTTTGAAATATATTGTTGGAGTTTTCTTATTGCATATCTAATATAGAATTAATGTATTTCCTTGAGAATGTCTAGATGTTTAGCTAGGATTTGTTCATGTAAGTGTTCTACCAACTAAGAATTCAAAACATGTGTGTGATGTTGCCATTAATCCTAATTGCATTTGAAAATAAAATATTGTAATGCATAAGAGCCACAATAAATAATATAGTGTCAATATATTTAATGCAATGCAACCATTTTTCTTTAAACAAATGGCACTCTAGTAAGGACTACAATTACATAGGGCTTATTATTGAGGTATTTTTTGATGAACTGAATTTACAATGTTAAGTAGATAATTTTTTATATCCCAATTTTCATTAAATAATTTTTTTGGTCTAATTGAACCATATCTTTTTATTCTTTAATTGGTTATATGAGGTCAAAATGACTCCACCTATATTATATCACTGGCCATATTATAAGAGTATTTCAACAACAATATACCATGGCATTATAACAAATTGCATTATCATGGGCTACTATTGGATTGTAGAAATGTCCAACTTCTTATGCACTTGCATTTCAACAATCTAAGCTAAATGCAAAAATTAAAATTCATGAGATTTTAGTTTTGGAGGTTTAGGTTGTAAGAGATTGAAAATAAACTACAATCGCAACTATAGTAAGGGAAGCATGTGATCAATCAACACATAAGAAAATTGAATAAAAAAAATGTATTCCACACATTTAAAATAGAATCAATAAGGAATTCCAAGAGTACAAAAGGGAAATTCTACAATTGTAACACATTCCACAATCTAAGAGGGTAGTACCATTGATGAAAAGCAAAAAATCTTACCAATCTCTTATAATTCCAAAAGAAGTAAGGGCAAATACAATGTGGGACTCATAAAGTGTAGCTTTAGTTCCCTCAATGCCAAAAGATGTTTACAAAGGAGCCCATGGATCTAATTTATTGAAATAATTCACCTCTAATTTACTTTAGGTGATAAATTCTTACTCTTAGTAAAAGTAAATATTTGGGGATATCTTTAGTAAAATGAGACACCTCTAAACATTGAATGTGCCTAAATACCTTTCTAAATAACTAAGAATCCTTCCAAAATGCTTAATGATGACACCGCATGCCAAAATATCACTTTCAAAAGTTCTTCCTCAAGGTTCATGCACTTTTTACCTGTATTTAGAGTGATTTGCTTTGGGAAGGGGAAAAATTCACTCCTGTCTAGGAGTGCTTCATTCCACTCTTCCAAATGCTTCACTCTATTGGAAACAATCACATCACTTTGAGTGAATAACACCTATGATATAAACTTTATAAAACTAAATCTCTGGAGACTCCAATTGATTGGTTTATTAGTTTTGCAAATCTTCAAAATGTTGGGGACCCTAAGTTAGTAACTCGATTATTATATTTTTAGTGACTTCATGGGGCAATAGGCTTGATTTATGAGATCCCATATCCTATATTTATTCTTATGAAGTATACAAAGTTGGAATCACTTCACAATGAAATTGTATATCTTGGATGTTCTTAATTTTCTAATGGTAGCAATTTTAGCAATTTTTGGTACTCCTCATTTTTTAGTAACTTGAGGTCCATGACATCTTTTATATCTCCCACAACATCCTCATAGGGATTTTAAAACAACCCATATTGTTGCTCCACCATCTTCTACAATTTTCTCATAAATGCTTTCAATTGTTCTATTTATTTTGGTGTTGCTTCAATTTCAAATTTAATTCACCTATTCAAATATTGTATACATAATATCATTGTCAAGGAGTCTTTTCCATTCATAGAGCACATCAAGAAAACTAGCATTCACTAACCCTTACACCTCAACTACTATTTATTATATTGAATTCTCTAGAGCGATTGTTGTACTTTTGTAGGTATATAAGTCCCTTTGTGCATTATGGATTTTTTTTAGTTTTTAGCCATATTCTTTATGTCTATACCCAACTGTTGTGCCTATAATATTGAAATTACGATCAATTGCTTGAGTACCTCTTCGTATCTTGACTTCATAACTAACTCATCCTCAGTCTATTAAATGATTCTTGTTGTTTGGTTAAGGATTATTTGTGTTGGATATGAATTCAAAATACCTTTTAGAATTTGCTACCTTGATTTTGATATCATCCATGACTTTATTTTATTCACCTTCAAGGTGTACCCTGTTTGTCATTTCTCCTTCTCTTAGTCATGCAATTTCTTCATGGATTTTAACAACTTATTGATCTCTCCCCTATTGGGTATCCCACATTTTCTCTACATATTATAACAACTCTTTCTTCTCTTGCTCAAACAATTATCTTAACTAGTTTTATTCTTGATCAACCTACTATGCTAGATCTTCTAGCTGTTTCTTTGTTTTTTGCTTTCAATAAGTTTGGTTTTCAACTGTTCAACTTGTTTTCATAACTAGGATCCTTCAATGATATCCTTCCTAAGAGCTTTGGATTCTAATTAAAGCTTTAATTTTTCTATTGTAAGTTGGGTTGCTACCAAGGAATTGGTTTTTGCCTTCTTTTTATTTGCTTCATTCTCCATCTCTAGTTGGCAATATTGCATAGCCACTCTAATAGATAATTGATTTGAGACTTGGATCATTTGATATGGATATGTTCTTAATAGATCTAGCTCTAAGAAATTGACAACAAAGTTGATAGAGGAAGTTGATGGTCTGGATGGATCATTTTGAAATGATTTGGCAATTAAAATCTTGTCTCCACCCATAGCCAATCATGATCTCATGATTATTGAAGCCCTTGGGGATTTGTATTTTAAGCATTTATACTCTCGTGTTTTCCTTTCCTCTACTTGGATCGAATAAAATTATTCCTATGCATTTATAGCTTCTAGGGCATCAATGACATCTCATGCATAATTTTAACTTGGTCTTGTTTCTAGCTGTTACTCTATAGTATTTTTTGTGGACTCAATTACACGAGTTTGTGTGACATCATCATCCTAAGTAGGAAATATTGGATAGAGATGCTCAAATGATATAGAGGATGGTAGAACATAGTAGGTGGGTTGAATTGTGTAGATAAAGTGGTGAAGGGTGAAGTGGTAGATAACACATCAATTTCCATATACATTAATGTGTCAACTAATGATGAGACTACTTGTGATGAAGATGGAATCTCAACGTATGAAACAAATGGATGCATGGTGGTGATCTATATGGTGGGAGATAAAAATGAGATTATGATGGGTGTTGAACCAAGAGTGTGATTGACCATGGTAGGTGGCATGCCCCTTAGAGAACCAATGGCTATATTTATTACAAGGGGAGGAAGTGTAATAGAATAAGTAGGTAGATTTAAGGAGTGACAATAGAAGAAATATATAGGAAATAAGTAGGAATAGAATAAGTGGAAAGGACAAGAGGGGATAATGGATGGTCTAATGATAGCCTCCAAAAGACAAGAGGGGATAATGGATGGGTCCATAGAAGCTTTAATATCTACTAGATTCTTAACTCTTTTCTTCCTTATTGTCTCATTGAGTGCCTCAATTTTTTCCCTTACACTTTGAACAAGTGGTGAGTGTCATCCATTTTTCTTTGATAGCTACCAACTTGGGAAGGGATCATTCTTAAGTAATTTTTATTGTTAGTATTACATTATTTGGTCCTTTTGTTCTAATGTATGTGTCATTTTGTGAAAGTGAAATGTGTCAAAAGAAAGAGGAGAATGAAGAGTCACATTAACATGTGGTATGCTGAGAGCTTGTCTTAATGATAAGAATGTGAAAGGTTACATTTAACGGATTTGTAGGGGGGAGCAATAGTTTGAGGATTAAAAAGTCATGTATTGTATTATATTAGGGATAACTCTCCATTTTTGTATCATATCATGAGCATGGAAGCATAATACAATGAAGATATCTCTTTTGAGATATATATATGTCAATCTCTTGTGTCTATATTGATGTGTATTCTTATTGTGATATTGTTATGTTTATATTGATGTCACTCTTAGTATAGCCCTATCTTGGTCTGCACAAAAGCATGATGCTATTGTATAAGATATATCGTCATGCGTAAGGTACAGTAGTGCTGAAAATTCCAGGGATTCAAGTTTTCTCCCTTCTTTTCTTCAATTTTTTGGGATACTTGCTCATATAAAGTGATAAAAATCACTATTTATTTTGTACTATAGTGACAATAATCACTATTTATTTTGTACTTGATTTTTTTTTCTTTTCTTTTTATTGTTATTTTCTTTTTCTTTTTCTTGAGCAAGGGATTTGATACTGATTTTTATTGTCTTTGTACAACTTGATCTTCATTTGATCTGACTTTCTAGGATTTACATTTTGTACTTTAATTTAGAAAATTCCTTTGGGGATTTTTCTTTGGAGAACTGTTTATGGGATATTGATTTAGGATATCGATCTTAGGGTATCAATATGGAGGATTGATCTGGGGTATCACTCTGGGATATTACTTATATTAACGTAAGCAAGGGATTTTGTGTAGGGAATAAACCTGTCCTTTTGCCAATTGCCAAAATTTCCCAAACCATCCGCACAAGGGAATTAGCAAGAATAAATCTTTTCACCTCAGGATACCTGGTCCTACTTCGTAGCTTTCATCTTCCCCTAGTACTTATTAGGATTTTTTAATTTATTTATTAGTGATAGGATTCTGATATGCTAAGGGCTATACTCTCTCTCTTTTATGATATATTTGTGTCTATCTTGATGTGTGTTCTTATTATGATATTATTTTATGTCTAAGAAACACCATACGATAAATTACATTAAGATTCGATGGCTCTCCCCTAATGCGAGGATGGAGATTAATCTCTCTGTACATCTCCTCAACAATATATGGCACATTATGATAACATAAAGGGGAGGTCCTAAATAGGATTTTTGTTTCAGCCTCATCCTCACTATCGTAATAAAGACCCTCGCCTCTACCTAGGAATCGAGTAATGCTCCACATGAGGTCCTAGGTAGGCTATGTATTGATAACCATTCTCGTTGTCGAATGGCTCTTCGCTCATATTCATTGATTCCAAGGGTAAAAGATGATGCAAGAGTGTAGGGCCCAAGAAGGTCAACTTAGTTTTATCCTTGGATTGCTCATTGTTTGAGGATAACTCAACATCATCTATTCTAGAATCATAGTCTAGTCCATCACTTTCGATGATGGATACTGCATGAACGTCCTCAGAAGCAACTTTTGATTCGGTGTCCATAGCTATGTCGAGATTCTAGATGCGTATAACAATATCATCAGTAACTCCACAGATTTTATTATCCAAGTTAGCTCTTGGAATGGGTTCTAGGCTGGTCTCCATCAAGATGCTTGTATGATATCTTTCTGGTGGCTCTATAGTGATATAAGTCACTAGTTGGTTATCCCTTTAAAATGTAGAAGGATTAAGGTGATAAGGATTGAAGTAAACTTCACCCCCCAAAATGAGGTACAAACAGTCTAAAGATGCCATGAGGAGTTCATCCTGTCCTCCACTGTAAAATCCCAACCCAAACCTATCAGTAGGTAACTGATACTGTTGTTCTATAGGCCTCTTACGCCCCTACTCAAATAGTATGAGATCATAACCATGTCAATGGTAACGCTCAAAGTATCACATGGCATAGTATGAGTTAGAAAGATAATGAACATTCATAGTGAATGGTTCATTATCATCCTCATCCATGGGTGTGGGAGATGTGATTTGGTCTAGCCCTCCATAGATGAAGTTGGTTTGGTTAAGTGGTACCCGCAATGGTTCTATCATCCCTATGGGAAGGCGATGGGTTCGCGGTCAGCCCATGTCTTTTGTAGTCTCTATAATCGATGTGAACATCACTTTCTACACAATATATTCCTCTAATCTGGGATTAACTAGATGGACGATCACTTGTGGTGCATATGACCCCGCTGAAGATGTAGGTAAAGTAGGCTAAAATGCCTTTTCGATTTCTCCTTTAATTTTCTCTACTTCCATGGGAGTAAGGCCTTCAATGATAATTGACTTGGGTGTTTTATTTATCTTCTTTTTGCCCACCTTTTCTTTCAACTTCTTATCATCCCACTGTATCATGGACGTAGTCGGTCTACTATAAGTAGTTGTCGTGTGCTTCAATCATTGAGATACAAATGTTGCAGGTCTAGCACACACTTCTTTGATATTACCTCCTAGATCTTTGATTGGAAATTCTAGCCGCACATCTACGTGCATTTAGGGGAGCACAAATTACCTTGACAAATCTACTAGATTCACATATTTAAAGGGTTCTTCATCCAAAGACACCACATGAACCTGTCCCTCATGAATGTATTTTATACATTGGTGTAAAATATAAGGGACACAAAGCATTTCTCTAATACAAGGCCTCCCTAGAAGTATGTTATACTGCATAGCACCTTCGATTACGTGGCACATCACCAGGATGGACTTCAGTCCTACCTGGATAGGTAAAACTATAGTACCAACCGTTGAGCATAATACATCATTGAAAGCACTCAACGTGAAGGTAGAAGGGATGATATACGTCTTGGGTAACTTCAAGTGAGTTAATGCCTTGGTAGTTATGATATTTATTGATGACCCCATGTCAATCAAAACTCGCTTGAACGGTTTGTGATTCACACACGCAATAATATGTACTAGTGGGTCTGCTATAACAATGGAAACCATCTTGACTTTATGGTCATGAAATTGAATTATTGATTCTTGAAACTATTGCACGTGCCCCATGAAGTGTGTAAATGCTTTGGGATCTTGAGGTTGCACTTCTATGGACCTTAATATGTCCATGAGAGTCTCCCTATGCTTAGGAGACTGCTGAATTAGCTCATAAATCAATAACTTTACTGAATTTTTCTATAGGTTTTGGACCAACCTACTCTTGATGGTCACCACCAGTCTAGTTGGTGGGCCAGGCACATGTTGGGCTAGCCTTGAAGGAGACACAACTTGGACTCTAATGGGTGCTGGAGGTTGATTTGGTCGTTCATACCTCGTGTTTCTTATGACAACGTTGACCATTTCGATGAACCCTTAGGTTGGTGGTTCGATGCGTACATGGTTGACTTGGCCAACATTATTCTTTGGTGCCTCATGATTTTGTAAATAATTTTTGTAAATTTCCATATTTTGATTATCAGGCACTTTTGGATTGTCGACAATAAGTGTACCTCTTTCGATCATATTTTGAAAAATATGTTTGAAAGATCAACATACCTCAATATCATGGCCTTTTGATCAGTGAAAGATGCAATATTGATCATCTTTATAGCCTTTATGCTTAGGCTAATTAGTGTCCATTAAATTGACTTCAGGTAAGTTTATAGCCTTCGCCTCACATAACTGATAAAAAATTAAAGCTGACTTCGATAACTGAGTGAATACGCAAGGTGGATGTTGTTCCTTATTTTTACCCTTATAATTGTTGTTGCACTGCTCATATTACACAAGATGAGGTTGAGATTGATAGTTTCATTCTTGTTACCCCTTATCCCCTTTCTAGAGGTTCAACACCACCTGATTAACATGGGCCAGATTGGCCTGTTGTCTCTCAGTGCTTTTTTTGTGCCACTCCTTATTCCTGAGCTTCAAATTACCCTCCTATAACTTGATGTCCTCTATCGCCTTGGCTTGCACAAAAGCATCTTCAAATGTTTAGTATTGTTGCAACTATAGCAATAACAAAATGTGCTTGGCACAACTCTTCATGAAAATTCACGTTAATTCAGAGGATGAGATGGAGAATGATAGCTTTGACATCATTTTCCTCCATTTTTTTCTATAATCCATCACTAGCTCATCGTCATGTTGCGTTAGAGTGGCCAAGTCAGATAAGTTTACCTTCTTCTTAACGTCGAAGAAGAAACGTTCAAGAAATGCATTAGCTAATTATTTGAAACTAGTGATTTTGTGCCTCTTTAATTGGTTGAACCACTCTCAAGCTAGGCTTGAGAGGGTTGTGATGAAGGTGCACAGGAGTAAAGTATCATTGCTCTCAATATGAAAGCACATATCTTAAAAACTAGTCACGTGCTCCTGTGTGTCTTCCTCTCCTTGAAACTTTTCTAGTCTAGGCATCTTGAAATGCTCTGGATAGGCCAAAATAGGCATTGATGTGCATAAAGGTTCATTATGCATTTTTTTCAAGGTAGTCTTCTGATAAGTCATTCCTTGCTTCTCTATGGATTGAACCTTCTCTACTAAGGTCTTATAGGCTTATGAGGAAAGAAACTCCTCTTCTTGAGATTGCCTTGGAGGCACCCTTAGAGGCAGATTCTTCTCGATCAAGGTGGGGGACTAGGCTCGCCCTCATCGAATTAGGAGATTTTTAGATATTCTTGTTCTAATTCTTCTCCCACTTCATTATCATACTACCTATGCTCTTGTTGTTCAGACGCTATACGTCAATCTCTGTGCTGAGTTGTACGACGAGTATGTGTGTCTATATTCTCAGGGTGTAACTCAGGTCGTGAAGCCACTCATCTATCGACACGCTCCCTGATATCACTACGAGGAGGTAAACCAACACTATCCAATTGATCCTCTCTCTCTACACACTCCTTCTGATCAAGGATGCATTGTTCCTGCATGCGCTATTCATATAATTTGTCTTATGAACCTATGCCTTTGAGAATTCTTGTTTTCGAGGTGCTCTTTCTCTACGTGAAAATCCTCCAATTGATCTTGGAGAATTTGTCATATCTGTTCTAACATTAGTCTATGAGATTTATCAACATGATCAGCCATCTGAGGCATCTGGTGAGTGCACTCTATTCAAGCGAGTTTATGGGTATGTCCTCCAATGGACTGATTTGCCACACTCTTGCCTCGGTCTGTAAATATGGTATTCATGTTAAGTTGTCTTCTATACTCTATGCTTGCATGCGAAGTAGGAGCACACATGTCTTGAGAATGCTCGGAGCACTCTCCATGTTCTTGGGTGGTCCTAATGGTGCTTACGCTATGCTCACTCGTAGGTCGAGAGGGTGCAGGTGTACGTTTAAATCCTAGATGCCCTAGGACTTTGTATAGACCGTTCAACTATTTGCTATGCCATGGTTCATGGGGCGGCATACCATTTGTTCCCACTTTGGCTATATCTATGGTGAACTTAGAAGGTTCACCCCTATAGGGAGTCTTGCGAGCCTGTGCTAGGAATCAACCCTCTCCGTTCACCCCTGAATGGGCAAATCTTGGATTTTTCTACACTTTGACGATGGAGGTCGTGAGCCTCCCTTAGATATAGGTTGAAGGGGTACTAATTTGGATCTCTCGATGACATATTTTTCAGCTGAACTCATGGATGCCCTCGAAATGCGATCACGATACATGCTACCATGTGTGAAACCCCCATTCTAGGAAGTCCCATGCTCTGATATGTGTCTAGAGGGATGTCTAGAACTTCCTCTAATCGAGGTATTCTCAATGAAATCCCCTCATGTGGAATTATTCCCTCTAATACTCACTGAACGATGTCTAGGAGTATTTTGTGATTGAGGGTGTTCCACATCGTGCTGTGCATTAGGTGGAGCTTGGATTTTGATCTCGGGTCTATGTTCGAATCGACCTCTCTATGTTTGCACCATTATGTATTATATGTCTAGATTTAACTTTTATTAACACACAAATAATCTAATGATGATTATCTTCTTTTATAGTTTTAAAATGAGCCTTAAACTGTTTGATGTGTTTTCAAATTTTTATATCAGTAAAGTAACTATTGTCATGTTTTGCAATACGTCGATGATTTTATCAAATTTTTAATGGCTTTCATCTGTATGCTCATAGCTCGACAACCTAGTGATGAACTCCAGGTCACGTAATTCCCCCAAAATATGGTGACAAGGTCCACACCCAGGAAGGGAGCACAAGTCCTCCCAAATCCTCACCCAATCACACCTAGTCAGCGTTATACCCTCCAAAGAGAAGTACATGCAAATTTTTGGGGCTATGGATGGTTCTTGGATCCGATATTGGTTTAGTAACAAGAAGGTATGTGGGAGTTGGACCAATGGATGTAAATCACTGCCACTATCATTGAGACCCTACTAGTGGTTGGATGTGACTCCCAACTCACTAGCATTTACTGTGAAACATGGTGTGTGGTTCCTTTTAATTTGTATGAAAAGAAAGATGTACAATACAACATTCAAATGATTCTACATGCTATGAAAAAGGAACATTTGATTTTAGAAATATGCATGGTTAATCTACACAATATTATGACAATGCATACTAACAATGGTATGGCCACTAATCGGGCCACATGCAAGCAAAACTAACATACAAGAGGGGCCTAGACCGCTGGATACTAGGGTAGAATGCACTAAGATGTTCGTTGTTACTAGAAGCGACTAGTAGATCCTAAAAAAAATACCTAAGGACTAAATACATTTAACATCTTTCCATTGCCTTTCCTAATTATGCTAATATTTTGCACTTTATGGAAAAACACATATAGAGAACAAAAAAAATAGAATGACAATGGGACCTACCTTGGATCCTCATTTTGTCAAGCTTTTTCTCCCTGCTATGTGATTTTTTAGATTCTGACTGCGGCTCTGTGGTACGGTGACCACTGTTGCCCATGGATGTCAACCACGATGACAAATTTTGATCGCAACTGTCAACCACGGTGAGCACCTATCATAAAAAAATGATAGAAGTCAAACATTTGAGGCATGAAATGCGAAGTTCCATCGTGATCGCCTAGGGAGAGGGCCACTTTATAGGTGAGGATTACCATAATGGAGGTAGAGATACAGAAGCTCACAGGGTAGCACACTCTTTTGCAGTCCCAGGTTGATGCTTCTGTTGTTTTACTTATCGCTTACCAGGCTGGGGGATCAACTCCCCCATATTTGTAGGTTGCTTTAGCACCCCTAGTTGTTCCAGTAGTACCAATAGTGTAGGGAGTAGTAGACTAAGATTAGGGGGTCAATATTAGGAGGCTTCAGGCTCTAGTTGAGTAGCATATCAAGGAGGCCTCACTCAGATCTGCCTACATTACCACCTTGAGAGGGTGGATTGGACTGCTTAGGGGCAAGATTCTAGAGATGCCCATGGCTACAAAATCTCAGAGGACTCACACTCAGGAGATAGGGCAGTATTCAGCTAGCTTAAGTCATAGGACTCATAGGTCTAAGAGATATTTTGGTTCAAGCTCATAGAGGACCCATTGAGAGGGTGGAGGCGATGGTGACACCTCACAGAATGGGGGTGCAGGCCCTGGCTAGTACAAATTTTATAGATATCATTATACCATTTTTGAGTGTAAAATCGAGGACCTACACATATGTAGCCTACAGACCATGTCGATGTACTGCACATTATTTATTTTTGACATACACACACACACACACACACACACACACACACACACACACACACACACACACACACACACACATATATATATATATATAATCAAACATTTGAGACTCATTATATGTGTAGATTTTATTATGATTTTTTATGTTTATGTTTTATGAGATGCACATGGATGCAATGCTTATATGTTATGTTGATTTAATGCTATATTATGTGATGTGTGGATGAAATACACTAGATATATGATGGATGTATGATTTAGGTGCTATGATAAACATGTGTATATGGACTACTGATTATGAATGTATATGAATGCCATATTTGATGTTAAATGCGTGTATAATTTACTTTACTTGTATGCATTTAATTTTATGTTGCTATGACATATTCTATGCCATGTATGTATTGCATATTTTTCTATGATGAATGCTATGTAAATGAACATGTATGTTTTAATCATTAAAACATAATGTATGCAATATGATTTTTAATAATCTAATGGATGAAAACACCGAATGTATAGCAATCATGTATTGTATTTGCTTTATCCTTTTGTGAAAGATAATACACCCATATGTGAGATGCAATGATGTATATTTTTTGTTCATAAGCTTTTGTAAATTAAAAGAGTATGGATAACATAGTGGCCATCTAAATATCATTTCTAACATCCATCCGATATCTAACATATATTACAAATAGTTTTAATAAAAAAACTCTCATAAAAGAAATTAATGTTTTGATGATTGCATTGAAAATTGGTTATTGCTATTTGGAAATTTTTGAGGTTTTCCATGAGACTCAAACACCCTAGTTAACTTATCAAAAGTTGTATACTAACCATACTAGACTTTTGGAACATAAGGCTTTCGCTAGGATAGGCCCTAACTGTTCATTATCCTTGTGTGTGTAAATGAGTATATTTAGATAAGTCATAAGCATACCCCGATGTTAGGTAGGATTCTTTCAACCCATTACTAAGATTGAGGATCCTCAAATATCTATCCAATCCTAGGTTTAGATTTCAGTTGGACTAGATCATTAGGTGACACAGGACACTTGAAGCTAGCTCTTCCACATTCAAACATTGGTCTTCACAAAAGCATGATGCTATTGTATCAGACATATCATCATGCGTAAGGTACAGTAGTGCTGACAATTCCAGGGATTCAAGTTCGTTCCCTTGTTTTCTTCAATTTTTTGGGATACTTGCTCATATAAAGTGATAAAAATCACTATTTATTTTGTACTATAGTGACAAGAATCACTATTTATTTTGTACTTTCATTTTTTTCTTTTTTCTTTTCTTTTCTTTTTATTTTTCTTTTTTTTTTAATTTTTCTTGAGCAAGGGGTTTGATATTGATTTTTATTGTCTTTGTATAGCTTGATCTTCATTTGATCTGACTTTCTGGGATTTACATTTTGTAATTTGATTCAGAAACTTTCTTTGGGGATTTTGCTTTGGGGAACTGTTTTTGGGATATCGATTTAGGATATTGATCTTAGGGTATCAATATGGAGGATTGATCTAGGGTATCACTCTAGGATATTACTTATTTTAATGTAAGCAAGGGATTCTGGGTAGGGAATAAACTTGTACTTTTGCCAATTACCAATATTTCCCAAACCGTCCACATAAGGGGATAAACAAGAACAAATATTTTCACCACAAGATACCTGGTCATGCTTTATAGCTTTCATCTTCCCCTAGTCCTTATTAGTATTTTTTAATTTGTTGATTAGTGATAGTATTCTGATATGCTAAGGGCTATACTAACTAGACCTCAACTACAAAAGCAAAGAAAGCTTTATATCAACTCTTGAGAAGACCTTTAGTTATGGTTGAATGATCGAAAAAACCTAGTATATTCTTCATAGCAACAATTGGGATTGTTTTAAAAAATACAATTACTCACAAGGGTGATAAATGGATGAAAAATATAGTGCATAGATGCATGATTAAAACACAAACGTGGCATTGTTTGTAAGATTGTAAACACAATATATTCTAATGCAAGTGCAACGGATGAATATGCTTAATGCAATGCAAAGGTGAAATGTGTGTGGAAAATGAGATGCATGATGCAAATGAAATGTAAATGTTTTTGATTTTTGATATTTCTCCAATTATTTTTGGATTTTATTACTTTTTAATTTTTTTATGGATTTTAAAATTTTGACCAAGGGATTTTTAAAAACCATTGGAGCCTTTTGTGCTTTGACCAAAGGGATTATAGATACCTTTGGAGCCTTTTTTAAATGACCAAAGGGCTTACATATGCCTTTAGAGACTTTTATAAATGACCAAAGGGCTTACAAATGCCTTTGGAGCCTTTTTTGGGATGACTAAGGGACTTACAAATGCCCTTGGAGCCTTTTTTAATTGACCAAAGGACTTACAAATGCCTTTGGAGCCTTTTCTGGTTCTAGGCATAGAATTCTTTAAGATGAAGGATATTGAGAGGCTCAGGCTCCTCAATTCATCCAAGCGATGTCAAGCGATATGTCCCAGGTCTAATATTCTCTGAGATCATATAAGGACCTAACCAATTAGCCGTAAATTTATCTCATATTTTTGGCAATAAATTTGATTTCTCTTGGTTCTCTTTTAGCACAATATTGCCAACCTCAAAGTCTCTTAGATCGACTTTGTTATTGTAAGCTCATTTTAAATGTTCTTGATAAATGTGAAGGTGCTCAAGGGCATTCACATGATGTTCATCAAGTAGCATATGTAGACACCTAAAACGTGTCATGTTTAGGAGACTACTCATATGGGCACATCCATAGACCATATGACCAATATTGGACCTTTCCAAGAGCAAGTAGTGGTCCTAACCACTCAAAATGGTAGTTTTAGCCCATTTAAGCTTAGTAGTTATAGACTAGAGCAACCAACAATCTTTGCTGCTATAGGCTAGAGCAACCACAACTAGCTACTATTGATGACAACGACTAGCCTTGAAACATGAATTACCATGAAGGATTACCCAAATCATAGGTGGTAACAATAGTTTGCATACATTTCAAAGGGATATCTATGAGGAACTCCTAGAGTTCCTCCTAACTGCCCTTTCCATACCAAGTCAAGACTAAACCTTCCCTCTAGGATAGTCAGTTGGCATGCAGATCTAGAGCTTGGCTTCCATAGGAAGCCAAGCCCAAGATCTAAACCTAAAACCTAGAATTCTATATATGCATATTTCCAATAAGGCAGAAGGGGAGACGAACATTCAAATTGTGTGTAGTGAAGCCCTATCAAAATGAAGAGCCAAGCTACATCCTTTGGAAGAGCAATGGAGCACCACTCGGATAAACTACATTCACATATAATTATTCAATTTTTAATCGCCAATTAGTGTAGGAGACACACCTAGTGATCCTTGAACATCAATTCAAGCAAGGGATCGATTGCCATAGCCCATAAGACCTGAGGTGACCTATTAGTTAGAGGCCGCTATCTTTGACAACGACCCATAAGCATAGCCAGGTTTTAATACGGTCGTTCCTTTGTTCTTATTAATAAAAATGCATTTATTATTATTTCATTTACATGTCTTTAGCATAGATCTTAATCCTTCATTGAATTTAGATTAATATTTCTTATTTTCATATGCATATTATCTAGATATGGTATATTTCAATACAAATTATGCTTATTTATTTAGATTATCATATTTTCTAATAAGAGCCTCTTTCGGAGAGGTGGCCCGTACTACTAAGGATGCTTTGTTGTTTCCATGTATGCAAATCTATGAGTTTACAAGACCAGATCAAGACATTCGGAGCACATGATACCTCCTAGACAAGAGAAGGAGAAGGAGGCATTTGTGAGCTCACAAACAAGTTCATGTGCAGAATCGAGAAACCTGCAAAGACACACCATCCCTTTGTAAGGGGATATTTTATTCACTTGTCATTCACTGTATCAAAATGGGTATCCCTTAGAGGGACCGATATGTAACCGAGTTTCAATATAAATAAAAAGATCTCTCTTTGTTATTTTTGTGTTATGTGCATTTCATGGTCTTTCATTTCATTTCGATATAATATTGTAAGTAGAGTAGAGGTGTGTGCTTCCTAGGGTTGCTATAGATGGTGATCACGGTGGGACCCCCACCAAGTTTTTATTTTTTTCCAATTTATTGATTCGGGTTTTTATGTGCAGATTCAACCGCTTTGGTCTACAACAGCTCATAGACTCGGCTGCTCCTGCTGACAGCAGCCAAAATCAATCGCTCTAATTAACAGTGGCCAAAAGAAAAGTGCAGAAGAGGGCAAATTTTTTTTCATCTAAGCAGGATTCAAGGTTGGTACCCCTTTTCTATATATATTTTATTTTCTGTCTGCATTTGGTTTCTTAAAAACAATGAACATTAAAACACATTTCAAGTTGGGAAATTAAAGAATGAAAGGGAAATAAAAATTGCATGTTGCATTTCTTAGGTTTCTTTTAGATTTCCTCTAGGTGCTACTAGGAACAATGGACCTCTACCTATAAGGTCCACCCTAGTATCCAACGTGCTAGACCATTGTGGTTTGGTTTGCTTGCATGTGTCCCAATTAGTGGTTGTTTTCATCACAAAGAAGGAAAATGCATTAAAATCATATAGACTGGTTATAGATGCATTGGTCTAAGAATAAACATTCTTTTTAGGCATTGTAGAAAAGTAGTCATGAATGTTGGTTGATTCATTTCTTTCTATTTTTAAATCTAAAAAGAACCCCACACACTTGCACTTATCATAATAAACATTAGGGAGTTGGATTTCATTACCAACCCTCAATTCAGTTCAATTACGTTGGCATTCATCTCCTTCCATCGACTTTCCCCCTAGATCTTCTTAGAACAAAATAGGGAACTATTTTATAGTGGTACTAGTTACTCATGTTCAAACTGTCTCCCACTATTGGAACAACCATTGGTTCAGAGTGGAAGAGCTAAGCGAACCCCCCACTAGGATTTAAGCGGTGTACCCTAGTCTCTTTTTGAGAAAATAATGTTTGGCATGGGTATTCTTGGTTTCCACTATGGATGAGTCCCCTCATTATAAATCCAAAACAAGAGCAAGAAAGCAAGAGAAACAACAAATCTAAACACACTCAAACAAGTTTTAGGACACACATTTAATCCATAAAAGAGATAATCATATTTTCTGCTTTGTGTGTTTATTTGTTATTTGGGACCAAACCCTAACCCTAATTTTTTATTCTACATCCAACGGCTCGAGAATCAAGAAAATCGAAGCTATAAAAAAAGAAGTTATTTTGGTTTTATTTTTACGCTATTTTCGAAGCTGAAAATAGGAAAAAATTGCTCTAAAACAATCATAAAGTGAGCTAGACAACTCCAAAAACTGCCAAATTTATTTTGTTGCCTTAGTTAGCCCCTAGGATACCTCTCTGAAAATTTTTGAGTCCTAACTCTTCATTTTTAATTTTTTTTTTAAATTCCTAAAAGTGGGCATTTCACCATGGACCTCGGTTGGCCGATTATTTCAAAAATACAAAATTTTGACCCAAAAATAAATTTTTGGAGTTATAGCTCATTGTGATTTGCACGATGCACTGATCATTTTGATATATGACACCCACAACCTTTTTTGGAAGTCAAGTTTTATAACAAAAATTATGGTTGGGAGACCTCCCATGGTGAGCAATACCTTCAATCTAGAGAGGGAATAAGGTTCCATGCCCACCACATCTCATTACACTGAGAGTTCAAATCAATACAATGAGGGGCAAGATAGAGGGAAGACAGTTGCCAATTTTTTTGTGAAATTTGAAGTAGACAAGAAACCTCGCACAAAGTTGTAGAGCCATAGGCCCAACATAACAAACTGATCAAATCAGTCACCTAGGTCACATGCAATTCAGAGAGAACAAATGCTCCAAGCAACTATATGAGTTGAATCAAATCTATTCGAGGCTGACTCCCGTAACCATAGCCACAAAAAATTTTGCATCTGGAAGTTCACAAAGCGTGACTTCTAAACACACCACTCAACCCAGGGAAGCTTCAAAGCAACCCCATAGTTCACATGCAACGACCGACTATAGGGATACTTATCAACATATAGAATGCACAGAGAAAGTTACACTAGTTAGCCAAAGCAAAGAAATAATAGAAACCTCTTCGAGGAACCTGCGAATAAGAACTACATGAATAGAATCAGATATATATGAACCATCTCTAACAGTGCAATCTGACCACATGCAACTGTTAGAAAGTGCATTGCACAAATAGCAAGAGCTAGTGGAAGCTCTTGAGCATGACAAACAAAGAGAAAGGCTTTTGCACCAACATGATCAACGTTTAAGAGAACAAGATGAGCAACTAGCTCGTATCAACCTACAAGAAAATGGTAATGATCACCAAAGAGATAAACACACTGACTCACCAAAAGAAAGGCGCACTAGGTAAGAAGACAACCCACAATGAAACCACCACTCAACCATGAAAAAAATCAACCTGGTGGGGAAAGGGTAAACATGATAGATCATGATCAGAACCATCCTAAATCCCATCTTAGGAGGGAGGAGAATGGAACAAGTCAATTGGATAAAGGGTTACCTCCATTACCACTGTGAGTGGGTCTACAAGAAGAAGAACTCCTTGCCTCAAAGGCATTCCAGGCACTCGATGAAAAGATAAAATTCTTTGGGAAGCAAGATACAATTGGGCACCAATAGACATTGAGTAAAATACACAACCAACCATTGTGCCCGTCAGTCCCTAGCCCCACATATCCTAAACACTTTGAGATGCCTAGGTTAGAAAAATTTAAGGGTGAAGAGGATACACAAGAGCATGTTACCAACTTCATCAATGCATATTTTCATCTTGAAGACAACGATGCTCTTATGTTAAGAACCTTCATTATGACATTTTCGGGTGCTACCACTCAATGGTTCAACCAACTGCCCAAGCACAACATTTCCAGTTTCAAACAACTTGTGAATGCATTCTTAAAATGTTTCTCTTTCAATTCTAGTAAGAAGATGAACCTCTTAGACATGACCAACCTAAAATAATATGATGACGAGCCAGTCATGGATTATGGGGATAGATGGAGAAAAATCATGGTAAAGTTATCATTTTTCGTCTCGATCAAAGAGCTAATTTGAATGTTCATAAAAATTTGTGCCAAGCACATCTCGTTACTATTTCAACTACAACAGTATAATACATTCGAAGAAGCCTTGGCTCAAGCCAAGCTTATTGAAGATATAAATCTGGAAGAAGGAAACCTAAAGCTCCGTAGTGAGAAATAATGGAACGAGAGCACGCAACATCAATCACAATAGACCGAACTTGTGCACGTCAACCAAATTGTGTTAAATGTTCCAAAAGCAGCATAGAGCCAACAACAAGAGAACTATCAGGCTCAATCTCCTCGTGTGCATTATGACCAACACAATAGGAATAAAGGCAACGACAAACAGAAGCATATCCCTCATAACTATATGCAATTGCTTGAATCCTTGGCATCAATTTCAATCGCCTTTGTGAGGCCAAGGTGTTAAATTTTCCTAAGGTGCCCACCCTAGATCCTAATAACCCCAAATCTAAGGGATATAGGGAAGCTCTCTTTTGTGTTTACCATCGACAAAATGGCCATGATATCCAAGATTATGTTTCATTCAAGAATATAGTGCAAGATATGTTGGATAATAATGAATTGCAAAATATCAACATATTCAAAAATCATCGCCCCAATAATCTGGCCAACAAAAATCAAGTTGAGCACATCAATGAGGTGCACATAGCCCCACTTGAAGAATGTTTTATTCGTATGATCAATACTACAATAAGAAGCAAAATATGCCTTGATCAGCCCAACATACCGAAAAAGTCAACTAAAGCTGATAATCTATCACAATCTATACCAACAATAAGTTCAATGCACTTACAAAAGGACCTTGTGATTGCCTTTCATAGGTAGGAGATTAAGACAATCTCTCAAGATGAACCTAATCCTCTGCTCCACATCATAGTAAGCATCAATCGAATTTCATATAAGAGAGTCTTAATTGACATTGGGTCATCCATCAACATCATCATAACTATAGCTTTGAAGTATTTAAATTTTCCACCTTCACGCATTAAGGACACAACATTTACATTGAGGGCCTTCAATGATGCTACTTCCCCAAAAATTGGTACAATAATCCTACCTATACAGGTTGGGATAAATACGTACCTACATTGTGCCATATCTTGGAAGGTGAGAGGCAGCATAACATATTTCTAGGCAGACCATGGATGAGAGATATAAAATGCATACCTTCCATAGTGCACCAAAACCTAAAATTCATACACTAAGGACAAGTGTATGTGGTCCCCCATGACCCTAAGCCATTCAAGTATTACAAGAAGTTTGATGAGACACAAGAAAAATTGCCTTCTTAGGAGTTTGTGGCAATGGTCAATAGCAAGGCAGAGGACCAAGTGACTCTAAAGTAGATAAAACAATATGTGGAGCAATCAGATGTTGCATCCCCATTAAAGGGATCAAAACCATTGGCTTTAGTTACCCCTGATTCAATTTTCATGTTGTCTCCTCAAGAACAAGAACATGTGTTTCCCCCACACTAGACTAGAGGTACCAAAGTTGACACAATTCAACACCACCAAGTAAGACAGAAACATAAACTAAGTCATAAACATGAGCATGTGGATGCCACTATAGAAATGGATCATCATGAATCCTCCACATCGACTCAAATGAAGGAATTAGTGACTTAGAGTTACTTGGTAGATATTTAGCACCTGCTCTTTTGCCTCCTTCAGTAGACAATGGTATTTCAAACCAATCGCTAGAAATACACATGGGAGCCTTATCAGTATTGGAGCATATGCAAAATCACCCATATACTATAGAGGCACAAATGGAGAAACAAAATGAGGTATTGTACTTTATCATGAACCATATTGAGAGCCTAGAATTACAAAAACAACCTTCATATGAGACCAATATACCTCCTATACGACCACAAGAAAAGCCTCAACTAGAGCAAGCACTAGCTCAACCACCCCGACAACCAAGCAAGTATCCCCCATTGCTTGAGACTGCATTATTGATTTTTAATCAGTTAATTACCATAAATGCCATCACCCTACCTGAGGTGCAACCTTTAGATCCAAATCATCCAAAATCCCAAATATATGAGGAGGATGAGAATTGTGTATACCATAGACAAAACGGACATGACATCCATGTATGTCAAGGTTTTAGAGTCATAATACCCAACATGCTCGACAAAGAGCAACTTCAAACTGTCAATCAACAAGTGACCATAGTTAGCAATCCATCTCTTGCACCAAAAAGGTAAGAAGAGCCCCCTGAGCCAGAAAGTGACATACCTAGGGCTCAACCTAGTTCTCATACCAGGCTAAAGTGTGCTAAACGGTCAAAACAACAACACACTTGGACTTCTTTAAACAAGCCTATGTCTGATATTTTTCAAAAGCTGCAACAGGCTAAGGTCATCGCCTTACCTAACATAAACCCTTTAGATCCAAATAGAGCTAAACCTAAGGGTTATAGGGAGGACCATTACTATCTCTATCATTGAATAGAGGGGCATGACATTTACAATTGCAAAGGATTTAGGAATGTGGTTCTGAGTCTCATAGATAGTGGGATTTTTCCCATAGATGGTTCATCCATAGTACCCCAACCTACCAAAATAGAGGCCACATCATCCCAACTAAGATCTCAAGGTTAGTCATAGCCTCGTAGGTCTAACAAGCTACCTCAATAGGAGGTAACATTTGAAATAACTATTGTGACTTTATTTTAAAATTTGTATAAGGTAAATGCATTTATATTACCCGAGGTCAAGCAAAGAGAGCCCAAGCATAGATCCATTGATGAGAGCATCCATTGTATGTACCATCATACACAGGGGCATGACATTCGTGACTGGCACTCATTCCAGAAGGTGGTCCAAGACCTATTAGAATGAAATAAGCTTCGTGAAGATGGTTCACTCATTTCTCCCCATCAGGACAAAGGCACCCTATAGAGGTTTGTGCCCCAATTGGAAGAGTTTATGTCTGTCACTCTTCCTAAGCAAGATGACTATATTACTATAGGCAACATGCACACTAGGGGTATCTAAGGTATCATACCTTCCCCATGTAATACCAACAAAATATTAAAAACAATCATAAATTTTAAAATTAGAAAAAAAATAGAAATCATAAAAGTTCAAACAAATCAGAAAACATTAAAATAAAAAACAAATCATAAAAAGGCTCCAAAGGTATTTTAAAATCATTTGTTCAAATCATCAAAAGGCTACAAAGGCATTTTTAAAGCCCTTTGGTCAAATCACAAAAAGCTCTTAAGGCATCTTAAAGCACCTTTGGTCAAATCACAAAAGGCCCCAAAGGCACCATAAGCCCTTTGGTCAAAAGCAAAACACAAAAAGTCAAAAAAAATTCAAACTTCAAAAAGTTCAAAACATTCAAAATAATCATAAGCTCAAAAACAATTGAAAGCATCAAAAATACAAAAATGTTTGCATTACACATTTACATTTCCATTCATGTAGTTGCATTGCATTCACACTTTGCATCCATTACATTTTGAATTAGATACATTTGTGTTTGCAATCTTACAAATGACGCTATGTTTGTATCTAAATCATGCATCTTCAAAATCCATCATCATCCATAACCCATGTGTGTAACTCTATTTTTCAACACAACCCCTCCTGTTGCTATGAGGAATATACTAGGGTTTTTTGGTCACTCAACCATACCTAGTGGTTTTATCAAACTAAGTAGAAAATTATTTTAGATTTTGATAGGTGAGATTTAAATTTGATAGCACCTGGTATATCTCAGAATCCTATCACTAATCAAAACACTAAAATCCAAGTTGAAACAAGGGAAAGATGAATGCTACGAAGCGGTGTTAGGTATCTTAAGGTGAAAAAGGTTTATCTTGCTCATCCCCCTGTGCGGTCAGTTCGAAAATGTTGATAATTGGTAAAAGGAAAAGTTCACCCCTACCCAACTAAATATCTTGCTTTAATCAATATGAGGAAAAATCCTGAATGAAACAAAATTCTAAAAAAAAAAATCCAAAAAAAAAGTGAATAGTGATTATCATCACTACATAAATTCCTTGCTCAAAATAAAAAATAAAAATTCAAAATAAACAATGGTTTTCATCACTAAATCATGAGCAAGTATCCCAAATAAATATGAATAAAATAAGGGAGTATGAACTTGAATCCCTGGAATTCTCAGTGTGACTGAGCCTTATGCACGATGATATGTCTGTCACATTAGCATCTAGCTTTTGCACAGACCAATGTTTACATGTGTAAGAGCTAGCCTTAGGTGTCCTATATTTCCTAGTGGTCTAATCCAACTAAGTCCAACTTAGGATCAAGATAAACATTTGAGGATCCCCAATACATCAATGGGCTAAATGAATCTTGCCTGGCACTAGGGTATGCTTATGTTCTATCTAATATATTCATTTGCACATACAAGGATAATGAGTATCTAGGTCTTCAAAACAAGAGCTTTATCCTTCAAGGGCTCTGTATGATCAATATACAACCATTTTATGAAGCAACTAGGGTGTTTGAGTCTCAGGGAAAACCTCAAAAATCTCCTCATAGCAACAAATCATTCCATCAAATCATACATACATATCACATCATCTCACCACACATTTGATGTTAAATGATTAATTATTATTATAAAAATTATTGTTTATTCATGATTTTTATACATTCCGTGGTGTCGCCCATTAGATTTTTAAACTCATATCACATGCATACCTTATATTTTAAGTGATTGAAGGATACAGTTTCATGTACATTAGATCACCATCATAATGCATTTCACACATTTCATTTATCATATCATAACAATATAGGTTAGATGCATACAATTAAATCAAAATTAAGCATGCATTTAACAATAAGAACTACATACATCATAAGTAGTCCATCTACATCTAAGTCACAACATCTAAGCATACGTCAATCATCTAGCTAGTGCATGTCACTAGTACATTTCATTATAGCAAAATCAAATCATTATCTAGTCATAGCGTCCATAATTGCATTCATAACATAAAATCAAAATAAAAACATTTGCTAAACATCAACTGGGGCATTATTGGTACCGTACCTCCCCTAATCAACAATCAATCCAAAACGTCACAAAGGGGATAAGCCCTTTGGTCAAACCAAAATTCCCCAAAGGAGATAAGCCCTTTGGTCAACCCAAAATGCCCTAAAGGTAGCATAAGCTCTTTGGTCAAACCAAAATGCCCCAAACGGGATAAGCCCTTTGGTCAAACCAAAATGCCCCAAAGGGGATAAGCCCTTTGGTCAGCCTAAAATACCCCAAAGGTAGCATAAGCCCTTTGGTCAAACCAAAATGTCCCAAAGGGGATAAGTCCTTTGGTCAAACCAAAATGCCCCAAAGGAGATAAGCCCTTTGGTCAAACCAAAACACCCCAAAGGGGATAAGCCCTTTGGTCATGGTTATTTGCACTTCGAGATATTCGGAGATCTTCTTATATTCTTCTATCTGCAATTTTAAACTTATTATTTCATTTGCATCCTCAAGCTTTCTTGAAATTTTTTTATTCCTTTTTCTTTTTGTCTTCAATTCATCCAAAGCTGCAATTAGTTCCTCTTCCAAATTCACTTTTGCATCAATTTATGCTTCATCACATTTGTGTTATTTTTTTGGTTTTTCTTCTTCGAATGCCATGAAAAGAGATTCACCTATTTCTTTTTCAGAATCCTCACTAGAGATGTCTTCTAATGAACTGACATTCTTGGAGATGAAACTTTTCTTCTTGAAGTTGCATTTTTTAAAATCTAATTTTTTCTTCCAGTCACTTCTTTCTCTGTGCGATCCTTCATCACTTCTATTCTTCTCATTAAGTGGACATTTAGCTACGAAATGCCCAATGCCTCCACAGTTGAAACATTTAAATGGTAACTTTCCTCTGTATTTTCCTTTTCCCCTTTTTAATTTTCGAACAAAGCTTGCTTCCATTTCATCTGATGTCTCTTCTTACTTGGATTCTTGTTTTGCTTTCATATTTTTTAGGGCTTTAAAACTAGATTCTCTATTGGTGTGTTTAGATTTTTCTATTCTCATATCATATATAGTTAAAGAGCCATGCATCTCATCCATACTAAAAGAATTCAGATCTTTAGCTTCTTCTATAACTAAAACTTTAGAACCAAACATTTGAGAAAGAGATCTTAATACCTTTTTGATGATTATCAAGTCTTTGATTTCCTCTCCAAGTCCTCTGATAGCATTGATGAATTCATTAACTCTCAGCATATATTGATGAATTCATTAACTCTCAGCATATATGCCTCTATATTATCATCCTCATTCATCTTCAATCCTTTGAACTAAGCTCGATGTGTTTGTAACTTGGCCTCCTTGATCTTATCGTCTCCTTCATGAATGCTCTTCAGTTTGTCCCATATTTCCTTTCCCATTTTATAACCCATAATATTTATTAATTCATTATCCACTAATCCACACATGATAGCATTCTTTGCTTTTGAGTCATTCTCAAACAATTTCTTACTAGCAGCATCGATTGGAGAAGTGGTGGGTATTGTGTATCCACTGTCTATTGAATTCCAAATGTTGTATCTCAAAGCACAAAGATATGTCTGTATATTGAGTCTCAAAAATGCATAATTAGTTTTGTTAAACAATGTTTCTTTGTTTGATGAGAACCCTTCACAACCTACCATTGTGTCACTTCCAAGATCACCCTAGTTGGTTAAGCCTGTTTAGGAACCTCGCTCTGATACCAATTGTAGAACTAAGTGTGACACTAATAGGGGGAATGAATCTATGTGTATTAACCATTTAATCCAACTATGAAATCAAATAAAAACAATAAATCACATAAAAATGCATCACATAACACCATATTTATAGTGGAAACCCGATGTGGGAAAACCATTGTGCCAATGGATTGTGTGGACTCCCATCCAAGTATAGCATAAAAAATATTTGGTCTTTACAATATTTTTTCAGCACCAACTGCAGGGAATGGCACCAACCAACCTAGAATTTAGCAGCACCAACTGCAAGGAGCACCGACCCCGATCACCAAGCACCCACTCGACAAAAACAAAAACTGTAGTAGAAAATCTGATCTCCATTCCAAAAGATCCTAAGTGGTCTAGCTCATTGCTTCTCTCTATACATCCACTCTAACTAATCTCATCTGATATGAATTTGAATCTCACACATTTCTCTGTACTCACACTAACTCCTTTTAAAAACCTTTTTGCAATACCTTTAACTTCCAACACTTCAACTTCCTAACAAATTTTGAGCTGCAAGATGACCATTTCAACATTTAATAATGTCTCCTTTAGGAGACATAATTTTCTTCTAGATTTTAAAATTTTGCACACGCTTAAAAAAGAACAGACTCAAAAGGATTTATGGATCAAAAGTTATGACCTTTTTAAATTTCACTTTTATTTTGGAGAGGCAATTTGTCAAACAGTTCACGGACAAAGTGTTGTGCACATTACTCGTTCTCACACTTGGAGGCCTCAAAATTACTCTGACAAAAAAGCAAAGATGTTCAATTCGATGAGCTATACATGAAACAACACTTAAATGGAACATTTGACATCAAGAAAATATGAATTTGAGTATTCGAGCGCAAAAACACTTGGCTGCCCAAAACTGGAAAAAGTGCTATGGACGCATTTTGCAATTGTTGTCGTTTCTTCCTCGGGTCTTCGTTTGGGCTAAAATTTAAAACATAAACTCTTTGTATATCAGACTACCTCTAGTAGAAAATTTTAAAGTTTGATTCCTCACATATTGCTTAATATACCTTTGACAAAGTGGCCTTTGATGTTGATTTTACACCTGTCACATAAACTGCAAAAAGGGCTCCAAAACCATTCTGCAGCGCTCACCGTTTCTTCCTCTAGACTTCATTTGGGCTAAAATTTAACATTTAAGCTCTCAATATATCTAGCTACCTCTAGTAAAACATTTGAGGTCCAATTCCTCATGGATTGCTTAATATTCCTCCTGTAAAGTGACCTCCGACAAAGCTTTTACAACTGCAGTTTCATGACCAACAATGCACCGACAAAGCAACCGATCGTTCCAACACTGCAACCACACTTGATAATGATAAAAAAACCTCCAAATAGTATCTTGGGCTATCCAACACATTCCATTGATGTTTTTCCACTTTGACAACTTCCTTTTTTGCTACTTTGACAACTTCTTGATGATTTTTGCAACTTTTGCAAATTTGCACGAAAAACTTGTAACTTCACCTGAACATCACAAACATTATCATAAGCATTGAAAACCACTATACATACTTTGAACAACCTTCAAAAAATTGTCCACTAGATCAACTTGTCCATTTACGTGTGTTGACAACAATGACAATATTGTCGTTGCACCTTGCTTAATAACCAAAATGCCCCAAAGGGGATAAGCCCTTTGGTCAACCCAAAAAACCCTAAAGGGGATAAGCCCTTTGGTCAAACAAAAATTCCCCAAAGGGAATAAGCCCTTTGGTCAACCCAAAATGCCCCAAAGGTAGCATAAGACCTTTGGTCAAACCATAAAAGCCCCAAAGGTATCACAAGCCCTTTGATCAACTAGTAAAATGCCCCTCAAGACCATGACTTAGGGCATCCAATTTTAATTAGATCAATGATCATCGCACACCCTACAATATGGTCCTAGGTGCTCTACTTTTTTTTTGCTTAGTATTGTGTTTGGCTCACAGTGCATCCTAGAAAGAGGTATCTTTAGACACCTAAAACATGTCATATTTAGGAGACTACTCATATGGGCACATTCGTAGACCATATGACCAATATTAGACCTTTCCAAGAGCACGCGGTGGTCCTAACTACTCAAAATGGCAATTTTAGCCCATTTAAGCTTAGCAACTGTAGACTAGAGCGGTCAACAATCTTGGCCACTATAGGCTAGAGCGACCGCAGCTAGCCACCACTAATGACAACAACTAGCCCTAAAACACAAACTACCATGAAGGATTGCCAAAATCATGGATGATAACGACATTTTGCATGAATTTCAAAGGGATATAGATGAGGAACTCCTAGAGTTCCTCCTAACTGCCCTTTCCATACCAAGTCAAGACTAAACCTTCCCTCTAGGATAGTCAGTTGGCATGTAGATCTGGATCTTGGCTTCCTTAGGAAGCTAAGCCCTAGATCTAAACCTGAAACCTGGAATTCTATATATGCATATTTCCAATAAGGCAAAAGGGGAGATGAATGTTCAAATTGTGTGCAACAAAGCCCTGTCAAAATGGAGAGCCAAGCTACATCCTTTGGAAGAGCATTGGAGCATCGTTCGACTAAACTACATTCACATATAATTGTCCAGTTTTTAATCATCAATCAATGTAGGAGACACACATGGCAACCCTTGAACATCAATTCGAGTTAGGGATCGACTGCCATAGCCCATAAGACCTAAGGTGACCTATTAGTTAGAGGTCGCTATCTTTGACAACGGCCTATAAGCATAGCCAGGTTTTAATACAGTCATTCCTTTGCTCTTAGTAATAGAAATACATTTATTATTATTTCATTTACATGTCTTTAGCATAGATATGAATCCTTCATTACATTTAGATTAATATTTCTTATTTTCATATGCATATTTCCTAGATTTGGTATATTTCAATACAAATTATGCTTATTTATCTAGATTATCATATTTGCTAACAAGAGCCTCTTTCAAAGAGGTGCACCGTACTACTAAGCATGTTTTGTTGTTTCCATGTATGTAGATCTATGGGTTTATAGGACCAGATCAAGACATTCGGAGCATGAGATCCCTCCTAGACAAGAGAAGGAGAAGGAAGCATCTGTGAGCCCTCAAAAAAGTTTGTGTGCGAAATCGGGAAGCCTGCAAAGGCACACCACCCCTTCACAAGGGGATATTTTATTCACTTGTCCTTCACTATATCGAAATGGATATCCCTCAGAGGGACAAATATGTAATCAGGTTTAAATATAAATAAAAAGATCTCTCTTTGTTATTTCTGCGTTATATGCATTTCATGGTCTTTCATTTCATTTTGGTATAATATTGCAAGTAGAGTAGAGGTGCATGCTTCCCAGGGTTGCTACAGATGGCGATCATGGTGGGACCTCTACCAAGTTTTTATTTCTGCCGATTTATTGATTCAGGTTTTTATGTGCAGATTCAACCACTTTGGTCTATAGCGGCCCATAGACTCGGTCGCTCCTGTTGACAACGACCAAAAATCAGCCACTCTGATCAACAAAAACCAGAAGAAAAGTGTAGTAGAGGGCAAATTTTTTGTCATATGAGCAGAATTTGAGGTTGGTACCCGTTTTCTGTATTTTTTTGATTTTATGTCTATATCTAGTTTCTTAAAAGCAACGAACATTAAAACACATTTCAAGTTGGAAAATTAAAGAATGAAAGGGAAATAAAAAATGCATATTGCATTTCTTAGGTTTCTTTTAGATTTCCTCCAGGCACTGCTAGGAACATCGGACCTCTACCTATAAGGTCTGCCCTAGTCTCCAATGTGCTAGACCATTGTATTTTTGTTTGCTTGCATGTGGCCCAATCAGTGGCTATTTTCATCACAAAGTAGGAGGATGCATTAAAATCATATAGACTAGTTATAGATGCATTGGTCTGAGAATAAACATTCTTTTTAGGCATTGTAGGAAAGTAGTCATGAATGTTGGTTGATGCATTGCTTTCTATTTTTAAATCTAGAAAGAACCCCACACACTTGCACTTATCATAATAAACATTGGGGAGTTGGATTTCATCACCAACCCTCAATTCAGTCCGGTGATGTTGGCATTCATCTCCTTCCATCGGCTTGCCCCCTATATCTTCCTAGAACGTAATAGGGAACTTATTTATAGTGGTACTAGTTACTCATGTTCAAACTATCTCCCACTATTGGAACAACCATTGGTTCAGAGTGGAAGAGCTAGGCAAACCCCCCACTGGGATTTAAATGGTGTACCCTAGTCTCTTTTTGAGAAAATCATGTTTGGCATGGGTGTTCTTGGTTTCCACTATGGATGGGTCCCCTCATTCTAAATCCAAAATAAGAGCAAGAAAGAAAGAGCAACAACAAATCTAAACACACTGAAACCAGTTTTAGGACACACATTTAATCTATAAAAGAGATAATCATATTGTTTGCTTTGTGTGTTTCTTTGTTATTTGGGACCAAAACCTAACCCTAATTTTTAGGGAAATTTATTGAAAAAAACAAGTAAAAATCTACTTTTTTATTCTGCATCCAATGGATCGAGAATCGTGCAAATTAGAGCTATAACAAAAAAGTTATTTTGGTTTTATTTTTACTCTATTTTTGAAGTTAAAAATAAGGAAAAACTACACTGAAACAATCATAAAGTGGGCTAGACAACTCCAAAAACTACCAAATTTATTTTGTTGTCTTAGTTAGCCCTTGGGGCACCTCTCCCAAAAATTTTGAGTCCTAACTCTTCATGGTTCAAAATTTCCTAAAAATTCCTAAAAGTGGGCATTTCCCCACGGACCTCGGTTGGCCGATTATTTCAAAAATACAAAATTTTGACCCAAAAGTCAAATTTTGGAGTTATAGCTCATTGTGATCAGCGTGACGCACTAATCATTTTGATATATGACACCCACAACCTTTTTCGGAAGTCAAAATTTTATAACAAAAATTATGGCTGGGAGACCTCCCATGGTGAGCAAGACCTTCAATCTAGAGAGGGAATCAGGTTCCATACCCACCACATATCATTACACTGAGAGTTCAAATCAGCCCAATGAGGGACAAGATAGAGGGAAGAGAGTTGCCAACCTTGTTGCACAATTCAAAGTAGACAAGAACCCTCGCACGGAGTTGCAGAGTCATAGGCCCAACACAACAAACCGATCAAATCAGTCACATGGGTCACATGCAATTCAGAGAGAACAAATGCTCCAAGATCAATTGGATGAGTTGGATCAAATCTATTCAAGGCTGACTCCCAGAACCATAGCCATAGAACATTCTACATCTGGAAGTTCACAAAGCGTGACTTCTAAACACACCACTCAACCTAGGGAAGCTTCAAAGCAACCCCATAGTTTACATGTAGCAACTGAATATAGGGACACTTATCAATATATAGAATACACAAAGCAAGTTACACTAGCTAGCCAAAGCAAAGAAATAACAAAAACCTCTTTGAGGGACCTACAAATTAGAACTACATGAACATAATCAGATAGATATGAACCTTCTCTAACAATACAATTTGATCACGTGCGATGGTTAGAAAATGCATTGCACAAAGAGCGAGAGCTAGTGGAAGCTCTCAAGCATGACAAACAAAGAGAAAGGCTTTTGTGCCAACATGAGCAATATTTAAGAGAACAAGCTGAGCAGCTAGCTCGTATCAACCTACAAGCAAATGGTAATGATCACCAAAGAGATAAACGTTCGACTCACCAAAAGAAAGGCGCACTAGGCAAGAAGACAACCCACAATGAAACCACCACTCAAACCATGAACAAAATCAACCTAGTGGGGAAAGGGTAAACATGATAGATCAAGATCAAACACATCCTGAATCCCCTCTTAGGAGGGAGGAGAATAGAACAAGTCAAGTGGATAAAGGGTTACCTCCATTACCACCATGAGTGGGTCTACAAGAAGAGGAACTCCTTGCCTCAAAGGCATTCTAGGCACTCACTAAAAAGATCAAATCCTTTGAGAAGCAAGATATGACTGGGCACCAACCGACATTGAGTAAAATACACAACTAGCCATTGTGCCCGTCAGTCCCTAGCCCCGCATATCCTAAGCACTTTGAGATGCCTAGGTTAGAAAAATTTAAGGGTGAAGAGGATGCACAAGAGCATGTTACCAACTTCATCAATGCATATTTTCATCTTGAAGACAACGATGCTCTTATGTTAAGAACCTTCATTATGAAATTTTTGGGTGTTGCCACTCAATGGTTCAACCAACTACCCAAGCACAACATATCCAATTTTGAACAACTAGTGAATGCATTCTTAAAACATTTCTCTTTTGGTGCTAGGAAGAAGGTGAACCTCTCATACCTGACCAACCTAAAATAATATGATGACGAGCCAGTCATGGATTATGGGGATAGATGGAGAAAAATCATGGCAAAGTTGTCATTTTTCATCTCGATCGAAGAGCTAATTCAAATGTTCACAAAAAGTTATGCCAAGAACATGTTGTTACTATTACAACTACAGTAGTATGATACATTTGAAGAAGCCTTGGCTCAAGCCAATCTTATTGAAGATATAAAGCTAGAAGAAGGAGACCTAAAGCTCCGTAGCGAGAAAGAATGGAACGAGAGCACGCAACATCAAATACAATAGACTGGACCTATGCACATCAACTAGATTGTGTTAAACGTTCCAAAAGTAGCACATATCCAACAACAAGAGAACTATTAGGCTCAATATCCTCCTACGCATTACGACCAATGCAACAGGAATCAAGGTATGGACAAACATAAGCATCTCCCTCATAACTATATGCCATTGCCTAAATCCTTGGCATCAATTTTCAATCACCTTCGTGAGGCCAAGGTGTTAAAATTGCCTAAGGTGCCCACCCTGGATCCTAATAGCCCCAAATATAAGGGATATAGGGAAGCTCTCTTTTGTGTTTACCATCGAAAAAATGGCCATGATATCCAGGATTGTGTTGCATTCAAGAATATAGTGCAAGATATGTTGGATAAGAATGAATTGCAAAACATCAACATATTCAAAAATCTTCTCCCCAATCATGGGACCAATAATAATCAAGTTGAGCACATCAATGAGGTGCACATAGCCCCACCTGAAGAGGGTTTTATCGGTATGATCAATACTACAATAAGAAGAAAAAGATGCCTTGATCAGCCCAACATACCAAAAAAGTCAACTAAAGCTGATAATCTATCACAGTCCATACCAATAATAAGTTCAATGCACTTACAAAATGACCCTGTGATTGCCTTTCATAGGTAGGAGATTAAGACAATCTCTCAGGATGAACCTGATCCTCTGCTCCACATCATAGTAAGCATCAATCAAATTATGTACAAGAGAGTCTTGATTGACACTGGGTCATCCATAAACATCATCACAACTGTAGCTTTAAAGCATTTAAATCTGCCACCTTCATGCATTAAGGACACAACATTTACATTGAGGGCCTTCAATGATGCTACTTCCCCAACAATTGGCACAATAATCCTACCTATATAGGTTGGGATAAATATGATACCTACATTGTGCCATATCTTGGAGAAGTAGTATAACATACTTCTAGGAAGACCATGGATGAGAGATATGGAATGCATACCTTCCATAGTGCACCAAAACCTAAAATTCATACACCAAGGACAAGTGTATGTGGTCCCCCACGACCCTGAGCCATTCAAGTATTACAAGAAGGTTGATGAGACACAAGAAAAAGTGTCTTCTCAAGAGTTTATGGCAATGGTCAATAGCAAGGTAGAGGACCAAGTGACTCTAAAGTAGATAAAACAAGATGTGGAGCAATCAGATGTTGCCTCCCCATTGAAGGGATCAAAACCATTGGCTTTAGTCACCCTTGATTCACTTTTCATGTTGCCTTCTCAAGAACAAGAACATGTATTTCCCCCACATCAGACTAGAGGTACTAAATTTGACAGTTCAACACCACCAAGTAATACATAAACATAAACTAAGTCATAAACATGAGCATGTGGATGCCACTATCAAAATGGGTCATCATGAATCCTCCACATCAACTCAAATGAAGGAAATCAATGATTTAGAGTTACCTCGTAGATCCTTAGAACCTTCTCTTTTGCCTCCTTCAGTAGACAATGGTATTTCAAACCAATCACTAGAAATACACATGGGAGCCTTATCAGTATTGGAGCATATGCAAAATCATCCTTATTAGATAGAGGTACAAATGGAGAAACAAAATGAGGCATTGCACTTTATCATGAACCAAATTGAGAGCCTAGAATTATAGAAGCAACCTTCATATGAGACCAAGCTACCTCCTATACGACCATAAGAAAATCCTCAACTAGAGAAAGCAATAGCTTAGCCACCTCAACAACCAAGCAAGTATCCCCCATTACCTGAGCCTGCATCATCAATTTTCAATCAATTAATTACCACAAATGCCATCACCCTACCTGAGGTGAAACCTTTAGATCTAAATCATCCAAAACCCCAAAGATATGATGAGGATGAGTATTGTGTATACCATAGACAAAATGGACATGACATTCATGTATGTCAAGGTTTCAGAGCCATAATACACAACATGCTCAACAAAAAGCAACTTCAAATTGTCAACCAACAAGTGACCATAGTCAGAAATCCATATCTTGCACCGAAAAGGTAATAAGAGCCCCCTGAGCCAAAAAGTGACATACCTAGGGCTCAACATGGTTCTCATACCAGGCTAAAGCATGCTAAATTCTCAAAACAACAATGATGCACTTGGACTCCTTTAAACGATCCTATGTCTAATATTTTTCAAAAGTTGCAAGAGGCTAAGGTCATAACCTTACCTGACATAAACCCTTTAGACCCAAACAAAGCTAAACCTAAGGGTTATAGGGAGGACCATTACTGTATTTATCATTGAATAGAGGGGTATGGCATTTGCAATTGCAAAGGATTCAGGAATGTGGTTCAAAGTCTCATAGATAGTGGGGTTTTTCCCATATATGGTTCATCCATAGTGCCCCAACCTACAAAAATAGAGACCACATCATCCCAACTGAGATCTCAAGGTTAGTCACAACAACATAGGCCTAACAAGCTACCTCAACAAGAGGTAACATTTGAAATACCTATTGTGACTTTATTTCAAAATTTGTATAAGGTAAATGTATTTATATTACCCGAGGTCAAGAAAAGAGAGCCCAAGCATAGATCCATTGATGAGAGCATCCATTGTATGTACCATCATACACAGGGGCATGACATCCATGACTGGCACTCATTCCAGAAGGTGGTCCAAGACCTATTAGAATGAAATAAGCTTTGTGAAGATGATTCACTCATTTCTCCCCATCAGGACAAAGGCACCCTACAAAGGTTTATGCCCTAATTGGGAGAGTTTATGTCTGTCACTCTTCCTAAGCAAGATGACTATATTATTGTAGGAAAGATGCACACTAGGGGCATCTAAGGTATCATACCTTCCCCCTATAATACCAACAAAATATTAAAACATTCATAAATTTCAAAATTAGAAAAACAATAGAAATCATAAAAGTTTAAACAAATAAGAAAACATTAAAATAAAAAACAAATCATAAAAATGCTCCAAAGGTATTTTAAAATCACTTGTTCAAATCATCAAAAGGCTCCAAAGGCATTTTTAAAGCCCTTTGGTCAAATCACAAAAAGCTCTTAAGGCATCTTAAAGCACCTTTGGTCAAATCACAAAAGGCCCCAAAGGCACCATAAGCCCTTTGGTCAAACGCAACAAGTAAAAAATTATTCAAACTTCAAAAAGTTCAAAACATTCAAAATAATCATAAGCTCAAAAACAATTGAAAGCATCAAAAATACAAAAATGTTTGCATTACGCATTTACATTTCCATTCATGTAGTTTCATTGCATTCAAACTTTGCATCCATTACATTTTGAATTAGATACATTTGTGTTTGCAATCTTACAAATGATGCTATGTTTGTATCTCAATCATGCATCTTCAAAATCCATCATCATCCATAACCCATGTGTGTAACTCTATTTTTCAACACAACCCCTCCTGTTGCTATGAGGAATATACTAGGGTTTTTTGGTCACTCAACCATACCTAGTGGTTTTATCAAACTAAGTAGAAAATTATTTTAGATTTTGATAGGTGAGATTTAATTTTGATAGCACCGGTATATCTCAAATCCTATCACTAATCAAAACACTAAAACCCTTGTTGAAACAAGAGAAATATGAACACTACGAAGCAGTGTTAGGTATATTAAGGTGAAAAGGTTTATCTTGCTCATCTGCCTGTACGGTCGATTTGAAAATGCTAAGAATTAGCAAAAGGACAAGTTCCCCCCTACCCAAAGAAATCCCTTGCTTTAATAAATATGATAAAATCCTGAATGAAGCAAAATTCAAAATTCAAAAAAAAAAATTCCAAAAACAAAGTGAATAGTGATTATCATCACTACGTAAATCCCTTGCTCAAAAGAAAAAATAAAAATTCAAAATAAACAATGGTTTTCATCACTAAATCATGAGAAAGTATCCCAAATAAATATGAAGAAAATAAGGGAGTATGAACTTGAATCCCTGGAATTCTCAGTGTGACTAAGCCTTACACATGACGATATGTTTGTCACATTAGCATCTTGCTTTTGTAAAGAATGTTTGCATGTCTAAGAGCTAGCCTTAGGTGTCTTATATTTCCTAGTGGTCTAATCCAACTAAGTCCAATTTAGGACCAGGATAAACATTTGAGGATCCCCAATACAACAATGGGTTGAATGAATCTCGCCTAGCACAAGGGTATGCTTATGTTCTATCTAATATATTCATTTGCACATATAAGGATAATAAGTATCTAGGTCTTCATAAAAAGAGCTTTATCCTTTAAGGGCTCTATATGATCAGTATACAACCATTTGATGAAGCAACTAGGGTGTTTGAGTCTCAGGGAAAACCTCAAAAATCTCCTCATAGCAACAAATCATTCCATCAAATCATACATACATATCACATCATCTCACCCCACATTTGATGTTTAAATGATTAATTATTATTATAAGAATTATTGTTTATTCATGATTTTTATACATTTTATGGTGTCGCCCATTAGATTGTTAAACTCATATCACATGCATACCTTATATTTTAAGTGATTAAAGCATACAGAATGTATCGCTCCAAATTTTTTGCATCCTTACCTTCAGGCTATAGGATCCACGCTCGGAAGGGGGATGCGAGAAGGATGGGACAATACCTCGGACTGAGAGGCCCTTTGAAGGTCCCGCCTCTCGGGGGAGGGGTATAAGGGTGAATTTTTGATGGATGGTGGGTTCACCAGGAAAATTTTGAGTGGCAGTTTCCACACCTAGGTTGATAGTAGGTTTGATGTGTTCATTTTGTGCTTTAATCATTCAATTCCTAGGTTTGGCCAAGATGAATCTAAACTATTCTATATGCCAATGCTGATTTTTATGAATACAAAAAACATGAATAAATGCTAAACACAGAGAATATGCTAAATGGGACAGAACATACCTAATTTCGGATGTCTGATGAAGATTCCGAGTCTTGTAGCAGTCCAAATCGTCTCAAATCATACGTAATCATCTGGAATTGCACAGAATCGTCTCAGATCTTAGTCGGTCATCTGAGATCAGACGAGATCATCGTCGATATGATGAATTCATTAGACGAATTCGTCAGAAACCTGCAATCACAGAAATAGATACAAAATACCAAAAATGCAACTGCAAAAGCAAGGGGAAATGATAGAAATAATAGTAAACTTGCCTAAATGATAAATCCAGATAGCAATTAAAAGGAAATGCATCAATTTGACAATTTATTTTGACTTTATCATGCATTTATACTAAATGAGGTGAACTCCAAGATGCATAAATATAATAACTAAGATAATGCATAAAGAAATGCAGAGAAACAATAAGGAAATGCAAACTCCGGGCTCCGATTGCCCCCAATCTAGACTACGGTCGAGATCGCCTCCAATCGTACGAGATCATCGTCGATCTGCGACAAGATCGTCCGAAATCATTTGGAATCGCTTGCGACGATCCGAGCTTGCTCTAGTTGAAGAACAATAAGATTCCTGCAAGAAAACTTGAAATATGCAATGCAAACAAAAGTATGAAGGTGTTCTAAGGCACAAGGAACTAAATTTGTAGGGAAATCCATCAGCTAGGGGGTTCAGGGGGATAAACTGAGAAAGTCCCAATTTATATAGGATTAGGGAGAGGTTAGGAGGTTGGAGATCATCCCAATTTGGGAGATCTCCAATGGGGGAGACTCTAACTGCACAGACACATTTTTGCCCGAGTTAGAGAAGTTGAAACAGAAGCTAATTATGAAAATTTGGTTTTGGGACGAAATCGTCCGGACGTTCTATTCCAGACGAATTCGTCAGATCTGGGATGATTTCGTCTGATCTACGATGATATCGTCCAACGGTCAAAACAAATCCTAAAAATGGCACGGAAAATAAGGGAAGCGGGTAACGGGCGGTTAACGGGCGGTTTGGGGTTAAAATTCAAATTTTTATCTTTTTACTAAGGTTTAACTATGCCAATTTTAGGGTGCTACATTTTGCCCCCTCTTTAGCGAATTTTTTGAAGAAAATGCGTTAAAGACGAGTTTTTCCGTTTTACGAGAAAGCAAAAATTTACTCAATTTTTTAGACGACGATTCTAGGTCGAATCGTACGATTGCTTACTATGGTGCCCCCTCCGTGTTTTTACCCAAATCGAACGTTTGAGGTAAAAGCGCGAAAAAGCAAAATTAAAAAAAATGTTGTTGTTTAAATAAAATTAAGAAAAATAGGGTAAAACCCTAATTCATTTTTACTATTCATTTTTCAATTCTAGAGCTGCGAGTGCGATTGTATTATTATTACTTTTTGAGGGGATTGAGTATGCCGGGGTTTTGATTGTGGCATACCAATCCAGATGATGTACATAATTGATTGATGATATATATAGATTGTCTTTTTGATGATATGACTTGTGTATATATGTTGTATTATGATGCTTTAAGTTTTAAATTTTGGTGATTGATGATTCATGTAATTATGTCATTTTTGGAAATAAATTATAATGTTATGTCATGCCATAAAATTGTAAATGAAATAATTTGATGTGAATAAATTGGTTGTTTTGTGGGGTGTGATTTGATGAAAAATAAAAGGGACTTCTAACAATAATTTCAAAGGACATTGTCGTTGTTATAGACCATTTCATGGAGTCGCCGCTCGCTAGGTCGTCAAGCTAATCCCAGGATAGAAATATTGTTAAAAGTAAAAGAGTGCTTAAGAGACTGTCTTAAGACTTTGTGTAGTGATGAAAAAATGATGATGGTGATGATTTGTTTTCAGATTTTCATAAAAAATATTATGCATGACATATTAAAGAAATATGATTTTTGCTAGGCATAAATTCCTAAGTGTGATAAATTTTTTGAATAAGTCCCTAGGAACTATACCATCATTGCAAAATTGAATGTTGACATAATGACATGAAATAGAATAAGTGTTCGTTCATTTTAAAGCTCAATTGTGTAACATAATGATGTAAGTCATATGTTTTTATGAATTAAAATGAATGGGAAATAAAATTAGAACAATGGTTTGCGCTAGGCATAGAATTATAGGTATAGACTTATACCATCATCGCGAAATCCAAAGAAGAAATTGATATTTTAGTTTTATTGCATGATTGATTTTTGAATTTTGATAAATAGAAAATAATAATATGAACATGACTTTATTGATTATATTTGTGTCATATGTTGTTTGAAAGAATTTTGTGATTTTTGAAAACAATGTATGTAATTGTTTTTATACTAAACAAATGTTCTGAAATAAGAAGATAAAATTATTCCAAAAAGAGTTGCAGAAATATTTTAAATTATCTCAAAGACAAAATGTAGATTTATAAGGAACCCTCATGTGCAAATGTGAGTTCATTACCGATCTTGATTTATCATAATGATACGAAATCTCTCAAATACAAATGTGTGTGCAATTGTATTGTTCATTCACCAATTTTGAGCAAGAAAATTTGATACAAGTAATTTGACTTAACCAAATGAGTGTTCATTGACCATGATTTATATGCATGTAACCATACCAGACTACTATGTAAGTCGGGTTATCAAGAGCTAGCTAATCCATAAGCTAACATAGGTCTATACAAAAGAAGGTCGCTAATGTGACAGACATATCACCACGCTAGGAATTACCCAAGGCCAAGCGGGTTGGGCACAAACCACCTGTTATGGGGCTTACCTCACAGTTTTTGAATAATTGAGAATTCCAGGGATTCAAGCTCATTCACCCTTATTTTCTTTTCAAGGGGTAGGGAAAGGGATTTTATTGCATTTTGCTTTTGCTTTTTCTTTCTCTTCTCTTTTTTTTTTTTGTATTTTTGCGTGGGACTGAGATAATGCTGAAATATTGTTGCGATGGTACAAAATGATATTTTTTCTTTTTCTCATTTTCTTTGACTTTTCTTTTTCTTCCTATACTAGGGATACTTGCTCGGATTGGCTGTAGAGCAAGGGATTTTTATTCCGGGTAGGGGTGAGCTTGTCCTTTTGTCAATTCTCAAAGATTCTAGACCATGTGCATGATAGGATAGCAGGGGAAACTTTTCGCTCAAGAAACCACTTCTACTATGTAGCATCATATTGAATTTGCAATGAAATCATTTTAATGTGAAAAGATATGCTTGGTTCAAGTAAATAACAAGATCAGTTCTCTATGCTCAAAACTTTATTTAATTCAAATGTGGACTTTGATATAAGAGAGATTAATAATCATACCAAATAAAATCAAGATATTTATGCATGTGAGTGTGAAAGTGCGGGATTCCAAATAAATGCTAATTTATCCAAAATAATTGAAAATATAACTGCAATACTTCAAGAATTGACAGGTGCAAAAATAAAAGATGTTTTTGAAGATTTTGATGATTTTGATGTTTTTATATTTTGATTTTAATTTATGATGGAATTGGTGGTATATACAAGATGATCTATATACACTATACAAGGTTATTTGAGTATAGCATGTCTAAGGTTGCTTCAAAATCAAAGGAGGTTTTGAAGGATAATTTGGTTGTGGTGAAGGTAAGAACAAAAGGTGATGAATAAAAGGTAGCGATAACAAAAGCTTTGTTATAATGTAGAATAATGTAGCAAAAGATTTTACTTTTATATGTGTAAAATTGATCATGTTACAAAATAAAATGTCAGAAGGATAAGAAGGTTCTTCATTCTTATCACTATCTTCCAAGTCTTGATAAGATGGAGGGAGCATATGTGAAAGATATGCATGGGTGTTATTTGGTAAACAAGGATGATCATATATGGATGAAGAAAAGTGATGGATAGAAGGTAATTGTGACAATGGAGAATGTATAGAACTTGATGTTTCAATCGTTAAATATTCTTCAAATGGTGTTGGGTCACCATGTATGGTAACAATTTTATTTGCAAGTTCAAACTTCAAACATTGGTGAAGAGTGGAAGGGACAACCCTCATCGTATGAATCCAAGGACTTCGAGAAGTAGGTTGTAAGGTGAAGGGCAATATGCTACATAAAACAAAGTATCCAGGATCTTGGATCCAATATTAAGGGGAAGAATTATAGTACCTTGAGCTTCTTGAATTTCATTGTTAAAAGATTTTATAATAACATTTGATTCATTAAGATCTTCTTCCTTTAATTTGAGTTTTTGGAATAATTGATAAGTGCATAAATTAAGAAAGGAGCCATTATCTACCATGATAGTTTTAATAGGTGTTTCTTTACTAGATCCTGTAATGTAAAGAGAGGAGTCTTCTTGTGGAGTAGAGGAAGGAATCTCCTCATCATAGAATGAAATATGGTTAACCTCAAGAGGGCTTACACCATTAATTATGTTCTTAGGGAAAATATCATGAGGAACAAATTGTTGGCTAGGTATCTTGAACAAAGTTTCCTTATGAGAACTTTGTAATACTTCTAAAAGGGATATCTTTGCTTGAGGATTAATCACTTGTTGTTGGCTATCAAAGTGGATTTCAGATTGAGATTTTGATTCTAAAGATGAGCTTTCTATGCTTACATTCCATTTTGGATCATTCTCTAGAGCCAAAGATAGTTTTGAAGGTTGGTCAAATGAGGAATCCATCTCTTGAATATCAGATTGAGTTGATTGAACTTGAGGTTGCTCATTTGTAGTTTTCGTTACAATATTAGTAATATCATCATGATGGGACACATTAACATGCAATATTTGATTGGTTTCCTGTTGTTGATAATTGAATAGGGGTTCTTGGGAGATCCCCATGTCTTGATTGATTATTGGTATTTGTTGTGTAGGAGTTTGATAGTTTACTGGAGATTTATAATCAGTTGTAGATTGTAATTCCTTTATATTAAAAAGACCCTCATCAATCAAATCTTGAATTGCACATCTTAAATCTTTACAATTTTGTGTCATATGTCCATCTACTCTATGATATTCACAATGTAGCTCAGGTTTAAACCAATCTGTTGTGGCATCAAGTTGTCTTATGGAAGGGAGTTCAATCTTATTTGTATCAAGTAAATGCTTGAGAATTATATCCATTGGTTGATTGAGCTTAGTAAATTTACGTGATGAAGGTTTTCGAGAGGTTTTTGATAAGTGCCTTAGGAGTTCAGTCATAAAAGGACCTAATGGTTTTTTACCTCTCTTTTCTTTGTTATGGGTAGAATGATGATAGGAAGATTGTGAAGTATGATGTGAGTGCATGGTAGGATTGGAAGAATAAGTATTTTCTTGTTGAAATGGATGTGTTGTATTGAAAGAAGAATATTGAAGGGGTGGAGGAGGATTGTATGTGGATTGATAGACATAATATGGATATATGGGAGAATAGATAATATCGTTATGAAGAGGATTGGAAAAGGGATTGTCCTGTTGGGGTAATGATGAAAAATGAGAAAAGTGTGATGGAGGTGATGTTGAATAGGGATGAGGTTGGTCATAATCAACAAATGTATTTGGCTGAATTCTTCCAACATTATTGATGGGCTCATATTGATTTGAGTAAAAACTCATGGTTTCTTTAGTACTTCTAAAAGTAATATTTAGTATCTACTATTTAGAATTGAATCTAAAACATACAAACTTGAAATGATGATTTTGTTTTTGTTTTTGTTTTTTTTTTGTATACATATATATATATATATATATATATATATATATATATATATATATATTTGTTTTTTTATATTTTTGAATCAGAAAGATGCCTATGTTATTCACGTCGGGTTCACCAAAATGTATCGCTCCAAATTTTTTGCATCCTTACCTTCAGGCTATAGGATCCACGCCCGGAAGGGGGATGCGAGAAGGATGGGACAATACCTCGGACTGAGAGGCCCTTTGAAGGTCCCGCCTCTCGGGGGAGGGGTATAAGGGTGAATTTTCGACGGATGGTGGGTTCACCAGGAAAATTTTGAGTGGCAGTTTCCACACCTAGGTTGATAGTAGGTTTGATGTGTTCATTTTGTGCTTTAATCATTCAATTCCTAGGTTTGGCCAAGATGAATCTAAACTATTCTATATGCCAATGCTGATTTTTATGAATACAAAAAACATGAATAAATGCTAAACATAGAGAATATGCTAAATAGGACAGAACATACCTGATTCTGGATGTCTGATGAAGATTCTGAGTCTTGTAGCAGTCCAAATCGTCTCAAATCATACGTAATCATCTAGAATTGCACATAATCATCTCAGATCTCCATCGGTCATTTGAGATCAGATGAGATCATCGTCGATCTGATGAATTCATCGAAAACCTGCAATCATAGAAATAGATACAAAATACCAAAAATGCAACTGCAAAAGCAAGGGAAATGATAGAAATAATAGTAAACTTGCCTAAATGATAAATCCAAATAATAATTAAAAGGAAATGCATCAATTTGACAATTTATTTTGACTTTATCATGCATTTATACTAAATGAGGTGAACTCCAAGATGCATAAATATAATAACTAAGATAATGCATAAAGAAATGCAGAAAAACAATAAGGAAATGCAAACTCTGGGCTTTGATTGCCCCCAATCTGGACTACAGTCGAGATCACCTCCAATCGTACGAGATCGTCGTCGATCTACGACAGGATCATCCGAAATCGTCTGGAATCGCTTGCGACGATCCAAGCTTGCTCCAGCTGAAGAATAGTAAGATTCCTACAAGAAAACTTGAAATATGCAATGCAAACAAAAGTATGAAGGTGTTCTAAGGCACAAGGAACTAAATTTGCAGGGAAATCCATCAGCTAGGGGGTTAAGGGGGATAAAATGAGAAAGTCCCAGTTTATATAGGATTAGGGAGAGGTTAGGAGGTTGGAGATCATCCCAATTTGGGAGATCTCCAATGGGGGAGACTCTAACTGCGTAGACACGCTTTTTGCCCAGGTTAGAGAAGTTGTTGAAATAGAAGCTAATTATGAAAATTTGGTTTTGGGACGAAATCGTCTGGACGTTCTGTTCTAGACGAATTCGTCAGATCTGGGATGATTTCGTCTGATCTGCGATGATATCGTCCAACGGTCAAAACAAATCCTAAAAATGGCACGAAAAATAAGGGAAGTGGGTAACAAGCGGTTAATGGGCAATTTGGGGTTTGTTGTGGCTGCTCCACAACACACCCCAAAATTGGGGACCCACCCTTTTTGCACGCGTTCCAAGAAGACTGTAGCGGCCCAGATGCTAAAATCAAAGAAAAGAAGAATGTCACGAAATCGTGACATGTTGCTCTGTCGCGGCTAAGAAAATGAAAAGTGTCGCGATATCATGACATGTCATGTTTTCGCGGCTTAGATCGGCAAAAGACAACAAAAATAGAAAGTGTCGTGATATCGCGACATGTCGTGAAATCACGGTCAAAGTGGTCAAACAGAACAAGAGGCTAAAAATGTCATGATATCGTGACATGTCATGAAATCGCGATCAAAGACAGTAAGGGAATAGTCAACGCAAAAGTGTCACGATATCGTGACATGTCACGTTTTTGCGGCTCAGATCATGAGGTAGAGCAGAATGGAAAATTGTCGCGATATCGTGACATGTCATGTTTTCGCGACTTGTCACGAAATCGGAGTCAAAGCAGAGAAGAAGAGTTGACCAAAAAGTCGCGATATCGACATGTCATGAAATCATGGTTCACAGAGGAGAGAGAAAGGCAAAGTGAAAAATGTCACGATATCGCGACATGTCATGAAATCATGGTTCACAGAGGAGAGAGAAAGACAAAGTGAAAAATGTCATGATATCGCGACATGTCATGAAATCGTGGTTCACAAGGAGAGAGAAAATAAAATGAGAATTGTCACGATATCACGACATGTCATGAAATCATGGTCAAAGCAGTCAAACAAAGCAAGGTGCTAGAATTGTCGTGATATCATGACATGTCACATTTTCATGGCTCAGATCACGAGACAGACTTAAAATGAAAAGGTGTCGCGATATCGCGACATATTTGTATCCTTGTGACCAAAGGCATAAAGTGTCGCGATATCGTGACATGTCTCATTTTCGTGATGTCAGAGGAAGGACAAGGCTACGGATATAAAAACGTCGTGATATCGTGACATGTCTTATTTTTGCGATGAAAGAAGAAAAGCTAAGCTATCGACATAAAAATGTCATGATATCATGACATGTTGTTTTCTTTTGCGATTCACGATGGACCGTTACAGAGTATACAGGGGAGGCACTGAACACGTGGCACAGAGGTGTAAGGGCTATAATGTAACGCTTCATGACCAACGGTTACATTCAACAGAGAAGATCAAACATTTTGACATCGAACAAAAAGTCAAAGACAACGAGGAGACGGGGAAGACGAAACGAAAAGACCTGGGAAATGAAACGAAGCGTCACAGAGCGAAACAGAGAACCGAAATAGAAAGTTTAAAAGCACGAGCCAAAGACAGGTACAGGGGTCGAAAACCACTATGGGCAGAGTTGCAGAGCCGAAGGCAATAAGCCATTCTGGGCCTGCTTTTGGAGTGTTTTTCTTCCACTTTTTTTGGATATTTTCCTTTACATTGGACTAGGTAGGAAATTGTTGTAAGCAGAGTTGCAGTCTTGAAGGCCAGAGGGCCATTCTGGGCCTGCTTTTGAGGCTGTTTTCTTCCATAGACTGGGTTTGGGAAACCAGAAAGTTCTGTTGTTGTAAAATGACCAATTTTTAATACAGAAAATTTAGAGAGTTGCACCTCATTGACAAGAAAGAAGGAGTTATTTTTTGCATGCAAGATTGAATGTTTATCTTTCCCCTTTTCAGATTTCTAGGCTTATAGGTGAAGTTTAATGCAAGTTCTCTTGGTTGCTTCATGCGAATGTCTAAATCTGAAAATCATAGTTAAAACCCCCAGAGACCAGCACTTAACTTATCTGGATTGTGCGTGTTTTGCAAGTTCAATAGGTTAGGTTGTATGCAGAAAACCTCATTAGCTTCGGTTTTGTCAAAATAGGATAGCATCATACTGAATGCACTTTTCATTTTCCTTTCGCATTTTATTTTCATTTTTTCTGCACTTTATTTTAATTTACAGGCATTAAAATAAAATAAAAAAACTAAAAATTCCAAAATCCAAAAATAGTTTCATCATTGCGTATGTTATACTGCAGATTTCAAATACGCATTTAAAATTTCATTTTCGGAGTTGTATAAATTTCACCAGCAGTTCGTTGTTTTGTTGCAGACTTTAAAAATCCGAAAATAGAAAATTTCCATTTCAAGGCCAGAATTTCATTTTTAGTTTTGTTTTTCATTCATGAGCCGATGATGACATTCCCTTCATGAAAATTCCAATTTCATTGAAGGATTTATGTTTTATGGCATTTCATCAATTTCCATTTTGAAGTTACGTCGTGGTCATATAAGGGCCAGATCACATTTGCTTTATTTGGGTTCAATAAACAATCATTAAAGTTTCACAATAAAATAAACCAACATTGCCCCTTGTTTTCAGTTACTTGCAACCACTAAGGTGTTCCAAGCATTTAAATTGAATATCTTTATTTGAGATTATTAATACACAAATGTAAAATGCTAATATAGCGGAGACCTTGGAGAAATTATTTATTTAATTTCTTTGCAAGAGAGGATTTGGAACCCAAATCCTATCGGAGAGTGTGTTTTCACAATCGGGTGAAAATACCACTCAACAGATTGGCGCTAGAAGGAGGGCTGGATGGGTTTATTTTAGTGAGATTTAAAATTTTTGTATATTTCATGCCCTATTGATTGTTATCTTTAGTCCTCTAACACTCAACGGATTGGCGCTAGAAGGAGGGCCTAAATTGGTTTACTTTATTCTATTTACGTTAAGTAATTCAGGTATGTTGTATATTGTTCTAACGCTTTTTGATTGTTCATACAGAAATAATGTGATTTGATTTAATTTTGAAAATTTTGGTCTCGACTAACGAAGTGTTGTTTCCAGGCAATTACTTTCATTTGATTTTAATGGATACATCTCTTGGTCGATGCTAACATGATTTTTTTTTTATACATTACAGGTTGAATATTCAATAGATTTGGTTCTAAAGTTATATTCTGAGTTCACTAATGGCAACATTTGAGGAGCAAATTGTATCCCTAAGAGCTGAAATAGTGTCTCTAAGAGAAAGAATGGTATCTATGATGGAGGATCATTATAAGGGTTTGTCTATACATGTGATACCCTATCAAATTCCTAAAATGTTATTGGAGTTTCTACGATGTTTTAATCAAGAGGTGCCACTAGGATACTTGCAAAAACTACATGTCTACAAGAATACATTATGTCAATTCCAGGTTTTCTATGAGGAGGTAGCTTGTAAGTTATTTGCATACATTTTGGATGATAAACCATTCTTTTGGTACAGCCAACTACCCATGGAGGTTAGGACTTCTTGGACACAATTAGAAGCAGCCTATCTTTATCACTTTGGTAATCAAGTTGACTTAAATAGGTTGCAAAATCAATTTACCTCCATACGTAATGAGCATAATGAATCCTTGAGTCAATTCAATGGAAGATTTCGTGAATTGTACTCTCAAATATGGGAAAGTTTGGGTACATCTGAAGAGGAAGCTATTCAAGTATACCTGGGAGCCATACACCCCACACTTGCTACATCTTTAAAGAAAAACGTGGATGACTTATCTCTAGAGACAATCTATGAGATCTTGGAAAATGTAGAACAAGTTTTGGAAGAAGAAAAGGCACAACATGTTCACATGAGAGATTGTTCTTTTGATGCCAACCTACACCAACCATCAAACATAGCACCCTCCACTCCAATGATACCTAAGGTGAATGATCAAGGGGATGAATTTGAATATCCAAATTTTACGACCACCTTAGATGTAGTCCAAGAGGAGGTGCAAATTGCTAAGACAACATCCACTAGTGAGGATTATGTAGAGATACACGATTATCTAGATGAAGGGGTTCTAAATTCAACAATGTTTAAAATATGTGATAGGACGAAACCCACCATAGAATTGAATGAAGTGGTTGAAAGTGAAATTGGAAGAAAATCAATAAATGAATTTGAAGATATGATAGAGTTTCACCACTTGTTCTTGGAAGATACTATTGATGATATGTGTAAAATTAACGATCAAAAAATTCTTCACCCTCCAAATTATGATAAAATTGAATCATGGGTTACTAATTTGGACGATGATAGCCTTACAAATTTGAATTCAAGAAACGACCCACTTTTGGAAATAATTGAACCATCTAAGGAAGGTGAAGGTGAATTTGATGAGAAGCACATTGATGAATTGGAAGATGTTGAAGAAGTAGTTGAACGTCACCACTTGATTCTGGAAGATGATTATTATGATGCTTGGAAGAAGTGGGAAGACTACACTCACTCCAAAACTACTAATGAAACTTGTGTGCCAATTGATATACAGGACAACATAATCGTCTACTCGAAGGAAGATATTACAACTCCTGTACAATTTGAGGATGCTTTGGAAGAGGGTTTCAAATCTCATCAAATTTTGGAAGAGTATAATGATTCTATTGATCAGGCCACAAACATCATGGAATTTCATTCCATGGATCTGGATGACGATTTTTACAATGGTTGGGGGAGATATGATGATGCATTCTTTTCTCACACCCCTGTAGATGAAACCCATATTGCACTGGATATACAAGATATTGAAACTTCTACCTCACATGAAGAGATACCATGGATAGTGAACAAAGAATTAGAACCAAATGACAAAGAGATTGATCAATTGGAAGCAACTCGAATAAGTGATCATCAAAACAGATTACTTGACATACACTTTGACCAAAAACATTTGAGGGTTGAAAAGGAGGGCCATGTTTTCAACTGGGTGCATGACCATATTTTGAATTTGAATTATGTTTATGATGAAATGTCGTTAAAGGTGAATGAAAAACAAGGTATAATTTTTAATCACACCTTTAATAACATTGTTTTAATGAATGGAAAAGAAGTTGATGCACTTGAATTGTTAAATCAAATTCATCAACAATTACTAATTGAATCTAGGGTAAAAACTGTTAATGATCCTAATTTAGTAAATATCCTAGATGCTTGCAAGCTGTTACACAAATTTGATTGGCCTACAAATTTGGAAAATGATTTGGCTTTAAAATTTTTAGAAATAGGCTCTTGCTTACAAAGTCTCATTTTGGATAAAGAGAGCCTAGTTCTAAATCATGAATCGAATTATGAAATGGATACTTTCAAGAATAGACAAGATAAAATTGAATATCATTTATTGTCTAATCATTTTAGTATTTTAACGCTCACCTATGAGAGTACTAATGGAATTAAATCTAATTGGTGGGGTGAGCAAGGGAAGTTAAAAGTTGTTGCATGGTGTGGTATAATATTGTTTTTTTTGGATTCCTACAACATTTGGCATGCACATCACGTTATATTTTTGTTGAAATGTTCTAATCATGTTTGGGATCCAGGAAAGTGATAATCCAAGCTTTGCATCATCTTGTATTATATTGTACATTTGTATATAGATTTTGGTTTTTGGGTTTTGGTTTGTGTTTTCAAGTTCATTTTTGAAGTTACTTTTGGGTTTGGTTTTAAGTTTTGTGTGTTAGTCCTTTGGACATGTTTGGTTCGTTTTAAAAAAAAAAAATGAATAAAAATTTGAGATGTCAACTCATGCCTAAGATCAGGAAAATATGAAACATTGGAATTGTGTTGTAAAAGCTCCACAGGTAACACAAACAGTTAAATAATATCATTTGAAACTTGTGATGCATGAAGTAGTCAGTTTTACAAATTATGACAATACTTTATCTGCAATTCAAAAGGGCAATGCATTCATATTACATCCCACTTCGCATATACATGCCATCTTAGTTGCATATGCATTTCAGATACAATCATTTGAAAGGTGTCAAGTCCTCTTAGGGTTATTCTATAACATAAAAAAAAAAAGAGAAAAGAAAATCCTAAGGTTGGGAACTGATGCCCGAACTATCTTGAACCAAGCACGTTCTATGCACATTAAAGAAGATCTTGAGCAAAATGATCAAAACCGTACTTGGAAGAAAAGGTGAGGCGAAAGGAGTACTTCGTGTCTGTCCTATCATGCAACATAATCCTTAAAACAGTGGTTTTTACCACTCCCATTAAGCTTAAAGTCTAAAACCAGAGTAGTAAGGATAGGGTTAAATCCTCATCGAACTTAGGTTGAGGATCCAATTCCCCAAAGCTCTGATTTGACCTACATGGAGTAGTAAGGATAGGGCGTAATTCTCATCTCGCTTAGGTTGAGAATCCGATTCCCCAAAGCTTCATTTTTTTCCATTTCATCATAAGTATTGGATTGGAAGGATCGTACTACATGTCCTCTGCAAAGGATGGGTAGTCATCCCCAAGGTCCAAGAAATAAAAATAAAATCAATACTTTCCATTTTATCATAATATTGGATTGGAAGGATCGTACTATACGTCCCTCGCAAGGATGGGTAGTCATCCCAAAGGTCCAAAAGTAAAATTAATTTTGCCCATTTCATCTTAATATTGGATTGGAAGGATCGTACTACATGTCCCTCGCAAGGATGGGTAGTCATCCCAAAGGTCCAAGAAACAAAAAAAATAATAATAAAAATGAATGAATGAAGCCAAATAATGGATTATGGGGTTAATCTCCACCGGGGCTATAGACGCCTGACTGGCAGTGGAGTATGCTCATGCGTGGCATCATGTCTTGTCTAAAAGCAAGACCACTGACTGCTCAAACAGACAGACTAGCCTGACAATTTCATCCATAACTGGTTAAATCATTTTGTTCAAAGTGAGGTAATGAATTCCAGATCAGAGTAGTAAGGATAGGGTTAAATTCCCATATCGCTTAGGTTGGGAATCCGATTCCCCAAAACTCTGATTTCACTTTCACTTGCACATGGGTTCAAGATGGTGGTGACACATAACCAACTTTGGGATTTAATAAAGAAATTCATTTTATACGTAGTTGATCCTAAGAGGGTTTGACAGTTTTTTCATGTATGATATTAGAAGGTTCGAGCTTTTATAAAATAGATTGTTATATTCATCATACTGCGCAAATCATTCACAACCTCACATATGCATTCATGTAAAACTGACAATGGAATGTGGATCAATTTCAAACGATAGAAAATGGAACACATTGCACACACCGAGCTGATACTTAATGATTCTTATGTTTCATGTGTTTCTGATCTATCGACATTTGTTTATATTTTTCATGTGCTAACGCCTGTTTTCAAGTTTGTATATTTCCAGGTTAGGTTCTCACCGAAATGCTCAGGAGCATTTCCCAACAGAGTCACCATTTGTTGTGGCTGCTCCACAACACACCCCAAAATTGGGGACCCACCCTTTTTGCACGTGTTCCAAGAAGACTGCAGCGGCCTAGATGCTAAAATCAAAGAAAAGAAGAATGTCACGAAATCGCGACATGTTGCTCTGTCGTGGCTAAGAAAATGAAAAGTGTCGCGATATCGCGACATGTCACGTTTTCGTGGCTTAGATCGGCAAAAGACAGCAAAAATAGAAAGTGTCGCGATATCGCGACATGTCATGAAATCACGGTCAAAGTGGTCAAACAGAACAAGAGGCTAAAAATGTCACGATATCGCGACATGTCATGAAATCACGATCAAAGACAGTAAGGAACATAACGAAAAGTGTCGCGATATCGTGACATGTCACTATTTTATGGCTAGATCACGAGGTAGAGCAGAATGGAAAATTGTCGCGATATCGCGACATGTAATTCACAAATAGTCAAAAGAAGAAGTGTTGACCAAAAATGTCGCGATATCGTGACATGTCATGAAATCTGCGTTCACAAGGAGAGAGAAAGGCAAGGAGGAAAATGTCACGATATCGCGACATGTCATGAAATCGCGATCACAGAGGAGAGAGAAAGACAAAGTGAAAAATTGTCGTGATATCGCGACATGTCATGAAATCGTGGCTCATATCATAGAGGTGAGAGAAAATAAAATGAAAATTGTCACGATATCATGACATGTCATGAAATCACGGTCAAAACAGTCAAACAAAGCAAGGTGCTAGAATTGTCACGATATCGTGACATGTCACATTTTCATGGCTTAGATCACGAGACAAACTTAAAATGAAAAGGTGTCGCGATATCATGACATATTTGTATCCTTGTGACCAAAGGCATAAAGTGTCATGATATCGTGACATGTCTCATTTTCGTGATGTTAGAGGAAGGACAAGGCTGCGGATATAAAAACATCGTGATATCGCGACATGTCTTATTTTTGCGATGAAAGAAGAAAAGCTAAGTTGCCGACATAAAAATGTCGTGATATCGTGACATGCTATTTTCTTTTGCGATTCACGACGGACCGTTACAGAGTATACAGGGGAGGCACTGAACACCGAACAGAAAGTCAAAGACAACGAGGAGACGGGGAAGACGAAACGAAAAGACCTGGGAAATGAAACGAAGCATCACAGAGCGAAACAGAGAACCAAAATAGAAAGTTTAAAAGCACGAGCCAAAGACAGGTACAGGGGTCGAAAACCACTACGGGCAGAGTTGCAGAGCCGAAGGCAATAAGCCATTCTGGGCCTGCTTTTGGAGTGTTTTTCTTCCACTTTTTCTGGATATTTTCCTTTACATTGGACTAGGTAGGAAATTGTTGTAAGCAGAGTTGCAGTGCTGAAGGCCAGAGGGCCATTCTGGGCCTGCTTTTGAGGCTGTTTTCTTCCATAGACTGGGTTTGGGAAACCAGAAAGTTTTGTTGTTGTAAAATGACCAATTTTTAATACAAAAAATTCAGAGAGTTGCACCTCATTGACAAGAAAGAAGGAGTTATTTTCTGCATGCAAGATTGAATGTTTATCTTTCCCCTTTTCAGATTTCTAGGCTTATAGGTGAAGTTTAATGCAAGTTCTCTTGGTTGCTTCATGCGAATGTCTAAATCTGAAAATCACGAGTTAAAACCCCAGAGACCAAGCACTTAACTTATCTGGATTGTGCGTGTTTTGCAGGTTCAATAGGTTAGGTTGTATGCAGAAAACCTCATTAGCTTCGGTTTTGTCAAAATAGGATAGCATCATACTGAATGCACTTTTCATTTTCCTTTCGCATTTTATTTTCATTTTTTTTGCACTTTATTTTAATTTACAGGCATTAAAAAAAAAAAAAACTAAAAATTCCAAAATCCAAAAATAGTTTCATCATTGCGTATGTTATACTGCAGATTTCAAATACGCATTTAAAATTTCATTTTCGGAGTTGTATAAATTTCACCACAGCTGTTGTTTTGTTGCAGACTTTAAAAATCCGAAAATAGAAAATTTTCATTTCAAGGCCAGAATTTCATTTTTAGTTTTGTTTTTCATTCATGAGCCGATGATGACATTCCCTTCATGAAAATTCCAATTTCATTGAAGGATTTATGTTTTATGGCATTTCATCAATTTCCATTTTGAAGTTACGTCGTGGTCATATAAGGGCCAGATCACATTTGCTTTATTTGGGTTCAATAAACAATCATTAAAGTTTCACAATAAAATAAACCAACATTGCCCCTTGTTTTCAGTTACTTGCAACCACTAAGGTGTTCCAAGCATTTAAATTGAATATCTTTATTTGAGATTATTAATACACAAATGTAAAATGCTAATATAGCGGAGACCTTGGAGAAATTATTTATTTAATTTCTTTGCAAGAGAGGATTTGGAACCCAAATACCACTCAACAGGGTTAAAATTCAAATTTTTATCTTTTTACTAAGGTTTAACCGTGCTAATTTTAGGGTGCTACATAGATTCATGTATATTAGATATCCATCATAATGCATTTCACACATTACATTTATCATATCATAAAAATATAAGTTATATACATACAATTAAATAAAAATTAAGCATGCATTTAACAATAAGCACTGCATACATCATAAGTAGTCCATCTACATCTAAGTCACAACATCTAAGCATATGCCCATCATCTAGCTAGTGCATGTCACTAGTACATTGCATTATAGCAAAATCAAATCATTATCTAGGCATAGCATCCATCATTGCATCCATAACATAAAATCAAAACAAAAATATTTGCTAAACATCAATTGGGGCATTATTAGTATCATACCTCCGCTAATCAGCAATCATTCCAAAACGTCCCAAAGGGGATAAGCCCTTTGGTCAAACCAAAATGCCCCAAAGGGGATAAGCCCTTTGGTCAAACCAAAATGCCCCATAGGGGATAAGCCCTTTGGTCAAACCAAAATGCCCCAAAAGGGGATAAAACCTTTGGTCAAACCAAAACATCGCAAAGGGGATAAGCCCTTTGGTCAAACCAAAACATCGCAAAGGGGATAAGCCATTTGGTCAAACCAAAATGCCCCAAAGGGGATAAAACCTTTGGTCAAACCAAAACACACCAAAGGGGATAAGCCCTTTGGTCATCCCAAAATGCCCCAATGGTAGAATAAGCCCTTTGGTCAAACCACAAAAGCCCCAAAGGCATCATAAGCCCTTTTATAAAATCACAAAATGCCCCTTAAGCCCATGACTTGGGGCATCCAAAGTTAATCAGATCAATGATCATCGCACACCCTACAATATGGTCCTAGGTGGTCTACTTTTTTTTTGCTCTGCATTGTGTTTGGCTCATAGCACATCCCAAAAAGGGGCATCTATAGACACCTAAAATATGTCATGTTTAGGAGACTACTCATATGGACACATCCATAGACCATATGACCAATATTGGACCTTTCCAAGAGCAAGTAGTGGTCCTAACCACTTAAAATTGTAGCTTTACCCCATTTAAGCTTAGCAGTTGTAGACTAGAGTGGCCAACAATCTTGGCTGCTCTAGGCTAGAGCAGCCACAGCTAGCCACTATTGATGACAACGACTAGCCCTGGAACATGAACTATCATGAAGGATTGCCCAAATCATGAGTGGTAATGGTAGTTTGCATGCATTTTGAAGGGATCTTGACAAGGAACTCCTAGAGTTCCTCCTAATTACCTCTTCCATACCTAGTCAAGACTAAACCTTCCCTCTCGAACAATCAGTTGACATGCAGATCTAGAGCTTGGCTTCCTCAGGAAGCCAAGCCTTAGATCTAAACCTAAAACCTAGAATTATATATATGCATATTTCCAATAAGTCAAATGGGGAGATGAACATTCAAATTGTGTGCAGAAGAGCCCTATCAAAATGAAGAGCCAAGCTACAGCCTTTGGAAGAGCATTGGAGCACCATCCGAATAAAATATATTCACATACAATTATTTAGTTTTTAATCATTAATCAGTGTAGGAGACACACCTGGCTACCCTTGAACATTAATTTGAGCAAGGGATCAACTGACATAGCCCATAAGACATGAGGTGGCATATTAGTTAGAGTTCACTATCAAAATTTGAGCAAGGTATCGACTGCCATATCCCATAAGACCTGAGGTGACATATTAGTTAGAGGTTGATGTCTTTGACAATGGACCATAAGCATAGCCAGGTTTTAATACGGTCATTCCTTTGTTCTTATAAATAGAAATGCATTTATTATTATTTAATTTACATGTATTTAGCATAGATATGAATATTTCATTGCATTTAGATTAATATTTCTTATTTTCATATGCATATTATCCAGATCTAGTATATTTCAATATAAATTATGCTTATTTATCCAGATTATCATATTTGCTAACAAGAGCCTCTTTTAGAGAGGTAACCTATACTACTAAGTGTGCTTTGTTGTTTCCATGTATGCAGATATACGAGTTTACAGGACCAGATCAAGACATTCGAAGCACGGGATCCCTCCTAGACGAGAGAAGGAGAAGGAGGCATCTATGAGCCCTAAAACAAGTTTGTGTGTGGAACCTAGAAGCCTGCGAAGGCTCACCACCCCTTTGCAAGGGTACATTTTATTCACTTGTACTTCACTATATCGAAATGGGTATCCCTCAAAGGGACTGACATGTAACTAGGTTTCAATATAAATAAAAGGATCTCTCTTTTCAATATAAATAAAAGGATCTCTCTTTGTTATTTCTACATTATATGCATTTCATGGTCTTTCATTTCATTTCGATATAATATTACAAGTAGAGTAGAGGTGTGTGCTTTTTGGGGTCACTACAAATGGCAATCACGGTGGGACCCCCACCAAGTTTTTATTTTCTATCAATTTATTGATTCAAGTTTTTATGTGCAGATTCGATTGATCTAGTCTATAGAGGCCCGCAGACTCAGTCGCTTCTATTGATAGTAGCCAAAAATTAGCTGCTCTGATCAACAATGACCATAAGTAAAGTGCAACAAAGGGTAAAATTTTTGTCATCTGAGCAGGATTCAAGGTTGGTACCCCTTTTCTGTATTTTTGTGATTTTTTTTCTACATCTGGTTTCTTAAAAAAATGAAGATTAAAACACATTTCAAGTTTAGAAATTAAAGAATGAAATGGAAATAAAAACTGCATGATGTATTTCTTAGGTTTCTTTTATATTTCCTCTAGGCGCTGCTAGGAACAACAAACCTTTTCCTGTAAGGTTCGCCCTAGTCTCCAACGTGCTAGGCCATTGTATTTTGGTTTGCTTGCATGTGGCCTAATTAGTGGTTGTTTTCATCACAAAGTAGGAGGATGCATTAAAATCATATAGACTAGTTATAGATGCATTGGTCTAAGAATAAATGTTCTTTTTAGGTATTGTAGGAAAGTAGTCATGAATGCTGGTTGATGCATTGCATTGATGCATTGCTTTGAATTGACCAAAGGACTATAGACGCCTTTTGAGCCTTTTCTGGCTCTAGGCATAGAATGCTTTAATATGAAGGATATTGAGAGGCTTAGGATTCTCAATTCCTCCAAGCGATATGTCCTAGGTCTAATCTTCTCTAAGATCATATAAGGACCTAACCAATTAGCCACAAATTTGTCTCATATTTTTTTGCGATAAATTTGAGTTCTGTTGGTTCTCTTTTAGCACAAGATCACCAACCTCAAAGTCTCTCAGATGGACTTTACTATTGTAAGCTTGTTTTAAAGATTCTTGATAAATGTAAAGGTTCTCAAGGGTATTCACACGATGTTTATCAAATAGCATCAATTGATCTAGGCGATCTTGCCACACAGTGTCATCATTAATGAACAATTTTAATGTGACACACAACATTGGAATTTCCAACTCTAAGGGCATAATGGCTCTGCCCCATATACTAATGAAAATGGAGTTGCCCCAATGGGTGTTCAAATACTAGTCCTGTAATCCCATAATGCAAGGGGCAGCTGGATGTACAAATCTTTGTGGTGCTCTTGTACTATATTTTTCAAGATGGAAACCATTGTCTTATTTGAAGCTTCAAATTACCTGTTTACCTGTAGATAATATGGAGTCATAAAAATATGTTTGATTCTATACTTAGATGTCAAAGCTCTCATGGTTTTGTTCTTAACTGATGTTTCATTATCCAAAATTATCTTGGATGGTATCCCAAAACAACTTATGATATTAGTGAGTATGAACTCAATGATACGTTCTCCAATTATCATTGTTAAGGGAATGGCTTCCACCGATTTAGTAAAATACTCAATAGTCATAATAATGAATGTATGCAGGTCTGATGACGAAGGAGAGATCTTACCAATGAGATCAAATCCCCATTGAGAAAATGGCCAAGCTACTTAAATGTGTTGTAAATCCTATGATGGCAAGTGTGTAAGATGAGCATGATGTTGACATTTAACGCATTTCTTGACACACATTGCAATCATTATCCATAGTGGAACAATAATAACCCATGTGAGGGATGCGCTTGACGATAGCCATGCCACTGAAATGACCATCGCACGTATCGTCGTGAGCTTGTAAAATTGGCCAAGATGACTCTTGTGGCTAAAGAAAATGAACACTCCATCGTAGCTTCTATAGTACATGATGTCTAGTAATAGACATACTTTATTATTTTTTGTTTAAATGTGTATTTTATGGCACACGATAATCCCTAAGGGATAACACCAATTCTAAGGAAGTCATGTATCTACGACATCCAATTATGATAAGCTTCAGCTTCGACTAACAAGACGACATGTTCCCCTTGTGGTTCTATATTTGCAAATACAAACTAGGAAACAACCTTGTGGTGAATGGTAGTACCACTCCCCGTTGGATCCTACGAGATCAAATACCCTCAAGATGCTCTATTGAGAAATTCTCTGGCTCTATATAACCATTCATGGTTTGGTTATACATGAATCATATTGATTGAATCTTTATTATCCAATGCTTCACACTACATGGCAGAATGTGACAATATTTTTACATGGATGGTAGTGAAATCAACGGACAGATTATGAGGGATTAGAGATCCCAAAGATGTCATTGTGTCTACAAATCTATTGGATGAATGAGGGATTTCCTCGATGTCATACCATTCTAGTCGAGCTAGATAAATATCAACAAGATCCTTGTAAGCTTTCAATATCGGACATCGACATTGAAATAATCCCTTAACTTGGTTAAAAATGAGAAGAGAATCGCTAAAGATATCTAACCTTTTTATCTTTGTAGTGATAGCTATTTGGAGACCCAAAATTAGGGCTTCGTATTTAGCATTATTTTTAGTGCAAGGAAATTATAATTTGAACGACAAGGGCATTGGAGCACCCTATGGTGTGAACAACACTATTCCTGCACCACTCCCTTGCTCACACTTCAAACTGTCTAAGAACAAGGTCATATCAGCTTTGTTATATGGTTCCTCAAGTTTGGGTGCTTCTGATAAAGGCAAATACTACATCATCAAGAAGCTCTATTATGAGGGGTCTACTATTTTTGAGAGGCACATCAGCCAGTTGATCTACTATGAATTATCCCTTAATAGAATTTTGACATATGAATTCCAAATCAAATTTTGTTAGTAGCATGATCCACTTCACAGTACATGTATTATGATATGTCTTGCTCATCATATACTATAAAGGATTTTGTTTGGATATGACATACGTCATATGACTCAATATATAGTGTCACAATTTCTTTGTAGCGAACACTACTACTAAACACAACTTTTCAACGTATGCATATCCTAGCTCATAACTCACCAAAGTTTGGCTAATATAATATATGGCTTGCTCTTTGTCTTGCACATTCTTTTGGGCTAACATGGTTCCTAGTGTAAATTCAGTTGCTGATATATATAGAAAAAATGACACATCTGGCCTTGGTGAAGCTAGCACTGGCGACATCACCAGGTATTGCTTAATCTCAGCAAAGGCTGCTCAATAGTCCTCATCCCAATTGAATAGGACCCCCTTATGTAGCATTCAATTCATGGGTCAACATTAATATGATAACTATGTGATAAATCGCTTTATGGATGCTACTTTACCCTGTAGGTTCTTCTTTGATGTTTATGGGGACACATTTCTAAAATAGCCTTGACCTTTACTGGATCAACTTTGATGCCTCATTTTAAAATGATGAATCCTAAAATATTTCCTAAAGTTACATCAAATACGCACTTCTTAGGATTCAACTTGACATTATGCTCTATTAGGAAATCAAAGACCTTCCTCAAGACCTTCGCATGCTCATAACACAATAATGACTTTGCTAACAAGTCATCAATGTAATCCTCTAGGATCTTATGCATATAGTCATAAAAAATATATGTCATAGCCCGTTGATATGTGGCACTAGCATTCTTAAGGTCGAATGGCATAACTTTATAATAAAATATCCCCATGGCGTTATAAACATGGTTTTATGCTGGTCTTCATGCTTAATCCGAATTTGATTATAACCAAAAAAATTGTTCATTAAGGAGAGCATTTCATGACCTATAGTGGCATCTACAAGAGAATCGATATTTGGAAATGGAAATAAATCCTTTGGTGTTGCCCTATTTAGGTCTCTAAAATCCATACAAATACGGATCCTCCCATCAAGTTTTTCTATAGGTACCATATTGGATACCTATTTTGGATAGTCGATGGAGATGACAAACTCTACGTCCAATAGATTTTGCAATTTGTCCTTAACCATTAAGGCTACTATTGGATGCATCTTCCTGAGTTTTTGCTTGAATGGCTTCTTTGATAGATCTAGTGAAATATTATGAGTAACCAATTTTGGATCTAGACCCGACATATCTTTATAAGTCCAAGCAAAGAGATCATGTATCTCTCTTAGTAGAGGGATGAGGCTGGCACACTCATTAGGAGTTAAAGTCTCCCCAAATTTAACATTTCTTGGATTAGTGGGATCATTACTGATATCCACTTTGAAGGTTTCCTCTACTGACATATGGGATCCCTCCTCAAGCTGATGAGGCATAGGGATCAAGCGGATGTCATCTGTTGGATTTATAGGTTTCTCATTGGAAGCATCCTCAACATGATAGACATCATGTGCACATCCTGGCACAAAATGGAAAGGTTGCAATATTTATTCATTAGAGAAGAATTCTTAAGGCTCTAGAGGTGAATCAACATGATCTCAATCAATAGCATCTACATTTATATGAAATGGTTTGGATGGATCGGTTAGATTGTAAAGTGGAGTGGTCAAATCAATGGATATCATGTTGATGGATTGGATCATGTCTCCAGGACCATGTGTAAGTGACTCAACATTAGTAAAACTTCCATATCTGATGTATGGTTCTAGGGGTATGGGGATCTCCAGATCTGGTCCATGAATAGACTATCAGATGGGATCATTGGGCTCAAGGAGATCCATGTATGTTTGTAGATCGAAAAACACCATATAATAAATCACATTAAGATTAGGTGGCCCTCCCCTAAAGTGAGGATAGAGATTGATATCTCTATACATATCCTCAGTAGTATATGGTTCATTACAATAGCATAAGTAGGAAGGTCCTAAACAGGCTCTCTCCATTTCATCCTCATCATCACTATCATAATAAATACCCTCACCTCTACCTACTGGAATTAGGGGATGCTCCACATGAGGCCCCAAGTAGACTATGTATTGATAACCATCCTCATTTTTGAAGGGCTCTTCACTCATATTCATTGATTTCAAAGGTAAAATATGATGCAAGAGTGTAGGGCCCAAGAAGGTCAACTTAGTTTCATCCTTGGATTGCTCATTGTTTGAGGATAACTCAACATCATATATTCTAGAATCATAGTCTGGTCCATCACTTTTGATGATGGATACTGCATGAACATCCTTAGAAGAAAATTTTGATTCAGTGTCCATAACTATGTCTAGATTCTTGATATGTATACCAATATCGTCGATAACTCCATGAATTTTACTGTCCAAGTTAGCTCTTGGAATGGTTTTTGGGTCAGTCTCCATCAAGATGCTAGCATGATATCTCTCAGGTGGCTCTATAGTGATATAAGTCACTAGCTAGTTATCCCTCTGAAATGCAGAAGGATTAGGGTGATAAGGATTAAAGTCAACTTCACCCCTTAGACTGAGGTATAGATATTCTAAAGATGCCATGAGAATTTCATCTTGTCCTTCATTGTAAAATCCCAACCCAAACCTATCAGTAGGTAACTGATACTGTGGTTCTATAGGCCTCTTATACCCCTGCACAAATAGTTCGAGACCATAACCATGCCAATGGTAACGCTCAAAGTATCACATGGCGTAGTCTGGGTTAGAAAGATAATGAATGTTCATAGTGAATGGTTCATTATCATCCTCATCCATGGGTATGAGAGATGCGATCTGATCTAGCCCTTCATAGATGAAGTTGGTTTGGTTCGGTAGTACCCCCAATGGTTCCACTGTCCCTATGGGAAGGCGATGGGCTCGCGGTAGGCCCATGTCCTATGCAGTCTCAATAATCAGTGTGAACATCACGTTCTAAACAATATATTCCCTTAATCTAGGATTAACCAAATGGACGGTCACTTGCAGTGCAGATGACCCTGCTGAAGACACAGGTGAAGTAGGTTGAAGTGCCTCTTCGACTTCTCCTTGAATTTCATCTACTTCCATGGGAGTAGGGGATTCAATGATAATTGGCTTGGGCATTTGCTTTATCTTCTTTTTTCCCACCTTTTATTTCAACTTCCTATCATCATGTTGTATCATGGACGTAGTTGGTCTAATATAAGGATCTATCTTGTGCTCTGATATTTGAGATATAGATGTTACAGGTCTAGCATATACTTCTTTGATATTACCTCCTAGATATTTTATTGGTGACGTTGGCTGTACATCTAGGTGCATTGAGGAAAGCACAAATTTCCCTAGAAAATCTACTAGATTCACGTATTTAAAGGGTTCTTCATTCGAAGGCACCACGTGAACCTATCCCTCATTAATGTATTTGATACACTAGTGCAAAATAGAAGGGACACAATGCATTTCTCTGATCTAAGGCCTCCCAAAAGTATGTTATACTGCATAGCACCTTTGATTATGTGACACATCACTAGGATGATCTTAAGTTCTACCTGGATAGGTAGAACTATAATACCGACCATTGAGCATAATGCATCATTAAAAGCTCTCAACGTGAAGGTAGAAGGGATGATATGCATCTTGGGTAACTTCAAGTGAGTGAACGCATTGGTAGTTATAATATTTATTGATGACCCTATGTCAATAAAAATTTGCTTAAATGGTTTGTGATTCACACACAATAATATGCAGTGGCGGGTCTACTATAACAATGGAAACCATATTGACTTCATGGTCATAAAATTGAATAACCAATTCTTGACACTAATGTGCGTGCTCCACAAAGTGTGTAAACGCTTTGAGATCCTGAGGCTGCACTTCTATGGACCTTAAGATGTCCATGAGCATCTCCCTATGTTTAGGAGACTATGAATTAGCTTATAAATCGATAACTTTATTGGAGTTATTTGTAGTTTTTGGACCAACCTACTCCTGATGGTCACCATTCAGTCTAGTTGGTGAGCTAGGCACATATTAGGCTAGCCTTGGATGAGGCACAGCTTGGACTCTAATGGATGCTGGAGTTTGATTCAATAATTCATACCTCGTATTTCTTATGACAACATTGACCATTTTGATGAACCCCTGGGTTAGTGGTTCGATGCGTACTTGGTTGAATTGGCCTACATTATTCTTTGGCACCTCATGATTTGGTAGAGGATTTTTGTAAATCCCCATATTTTTATTATCACGTTCTTGTGGATTGTCGACAAGAAGCTTACCTCTTTCAATCATATTTTGCACAATATGTTTGAAAGACCAAAATACCTTGATTTCATGGCCTTTCGATCGATGAAATATGTAATATTGATCATATTTATAGCCTTTAGGCTTAGGCTGATTAGGGTCCATGAACTTGACTTTAGGTAATTTTATAGCCTTTTCCTTACATAACTAATGAAAAATCAAAGCCAACAACTTTGATAACTAAGTGAATACATGAGGTGGGTGTTGTTCCTTATTTTTACCCTTATAATTATTGTTGCACTTCTCATATTATGCAGGAGGAGGTTGAGCTTGATAGTTTCATTATTGTTTCCCCTTATCCACTTTATAGAGGTTCAACACCACCTAATTAACATGGGCTAGCTTGGCTTGTTGTCTCTCAGTGCTTTTCTTATGCCACTCCTTATTCCTGAGCTTCAAATTACCCTCATGTAACTTGATTTCCTCTATCACCTTGGTTTGCACCAAAGCATCTTCAAATGTTTAGTATTGCTAAAACTGTAGCAATAACAAAATGTGCTTGGCGCAACTCTTTGTAAACATTCTCATTAATTCAGAGGATGGGATGGAGAATGGTAGCTTTACCATAATTTTCCATAATCCATCATTGGATCATCGTCATGTTACGTTAGAGCAGCTAGGTTGGATAAATTTACCTTCTTCTTGACACCAAAGGAGAAGCATTTAAGAAATGCATCAGTTAATTGTTTTAAACTAGTGATGTTATGCCTCTTTAATTGGTTGAACCACTCTCGAGCTAGGCCTGAAAGGGTCATGATGAAGTTTCATAGGAGTAAAGCATCATTGCTCTCAATCTAAAAGCACATATCTAAAAAACTAGTCACGTGCTCCTATGCGTCTTCATCTCCTTGAAACTTTTCTAGTCAAGGCATCTTGAAATGCTCTGGATAGGTCGAAATAGGCATTGATGTGCATATAGGTTTATTATGTATTTTTTTCAAGGTAGACTTCTGATAAGTCGTTCTTTGCTTCTCTATGGCTTGAACCTTCTATTCTAAGGTCTTATAGGCTTATGAGGAAAGAAACTCCTCTTCTCGATATTACCTGGGAGGCACCCTCGAAGGCAAATTCTTCCTCGATCGAGGTGGTGGACTAGGCTCACCCTCATCCTCAAATTGGGAGATTTTTGGATATTCTTGTTCTAATTCATCTCCCACTTCATTATCATACTTCTTATGCTCCTGTTGTTTGGATGCTGGAGGCCGGTCTCTATGCTGAGCTGTACAACAAGTATGTGTGTCTATGTTCTCAGGGTGTAACTCGGGTTGTGAAGCCACTCGTCTACCGACACACTTCTTGATCTCACTACAAGGAGGTAAACCAACGCTAGCCAATTAATCCTCTATCTCTCTAAATGCTCCTTCTGATTGAGGATGCATTGTTCCCGCATGCATTGTTCATATAATTTTTTTCTTATGAACCTATATCTCTGAGAATTATTATTTTCAAGGCATTCTTTATCTGTGCAAACATCCTCTAATTGACCTTGGAGAATCTATCGTCTTTGTTCTGACATCAGTCTATGAGCTTTATCAACATGATCGACCATCTGAGGCCTCTGGTGAGTGCACTCTATTTGAGTGACTTTATAGGTATGTCCTCCAATGGACTGATTTGCCACACTCTTGCCTTGATCTGATATTCATGTCGGGCTATCTTCTATACTCAGTGCCTACATGTGATGTTGGAGCATGCATGTCTTGAGAATTCTTGGAGCACTCTCCATGTTCTCAAGAAGTCCTAATGGTGCTTGCGCTATGCTCACTCACAGGTCGATAGGGTGTAGGCATAGGTTTATATCCTAGATGCCCTAGAACTCTGTCTAGATCATCCAACTATTTGCTATGTCATGGTTCATGAGGCACCGTACCATTTTCTCCCACTTTGGGTATATATATGGTGAACTTAGAAGACCACCCCTATAGAGAGTCAACTCGGGCCTATGCTTAGAAGTAGCCCTCTCCATTCATCCCTGAATGGATGGATATTAGGCTTTTATACACTCTGATGGTGGAGGTCATGATCCTCCCTTAGATACAGGTTGAAGGGATACCAATCTGGATTCCTTGATGACATATTCTTTAGTTGAACCCATGGATTCTCACAAAATGCAGTTGTGGTACATGCTACCATGTGTGGAACCCCCATGCTAGGAAGTCCCATGCTCTGATATGTGTCTAGAGGGATGTCTAGTACTTCCTCTAATTGGGGTATTCTCTATGGAATCCCCTCATGTGGAATTATCCCCTCTAATACTCACTAAATGATGTCCAAGAGGATTCTATGATTGAGGGCATTCCACATCATGTTGTGCATTAGGTGGAGTTTGGACTTTGATCTTGGGTCTATGCTCGGATTGAACTCTTCGTGTTTTTGCCATTATGTATTCTATGTCTAGATTTAAATTTTATTAACATGCAAAGAATACAATGATGATTATATCCTTTTATAGTTTTAAAATGAGCCCTAAATTGTTTGATGTGTTTTCAATTTGTTGTATCAGTAAAGTAACTCTTTTCATATTTTACAATACATTGATGATTTTATTAATTGTTTAATGGATTTCACCTGTATGCTCGTAGCTTGACAACCTGGTGATGAACTCCAGGTTGCAAAATCCCCTCAAAATGTGGTGATGAGGTCCACACCCGGGAAGGGAGCACAGGTCCTCCCAGATCCTCACCCAATATCACCTAGTCAATGTTATACCCTCTGAAGAGAAGTACATGTAAATTTTTTGGGCTATGAACGGTTCTTGGATTCAGTATTGGTCTAGTAACAAGAAGGTACGTGGGAGTTGGGCCAATGGGTGGAAATCATTGCCACCATCATTTATACCCTACTAGTCATTGGATGTGACTCCCAAATCACTAGTGTTTACTATGAAACGTGGTGTGTGTGGTTCCTTTTAATTTGTATGAAAAGAAAAATGTACTATACAAAATTCAAATGATTCTACATGCTATGACAAAGGAACATTTGATTTCAAAAGTATGCATGGTTAATCTACATGATATTTTGACAATGCATACTAATGATGGTATGACCACTAATCGGGCCACATGCAAGCAAAAATAACATACAAGAGGGGCCTAAACCACTGGATACTAGGGCATACTGCACTCAGATGTCCTATTTTCCTAGCAATGATTAGTAGATCCTAATAAAAGACCTAAGGACTCAATGCATTTAACATATTTCCATTGTCTTCCCTAATTATGCTAATGTTTTGCACTCTCTTGAAAAACATAGATAGAGAATAGAAAAAATAGAATGACAGTGGGACCTACCTCAGATCCTCATTTAATCAAGATTTTCTCCTTGCTATCTAATTTTTTAGATTCTAATTGCAGCTCTATGGCATGGTGACCATTGTTGCCCATGGATGTCAACCATAGTGATAACTATTGATCGTGATTGTCAACCGCAGTGAGCACCTGTCATAAAAAATGACAAAAGTCATAAATTTAAGGCATGAAATGTGGAGTCCCACTGTGACCACATTCTATCTTGTCCAAAAAGGGCTCACACCTATCATTTCCTTTTGCAAGAATTGAAAGATACACAAAATACATACAAGAAAAATAAATTGACAACAAATTCATAATAATAAATACATTGTATTCCATTATATTTGAAGCCAAATTCGAATTACAAGTACATCCCTCTTAAGGATAATCACTTTAATACAATTATTACAATAGGATATAATGTTTTCCCCTCAAGGGTAGGTGTGATTTCCAAGTGCCCTTTCAGGATGACACAAAATGCTCTAGGGTGTCGATGACCCTCTTTTCCATGATTAGAGGCATTTGTTGCCTTGCATCCCAAAACCCTGTTAGTCTTGCATGCAATAAACAACAAGAAACATTAATATAAAAGGAGGCCTCTCTTGATGAGGCTTTTAAAGGGTGCTTGCACAAAAGATAACATGATAATCAAGAAATCAAGAAAGTGATTCAAAGCATGTACATTGATCTAAATCATGATGATTTACCATTAAAAACATGAAAGAAACTAAGATGAATCTATCTAAGCTCCTAATTAGCCAATTGAAGACATGAAAGCATGAAAAATATTTGTTATACCTACACTACAATAATGAATGGAAACTAAAATTAACTCTTAATATGTCGGTCAAATGTCTCTAGAATATTGAATTAAACCTACAACATGATTAATCTAACCTAGTTAAATAAACTACAAAATAAAGAACAAGGAAATCAGGGATTACCCACTTACTATGGGTCCTTCAAACGATTGGCACTATTCACCATGGCTAACAAATGTAACTGAGCCTGAATTAAGTTTACCCTCCAAATCAGGGCCAATTCTCTAATTCTCCTTGCCAAATTTATGGTCAAGGGTCACCTTTGTGTCCTCTAACAAATTTGGTAGTTGAATTACTCAGTGAGTGCACGAATTGCACAGATTAGCATTTCTTGGCTCTCCTATCCTCCTAGGACCTCCATGGTAATGTGATCTCTAATTGGGTAGAAAAGGTATTCCTATTAATGCATGTGAATGAGTATGCAATTCGATAAGGCTTCGCTGCTCAATTGATTATACTTCTCTCTCTCTCTTCTCCAATTTGGAGGGGGGTTATATAGCAATTACCAAGGGCTAGGGGTGGATTCATGAGGAAGCCTATTTCAAGATTGGGTGGTTGAGCTTGTTGGATGGAAGGATCTAAAACATTCCTCACTCAAACCACTCCAATCCATAACCAATTGGCCATTGCAACTGATTTTGGGTCAGATGAAGGCCAACTAACTTTGAGTCCTAATCACGACTGACAGGTGTAGTCAGCTCTGCTAACCACAAGTGTCAGTAGTGGCTATCACTGACTAGGCAAAGGTGCTCAAATGAGTGGTAAAAACCACTGCTATACCTTGGTGTTTGTCCAAGGTCTTCCATATGGTCTTCTAGCATGTTCCATATGAGTAGTCGCATTGACATGACATGTTTTAGGTGTCTACAATTTCAATGCATAATATTGTGATCCCGATTTATGTTTTGTTAACATGAAATAGTGTCATGTTCCAACATGGTATCAAAGTAAGGTTGAGAGAGCTATAAAGAAACCAAGGTTGAGAAAGCTATGGAGAAAAATAAAGAGCCATGGAGAGCTTAAGTAAATAGATATTTTAGGACAATCATCGCCATCCGATGAACATTCTCATTTGAAGTTTTTTTCTGTGATATCAGAGTGATGCAATGGAAGTAGAGAAAGGGAATAACCAAAAATAAAAAGAGACACTTGCCTTGGAATGCCCTAGATTTAAAAATAAAGAGTAGGTTTTTTTTTTTAAGAAGAGGTTGCAATTTTTGTTGTGATTATAGGTTCCTCCTTTTGTATGTTGTTTCTGTGCACATGCAGCGTAGAATCCCCCACATAATACAAAAGTTTTTTTGGAGGCTTACCATTTGGATACAACCATTGGAGAGTGCAGTGGCAAGCCTGAGGTATATCCCGTAGACAACTAAATCATGTCATTCTTAGGGTATTTGCTCACATAGACACACTCATAAGACCATAAGACACAATCTTGGAATTTCCAAGCATCAACAGTGGTTCTTACCACTCATTTGGGGCCTTTTCAAGCTATCCAAGTCTAGCTGCTCAATCCAAGAGTGGTAAGATCTTAGCCACTCAAACCTAGAGTGGCCAGACCTTAGCCACTATAGACAAAAATGGCCAGATCTTAGCCATTGTAGATGATAGCGGCTAAGCCATAAGAAATATTTTATCAACAAAAAGGCTTAATCACAAGTAGAAGAGACAGTATGCATGCAATAAATGTGAGTGGGAGTAAATTTGCATTCCTTTTCATGACCAGTTTACATAGGAGGCTTGAGTTTACATTTAAACTTAAGTTAACTAACCTCCCAACATAAACAAAGGACAAAAGCTTCTCATTCTAACAACCAGTTCGCATAGGAGACTCAAGTGGGCAGTTAGATTTCAGTTAACTGGTCTTCAAACATAGACAAAAGACAAAATCTTCTCATGCTAACTTACACTACGCATAAAAAATTCATTTCTAGGGCTTGGACATAGACCTATGGTTTCACACCATAAAAGGTGCAAGCCTAAGAGCACCAAAGGAGATCCTTTTTTTTATTATATCAAAATGAGACATGTTTTTGAGGAGAGATTTCGAAGCTTAGAGAGTTCTCTTTGAGATCACGTGTATGACGAAGCTCTAACAGATTGAAGAGCATAACACCTATTATTTCAACATCAGATACAAGCTTTGACCCATAGCTTTGGGGCAAAGAGAGGAAGGTTTACCTTAGCGGCAACTGTCTTGGATAGTGGCCAGTAGGATTAGCTTAGGTTTTAGACATAGCATCTTTTACTCTGCTTCTTTATGTTTTCATATCATTAGCATAGATTTACATGATTTCATGGCATAGTTTCATCATATTTTCATTACATTCTTTGATTACTAACAACCTCATCCAGGGAGGCAATCTCGAACACCTAAACGTGTGTTGTTGTTTCATTGCTTGCAGGGCCATAGGTACATTAGACAAAGTTTGTAACATACGAGAGAAAAAGGGATCCCTCTAGAAAAAAGACCTAGAGAAGGAGGCATCTATAAGCCCTCATATATTTTTGTGCATGAAACTGAGAGGCTTTTATAAGCACACCACCTCTTCGCAAAAGGGGCATTCTTTGCCTATTTGTAACTTATAGTATCAAAATGGGTATCCCTAAGAGGGACCGACATGTAACCGAGCTTCATTATCAATAAAGAGATTCATATTTGTTATTTCGTGTTATATGTTTTTTCTTCTTGTCTTCCATTTCATCTTAGGTATTTTTAATAACATTGCAAGTAGGGTTAAAAAGGGGACTGGTGTGTGCGTTCTTGGGGTCGCTAAAGATAGCGATCATGGTGGGACCCCACTAATTTTTCATTTTCTATCAAAATACTAACTTAATTTTGTGTGCAGATCTAGCCGCTCTAAGCTACAATGACCAAAAACTAGCCACTCTGAGCTACATCAACCAATAGAGTTTAGCCACTCTGAGCTATAGCGGCCAAGAACCGGCTACTCTGGTCAATAGCGGCCAAAAATTGAGTGTAGTAGAGGTAAAAAAATTGACTCTGAGCTGGATCAAAGGTTGGTATAGCTTCTCTGATATTTTATAGCTTTCTGTCTACTTTTGTGTGTCCAAAACAAAGAACTTAAAACACATTTATGTTTAGAAATTGAAGGAATAAAAGAATAAATAATTAAGCATTTTGCATATCTTAGATCTTCTTTTAAATTTTCCACTAGGCATTGCTAGGAAAAGCGGCTTATGCCTAAAAATTTTACCCTAGAATCCAACATGCTAGACATTGTATGTTTTTTGCTTGCTTTGAGGCCTTGCTAGAGGCCATAGTTGCACAAAATAAAGTGTGCTCATACAAATCATAATAGTTCATGCATATTTTTGAATATTGAAACATATTTTTGCACTTAGGCATATAGGAAGGTTCACCACTACTATATGATGCACTTTATGCTATGCAAGCTTAAAATGAACACCGTACATGCATGTCTTATTTAAACATTGGAGAGTTGGATTTCATCACCAACCTTCAATTCAGTCTAGGGACATTGGAATTCATATCCTTCCATTGGTTTTCCCCCTAGAGCTTCCTAAAAACATATTGAGAAACTTACTTATAGTGACACTAAGTTACTTGTGTTCAAACTATCTCCCATTGTTGGAACAATCAATGGTTCAGAGTGGAAGAGCTAGGTGAACCCTCCATTGGGTCTTCAACGGTGTACCCTAGCTTCTTTTGATAAAATCATGTTTGGCATGGGTGTACTTTATTGTCACTATGGATGAGTCTTCTCATTATTAATCCAAGAACAAGAGCAAGAAATCGAAAGAACAACACATAAAAACACACCAAACAATTTAGGTACACTCAAATCGGTAATCAAGATAAACATTTATTTGGTATTGTGTGGTTATTCCTAAATTACAACTCAAAAGATCAATTCATAAGACAACACGGTCAAAACAAGAAGTAAGCACCCTCGGTCTGATATTGAGAGAGAGACAAAAGCAATTCATACCCATAGGCGAAGTCATAGTAAAATTGAATGACCTACCCATAATACGGTGAGGCATAGCTCCACAAGCCTAAGGTATGATAATTCAACCCTTGGGGGATCTCCTCGAGAAAACCCAAGTAAGGAACCACATCATGGAACAAAGTCACATAAAAAAAAAGAGTCTTCATAGCCATCCTCATCAAGGAGACATGAGGAGACCTCAAGGGCCTCCTCTAAACACATAGAAACATCTCAAAGACATGAGGAAGCTTCAAGGGCTTCCTCCTCACATGGACATAAAGAAGGTTCTAAGAATCATTCTTCACATAGGGATGACGAGACTGCTAGGTATCCATCCATATGGAGAAAACATGTTACCACAAATCCCTCTTCATCAAGAAGACAAACAAGAATTGAAACACCTCAAGACTCACAAGAAACCTATGAAACAGGTCTGCCCACTGAAGGGCAGGAAACTAGAGCTGCATCTAGCCATGGGAATCAAATAGAAGATACCCTTCACACAAAAGGATAGATTCCCATAGACTATGACCTCATAGGAGTAAATGGAACCCCATGGGACCAACCATGGAAAACAAGATAGCTAGATAGGTTGGATCGGTTTCCTACATGACCAAATCAAAGAACTATAGCTACTGAGAACTCTACATCTAGAAGCTCACAAATAGTGACTTCTAAACATGATTCTCAGTCTAGGGGTACCTCAGAGTGACCCCGTAGTAGACGCTTGGAGTCTGACCATAGGGATACTCAACAATACACTAAACAAGTCATATTAGCTAGCAAGAGTACAAATACAACAGAAACCTCCTCGAGGAATCTGCAAGTCAAGATAATAAGAACAAAGTCAGATAAACATGAGTCTTCTATGACAATGCAAACTGACATAATGAGATGGTTAGAAAATGTATTACATAAGGAGCGAGAGCTAGTGGAAGCTGTCAAACAAGAGAAACAAAGAAAAAGACTCTTGTGCCAACATGAGCAGCATTTAAGAGAGTAAGTTGAGAAGTTAGCTCTTAACAATTTATAGGAAAATGGTGGTGACCACCAAAGAATAATATGTGCTGACTCATCTAAGGAGAGACACACTAGACAAGATAGCCCACAATGAAATCCTCCACCAAATCATGAATGAAATCCAACTAATGGGGGAAGGGCAAACATAACAAACCAAGATCACAATCTGGAGTCCCCTCCTAGGAGGGAGTAAAATGAAACAAATAAAATGGATAGAGAGTTACCTCCATTCCCAATGTGAATAGGCTTATAATAGGAGGAAATTTGTGCATCAAAGGCATTTCAAGAGCTTTCTAAAAAGATGAAAACATTTGAGAAACAAGAGGCAGCTGGGAACTGACCAACATTGAGAAAAATATACAATCAACCATTGTGCTCATCAATCCCTAGCCCCCCATATCCTAAGCACTTTGAGATGCCTAGGTTAGAAAATTTCAAGTGTGAAGAGGATGCACAAGAGCATGTCACCAACTTTATCAATGCCTATTTTCATCTTGAGGACAATGACGCTCTTATGCTAAGAACATTCGTAATGACATTTTTAGGTGCTGCCACTCAATGGTTCAACAAACTACCTAAGCACAACATAACCAACTTTGAACAACTAGTAAACTCATTATTAAAGTGTTTCTCCTTTGGTTCTAAGAAGAAGGTGAACCTTTAAGACCTGGCCAACTTGAAATAGTATGATGATGAGCCAATAATGGATTATGGGAATAGATGGAGAAAATTCATGGTAAAATTATCATTCTCCATTCCCATAGAATATATCATTCGCATGTTCACCAAAAGTTGTCCTAAACACATCTCCCTCTTGCTAAAACTTCAGCAGTATCCTTTGTTTGAGGAATCTTTGGCACAGGCCAAGCTCATTGAAGAAATAAAAGTAGATGAGGGAACCTTTGAACTTCAAAAAAAAAGGAGTGGAACAAGAATGGTAAGAATGACAAGTACAAGTAGAAGCAGGGCAATCCTACTCCAGTCAACCAAGTCGTATTGGCTACACCCAAGGATGAGGGTGCACAACAACCTTATAACTATCAAGCACATCCCCCACCAGCCAACTATGACCAAAAGAAAAATCAGGTAAGAAATCAAGAATGCATGCCACCTCATTGTTTCATGCCTCTAACAGAATCAATGAAATCAATCTTTAATCAGTTGAGCAAGTCCAGGAGGATCAAATTTCTTGATATACCTCTTATAGATCCCAACCATCCTAAGCCAAAAGGATATAGGGAAGATAAATAATGCCCCTATCACAGGATGTTGAGGCATGATATTGAGGCTTGCATTGGGTTTAAGCATCAAGTGCAAAACATAATTGAGGTAGGAGAACTCAAAGTTGACAACCCACTAGCTCCCAATAATAGATACATGGGTATATACAGAAACCCATTGCCCAATCATGAGGCCCCTACAGAGCAAGGGGTCCAATTCAATCAGGTTCGAGTTGAAATACCTACCCATGGATGCATTGGGATGGTTGAGATTGTTAACATATCAACAAAGACTAGGTGGTATGGTCAACCGCAACCGCCTGTAGCCCCCATAAACATCCCAGCCACTCCTAGGCAGAGGTAAGACAACCTTCCAGGTCCACCAACGTGACATGTGGTAACTATTCGAAGTATATTGGAGCAAAACCTACAGATAACTCCAGCTAAGTTATCCATCTATGAGCTTATACAATAGTCCCCAAAGCATAGGGAGACTCTAATGGAGATTTTAAGAACAATTGAGCTCCAACAGCAAGATGCGAATGCATTCACTCACTTTTTATAAAAAGTGCAAGAATACTAGGAACCTATAATTTGATCTTATGATCATGATATTAAGACAGTTCCTGCTGCCTTACCAGACCCTCCATTGAACATTGTAGCAACAATCAATGACTTACCTTTCAATAGGGTCTTGGTCGATACAGGTTCATCGATAAACATAATTACAACAACTACAATAAAGCACCTCAAAATTGCCAATTGCAATATCATTCCAGGAGCTTACAAATTGAGAGATTTTAATGATGCTTTATGCAATACTGTGGGAATGATAGTCCTACCCATCAATGTGGGGCACAAGACCATCCCCATGATGTGTCATGTCTTGGAAGGAGCTATGTAGTATAACATCCTCTTAGGGCACCCTTAGATAAGGGCCATGAAGTATGTGCATTCGATATTGCACCAGTGTGTCAAGTATGTGCACGAGAACAAATTCTATGTGGTTTTTGATGATGAGCCTTTTAAATACATCAATCAAGTGGAAATTTTTGGAGAATCTATAATCCCTTCTACTCATCTGTATGTGGCACATTCATCCCAAAACACACAAGTGGATAATGAAGACAAAGGGGTAAGAAAAGACCCATGCACATCAACACCTCCTAGTGCACTCAAGATAGTCAATGCTTCTAAGGTACCATCAACGTCAAAACCAAAAGACAATAAAAATCTAAAGGAACCCTTAGTTAAGGAAGAAAGGCCCAAGGAAGTGTCAACTGTATCCATTGCTGAAATGCCAAGTCCTATGGAAGAGGAGGATCCTCAATATCAAGATGAAGATAGTGATTATCACCTTGCTTTGCCAGTATCATTTGTGGGGTCATCCACATCGCATGCATCAATACACTTGGCAAGCACAGGCATAGGGGAGTACCTTGTGTAGAACATCACCTTTACGCCTATCATTGAGTCTACACAAGATATAGGGAGGCATAAGGACTTGAGGCCGCCAAAGTGGTTCCACTTGGAATCCCTCCCAACCAAACCAATTTTGTCTATGTCGGCCTAGAATATGCTCATAAGTCTTTAGATATAGAAGAGGATGGTGATAAATTATTCATGGTCAATGTTTGTTACCTCTCTAACCCCGAGTTTTATCTAAGCTACTTTGAGCATTACCATTGGCATGGCTATGGCCTTGGCATATATGAGTAAGGGTGCAGGAGGCCCTACGATCCACAATATCAGCTTCCCTATGATAGATTTGGCTTAGGCTATTATATCAGAGGTCGAGATGACTCTCTTGCAGTGGCATTGGAAAGATTAAGCACAGGTTTTGGAGAAGACATTGATTTCATTCCTTATCACCCATTAAGAACAACAAATTTGAGCAACAGATAAGTGCCCACAATAAACATATCACCTACAGAAACTTATCATCCAAACACCTCAATTGATTCCACCCCAACAAGGTACAACTCGTGGGATGAGGAGAATGGATATGAAACAAGTGATGATGAGGTGCAACTCAACTTAGCATATTAGGTGCCTCACTATTTACAAATATTCACATGTTCCATCCATAATGAGAGTGGATATACATCATATGAAGGTGACTGACTCAGAAGACTAAAAAAAAAGAACCTACATAGGCCTAAGCCATCAATCGTTGACTTTGGGGTAAGAGACAAATGTAAATGAATTCTTCATAAGTGATGAAGAATATGAAGATGAAATAGAGATGGCCTACTTGGGACCAAGACATGAGCCCTTTATCTTAGGATCACATACCAATGCTAATAGTTTCTGGATAAGTGATGATGACTTTGAGGATGATACCAAGATAGCTTATCTTGGACTTCACCACTTGCGATAAGTGAACGAGCTAGTAGAGAGGGAGACGACACTCCATGCCATAGACCCTCATTTATGATTTTTAAGGAGACTTGTCGACCTAGTTGTCATTCATCGGATGGTCAATCCCCCTTTGCCTACATTTAGAGAGTAATTAAATCCCAACAATCCTATTATCTATCTCGATCATGGGCCAAATCCAAAAATTCCCATTCCTCAGAACCTCATCGCGAGTATGGAAGGGAAGCCCCTAAGACAAGATTGCACCTAGGTAGTCCTAGAGATTTCATCCCATCCATCAATATTATCTCCATTGATTTGACCACTCCACTCCATAATCCAGCACATCCTACCAAATCATTGCATCTTGATGTAGAGGCTATTGATTAGGATCGCGCTAATTCACCCATAGATCCAGAAGATCCCTTCCCCAATGAAGAGATGTTACAGTCATTTTATTTTGCATCAAGTAGTGCATATGACATCTTCCATGTTGGTTTGGAACTTGAGTCAGTAGGTCATGTAAATCCTATCGATGACATTCATTCGATACCCACACCTCATCAGCTATAGGATGGGTTACATATGGCTATAGAAGAAACTTTCGAGGTGGACATCAACGATGATCCTACCCAACAAAGGAAAGTCAAGTTTAGAGAAATTCTATCTCTAGAGGAACAAGCCATCCTAATTCCTCTCCTCAAGGAGAGGCCAAATATTTTTTCTTGGACTTACAAATACATGCCAGGGATAGATCCAAAGTTACTCGTTCACAACCTTTCATTGAATACCATGAAGAAGCTAGTCAAGGAAAAATTGAGGAAAATGCATCCAACCGTCGCTTTGATGGTGAAGAACAAATTACAAAAACTATTGGATGCAGTATTCATAGTTCCCATCGACTACCTTAAGTGGGTGTCAAACATGGTACCCATGGGAAAACCTAATGAAAGAGTCTATATCTGCATGAATTTTAGAGATTTAAATAGGGCAACACCAAAGGATTCATTCCCATTGCCAAATATAGATGCTCTTGTAGATGCAACCTTAAGGCATGAAATGCTCTCCCTAATGGATGGTTTTTCTTAATACAATCATATCTAGATTAAGCCCGAAGATCAACATAAAATTACTTTTATTACTCCATGGGGAACATTCTGTTACAAAGTGATGCCATTCGGTCTCAAAAATACCGGTGCCACATATCAGCGGGCCATGACATACATATTCCATGACTATATGCATAAAGTCTTGGAAGATTACATGGATGACTTACTGGCCACATCCCTATTGTGGCAAGAGCATGCCGAAGTCCTTAGACAAGTCTTTGATTGCCTCATTAAACACAATGTTTGATTGAATACTAAGAAGTGCATATTTGGTGTAACTTCTGGTAATATTTTGGGATTCATCGTATCTAATAGAGGTATTGAAGTAGATTCAGAAAAGGTAAAGGCTATACTGGAAATGGCTGCCCCTACCAACATTAGGGAGTTACGAAGCCTACAAGGTAAGATAGCATCCATCAAAATATTCATCACACAATTATCAGATAAATGTAGACCTATGAATCTATTGCTATGCAAGGAGTTCCCCTTTCATTGGGACGGAGAATGTCATCAAGCCTTTGTAGAGATCAAAACTTATCTGGCAACACTGCCAGTATTGGCTCCACCAAGGCTAGACATAATATTTTTACTATATATATCGGCTACTGATTTCATATTGGGTACCATGTTAGCCCAAAATAATGCACAAGATAAAGAGCAAGCCATATATTACATTAGTCACACCTTGGTGAGCTATGAGCTAGGATATGCATATGTCAAAAAGTTGTGTTTAGCAGTGGTCTTTGCAACTCAAAAGTTGTGATACTACATGTTGAGCCATACAACCTACGTCATATCAAAACAAAACCCTTTGTAGTACATAATGAGCAAGACATATCATAACACACGTATCGTAAAGTAGATCATGATATTGATAGAATTTGATCTAGAGTTCATAAGCCAAAAGTCCATCAAGGGACAAGTCATAACAGATTAATTAGCAGAGATGCCTCTTCAGGATAGCAAGCCTCTCACCATAGCATTACCTGACGATGCAGTATTTGCATTATCAAATCTGTCATAACTCGAAGAACCTAAGAAATAAAGAGACATGTCATTGTTCTTCAACGGTTCTAAGTGTGAACAAGGAGGTGGAGTAGGGATTATCTTTATCACACCACAAGATTCTCCATTGCCATTATCATTTAAACTAGACTTCCTATGCACAAATAACAACATAAAGTATGAAGTAATGATCTTGGGACTCCAAACAGCCATAGCAATGAGCATTAAAAGATTGAATATCTTTGGTGACTCCTTTCTCATAGTAAACTATGTCAAAGGACTATTCCAATGCAGGTGCCCACTCTTGAAGACTTACAAGGAACTTGTTGACACTTACCTAGCCCGACTGGAATGGTATGACATCGAGGCAATCCCTCGTACATCGAATATATTTGTAGACACTATGGCCTCTTTGGTATCCTTAATCCCTCAAAATCCATCTACTGATTTTACAACCATTCATGTAAAAGTGCTTTCGCACTTAGCAATACGACATGAAGATTTTGACAATCAAGAATCAGTCAACATGATCAACATCGAGCCAAATTAGGATTGGTCCTTTGTAGCCAGATATTTCTTACAAATGACACCTTGGGGGTCTTTAATCTCCCAAGGACCTGTGAAGTGTGGTGCAACCATACACCATAGATTTGTTCCTCAATTCGTGTTTACTAGCTCAAAAATACAAAAAGAGCAAGTCATATTTTCTATAGAAGTCATGGCTTATCAAGATTAGCTTTCCTAATTGAGGGGCTTCTTGAAGCTGGGAATAATACCTCAAGGTTTATCGCATACTGAAAGATAAACATTCAAAAAGAGAGCAACAATATACATCTTGCTAGGAGAAATCCTCTACAGACGATGATATGATGGAGTATTACTTCGTTGTCTTGAGCCCTAGGAAGCATCTTGGGCAATTTTGTAAGCTCACAACGGTACATGAGGAGGCCATTTTAGTGGTATGACCATCATTAAGCGTATCTTGAGAATGGGTTACTATTGCCCCACCATGGAAAAGGACTACTACAAGTACATCAAGAAATGTAGTAAGTGCCAGCATCATGCAAACCTAATGCACTTACCATCGTAAGCTTTGCGTCCAATCCAGGTAGCATGGTCATTCTCACAATAGGGACTAGACTTGATTGAGAATATCTTACCCTCATCCTTAGGCCGACATACATTCATCATAACGACCATAGAATACTTCACTAAATGGGTAGAATTGATCCCCTTAACATCAACAACTAGACCAAGGATTGTGGAGTTTATACTCCACAATATCATAAGTCATTTTGGGGTCCCTTCTAAGATAATATCGGATAATGGGCCATCTTTCAAGAAAAAAAATGTGTGTGCTTTAATGAATAAATACCATATTTAGGATAGTTTTTCAATGCCTTATTATTCGCAAGCAAACGGGTAAGCAAGCCTTAAACAAAATAATAGTCTCCATTTTGAGGAAGACAGTGCAAGAAAATCACAAGGATTGGCACATGTAGTTGCCTCTTGCACTATGGGCATACAGGACTAGTATAGATACGCCCATTGAGGCAACACTGTTTTCACTAGTATATGGTACTGAGAACATCATGCCACTAGAGTTATAAATTTTGACTCTATGCATAGCATTAAAGGACTTCATAGATGATGAAAATGCGTGGTAAGGTCGCCTTGATCATTTGATGCTTCTTGATGAACGTCGAGTCAATGCTTTAGAGCATATTCACGTTTACCAAGATCACCTTGCACGAGCTTACAATAGTAAATTCCACCTAAGGTAATTAAAGGTTGGATATCTAGTGCTCAAATAAAACCAATATAATTCAAATATGTTGTCGCATCTATGAGATAAGTTCGTGGTAAACTGGATAGGTCCATACATGATTTCATAGAGGGTTGGGCCTGGAGCATATCGCCTTATATCATTAGATGGTGTTGAAGAGCCTAAACCTCTCAATATCATTCACTTAAAGATATTTTACACATAAAACACAAAAAAACCCATATATGTCAAAAAACCAAAAACATTCAAATATTTCACAAAACACAAAAATGTTCAAATATGTCAAAAACACAAAAACATTCAAATATGTCAAAAACCCAAAACAAGCATAAAAACATAAAATTTCAAAAATACAATCAAAGGCTCCAAGGGTAATTCATACCGCTTGGTCAAATCCAATCAAATCAAAGGCTCCAAGGGTAATTCAAGCCGCTTGGTCAAAATCAATTCAAAAAGGCTCCAAGGGTAATTCAAACCGCTTGGTAAAATCCAATCAATCAAAGGCTCCAAGGGTAATTCATATTGCTTGGTCAAGCATCAAATAAAATGCACCAAGGGTATTCAAACCACTTGGTCAGAATCAATACCAAAAGCCCCAAAGGCATAATAATCCTTTGGTCAAATTAATCAAAAATTCAAAAACAACATAAAAATAAAAAAATACAAAAACAATTGCATTCCACATCATTGCATTGCATTTCTACAATTGCATATGGTATGAGAGCCTTAAAAGTGATCCTACATTTTATCGCACAAATTGTTCAAATCCATACCTCCATTAACACATGTGTGTAATTGTGTTTTTCAACACAACCATTATTTGTTACTATACATACTATACTAAGGTTTTTTGGTTAATCAACCACACCTAGTGATCCTATCAACTTCTAAGAAAAATAACTTTGATTAGTAGAAGTAAAGTTCTAGTCGTGATAATGCCTTGGATATTCAAGATCCTGTCACTAATTGAAACACTAAAATCCTAGCTGGTACAAGGAAAAGATGAAAGTTGCAAGGTGGTCTAGGTTACCTTAAGAAAAAAAGGATTTCCCTTGCTTATCCCCCTGTGCATCCGGTTTAAAGGTGTTGAGAATTGGCAAAAGGACAAGCTTTACCCTATTCAAATCCCTTGCTTAAATAAAAATAATCAAAATCCCAAAGTAAAGTACATATTCAAAAGGCCAAGCATATAGTCCAGATTTCAAAGCAATAATTCGATACACAAATCGTATATTCAAAATTCAAAACAAACAAACAAACAAACAAAAAATCATAGCTCAAAGAAAAAATAATAAAAAATAAACAATGATTTTCATCACTACATATGAGCAAAATAAATAGTGATTATCATCACTACAAAAATCCTAGCTCAAAGAAAAAAATCAATCAAAATAAACAGTGATTTTCATCACTACATATGAGAAAAAATCCAAAGCCAAAAAGAAGGGAATAAAGCTTGAATCCCTGGAATTCTCAGCATTGTACAAAACTAAAACGAGAAATCCTTACGCATGATGATATGTCTATTACAATTACTTCATGCATTTGTGTAAACCAATGTTTGAATGTGGATGAGCTCACTTAGGTAACCCAATATTACCTAGTGGTATAGTCCAACTAAGTCCAACATAAGGATGAGATAAACACTTGAGGATCCTTGATCTTAGTAATGGGCTGAAATAACCTACCTGACATCAAAGGAAATGCTTGAGTTCTACCTCAAAATATACAATCACATGCACATAGAGAGAGCATGAAAAACCAGGTCCATGGTAAAAGCTTTACTTTTCAAAATTCTAAGTGGTAAGTAAACAGTTGTTGATAGGGGAACTAGAGTGTTTGAATCTCATAAAAGCCCCAAAAAATCTTACATAGCAAAAAATCATAACATCATTCACACCATCACATTCTTTATAAGATTCTATAAATTAGGGGGTATCAACATAGTAAGATAGATACCGCATATATATTAGAAATAGTACATAGATGGCCACTGACTACTTTATATCTTTTAATTTACAAAAACATATTAATAAAATACATTGCACACCATTACATCTCATATATGAATACTTAATCAATTCTTATGATAAGAGTGATTATTTAAATTCATGATTATTATTTTTTTACTTTATGTGGTATCACCCATTAAGATTGTCAATGTCATATTCATTCCATATTTTTAAGTGATTAGGGCATACAGGTTCATTTATACCATTCCACCACATAAGTTAGATGCATATAATTAAAGTAAAGTTAAAACATGCATTTAGCAATAACATTGCATTCAAAAAAACAAGTCATTAAATCCATAAACCACATCATAAAATATATAGGCAACATCCATTTGCATACAATCATAAATTCATCATTCAGCATCAAAATACATCGCATCATATCATCAAACCATATAAGAATCTTCAATATCATCTATCATCTAACATATTCATCAAATAATCATAATACCATCATCACATCATATCAAAAAACAAAATAACAATAAAAACATGAGTAATAAACGATACACATAAAGAGTCATAATGAAAAGCTATCATAAAAGTATGTGTGTCAAGTTCAATGGATGTACAAAAATGCTCATGGGCTACAGTCATCTAGGTCAGTCGACCTCAAAAATGGATCAAGGGCCAAGTAGAGCATTATTCAAATACCGAGCTTGAGTCCCTTCCATCACCTCCTCCAATGCCACCTCCCCCTGTGGCGATGTCACGAGTCGAATGATGTGATCCTGTTGGTCTCTCTATTTGAGTTTGAGTCCTCTAGGTAGGACGGGCGAAAGACTACCCTGAGGTGGATCTCCCAATGACCTACGAACCACTTGCACCTGCTAGATCCTTAGGGACAATCTCGTGCATCCTAAGCTACATCTGAAGAAGGGTAACATGATCCATAAGTCCCTAGATCTATACCTCATGCTCATATAACAAAGACTAGAGATGTCCGACATCTGCTCTTGAGCCTACCATTGGAACCTCTTGTGGTGTAGAAGGAGGAACAACAAACTGCATCCTGACATCGCCACCCCTAATAGTAGCCTGTAGAGCCTATATCTATGCTGAGAGCTGCTCAATGGTAGCATCTCACTACTGTACCTAGATCTTAATGGCCTAAACCTTAGCCTCGACCTCATGTAGTTGTGCTCTCAGGGGAGAGTCTCTCTCCTTGGGCTCTAACTCCTCTTCAAGAACATCAGGATCCTCTGCTACCACCTGCTTTTTTGGTTGGCCCTATACCTCGATCCTAGCTCAGACTCTATATTATATCAGATTTGCGCCATCATCCTTACACCCTAGGCTGCCGATGCCATGCCACATCCGATCACCCCACCACTAAGTGTAGGCCTTTGTAACTCCCCTAGCCACTGTAGGGTCAACAGTTGGGGCATCCTCCTCATCCAAAATCTTGATGATCTATCATGGAGGTAGGTCCTTCTTTGCTATGAGGTGCCTATACAAGAACAGTACCAAGGGCACATCTACAATATGTACTGATGAAGAACTTGAGATTAGAAGAATTACTCTTAGATGGCAATATTATGGCTAATGAGACATCGCTCACGTTGTTTCTTGGTAGTAAAGCTAGTTGGATCATCCTAAGCAAGACACTCATAGTAAGGCCGCCACATGACATCTCTGGCTAATAGTCTGGTGAAAGCATCAGTGTAGTGGGACAACTCCCCTGTGAAAGTACAGCTCTTACGCTCCTCATGCTCTCAAGCCTATTTGGCAGCATAGCACTATGTTTGAGAGTTAATCGATGTAATATCGACTAGGAGCCCCTTATGATAATCTACCACAATGTACTTCCATCCCCAAACCTATAGGAGAAAGCTGTAGGTAATGCTGACATGTCCTCACCGACGGATGTAGTACAACTCATCATAGCACTGAGCTAATAGCGAACTACTCCATGCATAGATGATAAGCTCCTCACTATCCAATAAATCTTGCACCATTGCCAGAAGGTTCCATGGGAACCTTAAACCCGAGCAATCTCAGATAAGAACAGTGTTGATCACCATCAGCAATACGGTATGCCTCACTATAAAGATGTCCTCCCCATGCCAGCGATTGATGGACACTCCTATGGACTTGTTGTCCCTGAGAGCATCCATAGAGTTCCCTCTAAACACCCAAGTGAAGACAACCACCTGATAATTAGTGATCGAAGAGATAATGGCCACCCCATCAAATAGAATCTAAAATATCCTATAAACATCCTTTGGCATAATGGTCATCTCACCGGTCAAGATGTGGAAGGTATTCGTCCATGGGTCCTAATGATGGGCCAAATCCATAAGGTAAGCCTGATCTGCCATGATGTAAAGCAAGCTGATGAGATATTGCAACTCGCGGGCTTTGAACCATACCCAGTATGTATCACCAAAGCTAGGAAGTAAGTCAAGCAGGAGATTTGGGTCTCGAGCCCGAGCAGTAAGGATCTAAGCAAAATAGAAGAAAGACAAAGCATAACTACAGTGCATCTAAGGCATAATTCATAATAAACATGAAAATATGCAAAAGAGTATGGACTATTCTAAGTCTAAGCAAAAAAGTATAAGATTGCACCTAATCAAGCAAATCAAAATTCTAAAATTCTAAAAAAATCCAAAAACCAAGGTTAAGGGTTTAGCTGTTGTTTCCTACAACGGTCGAAACCTAGTCGCTAGAGGCAGCAGTGGCAAAGACCCAATGGTCAAATTACCGTTAGGGTTCAAGCTTGGTTGCTCTAAGTGATAGTGGCTCAGAGCCAGCCACTTTGAGCGACAACAGCCAAGGGGCGGCACGACAAGCCTATGAACCCTTGGCTAGAAAATAAAAAAAAATACAAAAATAACAAAATAACTTCAATAAAACAACATAGGGAGGGAAAACAAACAAATTGAAAAACAAATTTTCCCACCCAAGCATCAAAATTAGGCTAAGTTCAAAATGCCCAAAATGGTGGCAGTAGGTGAATAACTAAAGAATTTCAAAAATCCTAGGCTGAAGCCACTAAAAGAAAGCAAAATTGGGGACTAACCCACCATAGTAAAGGGGATGCTATGCCTAATTACAGAGTTTTATTCATTGACAACAGGTTTAGTGAGGTTTAGTTTTACACAGATAAGGAAAAGAGAGCTAGGGTTTTGAAGAGAAGAATACCCGAGAAGCTTTGGCTCCTCCAATAGTTGATGTCTCACCCTACACAGCCATGTCCTTAGCACCAATAAGTTTCAAAGTCACAATCGTCACCGTAGCACCAGAGCTCCTAAAAGCAAATCTTTAAATAGTGAAATTGATAGGTCAAACCCTAAAAAAAGAAAATTTTATGTTTCTTTAATTATGCCTTGGCCACTGCTAACATCAGCGGCCCAAAATTGTTGGCCACTCAAGGTGACAGCAGCCACAGGCGAAAACTCATAAGTCATTGGACCTGATAGCGACCAGATCCATAGATCAAAATAAGGGATTTTATCCTTAAGAAATCACACAAAAACAACAAATATACACACTTCAGTGGTTTTAGATCATCATAATATTCAAAATAACAAAAAATCACATAAAATCACAATCTCATGTAGGCCTCGTATCCAGTTACCTACTCTATCCACTTGGCGATTGCAGTAATTTACACTCCATGTATTTCAGTGATACGAGTAGATAACCATAATGCCACTTGGGATAAAAATAACTCATGTTGGAATTATGATGTGCCACCCTTCAATCCTAAAGAAGACCAAGATGGTCAAACTGCTCCACGGGTGTGAAAGGATCATCCTAATTCCCCTATGACATCAAAAACATTAAGTCAAAGTGATACAATCTAAACATAAATAGAATCACTCATCCTAACTCCCTAAGAAAGCTATTAATGGTTGGACAGCTCCTTGGGATAGGGATGGATGATTATCATAAATAATTGGAATCACACTTGGATGTGGGATTGCCCATTAAAAGCAACAAATGCTAGAAAGGAACCAGATTAGTCATATTGGTCAAGCGACTTGTCACTTCATTCATTGTCATTTCTTCACCAATTCATTATGTGAGGAAGTAGTTCAAAACTTCAACTTAATCATAATCAAAATAAACAAAATATCACTTGATCATAGCAAAATTGTGTTTTTCCTACGAATCATTGCATACAACAATCACAAATTTTCCATGTTTGTTGGGAACATAAGTAGACATGACATCTTTAATTGTAGCTCTCCTACCGGTCAGAATTGTTGTAGTAACTAAAGCTACCCGATTGAGTTTGAGGAATGAGTGCAATTTAACATGCAAAAGCCACTGAGCTAAGTCCTACGAACACTGAGGCAATGATTCAAAGGATGCACACCATCTTGCATAATTGGGCCATCTAGCGTTGATCATACCATTGATCATCATACACCCTACGAACAGATCAATCTACATTTTTGCTCAGCATTGTGTTTTTCATACAACGCATCATAAAAAGTGGTATTTGTAGACACCTAAATCGTGTCATGCTTAGGGGAGTTGCTCACATAGACACACTCATAAGACCATAAGGCACAATATTGTACTTTCCAAGCATCAACAGTGGTTGTCATCACCCATTTGGGGCCTTTTCAAGCCATCCAAGTCTAGCCACTCAAGCCAAGAGCACCCAAAACTAGAGCGGCTAGACCTTAGCCGTTGTAGATGACAGTGGCCAGATCTTAGCCACTACAGATAACAGCGGCTAAGCCATAATAAAAATTTTGCTAACAAACATGCCTAATCACAAGTGAAAGTGGCAGTCTGCATGCAATAAAGGTGAGTAAGAGTAACTTTGCATTCTTTTCATGACCAATTCACATAGGAGGCTTGAGTTTACATTTAAGCTTAAGTTAACTAACCTTTCGGCATAAACAAAGGACAAAATCTTCTCATGCTAACAACTAGTTCACATAGGAGACTCAAGTGGGCAGTTATATTTCAATTAACTAGCCTTAAAACATAGACAAAGGACAAAATCTTCTCATGCTAACTTACACTACACATGAGAAATTCATTTCTAGGGCTTGGACATAGACCTAGGGTTTTACACTATAAAAGGTGCAAGCCTAAGAGCACCAAAGGAGATCATTTTTTTATCATATCAGAGAGAGAGACATATTTTTGAGGAGAGCTTTCAAAACTTGGAGAGTTCTCTTTGATATCATGTGTACGATGAAGCTCTAACGGATTGAAGAGCATAACACCTATTATTTCAACATCAGATATAGGCTTTGACCTATAGCTTTGGGGTAAAGAGAGCAAGGTTTACCTTAGCAGTTTCTGCCTTGGACAATGGACCATGGGATTAGCTTAGGTTTTAAACATAGCATCTTTTACTCTGCTTCTTTATGTTTTCATATCATTAGCATAGATTTACATGATTTCATGGCATAGTTTCATCATATTTTCATTACATTATTTTATTACTAACAACCTCATATGGGGAGGCAATCTCGAACACCTAAACGTGTGTTTTTGTTTCATTGCTTGTAGGGCCACATGTACATCGGATGAAGTTTGCAACATATGAGAGCAAAAGGGATCCCTCTAGGAAATAGACCTAGAGAAGGAGGCATCTATAAGCCCTCATACATTTTCGTGTGTGAAACCAAAAATCTTTTATAATCACACCACCTCTTCAAGGAAGGGGCACTCTTTGCTTATTTGTAACTTATAGTATCGAAATGGGTATCCCTAAGAGGGACCGACATGTAACCAATCTTCATTATCAATAAAGAGATCCATCTTTATTATTTCGTGTTATATGTTTTTTCTTCTTTGTCTTCCATTTCATCTTGGGTATTTTAATAACTTTGCAAGTAGGGTTAAAAAGGGGACTAGTGCATGTATTCCTGGTGTCACTACAGATGACTATCATGATGGGACCCCACTAATAGATAATACTATATTCAATATCAGAATTTATTTCATTAACATCAGATACAGGCTTTGACCCATAGCTTTGGGGCAAAGAGAGCAAGGTTTACCTTAGCGGTCATTGTCTTGGATAGTGGCCCGCGGGATTAGCTTAGGTTTTAGACAACATATTTTACTCTACTTTATGTTTTCATATCATTAGCATATATTTACATGATTTCATGGCATAGGTTCATCATATTTCTATTACATTCTTTGATTACTAACAACCTCATCCGGGGAGGTAATCTTGGAAACCTAAACGTGTGTTGTTGTTTCATTTCTTGCAGGGCCACAGGTATATCGGATGAAGTTTGCAACATATGAGAGAAAAATGGATCCCTCTAGGTGTAGCACCCTAAAATTGGTGCAGTAAAAATTCTAATAATTACATTCACCTTAGTAAATAATTTAAAATTCAAATTTAACCTCCCAAACCGCCCGTTAACCTCCGGGTAATCCGTTTCCCCCTTTTTCATGCCAATTTTAGAGGTTGTTTTGACCGTTTGACGATATCGTCGTCGATCAGACGATATCGCCCCATTTGACGATTTCGTCTAGACTAGGACGTCCAGACGATCTTGTCACAAAACTGATTTTGCAAAGTTAGCTTCTGTTCCAACGGGTCTCCAATCCGGGCAGAAGCGTGTCTGCGCCGTTAGGGACCCTCCCCCGTTGGAGATCTCCCAAATTGGGATGATCTCCAACCTCCTAACTACTCCCCTAAGCCTATTTAATCCTAAGCTATTCCCTTAGCACCCCCTTGGCTGAAATTATCTACAATTTAACTCCATCTACGCTGAACCATCCCGATTTTTCATTTGCACTGGTCCCATAACAATTTTGTTGTAGGTACATCACTGTTTTTCAGTCGGAGCCAGCACCCATCGTCGTCGATGAACCTGTTCAGATCGGAGGCGAACCTGTCGAATTCGAGGCGATTTCGTACTGATGCGAGATGATCTCGACTGCATTTCATATTGAGGCAATCAGTGCCTGAAGTTTGCATTTCTCAACCTTCTCTCTGCTATTTTAGTCTGCAAATTAGATAGTTTATTCAGTGTTTATGTTATTTTGCATTTGGAGTTCACCCATGTAGCCTAGATTGCATACTAAGATCATGATTTTTCATTATAATATCGTAATTTGCTTGAATTTATGTTCATAACTATTATTCAGTATTCATACAGTCATTTGGTGTTGTTTCCCTCTGTTAGCACAGTAGTATCCATTGTGTTTTGTATCTATTTTTCTGCTTGCAGGTCTCTAACGAATTTTTTTGATGAATTCATCAGATCTCAGATGATTCTGTCAGATCTCAGATGATCCTGTCAGATCTCAGATGAATCTGCCAAATTCCAGATGATCCTGACTGCTTCAAACATCAGAATCATCACCAGACATCCGGATCAGGTATTCCTCATTTGTACTTTGTAAATTCTCTGTTTTATGTCTTTAAATCTGTTTTTTGTATTCATTGAATTTGCATTTTCATGTAGATTAATCTAGATTCATTTGGCCAAACCTAGGATATGAATGCTTAAAGTTAAAAACGAACACATTAAAACACATTCCAAACCTAGGCGTGGAAACCGCCCTTAAATGTTTCCTGGTGAACCCACCATCCATCGAAAAATCATCAAAATACACCTCCCTTGAGAGGCGGGACCTTCGCAAAGTCCTCTCGACCGAGGTACCGCACCATCCTTTTCCCATCCTCCTTTCGGGCACGGATCCAATAGCCTGAAGGTAAGGATGCGAAAAATTTGGAGCGATACATTTTGGTGAACCCGACGTGAATGCATCATAACCTTTTGAAAACAAAAAAAAAAAAAAAAATATATATATATATATAGAACAACTAAAACTTAGATGCATTTTAAAACATTTAAAGTTTAAAATCATGTTTAGATGGTAGCTCCTAAGAAAAGGTTAGCAGTTACTATAAACGTAGAAAACCAATTGGCAGCCATAGAAGTCAATTCTGTCCTTAGTGTGCTTGAAACAAGTAGGAATCAATTCCTGTGGAACGAACTTGATAGAAGACTTAGTCTCATCTCATCTAGGTCCACACAACTTAAGCAAATCAAGAGGCTAGTCCTAGATAGAATCCTGGATCCTCATCAACTAGTTTTTTATCATGAACTTCAGAGAGCCTGCCATAGATGGTTAGCCTATAGGAGAGCTTTAGTATCTTCAAAATTGTTCACCTTCGAGGAATACCTCGAGAACGCAGCCATTGTGCACCAGTTCCTAGGTTGTGTAGAAGACCAAGAGGTTGTTCTTACAGATAGGGAAATATGGAATAGAGTTCCGCGAGCTGTGCTATATCGAGAGTATTGCCATGAGCTTTACTTTTATCAACCAACATCTGAAACAGACAATATCACTATAGCTCTTTTCATCAAATTTTTAAAAGAAAACTTTCAATTTGAAGAAGAACACTTCATGACTTCGGAACAACTCGAACCTATTAATGATATTCATAAGTTGTTTATAGAAAACTAAATTATTACTTCAGTATTATTTCTTGCATTTTTTGTGTTATTTGCTGTCTTTATTATATTATTTCAAAAAACTAAAGAAAAACTAAAAAACCAAAAACTTAGCAAAAACTTAAAAATTTCATTTCAAATATTGTAGTAGGTATATAGTAAACATATACCTCTTAATTTTGTATATATATATATATATATATATATATATATATATATATATATATTTGCTGAAATCAGAACTTAGCACCATGCCTAAACTTAGGAATGGTAAAGAAACTTTAGGAGAAGAAGAAGATTGGTTACAAGATACAACTAAAGACCCAAATGTCCTTCTTGGAGATCCAAATCCGGAAGGAGAAACTCTAGGTCAATCAGACGAAGACTTAGGTGAAGATAAGGAACAAGAAGGAAGTGTTAAAGAGGATGGATCCTCATCCCCTAGAGTAGCTCCAAATGGAACTATTGCTTTTGACAATGCAGAGCATTTTCAAAAATTTCTCATTGATAACATTGATGACCTTAATGTGGCAATTCGTATTGATAAAGGGCAAATTAGTAACACTCAAGCAGCCATGGAATATATGTGTAATATGCGCACTAATCCCTTGTCTTTCATTGATCAAGAAAGTGACAAGGCTGGCCCATCCAATACGGATATGGTCACTATGGCTCAAAACATGTCAAAACAACAAGGTTATCCAACCTCCTAAGGAACCTGTTATTCAACCTAAAATCACTCCCACACAAAAGAGACCTTCCTTCACTACTTTATTCCGCCAAACTATTGAGCAATATGCTTCAAGTAAACAAAAACCTAAAACAAAGCCAAATACAAACTTTCAACAATCCGGAATACAACATAATCCAACTTCAAAATTCCTCCATAATACTTTTCCTACCAATAATTTACACAATAGTAACATGGCATCTAATCTGCATGTTCCTCCATCCTATGCCCATAAAACCCATGTCAATGCCCTACCGAACCAATATGGGGGGCAAACTAGTAATCTGGAAGCCATGGTGAAACAATTAGCTTCACGTATGGACCAGATAGATCCCTACCGTCCCTCGTATAATTATCGAGAGATATGTAGTCAACCTTTGGATCCCATAGTTGTAGCTCAACCATACCCTAAGCATTTTCCCATGCCCGTCCTGCCTATATATAAAGGAACCGAAGATCCCATAGAGCATCTTCACATGTTTAGGATAGCATGTCATGATATATCGCATGATGACTTGCTATTATTAAAAATGTTCCCAAAAAGTTTAGGTGGAATGGCATTAGAGTGGTACTATCAATTGCCCACTCATTCTTTGAGAAACTTTGAAGAAACAGTTGAATCATTTGTCCATCAATTTAGTGCCTACATCGAGAGGCATGTAACTATTAAAGACCTATACAATTTAAAACAAGACAAGGATGAATGTTTTGCCGATTTCTTAGCTAGATGGAGGCAATTGATAGGAAAACTGCACTTTGTGCTACCTTATAGGGAAATGTTGGACATTTTCATCAACAATTTACAAGAACAGATATCTTATGAGCTATCGACTGCTACCTTAACTACCTTCGATCAAGCTATAGATTTAGCTCGAAGAGTAGAAGATGCCCTCATTAGGAGAGGCCAACTTAGGAAGAAGGATGATGAGAAAACATCCAAAAATCAATATAAAAACAAACAAGTTGTCGGTGACGGAGTCACTGACAACAGGAATGTTGCTAATATCAATGCAACGAAGACAACAAAAAAATTCATATTGAAACCTCCTGATAAGCCTCCTCGAGAATTCACTAGATTAAACCAACCCTTATCAACTATTTTACCTCAATTACTTGAAAGAGGTTTGATCCAATTACCAGCCATCCGAGAACCTGATCCAACTATACCCGGATATAGAGCTGACTTACACTGTGATTTCCATAGAGGACCTGGACATTCTACCAACGCTTGTAAAATATTGAAACATAAAATACAAGATTTGATTGACAATAATGAGATGGAAGTGCAAGCCTTCCAACCTAAACAAAACCCTCCTAATAATACTCAAAAGACCATTCCTCAGAATCAAAATCAAAATGCCAATCAAACTCTAGACATATTTTAACACCCTTTACCAAGACATGGTAAAGAGGTAGCCAATCAAATCGAACATCATAATGTTCCCCCTCCTACCCGATATGTAGGAACCATTAGCGGACAATTACCTATTCAGGATCCTCAAATATTTGACACGACCTTATCCCTGGTTACGACCAGGCCCTTACATAATTTTCAAACTTCTGATTCTAGTGATATAGAATCAGATAGTGAAAGTGAACTAGACATTACTTCAAACCAATCGAATAGTTCTGAAAATGAATCAGATCCTATTCAACCCATCACAGATGCTATGGTTCCAGAAGAACCATTTCCTAGAAGAGTCACTACTCGACCTTCTTCTAATATATTCCTTTCTAATGAACAAGCCATTAATGCTCAACCGAGACCAGTTCAGCGTCTTCACTATAACATTGTAGGTACCATTGGAGTCGTTACTCGACAACAAGCTCAAAATTCTCAACAAGAACCAAACCAGAACGATGGGTCAGCTCCATTCGTTTTGAAAAACCCCAATAAAGGGAATCACGCTCCTACTGTTCAACCTAAACCCCCTTACAATATTAATGAGCAATTGTCCAATACTACGGCCAGAATTTCCCTTTTAGATTTACTAAGATCCTCTCCCACTCATAGGGATGAGTTGATGCTTACATTGAGCCAAATGATGGTACCTCAAAACATTCAACCTGAAGCTATGGCCAATACTATCATCACTCGAGAGATTGATTGTATTGACTTCCGGGATAAAGATATCCCACAACACAGTTTACATAAAGACAATCCCTTATACATTACTGCTCTAATTGGAGATGTAGCTGTCAAAAGAGTTTTGATTGATAATGGCTCATCTCTAAACATTTGCACCTTTGACTTCTACCAATGATTTGGCTTTAGAAGTGATGAAATGAAGAAAACTGATATGATTATCAAAGCTTTTAATGACGAAACACAAGAAACGTGTGGAGTTATTACCCTCCCATTGCAAGTTGGCCCTAGAACCCTAGAAACAACCGTGTTTATTGTACATTGCCCAACATCGTACAATATACTTTTGGGTCACCCTTGGATCAATGCCATGCGAGCGGTCCCATCAACTTTACACCAATGTGTTAAATTTGAGTTTAAAAATTAGTTGGTCACTATTCATGGTGACCCTAGACCTTTTGATATGTGTGCTTTGGTAGAACCCGTTGGAGTGCAATTTTGCCCTGCTTTGTCATCCACACATCCTAGTTCTTATTTGTCATCTAAAACTATGAAACATACACCCATAACTTCACCTATTTCCCCTCCATTAATTTCATCCTCCTATATAGACCAACAACCCTCTAAACAAATCATTTTAGAACCTCAAAAGGATCTTAAATCTACAACCAATCCTTCAAGTTCTATCCCTATAAATTCAAAACCTATAGACACATCTATCATACCTTCCACATCTCAAGACATAGGTAATAAGCCTTCTACATCTTATGCCCTTTTTGATGAACTCTTACCAGATTTATCTACAACCTTAATATCAGAAAAAACGAATGCGTTCATGCGAGATTCAAACCTTTTAAATAACTTGCCGCCATCTCCTCGTACTTTGGGCCTCCCACAACCTATGGGAAGTACTTACCAAGTCGGGAGTTGTGCCTTCATTTATAAAGGATATGACTGGGGAAGAATCCCTCGGAATATCAAAACTCATCATGAAGGATATGCTCGGTGTTATTTTACCAATGATTATATTAAAGCTAAACCCATGATGCTTAAAATGGGATATAAAGGGAAAGGCTTGGGACCTTCCCAAAATGGCATGAAAGAACCTTTCGAGGTAGAACCGTGGCCTGCCCGCTGTGGTGTGGGCCTATTTCCTAATAAGGGTCAACCCTTTCCTTTTGAGGATGATGATCATCTCATATGCTATCAAGATTATTTGGATAGGCATGTTGATTTGCCTCTTAAAAATCAGTCGTTTTCATGCAACATGCTATCCATAGCATACCCTGAAATGATTGTCGACCCCGATGAAGAGTTGGAAGGAGATATCTTCCATGATGTCTCTGTTGAAGAGATGTTACACAATGGATTTTATTTTGATGGTTCTATACCAACTGTAGCCCAACTTGAGGCCACTAATCCTCAAGATGAATTATCTAAATTAACCTTACAAGAATTACAAGAATTGGGCGTTTCACCCACCCCACCTAATTTTGAAAGAGATCTACACATGGAGGTAGAAAACGTCATTAAAATTAATATTGGAACTGAGGACAATCCTCACATAATCAATATTGGATCAGAATTAAGTCAAGAAAAACAAGAACAATACATTGCATTCCTTAAAGAGTATGAAGATGTCTTCGCTTGGACATACGAAGATATGCCAGGTCTAGACCCTTCTGTAGTCATGCATCATCTAGTGGTCCATCCGGATGCTAAACCTGTTAAACAAAAACTTAGAAAAATGCATCCCAAAGTGGCTCTGCTAGTCAAAGGGGAGTTAGAAAAACTCTTGAATGTTATCTTTATACAAGCTATTGATTATGCTGAATGGATCTCAAATGTAGTTCCAGTCACCAAGAAAGAAGCTACCAAAGTTAGGGTTTGCACAGATTTTAGAGATATTAACGTTGCATGCCCTAAAGATGATTTTCCTCTTCCAAACATGGATCAAATCATTGACTTCACTGTCGAAAGTGGGATGATGTCCTTAATGGATGGATTCTCCGGTTATAATCAAATCAGGATAGCTCCTGAAGACCAGGCTAAAACAGCCTTTATTACCCCTGGGGTACCTTTTGCTGGAAAGTGATGCCATTTGGCTTAAAGAACGTCGGTGCAACTTATCAACGAGCTATGACCTACATTTTTCATGATATGATGCATGATATCCTACATGATTATGTGGATGATATCATAGCTCGCTCTATTATTGAAAATAATCATTTAGATGATTTAAGAAAAGTCTTTAATCGATTACGAGAATATCTCATTCGATTAAATCCAACAAAATGCATATTCGAAGTTAAATCCGACAAACTATTAGGGGTTTTAGTTTCTTTACGTGGTATTGAAATCGACCCTCTCAAGATTGCGGCCATCACTGATATGCCCGCACCTACTAATATATCTGAGTTACGAAGTTTACAAGGTAAACTTCAAGCCATCCGTCGCTTCATCGATAAGCTGGCGGATAAAACCGGTCCCTTTCTTAAACTCCTTAAGAAGGATGTCCCTTTTAATTGGGACACAGAATGTAGAGAAGCTTTTGAACTTCTCAAACAATACCTCCTTAATCCACCTGTGCTTTCACCACCTAAATCTGATCGCCCATTTCTCCTATATATTTTTGCTTCAGATTCTGCCTTAGGGGCTATGTTAGCTCAACTTGATGATGAAAAGAGAGAACGTGCTAATTATTACATTAGCCGAACCTTCATCAGTTATGAAACCCGCTACACAGCGTTGGAAAAACTATGTCTAGCAGTCATGTTTGCTATGCAAAAATTATGACATTATATGCTTAGTCAAAAAACTTATGTCATTGCTAAATATGATCCCTTAAGGTATCTCATGAGTCGACCTTATTTATCGGGTCGCACAGCCAAGTGGGTTCTTGCTCTAAGCGAGTTTGATCTCACATTCATAGGACAGAAGTTTGTTAAGGGTCAAATCATAGCAGATCAATTAGCTGCTGCACCCTTAGAGTCTACCCATCCCCTCATCATCGAGTTTCCAGATGAATGCCTTCAATTAGAGGTAGACCATACCGAACAATGGTCCTTATACTTTGATGGAGCCCGATGCATGAGTGGGGCTGGTGTGGGTATTATTTTAATATCTCCGCAAAAACATCTTATTCCTCTGTCCTTCAAATTGACATTTGCTTGCACCAACAATACTGTTGAGTATGAAGCTCTAATCCTTGGATTACGAGCTGCCCTAGCGCTAAAAATTAAACACCTTTTAGTTTTTGGTGATTCCCAACTGGTTATAAACCAAATTAATGAAGTTTATCAAACCCGAGATGATAAACTATGCCCATATAAGGCCTATGTTTTACAATTAATGTCTTTATTTGATCAAGTTACCTTGGAAGCCATTCCTCGAACTAGCAACCGTGCAGCTGATGCTATGGCCGCAGCTGCATCTCTCCTGCCCTTGGAGTTAGATGACGAATATGCCACTATCATTATTCATCGACTCCAGGAACCCGCTTCAAATAAGTCATGCTTAGAGCCTTTGGATGTGTTTCTAATCAATGAAACCACTCCTGAACCTTGGTATACAGACATATTTGATTTTCTTCAAAATGGGACTTTCCCTGCAAATTCTAATAGAAACCAGCGTCGGTTATTACGTCGACGAGCAAGTCGATTTGTAATAATTGGCAATACTTTATATAGGAGATCTTTTGAAGGTATCCTATTAAGATGTTTAAACTTAGAAGAGTCTAAATCAGCCTTGAGTGAAGCCCACGATGGATCTTGTGGAGGACACTTTAGTGGTAGTGTCATTGCTAAAAAGCTCCTTCGGATAGGATACTTTTGGCCTACCATGGAAACGGATGCACATGAGTATGTGCGCCATTGCGACAAGTGCCAAAAACATGCTGACCTTGTCCATGCGCCTGCACAAGAGCTACAGGCTATCTCATCTCCTTGGCCCTTTTCTAAATGGGGCTTGGATATTATTGGCAAAATCAATCCTGTGTCATCTGATGGACACAAGTTCATCATAACCGCCACTGAGTATTTCACGAAGTGGGTCGAAGCTATGCCTTTAGCTTCCTGCACTGGCACACAAGTTTCTAAATTTATTTTTAATCAAATCATTTGCAGGTTCGAAATTCCTGCCAATCTCATCTCTGACAATGGAACTTGCTTCAAAAATAAAGATGTTAAAAAATTATGCCAAAAATATAAGATTCAACATCACTGGTCCACTCCCTATTATCCTCAGGGTAATGGTCAAGCAGAAGCATCTAACAAAACCTTAATCAAAATTCTCAAAAGATTAGTCAATAAAATTGGCCGTGACTGGCACATTCAATTATATCCAGCCTTGTGGGCCTATCGAACTAGTGTTCGAACCCCCACTGGAACTTCACCATTTGTTTTGGTATATGGTGCTGAAGCAGTTTTTCCATTTGAATTGGAAGTTCCTTCTTTGGCTCTGCTACTTCAAGATACCGAAGTAGGAGATGAATATCGTGTTGGCAGACTCAGTCAACTGGAACTCCTAGATGAAAAATGCATCAATGCTTTGGAGCATCTCCGTGCTTACCAAAACAAGCTTAAAAGATCATATGCTAAGAAAGTTCGTCATCGATCCTTTGAGATCGGCGACCTTGTTTTAAAAGAAAATCAAAAAAATACAAATGCAACTAAGGACCTTAAAGGTAAATTTGAGCCCAATTGGCTTGGACCATACATTATTACTGCCAAATTTGAATCAGGAGCATATAAATTATCTACCTTAGATGGTAAAGAACTTAAAGAACCCATGAATATTTTGCATCTTAAACGTTACTATGCATAAATTTGGTCATTTCATCCATGTATATATTTGTTCAAATTCAAAATTACTATCTTATATTTCTTTCAAATTTACAAAAATCCAAAAACATCAAAAATATTCATAATCATCAAAAATCTTCAAAACTATCTATTGCATTTATTTATGCCACTTGTTAAATTTTTGCTCAAAAACAAAAATAAAACCAAAAAAACAAAATAATGATAAAAATCTAAAAACAACAATATGCTTGACTCTTTTGAAACCAAAACAAAATAAAGAAGAAAGCGAGAGTCAATATTCTCAAAATTTCTCAAAAGTGTTTATATATATTTTCTTACAATTATTGCAGTTATATGTTTTAAATTATTTTGGATAAATTAGCATTTATTTGGAATCCCTCACTTGCACACTCACAACAAATAAATATCTTGATTTTATCTGGCATGATTACTAATCTCTCTTATATCAAAGTCCACAAAATTCAATTAAATAAAGTTTGAGCATAGAGAATTGATCTTGTTATTTACTTAAACCAAGCACATCTTTTCACAATAAAATGATTATATTTGTAATTTCCATGTTTTGCTACATAGTAGAAGTGATTTCTTGAGCGAAAAGTTTCCCCTGCTATCCTATCATGCACATGGTCTAGAATCTTTGAGAATTGGCAAAAGGACAAGCTCACCCCTACCCAGAATAAAAATCCCTTGCTCTACAACTAATCCGAGCAAGTATCCCTAGCAAAGAAAAAGAAAAGAAAAGTTCAAAAAAAAAAAAAGAGAAAAGAAAAATGTTATTTTATATCATTCCAGCAATATTTCAAGCACTATCTCAAAAATCAAGCAAAAATACAAAAAGAAAAAGAAGCAAAGTTCAAAAGAAACAGAAAAAGAAAAGAAAGCAAAAGCAAGAAAGCAATAAAATCCCTTTCCCTACCCTTTGAAAAGAAAAGAAGGGTTGATGAGCTTGAATCCCTGGAATTCTCAATTATTCGAAAACTGTGAGGTAAGCCCCATAACAGGTGGTTTGTGCCCAACCTGCTTGGCCTTGGGTAACTCCTAGCGTGGTGATATGTCCGTCACATTAGCGACCTTCTTTTGTACAGACCTATGTCTGCTTATGGATTAGCTAGCTCTTGATAATCCGACCTACATAGTAGCCTAGTATGGTTATATGCATCTACATCATGGTTAATGAACACTTATTTGGTTTCTTCAAATCACTTGCATCATATTATCTTGCTCAAAACTGGTAAATGAACATAGCAATTGCACACACATTTGTATTTGAGAGATTTTGTGTATCATTATGATAAGTCAAGATTGGAAATGAACTCACATATGCACATGGGATTCCTTATAAATCTAACTTTTGTCTTTAAAATACTTTGAAATATATTTTTGCAAATTGTTTGGAATGATTCATTTTCTTCTTTCAAGTACAATTCTTTAGCATAAAGACAACTATATAATAGAAAAAAATCAAAAATTTCTTTCAAACTATATAATCAAAACATATACATATATATCTGGTTGACTTTCGCGACGATGGTATAGTTCCAACACCAAAATTGGAATTTTATGCCTAGCGCAAGTCCTCATTTTCATATTTTCTGTTCATCAAAAATCAACCATGCAATAAAACTATCTTTTTTTGGATTTTCGCGATGATGGTATAAGTCTATACCTACATATTCTATGCCTAGCGCAAACCATTGTCACAATTTTTATTCCCCATTTATTAAAAATCATGAAAACCATATGACTTAATTCATTATGTTACACAAATTATGCTTTTAAAAAGCAAACCCATTTTTATTATTATTTCATGTCATTATGTCAACCTTCAATTTTGCAATGATGGTATAATTCCTAAAGAATTATCCAAAAATTTTATCACACTTAGGAATTTATGCCTAGCAAAAATCATTTTTACATTATTTCATGCATACTATTTTCATGAAAAATCTGAAAACAAACCATCATCATCATCATCATTTGCACTATTGCACCAAAGTCTTAAGACAGTTTCTTAAGCACTCTTTTACTTTTAACAATATTTCTATAAATGGGACTAGCTTGACGACCGAGTGAGCGGCGACTCCATGAAATGGTCTATAATAGCGACAATGTCCTTTGAAATTATTGTTAGAAGTCTCTTTTTATTTTTTATCACATTTCATTACAAACAACCAATTTGTTACATCAGATTATTTCATTTAAAATATCACAGCATGACATTCAAATTATAATATTTCCAACGACATAATTACATGAATTATCAAATCAATCAATCAAACATAAAAGCATCATAAGCACCACACATTATACAAGTCATGTGATCAAAAACATATCTCACATCATATATATATCAACAACCGTATATGTACATCATCAAAACTGGATTGGTATGCCACAATCTGTACCTCGGCATACTCAATCCTCTATCAAAAATATATATATCATATAATACAATGTCAATCCCGCCCTCTAGCCTTGAGAGCCTCTCGAGCTCTCTGCCTCATCTCCTCCCCCGCCCTGCGGTGGACGAGGTGGCCCCATCGCAGTCTGTGTAGTCCTAGTCCTCAACCGAGACGTGGTCCTCGATGACCCGATCCTGATCGAATCTGCAATGTTGGCTGGCAGGGGTAGTCTATCTACCTCTGGCACCAACTGGTAGTACAATGTTTGATAGAACGTTAGCTGGGCGATAGCCCGTGTCAACTCTCCAGAGCTTGCCCCTCCGCCTCGTGCCCTGAGGCGTGCAATCTCATCCCGTAGCTGTGACACCTCAGCTCGATGGCGTGCAGCCTCATCCTGTAGAGTCTGCACCTGGGCCTGGAGACGATCTCTCTCCGCTCGAAGAGTAGCCATCTCGCTACTCTCTCCTGTGTCTACACCCTTGCCCTTATCGGGCGATGGTGGCCTCTCCCTCTATGGAGATGGGGGTCTCGCCTCCCTCCTCTCCCTCTATCGTGGCCTCTCCTATGCCTGTGGCCTCCTCACCTCTCTCCCATCGTGACCCTGGGCCGCCTCCATAGCCGCCTGGCACCGCCTCCCTATCCGATGCACAACCGCGTGAATCGGACCCTGTGCCCTCGTCATCCGAGGAGGGTGGATGCCTGCGTACCAGGCATCGTAGCCATCGGCTACTCCTACGTCGTCCCCATCCACTGGCTGGATGGGGGCATCGTCCGCGTCCTGGCTCCAGAATCGCTGCATGTCGGGAGCCCCACTAACCGTGGTGTTATCCCGGATAGTCCGAGAAAACTCGTAATCCCTCAGAGATGGGATCCCCTATTGCAGACCGAATTGCCTCAAAACTCGGTCATAGCGGTGGAGCTCCACCTCTCCTCTCTCCATCCACAGCCAGTAGACTCGCCTGACGTGAGCCAACTCCTGTCCATCCTCTGCCCACCCTGGATGCTCCCTCCATGGTCTCCAGGTGATCTGGTCTGGGACTAAGTCATCCAATAGCCTCCGGGACATAGGCAGATCTATCCGTCGCTGTGCCCCTCTTCGGAGCCACCAGTAGAAGACTCGGGGCCTCTCCCCGTCAACCCCTGTCAGAGGAAGCCCTATCGGCCTTCGCACTGCAATGTGCTCCCAGCACCAAACTTGTAAGAGCGATGTCATGACCAGACATCGGCCGCCCTTGTACACGACCCCATATAGGATCTTGTACAATCGACATAGAACAAAACTGCCCCAAGAGAATCTGTAGTCGTGATCCCGCATATCGTAGATCACATCTGTGAGCATCCACGACACCCTGCACCCACTCTGGTGGCACAGCAGAAGTCCACCAACCACTCCAGCTAGTACTCGTGTGAGCCTAGATGCCCTAGGCATCTGGCGCAGTGCCTCGATATTAACTCCGCCCTTCTCTAGGGTGAAGCTCGGGTCACCGCATAGCCGTCCCATAGCGTGGCCCTGATTGGCCATAGGAGTAATCAGCCGTCCTTGTATGGGGATTCTCAGAATCCTCCATACATCCTCTAGTGTGGGAGTCATCTCCCCTATCGGTAGCCAAAAATAGGAAGAACCCGGATACCACCTCTCTGCTAGGGCCATCAGTAGCCCCATATCTGTGGATACTTGTGGCATTTCTACCACATGCAGTAAGTCGGCCTGTGCCAGCTGATCTCGCTCTGCCTGTGTCAGAGCGGCCAAGTCATCTCTCAACCCTCCATACTTCCATTCCCTGCTCTTTAGTAATCCTCTCTGCAAACATAAACAACAAAACAATAAACAATCATTAATATCACATTTAAGTAATTAATAATGCAAATTAAAATTCAATTTTATGCACTTGATGATATCGCCCACTATTGGACGATATCGTCCCCAATTTGAGCAAAATCGTCTCCGATTTTGCAAGCCGAAATCGTCTCTAATTTGACGAAATCGTCCCCCTTTCGATGATTTTGCCCTAGGGCGAAATTGCGGTGAGACGATTTCGTCGAAATCGAGACGATTTCGTCGAAATCGGGACGATTTCGTCTCGACGACGTCGACGGCCCAAAAATGGCCGCGATGCTCAAAAATCACCTAAAAATTACCTACAAAGCATGTAAAGTTAAATTAAAGCATCCTAGTTAAGTCTAGACTCTTACCCGTAGACCGCGTCGGACCTCTATCGATCTGTGCGTCGTCTCCACCATTTTTTCTTCAGAGCTCTAAAAACCAGTAAAATGAACAGTAAAAATGAATTAGGGTTTTACCCTATTTTTCTTAATTTTATTCAAAAATAATTTTTGCTTTTCACGTTTTTACCTCAAACGTTCGATTTGGGTAAAAACACGGAGGGGGCACCATAGTAAGCTGTCGTACGATTCGACCAAGAATCGTCGCCTAAAAATGGGAATATTTTTTTGCTTTCTCGTAGATCGAGAAGAACTCATCTTTAACGCATTTTCTTCGGAAAATTCGCTAAAGAGGGGGCAAAATGTAGCACCCTAAAATTGGCGTAGTAAAAATTCTAATAATTACATTCACCTTAGTAAATAATTTAAAATTCAAATTTAACCTCCCAAACCGCCCGTTAACCGTCGGGTAATCCGTTTCCCCCTTTTTCGTGCCAATTTTAGAGGTTGTTTTGACCGTTTGACGATATCGTCGCCGATCAGACGATATCGCCCCAGATTTGACGATTTCGTCTGGACTAGGACGTCCAGACGATCTTGTCGCAAAACTAATTTTGCAAAGTTAGCTTCTGTTCCAACGGGTCTCCAATCCGGGCAGAAGCGTGTCTGCACCGTTAGGGACCCTCCCTCGTTGGAGATCTCCCAAATTGGGATGATCTCCAACCTCCTAACTACTCCCCTAAGCCTATTTAATCCTAAGCTATTCCCTTAGCACCCCCTGGCTGAAATTATCTGCAATTTAACTCCATCTATGCTAAACCATCCCAATTTTTCATTTGCACTGGTCCCATAACAATTTTGTTGTAGGTACATCACTATTTTTCAGCCGAAGCCAGCACCCATCGTCGTCGACGAACCTGTTCAGATCGGAGGCGAACCTATCGAATTCGAGGCGATTTTGTACTGATGCGAGACGATCTCAACTACATTTCATATTGAGGCAATCAGTGCCTGAAGTTTGCATTTCTCAACCTTCTCTCTGTTGTTTTAGTCTGCAAATTAGATAGTTTATTCAGTGTTTATGTTATTTTGCATTTGGAGTTCACCCATGTAGCCTAGATTGCATACTAAGATCATGATTTTTCATTATAATATCGTAATTTGCTTGAATTTATGTTCATAACTGTTATTCAGTATTCATACAGTCATTTGGTGTTGTTTCCCTCTGTTAGCATAGTAGTATCCGTTGTGTTTTGTATCTATTTTTCTGCTTGCAGGTCTCTGATGAATTTGTCTAACGAATTCGTCAGATCTCAGACGATTCTGTCAGATCTCAGATGATTCTGTCAGATCTCAGATGATCCTGTCAGATCTCAGATGAATCTGTCGAATTCCAGATGATCCTGACTGCTTCAAACATCAGAATCATCACCAGACATCCGGATCAGGTATTCCTCATTTGTACTTTATAAATTCTCTGTTTTATGTCTTTAAATCTGTTTTCTGTATTCATTGAATTTGCATTTTCATGTAGATTAATCTAGATTCATTTGGCCAAACCTAGGATATGAATGCTTAAAGTTAAAAACGAACACATTAAAACACATTCCAAACCTAGGCGTGGAAACTGCCCTTAAATGTTTCCTGGTGAACCCACCATCCGTCGAAAAATCATCAAAATACACCTCCCTTGAGAGGCGGGACCTTCGCAAAGTCCTCTCAGTTCGAGGTACCGCACCATCCTTTTCCCATCCTCCTTTCGGGCACGGATCCAATAGCCTGAAGGTAAGGATGCAAAAAATTTGGAGCGATACACTAGGAAACAGACTTGGAGGAGGCATCTATAAGCCCTCATACATTTCTGTGTATGGAACCGATAAGCTTTTATAAGTGCACCACCTCTTCACAAAAGGGACACTCTTTACCTATTTGTAACTTATAGTATTGAAAAGGGTATCCCTAAGAGGGACCAACATGTAACCGAGCTTCTCCCTGAATGAGGTTTTTAGTAATCAAAGAATGTAACGGAAATATGATGAAACTATGCTATGAAATAATGTAAATCTATGCTGCTGATATGAAAACATAAAGAAGTAGAGTAAAAGATGTTATGTCTAAAACCTAAGCTAATCCCATGGGCCACTATCCAAGACAGCGATCGCTAAGGTAAACTTTGCTCTCTTTGCTCCAAAGCTATGGGTCAAAGTCTGTATCTGATGTTGAAATAATAGGTGTTATGCTCTTCAATCCATCAGAGCTTCGTCGTACATGTGATCTCAAAGAGAAATCTCCAATTTTTGAAAGCTCTCCTCAAAAAGATGTCTCTCTGATATGATAAAAAAATAGGTTTTGTTTTTTAAGAAGAGGTTGTAAGTTTTTTTGTGATTATAGGTTCTCCTTTTGTATGTTGTTTATGTGCACTTGCAGCGTAGAATCCCCCATATAATACATAAGTCTGTCTAGAGGCTTACCGTTTGGATACAACCATTGGAGAGTGCAGTGGGAAGTCCGAGGTATATCCATTATCGGATAGTGGACCCCCAAATAAGGCTCGAGTTTTTTGAACAAAAGCCTTGACCAAGAGGTCATCCCCAATATTATTCGACTCTTGCACTTCGCTCTCATCCATCTACTATCCTCTCACACGCCTTTTTTGGGTAGATTTTACGCTGCCCAGGCTCTACCGTTGTCTACAAGAAGAAAACAAAAAAAAAATGAGAGAGAAGAAATCATTGGATTGTAGGAATCAATTTGTGATAATTTTTTTGTTTGCAAGATGTTATTACTGGCACTGATACCCTAACATTTAGGGACAACATTTATTTTTGTTGAAATTTGAAATTTAGTTGTGTCTACAACAGTTGCGTTTGGAAGAAATTTGAGCTAGAACAATAATTATCATTTTTTTTCTTTCACGGAGCTAAAACATTGGTGAAGAAAATTTGAGGTTGGTGATCGTATCAAGAACTATGAATTAAAGGTTTGCATGCTGGTCAAAGGGATATAGACGAACTGTTTCCCTCCCTTTCTCGGCACATGGCGATGGGCTAGTTTTTTTTTGGTAATAGTTACTGCCTAGAAAATAATAGTCCTGCCTTTAGCTTACTACCTGCCCTGGAGACCTCGCACTTGTGCACCACATTTAGCTCCTTCTGTTGAGCATTACATATACTATTCACTATAAAATTTTATTGTGCAGGTAAAGTTGAAACCATGAGCAGATCAATGAAATTTTTGATGTAGTTGAGGGTAGTACCTGTTACAAGTTGTGAAAGCATGGAAGGAGACAACAACGTAGAACAAAAGTTAGGCATGTGGGAACTTTGTGGTCGATTACCCATGACTGCATCAAGCCTGAGAATTTAGACCCAAGTTCCAAGAAGTAAGAGAAAAATCATAAGAATACATTCCAAGGAGGTGTATTTAGGATTTTGATAAATTTATTTTAAGTCATTTAACTAGAGTGATAAGGTGTATACATTTTTTTCATTATCTAGAGTTTTTTTTTTTAATTTGAAATTTTTTCTTGAATTGTTTTAATTTTGGGAGGTAAAAGGTTTTCTACCTCAAAGGAAAATTAAATCAAAGGGGGTAAAGAACAAGAAAAAATGCCAAAAAACAAGAAACAAAGTTTGTTACAAAAATTTTGTCAAGAAGCTAAGGAAGAAGAAAAATTTGTTTCAAATAAAGTGATAAAAGAATTAAGTCCCATTCTTGAAGAAGTCCAAAAAGGAGAATTTTTGTTACTACAAAAATGCATACAAGTACTCATGAATGATGAAAATGAATGCCATGAAAATTTTATCACTATACATAATTCCTTATTGAAGATAATATATAAGGGGGTTATTACTCTTAATGTTTCCAAAATCAAAGCACAAGGAAACAAGTCATTAATGAAGGTTGTTGTTTGTGACACTAATGATTTAAAGCCCATGATAATTGATAATTGTTGTGATACTAATTATTTAAAGTCCATAATGGTGGATGAATATTGTGATGCTAATGATCTTTGTGAGCAGGAAAAAGATACATGTTATGATCCCTTTCCAAATGAAAGTGACTTGCACATGGTTCGTGATTATTCAGAGAGAGCCTATGACATTGCAATTGATGAGGACATAGACTCAAATGATGATAGAAATAATGATGCTAAAATTTGTGTTGAGAAATGTAATGATGGTCTTGGCTATTTTAAGCACACTAAGGGAATTGGTTCCAAATTGCTACAAAAAATGGGCTACAAACAAAAAGGTTTGGGAAAGCATGAACAAGGCATGAAAGAACCATTTGTACCAATAGTAAGACCAAAATGTGAAGGTCTTGGGTACACAGGACAAGTGAATCAAAATGATTCAAGCACAAAATTTATAACAGGTAATAGTGATAGCAAATTGGTGACAGAAAATAGATTGATAATTGTAGTAAATATGGTCATAGGATAGAGAAATGTTGAAATATCTATTCTTGTAAATTTTGTGGAGGACATAACCATTCACACATGTTTTGTCTACAAAAAATAATGTAGATTAAAAATGAATTGTGGATGGATTGATATGAATGCTTGGGATAAGCTAAAAGATATGTTGTATGGTTTCTTCAAAAGGAAACCAACTATGATCAAAATTTGATAAGATATAGATATAGTGTCACATAGAGAATGAAGACAATATTGATAAAGGGGGAATGTGTAGTCATCCAATTTGTAAAAAGGTTTTTACCAGATAATGTACCAAAGGGCGTGTTGTGAATATTACACTATTTGGTCCTTTTTTTCTAATGTATGTGTCACTTTGTGAAAGTGAAATGTGTCAAAAGAGAGATGAGAATGAAGAGTCATATTAACATGTGGTGTTCTGAGAGCTTTTCTTAATGAAAAGAATATGAAAGGTCGCATTTTTTGGATTTTTAGGGGAGAGCAACAGTTTGAGGATTGAAAAGTCATGTATTGTATTATATTGGAGATAACTCTCTATTTTTGTATCATATCATGAGCATGAAAGCATAATACAATGAATATCTCTCTTTTGTGATATATTTGTGTCAATATCTTGTGTCTATCTTGATGTGTGTTCTTATTGTGATATTGTTATGTTTCAATGCATAATATTGTGATCTTGGTTTATATTTTGTTAACATGAAATAGTGTCATGTTCCAACAATTTTGCCTTCAAGTAGGAGAAACTCTTGTTTGGTATCTTCCCATGGAGTTGTTCTTGCTTCCTAACTTGGGCCCACACTTGTTGCTCCATCAACTTGTATTGCTATTTTTTCAAAAAATACCCATGAGGGTCTCTTTTTATTACTCTAGCCTCTCCCTAGTCATCTCTTGTACTATGGTGCTAACTATTTCCAAGGTCAGTGAAGTCATATATTGATATTTCAAGTATGGTGACATAAGACATTCTTGCTTTTCAGCTTCCTACTAGACATTCTTCTATTATTCTATACCTTTTCATCAGCCTTTTGTGCTATTGAATCTAAATGGTTAAGAAGCATTCATCGAAGGGGTCTTGGCACACTAGCTTCTTGATAATTCTCATATCATATCATATTTTCTACCAATCTAAGATATTCCTTTGAGAGTATCCCAAATTCTTTAATTCATTCATCACTTGATGGTTTATTTTGTAGTTTGGGTCAAAGTCATGTTTGAATTTGGCATTTATATAGAAGGTGAACCATTCTAGTGGGTGAGCATACCATTATTGAATCTCATATTTGTATACATGCTCCTCCCCTAGATTGGCCATGGCTACCTCCTTCAATGGTTTTGTCTCCTTAATTATATATATATATATTTTTATGTGCATAGAAGGCATGAAACCCTCTATTCTCCAACCATCTTCTAAAATACCCCTTTGGATCATATGGCTACACATCACTTAGTTATTCGAAGCTCATGCTCCTTAGTTTTTCTTAAATAATTGGGTTGAACTCTTATAGCCTAGGCATGATATGCATTACTTGCTAATTCAAGGGATAGAAGGTTGCTTCCTTCTAGTTTATGAAGTACTTGAGATCAACAAAGCATAGTTGTCACACATATTCTAGCTTAAAGAGATAATATATCATGAATGTAGGTAGCTTGAAAGGTATGGTAGATATTTTGAAGAGCTAGATGTAAGATATGTGTTTGCCTAGATAAAATTCTCCTTTTAGCCATTGTTGTCCTCTTTTATTGTTGTGGTTACTAGATGTTGGGATCAAATGATTATACTATCACACCTTGCATGGAGCGACGCAATAGGGCAACTCTGAGAGCATAGGAATCAACTTAATTAGACTACTAATGGGTTTTTTACAAGGTTGTATCCTTTTAATATGCAATCTTCAACACTCTTCCTCCTCTACCCTAATCTAACTAGATTCAAGGGTAAAAGGAAAAGAGAAAACAAAGATATATAAAAAATAATCCTAAGCTAACCTAGGCTAATAGGGGGCGATGTTCCAAGATCAAAATAGATTCCTCTATATAATAGTAAGACCCACAAATGTGTGAGTGTAATGCATTGGTAGCTCAAAGGTAAATACTTAATCCTCTCAACATGTTAAGCACAAATTTTATATAAATAAAATGAGATAGAAAATAGATAGTCACAGCCTCTAGTATACACACAAACATACATACATACATACAAGAAATGAGACAAAAAGAACCAAATAGTCATAGCCTCAAGCATATAAATATGAATATGAATTTTATAGGTTAAGATAGAATTGGGGGCTCAAAATATTGCCCTCAAGACCACTCAAGATTCATGTGTTGCTATACATAATATAACGAAAGGAGAGTTACATATGAAGCTTAAGGCTTGAATAAGCAACTCAATGATCCTTTACAATGCCAAAACAACTACTATATATATAATTGAGTGGATTTTCCCTCCAAAACTTGAGTAGGAATATTAGAACATACATATTTGTTGTTTGCTTGATCTTATCCAGATTATTTAATTGTAGTCCTTAAGGTATTTTGAGCTAAAATCATGAATTTTGAGTCATTGGATGCTCAACTGTCATTGATACTTCTCAACTTCCATCCTTGGGATATTGGAATTTGAATACAAAACACTTTTTTTAATTAATACTATTGGACCTAGGGTGTTGGCATTGCAACTACACTATTGATGCTTTTAATAGACCACCCACTTTTCTTTGATTATTGAGCCCAAGTGATAGTAATGGATGATTTTCAATAATGGATTATTAGTTCAGCTCAACCACCTCTTTGGTAAACTTGCACATTGGCAATGCTATTTTGTAATTAGATCCTTAATCTCCTTTGCTAATTTCTCCTTAGATTTCCTTTAATATCTTGCAGTGATGTTCACTATTGATCTTCAATTTATATGGTTCTTGTAACTTTTCAACTTGTTCTACTACGTTAGATTTTATAAACTTTCGAGTCTCAACTAAATCTTCTATTAAACGTCTTGTGGAGATCCTTTTTATTTCTCCTCATTTGGCCATTGTATGTCCCCTTTTTTTGGTGCTTTATGTTATCCACCTTTGGATGTTTCTTGCAAATGATGTTTTTATTTAAAAAATATTCTTCTCTTATTTTATTTGAAACTATTTAAACTTCCTATCCTTGAACATATTGATTTTCTTTCTCTCTTTCATAGGAATAAGAGTTTGTGCACAAAGAAGGCTATCAAAACTTTGTCTTCTTTTCTAGGTTGGAGTTTTCTAGAACTTTTTATCTTCAAACATTTAGTCTCCCTTTGTGTTTCTTGAAACTTTTGGCTATCTTTTGATTTTTCAAAAATTTTGTATACTACAAGTCATCTAAACTTTTATGCATATTCAATTTGAACCTTTTTACCCATATAGGTTTGAAGCCACTTCCTTTACCTTCTATCAACATTACCTCTTAGCTTTTAGTTTTTTCCCAAGTTATTTTAAGGTAAATTTTTATTAGAACTCCTCTTAGAATGGTGTGAACTATAGATGATGATATTTTATTAGTCCATGGGACCTTTGATTTGAAGTGCTCCAATATGTCACTCACAATTCTATTGTCACTAAGGTTTGGTCTCCTTCTTGAAGGAGTAACTAGTGCAAAGAAGATTAACTCAAAAACATCCTTGACCAAATTCAATAGAGTAAATGTTGTTTGAAATATTGAGCATATTGATTTGTCATTGATGTCAAAGGATTGATGTCAAGAGTTGTCATTGATGTTAAAGGATTGATGTCAAAGGTTGCATGGTATTCAAGGTAGAAATATTCTTCAAGGTAAGGTATATCTAAAAGCAAGGAAAATTATTGTAAAGAAAAGGTTTATAATATTTAATTTAAATATTATAAATAAGGTCAAAGAGGTTGATTGGGACAAGGCTTTTAAAAAGTGGTTTGGGTCCAAGGTTTAAAATAAAAAGGCCAAGACTTAAAAGAGGAGGCAAGGTTTAAATATTAAGGCCAAAGATCTAAAAGAATAATATTATAATATTTTTAATATTATAATATAAATTTTATGTTATAACATTTAAACCCAAAAGGGCCAACGTTTTGAGGTTTTGAAATATAAGCTGACCTTGGAAAATTTGAAGACAAAGCATATAAATACATTTCCATTTACCCTTTGGAAGCAGTCGCAAGCATATTCATTAATTATTTTGGGCATGATTCTTGCGAACGACAAAGATAAAAAGAGACAGCAAAACTTTAAAGTGTGCAGGTGCTGGCATTGACAAATCCATGTGTGTGAAGATTGGGTCTCACACATTTGGAGTAGCCTAGTGGTTGGTTGTCTTGCATGAGCGTTGTTGAGAGAAGGTCCGCACGGTCGAAATACCTAGACATCGTTTTGGGTGTTTGAGTTTTTGGATTGTGCGCTGAGGACAAAGATATATTTGTGGGCGCTCCTTTTTGGTTCCAACCAATGTGGTAGAGCAGTTGGTCAGGGCGCTCGTGATAGTGCTATGTTGGAGAGGTCAATGGGTCAAAATTCGTCTGGTGTGTTTTTCTTGGCTTTTAACGATAGTTGATGATTTTTGGAAATGCACTAAGGTTGCTTGGTGTTGATGGTAGTTAATGAGATTTAAAGTGCACCAACATATTGAGCAAGGTATGGAAAATAAATTTTTGATTATATTCTAAGTTAGGAGTTATAAGGTGAACATAATTATTATTATATTCTATGCATTTTGAGTTGAAAATTAGGGTGTATTGTTGAATGATTATAAATTAGGAGGTATAAGGTGTACTTAATGGTTATTATATTATGTGCATTGTGAGTTGAAAATTAGGGTGTATTATTGAATGATTATAAGTTAGGAGTTATAAGGTGTACTTATTGATTATCATATTTTGTGTATTGTAAGTTGAAATTTAAGGGTTTTAAAAGCTTATTTTTAAAATATTAAAAGGAGAAACAAGGTATTATTTTCAGATTTATTGTGGACATATTTGAAAGACTTTTTGTGGATGATTTGAAAAGAAAAATTTGCTAACCAAGTTTTTCTAGTGGAAAAATAAAGAAGATTATTCTTAGATAGGTTTTTGAGGGCACATCTTCATCAAGGCATATTTTAAAGGTATGATTTTTCAAATCCTTCTCAAGGTGGATTGTTTGAAATAAATATTTTAAGGTGGAATTTTATGTGCATTATTGAATATACTTGTGTTAGAGTTTGGAATGCTTCATTTTCTAATGAAATTGGAAACACATGTGATAGGGTTTGTGAACAATTGTGCATCATTGTTAAATGAAATTGGAAACACATGTGATAGGGTTTGTAAACAAATTATGTGTCATTGTTGAATGAAATTGAGAATGTTGGTGCAAGGGTTTGAGAGCATAATTGAGCATTGGTTTGAGTGATATTGGAGGTGAATGTGCAAGTGTTAGAAATCAGATTTATGAAGCAAGTGTGTGCATTGGTTTTGATTTTGAGAAATACATAAGAAGGTCAACTACTAAGTGTTATACTAGAGATATCTTTTGAAAGCAATAAATGTGGGACATGTGAAAGTGACAGACTTAATGAATGTGAAAAGAACATATTGAGTATTTGTATTGCATATAATTCTCTTTATGTTCATGAAGAAAAAGAATTCTTAGTAGAATATGTCTGAATTAATTTAGTCAAAGAAAGTATTTTTGGGAAAGATATATGAAATTGATTGTATGCAAGAATTGGGAATATTTGAGCAGTTTTTGAGAGCAGGATTGAGGTAAATCTGATAAGGTTTGTTTGAGGTAGATTTGATTTTGTTTGAGCAGTGATAGTAAGCTAATTCGAGCAAGCCTTGTAAGAAGTCTTGGAGCAAATTTAAGTAGGTTTTAAGATCTAGATTGAGCATGCTTTATGAATAGGTATGAGCAATGATTTAAGTAGGTTTTAAGAGTTGGTTTGAGCAGTGATTTAAGTAGGTTTTAAGAGCTATATTGAGTAGGACTTATGAGAAAATTAGAGAAGTTTTTAAAGCATAATTAAGTAAGTCTTATGTGTAGGCTTGGAGCATAATTGAGTAGGTTTTGGTGAGAAGATTTGAGCAAGTCTTGTGTGTAGACAAGGAGCATATTTGATCAAGTATTGTGTGTAGACTTGGAGTATATTTGAGCAAGTCTTGTGTGTATACTTGGAGAAAATCTAAGCAAAGGTGAGAGCAGGTTTTGGTGAGAAAATTTGAGCAAGTCTTGTGTGTAGACTTGGAGTAGATTTGAGCAAGTTTTGTATGTAGACTTGGAGTAGATCTAAGCAGAGTTGAGAGCAGGTTTTGTAGCAGAAGTGAGCAATTCTTGTGCAAAGGCTTAAAGTAGAGCATATGGGATTGAGGTATCTTGTGGATAGAGGTCCATAAACTAAACAAATGGTATTGGTGTCTCCTATGGATATAGGTCCATGAACTTGAGCACAGGGGATTGGTGTCTCCTTTGGGTTGGTGCTCATAAACATCATAATAGGGAATTGGTTCCCAAGAGATTGGTTGAGAAAATTTATAAGAAATATTTTCTTCATGGACATAGCCCACATTGGGTGAACCACATTAAATCTATCTCTCATGTGTGTGATGATTTATGCATTGTTTCATTTACTATATTGATATTATTGTTGTAATAATTTATAAGAAAATTAAAATTTTTGATCTTATATTGTTCACCCCCTCTCAATATAAGCTTGTGTTCTTCAAATGTCTCTTAGGGTCTCTCCATGATGAGATCCTATGAGTCTTAATCTACTCCCTGCAATTGTTGATTTTCTTCCAACTAACTCTCCCAATGAATGTATCTTATGCATGTGGTGTAAAAATGACGGATGGGTGGTTAGGAGCTACAAACTCAAACAAATATGGATGATAACTAGGCTTGCTAGCTCACCTACATCCACTATTTAATTCCAACCTCCACCAATGGTAGAGCCATTTTAGTTATCACTAAAATGGCTCATAAGATACTACTAATTATAGGGTTTGATTTAGTTATCACCAAAATGCTATGAGGAATCACTATAAGCTACTAATTTTTAAGATTCAATAGTTAGTATGGCCTCATAGCTTCTAGGGTTTTATGCCCATATTTAGCCTTTGATGATAACTTCTTGGTGATTCTTTGGAACAAGCTTCCTGGCATCAACAACATCTCAAGGGATTTTCATTTTACATAGGGTTCCAAATCAGCACCAATCGTAGTCACCCCTATAGTGAAACTTCTCTACAACTTCGGTGCCTCATAGGGGTATTTTCCTCATATCAAGAGATGAAACCATAAAATAAGGTCTTATCTATTAGGTGTGAAGTCATTGAAAGCTATATCCAGTAATGAATAAATGGCTAATTCAATTTGGATAGCCACTTGATTTAGGGAAGAATAATGCAAGGTGGTCATATTATAACATTTTTACTTGAGGTGAAGGCTCTTACTTGCATTAAATTTCTTGTATGCAAATTGATACCCCATCCTTTACTTTCCACCTTTTCATTTGGCTTAGGGTTATCTTTTTTTCATTAGGGTGATGCAAGAAAATCTTGACCTTCCTTTAAGTGTTGGATTCACGTAATGCAAAATTATTTTTCTTCGTGTTTTATGGTAGAGGAAAAGGCATATCCTAAAATTTTGTATTAACTTCATATTATGTAACCATGATCCTATCATTAATAAAAAAAACTCTATTTTCCAAGAAAAAATCTTTAGGAGCCAATCTTCTTAATGCATCAAGAAAGTATGCCACCTTCTAGAGAATCACTTGTTTGTGATTATGCCTTGCTCATGCTACCCTATGGCTCTTGATATAACAACTCATATTACCCTAGATTTGATCCGTCATCCAACTTTGCTTTTATAGATACTTCTTATCTCTATCACAATACATCCCATACTTTCTAATTCTCAAGAAAATTTTGTTTGATTGCATGTTTGAATATTTATCCCATAAATATTAAACTTTGTTAGAATGATATACACCAAAATGAATTATCATCCCCCTTTTCTAAAAAAGAAAACCAAGTTCAAAGATAACTCTTCGATGAATCCCATTGATTGGTATTGGTAAAATAGCTCCCTCCATGGTTTCAAGCTCAAAGGAATTTTGATCCCTATAAGTCACTATGGTCCACTCCAAATTGCAGCAAACTTGGTATGATGACTTGGTTTGCTTCTATCTGCATCTTACTTTAAAACCAGACAACCAACCTCAAAGCTCTAAGGAGTATCTTTCTTATTGAACCATATTTTGACCACCCCTTTTTGCTTTAGTAGTTGTTCTTTAGTATCTTTCCTTAGTTCTTAGAGCTTCAATAATTTCCCCATCCTTACAATCATGGCATCATTTTCCTACAATTCTAGTTGATGAAATAATTGAAGTGTAGGTAATTCTATGGATATAAATAACTTAGACTCCTTTCCATATACCATGTTATATGAAGAGAATGCAAAGGCTTTCTTTGGGGTGATGTGATACTTCTGTAGAGACCTTTTGAGATGAAAGGGCTATTGCTACTTATTTTTTGAGCCTTTTTTTTAGAATCCATAGTAGGTTCTTGTTCATAGATTCTTCCAGACCATTGTTGTTTAGGTAGTATTTTGATGAAACCTTTAGATAAATACCATTCTAGAACATGAATTGAGTGATCTCAAAACTTTTGAATGCCCTGGAATTATCGATGATTATTGTATTAGGGACACCAAACTTGGTTATGATATCCTCCAAAATTTCTATGATTACCTGCTTTGTAGCATATTTTGATGGGATTGCTTCAACCCATCTAGTAAAATAATTTGTGGTAGTGAAAATCCATTTATGGCCTTCACTATATGGTGGGTTGATCAATTTGATAAAATCTAATCCCCATTGAGAAAATGACTCATCTACAAATAAGGGTTTTAATGGCATAGGCACATTACTCTTCTTTTAGGTGAAAAACTTGCACTTATCGCATCTCCTAACCCAAAAATGGGCATATATAAATAAAATTGGCCAATAGTAACCTAATTTCATGCTTTTATTGGCTATTATTTATGTTGATAAATGCCCACGAGAGAATCCTTGATGGAATTCTTGTAGTAGAGGTTGAGCTTGTTCCTTTCTAATTCATTTGAGAAAGACTCCATCAAAATTTATTTAGAAAAAAACTCCATTTATTAGTAAGTAATGAACATTTTGCAATTGGAAGGCTCTTCTTTAGGATTTATCTAAATTAGTGGGATACTTGCTTGTTTGCATATATTCAATCCTTTTCTACATCCAATTTGTTTTGTAGAAATAAAAAACTGACCCACTTTAGTAGGCAATATTTCCTAAGCCCTCTGGGAGACCCTTTAGACTTTCCTAGGGCAAGGACAAGGCTTTCCTCCCTAAGTTTTGTCTATTTTTTCTCTTTATGCGAAATCATGCCCTATCCTTGATGGGGCACAACTTCGCATTGTGATATCTTGGTCAGCCTAGATGGGGCATGATTTCACATTTTTAGGGTTTGATGCATTAAAACCCTAATTTTTAGGGTTGGCATGTTCTACGTTGGCCCTCCTTGGTTTTCCTGCTCTTTTTGCCTTCAAATCCACTATATAAGGAGGGTTTGATTTCATTTTTGACACACGATAACACGACACAAGTTAACACACGTTCACTTGATGATTTATTGCTTGCATTTGATTTCTCACAAAGTGTTTTTTGATCTGCATCCTTCTTTTTCTTCTCTTACAAGCAACTTTGAAGTTTAGAGTTTGATTATCTGATGCATTGAATTTGTTGTTGTTCGCTCTTGGTGGATTGTTGTTGTAGCCGTAAGAAGAGATTGACCATACAGGAGATCCCAAACCCTTATGTTTTGCTTCTACGCTCTTTGCCAGGTGAATTCGCTCTTCTACATGCACATTTAGAATTTTTGAATAATGTGATCGTGCTTCTGCATTAGTATTTCATTTTTCACATAATTTATATGAAATCGTGCTTGGTCCTTGATAAGGAATGAATTCGCCTGGTGTTATCACAATCACCCATTATGGGGTATGACTTTTCCTAGCATTATCACGGTCTCACCCATTATGGGGCACGATTTTGCTTGAGACCAAATCGAGGAAAATTTGTTGTCCCTGTTTTCTCCATTGCATTCTAAAATACATCTAGAGCATAGTGGTATATTTTATTCTTTGAATTTTGTATTATATTCTGTTATATTGCATTAATGTTTGTTTTTCTCCAAAGGTCAATTTCCACTTTTAATTATCAAAGGTCGCCTAAAAGGACCTAGGGGGCTTGATTGATGTACCTCCAAGCACTGTTGTACAATGGCCTAAGCAGACCCCCTAACGCTAATTCTATTTTCAAGTGTTTTTGAGTTATCTTGTAGGAACATGTATTATTGATAGCTTTGAAAAAGGGATAAAAGCAAGGATTAATCACCATATACACTAAGTATGAAGAACACAAGCTTATACTGAGAGGGGGGTGAACAGTATAAGAGCACTTTTTACTTTTCTTTCCAAATCAATATTATGCAATGTATAGATAGCAATATTAATAGCAGTAATCAAAGCAATGCACAAATCACCACACACAATAGAGACACCAATTTAACGTGGTTCACCCAAAGATGGCTACCTCCACGGAGAAAATATTTTACTAAAATTTTCTCAATCAATCTCTTGGGAATTCTTTCCCTATTACAATGTTTATGGACCTCTGTCCAAAGGAGATGTTGATCCCCTAAATCTGGTTCATGGATCTCTATCCATAGGAGAACTCCTTCTCCTCTGCTTTGGCTGGTGATCCTCTAGAAGACTACTACCTCCACTGCACTGGCTTGTGGATCTCTCTCCACTGAAGACTCTTGTCCCCACTCAGAAGACCTATCCTCACTACCCTGGCTGATGGATCTCTATCCACTGGAGACTACTATCCTCTCTGCTCTATCACCTCCAAAGCTCTATCTCAAATCTGCACTAAACATAGTCCAGTCGGTCTAGCACAAATCTGCTCAACTCTGCACTAAACATAGTCCAGTCGGTTTAGCACAAGTCTGCTCAACAAGCTCACTCAAATCTACACTAAACACAGTCCAATCGATCTAGCACAAATCTACTCAACTCTACACTAAACACAGTCCAGTCGATCTAGCACAAGTCTTCTCAACAAGCTCACTCAAATCTACACTAAACATAGTCTAGTCGGTCTAGCACAAATCTGCTCAATAGGTCCACTCAGAACCTACTCAAATATGCTCAACAAGTCCACTCAAAACCTACTCAAATATGCTCAATAGGTCCACTCAGAACCTACTCAAATTTCAAAAGTCCACTCAACCTATCCAAATATGCTCAATAAGTCCACTCTAGAACTTATCCAAATATATATTGTAAGCTTCCACAAAATCTCACACAAAAATAGTCCACAAGTCTTCTCAAAGACTTACCTCAAATCTGCTTAACAAGTCCACATAGAACTTGTCCAATCTCATAGAAGCATAAAGAGAATTGTTAGAGACTCAATATGTTCTATACTCAAATCTCAATCACTTTCTCAACTCAAATCAATCTCATAGAAGCATAAAGAGAATTGTTAGAGACTCAATATGTTCTATACTCAAAGCTCAATCTCTTTCACAACTCAAATCAGAATATAGAATAGTTTGTTTTATGGAACTTGAACAATCACTTCATACATCCACTTGACTAGGCTCAATCAACTCTACTCAACCAATTTCTCAAGAACCAACCCTTGCTCACAAACCCTAGTCCAAGTATGTAAACACCAACTCAAAATATTTCCAACAATGCTCAACAACAAATCTCACATAACAATGATACTCATGTTCTTTCCAAAACCCTAGTTCAAGTTCTTTGCACAACAACTCACTTCAACAACAATGCTCATAAATCAATCTTCACATAACAATGATACTCATGTTCTTTTCAAAACCCTAACTCAAGTTCTTTGCACAATCCAAATGCTTCAACAACAATGCTTATAAAACAAGGTTTTAATCACAACTCTTAATTCCAGAAAACCTTGAAGCATTAACTCAAACACTTTCGAAAAGGAAACCCTAATCAAATCCTTTTCACTCCAAACTTTATTTTTTAGTAAGCCAATCAATCAACTCAACCAAAGAAGAATTTTCCCATACCTTTTTGTTGCCAAAGAGTTGATCTCACAAATCTGCCACACTCACAATTACTTCTTTGCCAATCTCAATAAGGGTTAGAAGACTTCAATAAAACACAATACAAAAAGATGACTAAAATACACCTTATCACTCCAACTTAAAAATAATATTCACCATAATCTTCTTTAATAGAAAAACCCTTATTAAAATGAAATCAATGCTCAATAGTCTTAATCCTCCAATATATCACTATATTAATTAAGACTTTACAAAGACCTCCTTATAACTCCTAATAACAAATCTCAAATAACATCACTTATTTAATAATTAACCCCTCTAACAATTAATTCCACTCATAAACCTTATACCTCCAACATATGCTAATAACAATAAAAATTAAACACCCTTATATCTCCAACATAGGCGGATAATTAAAAATTTAACCAAAAATATTTACCTCACCTTCGGAGGGAATCGAACCCTCAACCTTGCCCACAACGTGCGCCTTAGCCATGGCCAAAGTCATCGCACGAGCCATGCGCTCATTTGCAATTAACGAAGCACCACCACGTGCTTCAACTCTCAACTCCTTCTTCCCTTGGCAAAATGACGTGCACCTTGGGTGCCTTAACCAACATGACCTCCAATGCACCTATCACATTTCGAATGTAGGCCCTCGCATGAACAAATATTTTCGTGCTTCCCAACTCACCACTAGGCCACGCTGTCCTATGTGCCTTCGAAAATTAATGCTTCCTTCCTAAAACACTTTGTTGTCCATGAAATTCACAATTCTCATGAGCTCTTATTCTTTTTCGCATGCCAATTAAAATTTTGAGCAAGGATAATGTTTTAGACTTTGGGCAATGTATTTATATTGCTTCCTCCATACCTTGGGAGACGTCGGTGCTTCCTCGATTTCCTTCCATGATGTCGGTGAAGGTTTTAAAAGTGCTTCGAATGCCTTTTCTTCCAAACCCAACCTTTGGGTTTATGAAATATAATTAAACTTTATAAAACCCACTTTGATTTATAAAATATTATAATGAAAATTATAAATATTTTATTTGGGGTTTTCACCATATCACTTTAATATTATAATAACAATTATTATAATATTATATCCTTTTGATGCCTTGGATAAATTGCTTCCTTGGGTTGACCCATTCTCTTGGGTGTAAAATATAGATATTTAAACCCATCATGAATTTCATTAAACTTCCACTTGCACTTAAGCTGAGCTATCACCTGGCACCTTGACATCAATGACAACTAATTTTGGACATCAATGACAACTGCTCAAAATGTCCAACAATCTCCCCCTTTGTCATTGATGGCAACCCAAATTATTTTTACTGAAAGCTTGACTTCTTCTTCTGTGTTGCTCCCCCTAGGACACTGCTCCCCCTAGCTCAATGCTCTCTCAAATATCAAATCTCTCCCCATTACACAAATCTCTCCCCCTTTGACATCAATGGCAAAGGGTCACCTTTGGGGCTCGGGGCTAAGAATGAGCCTCTTAGCTTAGCCCCTCCCCCACCTCCTTTTGAGGTGGTTAATTCTGGGGTGGGAGTATTTCTACTCCCAAAAGGCATTGTTCTTTACCTTTATCCTCTTCCCTTATTTTCTAAATTTTTTGATTCCTCTGACTATTTCTATCCATGTCATCATTCCTGTTCCTGTTCCTGTTCACATCCATGTTCCTATTCCTATTCTTCTGTTCACATCCATATTCTCTTTCTATTCTTGTTTCCTATTCTTTCTATTCATGTTCCTATTCATGTTCATGTTCATGTTCATGTTCTTGTTCCTGTTCATACCTATTTCTAGAATGTCTGCTCTACACCACTTTGTTGTGTGACCATTATTATTGCACTTATAACACTTAATGATATTATTCCTTGGAGGTGCAAATGTCTTAGGATTTCTCCTAGTGAAGCCATATCCTCTTCTATCATGAACCCTGCAATTCATTGCCTTGTGACCAAACTGATTACATGAGTAGCAATACCCATGGAAAAGTTATCCATTCCCATATTCATGTATTTCATGTGTCCTGCATTGTGAAGCCATGTGCCCAAACCTATGACATGAAAAACATCTTCCATTGAAGCTTCCTTGTCTTGACCTCATTGGTCTCCTATTCTGATTGTTGTTCCATATGTATCTTCTTTGTGCATTGTTCCTATCTTTGTTGAACCCTTTATTGTCCAACCCATCCTCTGATGTCTCACTTTATTTTACATTATCTTCTTCTGAAGTATCTTCATCTAAAGTTTCTTCTCCTCCAAAACTTGAAGTTGACTCTCCTTCCCATTTCTTTTGATCCTTTTCAAATCCAAGACCTATTTTCTTTGATGTAGTCTTTTGTGTCTTGATGAACTTATCCAAGTTCTTTGAGCTATTTTTAAATCCCTTCATCTTGATCTTGGAGTCCTCTAAATCTTCTTTTAGTAGTGCCACTTCTTGTGCTAACTTCTCACATTCCAAGATCTTTGCTTCTAACTTATCTTTGAACTTCTTTGCTTTAGCCTTTGATTTTTCTAAATCCTCTATGAGCAATCTTCTTTCTTCATCACATTCTTGAAACTGAATTTCAAGTTTAGAGTGTTGCTTCCTTACCTTCTTTACCATGTCAAGGGCATAGATGAGTTCTCCCTTGAGATCATAACCATTCTCTTTTGAATAATCCTCTATTTGTTTACCTTTGTCCACATCATTACTCTCTTTTGGCTTGTCTTCTATAGGATCACTTTCATCTTCTTCTAATAATGCCATTAGAAGATTTTCATCTAGTCCTTCAAGTGCATTCTCATACTCATCATCACTAAAACTATAACCATCCCTTGTACAATCATCTTCAAGATGTCCAAAGTTACCACATCTAAAACACTTGAGAATAACTGGAGTTTTCTTAACTGGTTCTTTTTCTTCAATCATAAACAGAACTTCATCTCTATCATTGTCTGAAAAACTAGCATCACTATCACTTGAGTACTTACTTGCATTATCCGCATAGTAGCTCCTCTTTTGTCTTTGAAAGAACTTCTTTCCTTGTCTGCTTTGTCCATCCTTGCTTTTCTTATGATGCTTATCCTACCTATATCTTTCTGATTCCCTGTACCTATGATCCTATTTTTCTTCACCATTGTTGTTCTTTGGTTCTTTACAATCTGTTGCAAAATGTCCAAACTTTCCACAATTGAAACACTTAACAGATCTTAGATCTATGGATCTTCTAGAACCTTTATTTCTTCTACCATAATTAGCTTCTTCATCACTGGATGACTCACTACTTGATTTTGACTTCTTACCCTTTATTTTCTTGATTGCTTTGAATGTTGCTTCCTTCTGGGGAGTAGGATCTTTTGTTCTTATCTCAAAAGTTGTTAGCATACCAAGAAACTTATCTCTTGTCAAAGTATCACCATCCAATGATATTTCTATAGCAGAAACCTGTTCACTGAATCTATTTGGAAGAGATCTTAAGACTTTATCACAAACATCTGATTCATCAATCTTCATTCCAAGTCCTTGCATATCATTAACAACCTCATCAATTCGAATTAGATAAGCACTGATATTTTCCTCTTCATTCATTCTCAATGTTTCAAATTGTCCTTTGAGATTTTGTATCTTGGCTTTCTTTACACTTTTATCTCCCTCATATATACCTTGCAATTTATCCCACATTTCTTTTGCAGTTCTACAATGCATAACTTTCATAGACTTTGTTCTACGCAAACCTCTCACAAGTGCATTCATTGCTTTTGAATTATAGTGTTGTAGAAGCTTACCTTCCTTATCTATAGGAGGATTGACTGTTGGATCATATCCAAATTCCACTGCATCCCAAACTTCATTGCCAAGTGCCATTAGGTAGATCCTCATCATCATACTCCAATACATATAGTCACTTCCATCAAATACTGGTGTTGAGTTATTTGAGGACACCTCCTTAGGATCCATTGTGTTCTTGTTAGCTTTTCCTTCAAGCTGTTAAACTCTTATGAAGGCACCCACTCTGATACCAATTGAAGAACACAAGCTTATACTGAGAGGGGGGTGAACAATATAAGAGCACTTTTTACTTTTCTTTCCAAATCAATATTATGCAATGTATAGATAGCAATATTAATAGTAGTAATCAAAGCAATGCACAAATCACCACACACAATAGAGACACCAATTTAACGTGGTTCACCCAAAGATGGCTACCTCCATGGAGAAAATATTTTACTAAAATTTTCTCAATCAATCTCTTGGGAATTCTTTCCCTATTACAATGTTTATGGACCTCTGTCCAAAGGAGATGTTGATCCCCTAAATCTGGTTCATGGATCTCTATCCATAGGAGAACTCCTTCTCCTCTACTCTAGATGGTGATCCTCTAGAAGACTACTACCTCCACTACATTGGCTTGTGGATCTCTCTCCACTGAAGACTCTTATCCCCACTCAGAAGACCTATCCTCACTACCCTGGCTGATGGATCTCTATCCACTAGAGACTACTATCCTCTCTACTCTATCACCTCCAAATCTCTATCTCAAATCTACACTAAACATAGTCCAGTCGATCTAGCACAAATCTACTCAACTATACACTAAACATAGTCTAGTCGGTCTAGCACAAATCTGCTCAACTCTACACTAAACACAGTCCAGTTGGTCTAGCACAAGTCTACTCAACAAGCTCACTCAAATCTACACTAAACATAGTCTAGTCTAGCACAAATATTCTCAATAGGTCCACTCAAACCTGCTCAATATCTCTCAACAGGTCCACTCAAAACCTGCTCAAATCTGCTCAATAGGTCCACTCAGAACCTGCTCAAATCTGCTCAACAGGTCCACTCAAAACCTATCCAAATCTGCTCAATAAGTCCACTCTAGAACTTAGCCAAATATATATTGTAAGCTTCCACAAAAGCTCACACAAAAATAGTCCACAAGTCTTCTCAAAGACTTACCTCAAATCTGCTTAACAAGTCCACACAGAACTTGTCCAATCTCATAGAAGCATAAAGAGAATTGTTAGAGACTCAATATGTTCTATACTCAAATCTCAATCACTTTCTCAACTCAAATCAATCTCATAGAAGCATAAAGAGAATTTGTTAGAGACTCAATATGTTCTATACTCAAAGCTCAATCTCTTTCACAACTCAAATCAGAATATAGAATAGTTTGTTTTATGGAACTTGAACAATCACTTCATACATCCACTTGACTAGGCTCAATCAACTCTACTCAACCAATTTCTCAAGAACCAACCCTTGCTCACAAACCCTAGTCCAAGTATGTAAACACCAACTCAAAATATTTCCAACAATGCTCAACAACAAATCTCACATAACAATGATACTCATGTTCTTTCCAAAACCCTAGTTCAAGTTCTTTGCACAACAACTCACTTCAACAACAATGCTCATAAATCAATCTTCACATAACAATGATACTCATGTTCTTTTCAAAACCCTAACTCAAGTTCTTTGCACAATCCAAATGCTTCAACAACAATGCTTATAAAACAAGGTTTTAATCACAACTCTTAATTCCAGAAAACCTTGAAGCATTAACTCAAACACTTTCGAAAAGGAAACCCTAATCAAATCCTTTTCACTCCAAACTTTATTTTTTAGTAAGCCAATCAATCAACTCAACCAAAGAAGAATTTTCCCATACCTTTTTGTTGCCAAAGAGTTGATCTCACAAATCTGCCACACTCACAATTACTTCTTTGCCAATCTCAATAAGGGTTAGAAGACTTCAATAAAACACAATACAAAAAGATGACTAAAATACACCTTATCACTCCAACTTAAAAATAATATTCACCATAATCTTCTTTAATAGAAAAACCCTTATTAAAATGAAATCAATGCTCAATAGTCTTAATCCTCCAATATATCACTATATTAATTAAGACTTTACAAAGACCTCCTTATAACTCCTAATAACAAATCTCAAATAACATCACTTATTTAATAATTAACCCCTCTAACAATTAATTCCACTCATAAACCTTATACCTCCAACATATGCTAATAACAATAAAAATTAAACACCCTTATATCTCCAACATAGGCGGATAATTAAAAATTTAACCAAAAATATTTACCTCACCTTCGGAGGGAATCGAACCCTCAACCTTGCCCACAATGTGCGCCTTAGCCATGGCCAAAGTCGTCGCATGAGCCACGCGCTCATTTGCAATTAACGAAGCACCACCACGTGCTTCAACTCTCAACTCCTTCTTCCCTTGGCAAAATGATGTGCACCTTGGGTGCCTTAACCAACATGACCTCCAATGCACCTATCGCATTTCGAATGCAGGCCCTCGCATGAACAAATATTTTTATGCTTCCCAACTCACCACTAGGCCATGCTGTCCTATGTGCCTTCAAAAATTAATGCTTCCTTCCTAAAACACTTTGTTGTCCATGAAATTCGCAATTCTCACGAGCTCTTATTCTTTTTCGCATGCCAATTAAAATTCTGAGCAAGGATAATGTTTTAGACTTTGGGCAATGTATTTATATTGCTTCCTCCATACCTTGGGAGATGTCGACGCTTCCCCGATTTCCTTCCATGACATCGACGAAGGTTTTAAAAGCGCTTCGAATGCCTTTTCTTCCAAACCCAACCTTTGGGTTTATGAAATATAATTAAACTTTATAAAACCCACTTTGATTTATAAAATATTATAATGAAAATTATAAATATTTTATTTGGGGTTTTCACCATATCACTTTAATATTATAATAACAATTATTATAATATTATATCCTTTTGATGCCTTGGATAAATTGCTTCCTTGGGTTGACCCATTCTCTTGGGTGTAAAATATAGATATTTAAACCCATCATGAATTTCATTAAACTTCCACTTGCACTTAAGTTGAGCTATCACCTGGCACCTTGACATCAATGACAACTAATTTTGGACATCAATGACAACTGCTCAAAATGTCCAACAAAGTATTCTGGTTAGTCTTTTAGATTGTTTTTTGAGTGTTCTTATTTCTATCATAAACCCTAGATCTAATTTTTTTAAACATATCTAATTAATTCTAGGCATTTAAAAGGAAACAACATATAGTGTGCACTTAGGGTTAATTTTTTTTGTGCATCTCTTCTTGATCCCTTGCTTGAAAAGGTTGTTTATTTAGAACCCTAGGTTAGAGAAGCATTCAAAGGAATAATCATTCTAGGGATAGCTCTTGTACTCCTACATTATGTATTTCTGCATTGTCTTTTATCTTTTATAGCATAGATCTAGAAAGACCAAATCTAGGTGTTTGTCCGAAAATTGAATACATCAAACATTCTTGAAATTCTTGTGGACTTGGAGTAAGTCCTTAAAGTCATTCCTAGTGAACCCTTCCCCCATCCTTTTAGCACCGAGTGTAGAGAACAACACAACCCCCGCGGTTCACCCCATAAGGCTTCTCTCTTCTATATTTGTATATCCAACCTTGTTTGGGAATTGTACGCAATAGGACAATTTCCCCCTCTACATATTTGGTGAACTCGATGTGAACACCTCCTTTTATTCTAAAAAATTAATCAATATTATTAATTCTATGTGTCATATATTATAAGAATATTAAAAAAACATAATTTTTGGTGTTTGTTTTGTGGGTCTTATTGGTTCTCCTTTTTCTTTAATCTTCTCCCATGGCTTCCAACCTTAGGAATGAAAGAAGGTTTTTTAGTTTTGATAATATTTTTCAAGAGAATGATAAAATTGATAGATAAAATCCTAACCTTGAGGAAGAAGAGATTGATAATAGTCTTGATCTTTTTAGGGAACCCAATGGGAACCTTACATTCAAATCTTTTAAATTTATGTGGACATTTTATAAACATCACAAGCATGTCTTGGATGCAGCTTTAGAGGAAGAAGCCCTACTTGAGGAAGTTAGACCATCTCATGATAACTCCTTGAGTGAATTTTTAGATCATAGTAATCATGTTTATCATCCAACTTATGCTACTACTATGACCACCAACATTGGAAGGAATTTACAAATCCCTCCAACTAGTAGTGCCAATCAAAATTTTTAATTTTCTCCTCAATCTTCATATCTCAACACTATTGCCTCTATTCCAAAAAATGTTATTCATCCTCTTCAACAAGATGTCACATAATTCAACAGTATCAATATGTCCAATACCCCTCCTTTAGATAATATGGGGACAATACATAATAGTAATCCAAAAGTTTATAATTTTTCAAATATGGTAAAACAATTGGTTTCAAAAATTGAGATGATTCAGCCCTCAAGTTTTACTTACAGTTATAAGGAAATGTGTAATCATCCATTGGATCCTATTATTGCTACTATGACTGATCCTAAGCATTTTTCTATGCTAGTATTACCTATCTATAAGGGTACAAAAGATGCAATAAAACATTTAAGATGATTTTGAACAACTTGCCATGATATCATCTACGATGATATGTTGTTGCTTAAAAAATTTCCTAAGAGTCTTGGTGGCATGGCATTAGAGTGGTATTATCGGTTGCCTAATTATTCCTTAAAAATTTTGAAGAGACAGCAGAATTATTTGTTCAAAAATTTGGTGCCTACACTGAGAAAGAAGTCACAATGAAAGATGTTTATAATTTAAAGCAAAATAAAGAAGAAAGCTTTTCAAAAAAATTGGCTTCTTGGAGAAGTTTAGTTGGATGTTTGAGATATATTTTACCTCCTAAATATATGCTTGAGATATTTATTTATAAGAACAATTATCTTATGCATTAGATACTACTACCATTACATCTTTTGATCAAGTAATTGATTTAGCAGGAAAAGCAGAACAAGTTCTCATTAGGAGAGGTCAACTCAAAGTTAAGGAAGAAAAACTTACTAAGCCTCAACACAAAAATAGACATATAGGAGGTGATAGTAGAATGGATAGTAGGCCTATTAATAATGGTACTAACAACCTACAAAATATAGTACTTCATAGACCTCCACAAAGGAATTTTACAAGGCTTAATATGTCTAGGGAAGCAGTTTTGAAACACTCTTAGAAGCTAAGGCAATTGAGTTACCTCCTATTAGACAACCCGATACTACAGTTCATTGGTATAAGGTAGGTCAACATTGTATATATCATAGAGTGGAAGGATACTGGACGAATTCTTGCAAGAAGTTAAAGCATGCAGTGTAATATTTGATTGATGCAAAACATCTTGATGTGGGAAATTTACAATAAAAGCCACCTACTAATCAGAATAGAATTAGGTAGGCAACTAATCAAATATCCTACATAAGTGTACCATATTGTTACAGTAACAATATGGTTGTAACAACTTCTTCAGAAAATACCATGAAGAGTCAGCAGGTTCAGCGATCTCAACAGGAGATCAATATCTTATCTAATATTTCTCTTTTGGAACTTTTATAGACCTCTCCCACCCATGAGGAGGCCTTTATGATTGCATTAAATTGTCAATATGTCCCTCTAGATATTTTCCCTAATGATATGGCTAATATTATAAGACCTCTTGGGATACATCATCTTACATTATCAGAAGCTTATATTTATTTCTTAGATTTGCAAAAGGATTCTTCTCTTTACATCACTACATTTATTGGGGATACTTTTATCAAAAGAGTTATGATTGGCAATGGTTCTTCCCTTAATTTATGCACATATCATTTCTTTCAAAAAAATTAATTAAAAGAGGAAGATATAGTTAAATCCAATGACATCATCAAAACTTTCAACAATGAGTCCCAAGAAACTTATGGTACCATATTACTTCCCCTCAAAGTTGGACCAAAAATTTTAGATACATTTTTTATGTGGTATCTTGCCCCGCATATTTTAATCTTCTTCTTGGATGTCCTTGGATCCATGCAATGGAGGTCGTCCCTTCTACCTTTCATCAATGTGTAAAATTTAAATTTGAAAATCAACCTATTTCTATCATGGGTAATCCTCATCCATTTAAAATTTTCTCACTTGAAGATTTAGCTCAAATTTATTCATTAGATTCCTCATCCAAAAAAGCTAAGCAACTTGAAAATCTTGATAAGGAATCATCAATTCATGTCTCATATCAAGATCAAGCCAACTCTTCCTGCCAAGATTCTTTCTTAGATAAATCTCATCATGGTTTAGAGTGGTTTATTGAAGATGAGGGGCCACCCTCTCCTTCTATGTTGGTATCTTTCCCAAAGCAATTTATCAAAGATGAGGATCCTCCCCAGAATGATATTTTCTTTGACGGGTCTATCCCTTGCATTGCACAGGTGGAATCTTCTAATTCCCAATAAGACTTTGGTTCTATGTCTTTCGAGGACCTTGAGAAATTAGGAGTAATCCTTGCCCCACCTCCTATTGAGAATGATTTTTCCATCCTTATTGAGGAGACCATAGATGTGAATATAGATTCTAAGGAAGCCCCTAGAATCCTTAAGTTAGGTAAAGCCCTGTCCATGGATGAGCAAGATAAATTGACCAATTTGTTAAGATAATATCAAGATATATTTCCTTGATCATATGATGACATGCCAGGGTTTGATCCCTTCTTTGTCATGCATAATTTGGTAGTTAAACCTAGTGGTAAGCATGTTAAGCAGAAACTTGGGAAGATGCATCCGAAGGTCACCCTTTTGGTCAAGGAAGAGCTCCAAAAACTCCTTGATATCAATTTTATAAAAGCTATCGACTATTATGATTGTATCTCCAATATCGTTCCTATGGCTAAAAGGAAGGAACAATCAAAATATGTACTGACTTTCAGGACATTAACTTAGCATATCCTAAGGATAATTTTTCTTACCCAACATAGATTAGATTCTAGATTTCACTACCAAATATGGAATGCTTTCACTTATGGATGGTTTCTCAAGTTACAATCAGATTATGATTACCCCTAAGGATCAGGCTCAGACAGTATTCACTACACCATGGGGTACCTTTTGCTGGAAGGTCATGCTTTTTGGCCTAAAGAACGCAAAATCTACCTATCAGCGGGCCATGACTTATATTTTCCATGACATGATGCATGATATTCTCTAGAACTATGTGGACGGTCTTCTAGCTCATTTCATAAAATGAAAGGATCATGTCCATTATTTAAGATGAATATTTAAAAGACTTCAGTAGTACAAGGTTATCTTAAACCCGCTAAATGTGTGTTTGGGGTCACATCTGGCAAGTTTTTAGGCTTCATAGTGTCTAGGTGAGGCATTCAAGTGGATCTTGCTAATATAGAAGCTATCATTGACATACCTCCTCCCCGTACCCTCACTGAGCTACATAGCCTACAAGGTAAGTTGTATTCTATCCGTCGGTTCATTGATTGGTAATCGATAAGTGTCAACCCTTTCTTAAGCTTCTTAAGAAATATGTGGTCTTTCGATGGGATTCTAAATGTCATAAATCTTTTGATGATCTCAAGCAATATCTCACCTCCTTGTCTATTTTAGTTCCTCATGTGCTTGGTAGGCATCTAATGCTTTACATGGCAGCTACTGCTCATGATTTAGGAGCTATGCTAGCCCAACATGATTATCAAAATAAAGAATGTGCTATCTACTATATAATTAGAACTTTGGTCAGCTATAAAACCAGGTACACCCCCTTAAAAAATCTTTACCTTGCCATAGTGTTTGCTTCTAAGAAGTTAAGACTTTATATGCTCAGCCATAAGATGTTAGTGGTTGTAAAGTTTGATCCTTTGTATTATTTGATGTTTAAGCCCTGCCTTTCAAATCATGTTGCTAAATGGATGTTGGTCCTTAGTGAGTTTGACTTGACTTTTATATTTCATAAGGCTATCAAGGGTTAGGTAATTGTTTATCAGGTAGCATCCGCCCCCTAGAAGCCACCCATCCTATAGTTGTTGAGTTTCTCGATGAGTGCTTCAATGTTGAAATTGAAGAGTCTAAGTCTTGGACTTTGTTTTTTTATGGAACCCGATGCATGAAGGGCATTGGTGCTGGAGTCATTCTAGTCACCCCATAAAAGCAACTCATTCCATTGTCCTTTAAGCTTCATTTTTCTTGCACAAATAACACTATTGAATATGAAGCCTTGATTCTTGGTCTTAGAGATGCTTTAGTGTTGCAGGTTAGAGTTTTTTTGGTCTTCGATGACTCTCAACTTGTGGTTAATAAGATTAAAGATGTTTGTCAGAATTGATATGATAAACTTAAACCTTACAAGAATATTGTCACTAAGTGATTTTCCTCATTTGATCGAGGAACCATAGAGTCTATCCCTAGATATTTAAACCGTCATGGAGATGGCATGGTTGTCGTTGCATCCTTTTTCCCTCTAGAGTTAGAAGATGATCAAGCATCGATTATCATTAGACAACTTTGAGAACCTGCGTTGCTTGGTTCTTGTCTTATCCCATTAGATTATCTGACCATCGAAGCTTCCTCATTTGAGCCACTATATAACAACATCCTTAATTTCCTTAAGGATGGTTCGATTCTTGATGGTTTGGATTGCAATAAATATAATATTTTGTGCAAGAGAGCATGTTGATTCATCATAATCGACAATACTTTGTATTGACATTATTTTGAAGGTATCCTCTTACAATGCCTTAACTTCGATGAAGCCCAAATTGCTCTTAGTGATGCTCACGAAGGTTCATGTGGAGGCCATTTTAGCGGTAATGTTATTGCCAAGAAGCTCCTTCATATGGGGTATTATTGGCCTTCCATGGAGAAATATGCATGTGATTATGTTCGGTGTTGCCACAAGTGTCAACGCCATGATCATATTGTTCATGATCATTATCAATACCTTCAATTTATCTCTTATCCTTGGCCATTCTCCATATGGGGATTAGACATTATTGGGAAGGTTAACCCAGTGTCCTCTAATGGTCATAATTTTATTATTACTCAAACCGAGTATTTCACTAAATGGATTGAAGCCATGCCTCTAGCTACGATGGTTGGAACTCAAGTTTCTAAGTTTGTATTCAACCAGATTCTTTGTAGGTTTGGGATTCCTTTGGTAATTATTTCTAAGAATGACACTTCTTTCAAGAATAAGGATATTTGTAATATTTATGCTAAGTACAAGATTTAGCACAGGTGGTCAACTCCTTATTACCCTCAGGGTAATGGATAAGCCGAAGCATCCAAAACATTATTGATCGGGATTTTGAAGAAGTTGGTTAATAATATCGATTGCAATTGGCATATCCAACTTTATCCTACCTTGTGGGTTTATCGTACTAGTGTGTGTACTCCTATAGGGGCCTCACCATATGTTTTGGTATATGGATTTGAGGCAATGTTTAATTTTGAGCTTGAGGTTCCTTCATTGTACATCTTTTTGCAAGATTACGAGGTTGACAATGAGTATCATTAGGATCGTTTGCACCTATTGGAGTTGTTGGATGAAAATTGCATCCACGTGTTAGAGCATTTGATAGCCTATCAGGATATGCTATGGCGAGCTTATTCTAAGAAAGATCGTTATTGTTATTTTGATATTGGGGACCTTGTCATAAAAAAAACTAGAAGAATACCAATGCTCGTACGGATATTTGAGGTAAGTTCCAACCCAATTGGTTAGGGCCCTTTGTCATAATGACCAACTTTGGCTCAGGTTCCTATCGTTTGGCTTATTTGGATTATAAAGAACTTAAAGAACCTACGAACATAATGCATTTAAAAAGATATTATGCTTAAATCTATTGGTCTGCATTTATATTTTGCATTTATCTTAGATCATATTGCATGATTGCCTGTCATATTTTGCATGATTGCTTGATATTATGTTTCCTTGCACCTCTGCTTGTCATAATGCATTGATGTTTTCTCATGACTGCTTGTTCATATAGATTTTTGGGAATTTGTGACAATGGCATGTGATGATACCTAGTTAGGTCATAGATCACATGCATTGCACTTTCACTAGGGCTCTTATGCCTAGCAAAGCCCCAACCTAGGGCCCATGCATTTTCATCCTTTCTTCTCTTCTTGTCTTCCTTTCCTCTCTTCTTCTCTTCTCTCATCTTCATGTGTCTCTTGACTTTGAAAGTTTTTATAATGATCATCATATTTCTCCAAAGTCAAGGAATGCAATCCTCTTTTGGTATGTCCTTGTTTTTTGCTTGATTCTTATTTCTTATTTTCTTTATTTGTTCAAATAAAGATATACATTATTTCTTCTTTGTTTGCACATTTTCTCCCTCTTTATCTTTCAAGAACTAAAAGTTCAAGAAGGGGGCACACACGTAGAGTTCTTCGCTCCTCATATTTCTTCCTCTTATCTCTTCTAACACATGCACACACTCTCATAGTGTTATGCTCATATTGATTGGTCTATATACATTCTTACACATCCCTAGAGGGTAGAACTTGCTAATACATCATTCACATCAGTAATGACGTATTCCCCTATCAAATTATGCTTCTTTTGACTCAACAGACTCAACATCGTATTACAGGATAAGCTCCTTGGTCATTTCAGCAGGCCTTAACATACATCCTAGCGGATAATCACCCCACAACAGTCACTAGTGAGCAATCATCCATAGCGGTTTACGCTCCATTATTTTATCATTTGAGCAATAACCCATAGTGGGTTACGCTCCATATTTTTCCCATCTGTCCACTAGCGAGTACTACACCCCTAGTGGGTTTTCACTCCACCTTTGGACCATCCTTTGGGTATAACACCCTTCAATCAAGGTTCTTGATCACCTTCTCCCACTTTCTATGGTTGACCTTTGGATTCTTGTTCTTGTTCTTCTTGTTCTTCTTTCCCTCTTACATTCTTCTTTCTTTCCCTTTCTTCTATTTCATCGATGCATTTCATGCTAGCTACATTAGATTCATGATGTCTCTGCTTTGTTGTTTGTTTGCTTGCCTTGTTCTCCATGTTTTCATGCTTTGCTTTTCTTCCTTACCTTTTTTGAGTTTCTCAAAGAAATTATCATCTTTTTCAAAACTTGAGGGGGAACCCTAGCCATAAATACATTAATGGCAATAATTTCTTGTCCTTCTTTCTAAACCTAGCCACTCCTTTTATATGCTTGTTGTTTTCTGTTTGTAGAGATCTACATCTTTCTTTGATGCATTTACTTGGCCTTAAATTCTTCAAAGAGGGGGCAAAATGTAGATACGAAAGATTGATCCACTTCAGTGGGCAGTCTTCTCTAATCCCTTTGGGAGACTCCTTAGACTTGCCTAGGGCAAGGACAAGGCTTTTCCCCTCTGTTTTGCATGTTTTCCCTCTTTATGCGAAATCATACCCAGTCCTTGATATGGCACGATTTAGCATTGCGATATTGTGGTTGTCTCGGATGGGATGCGATTTCACCTTTTTAAGGTTTCATGCATTAAAACCCTAATTTTTTGGGTTGGTGTGTTCTACATCGGCCTTCCTTGGATTTCTTTCTCTTTTCACCTTAAAATCCACTATATAAGGAGGGTTTGATTTCATTTTTCACACACAATAAAATCACTCAAGTTAACACATGCTCGCTTGATGATTTATTGCTCGCATTTTATTTCTCACAATGTGTTTTTTGATCTACATCCTTCTTTTTCTTCTCTTACAAGCAACTTTGAAATTTAGAGTTTGATTTTCTGTTGCATCATATTTGTTGTTGTTCACTCTTGGTGGATTGTTGTTGGAGCCTTAAGGAGAGATTGACCATCCAGGAGATCCCAAACCATTATGTTTTGCTACTACACTCTCTTCTAGGTAAATTTTTTCTTTTGCATGCACATTTAGGTTTTCTGAATGACATGATCGATCTTCTACATTGGTATTTCATTTTTCACAAATTTTATGTGAAATCACACTTGGTCCTTGATGGGGCATGATTTTGCTTGGCGTGGTCGCCCATTATGGGGTACGATTTTTCCTGAGACCAAATTGGAAAAAACAAATTATCTATGTTTTCTCCATTGCATTCTAAACTACATCTAGAGCATAGTAGTATATTATGTTCTATGATTTATGCATTCTATTATGCTATATTGCATTAATGTTTGTTTTTCTCCAAAGGTCAATTTTCGCTTTTAATTATCAAAGGTCAACTAAAAGGACCTAGGGAGCTTGACTGCTACACCTCCAAGCATTATTGTACAATGGCCTAAGTAGGTCCCCTAACGCTAATTCTTTTTTCAAGTGTTTTTTGAGTTATCTTATAGGAACATGTATTATTGATAGGTTTGAACAAAGGGATAAAATTAAGGGTTAATCACTAGATATGCTAAGTATTTTGATTAGTCTTTTAGGTTGTTTGTTGAGTGTTCTTATTTTTTCATAAACCCTAGATCTAATTTTATTAAATATATCTAATTAATTCTAGGCATTTGAAAGGAAAACAACATATAGTGTGCACTTAGGATTAATTATGTTTGTGCATATCTTCTTGAGCCCTTGCTTGAAAAAGTTGTTTATTTAGAACCCTAGGCTAGATAAGCATTCAAAGGAAGAATCATTCTAGGGATAGCTCTTGTATTCCTACATTATGTATTTCTGCATTGTCTTTTATCTTTTATAGCATAGATCTAGAAAATCCAAATATAGGTGTTTGTCTGAAAATCGAATACACTAAACATTCCTGAAATTCCTATGGATTTGGAGCGAGTCCTTAAAGCCATTCCTGGTGAACCCTTCCCCCATCCTTTTAGCATTGAGTGTAGAGAAAAACACAGCCTCTACATTTCACCTCATAATACTTCTCTCTTCTATATTTTCGAATCCAGCCTTGTTTGGGAATTGTACACGGTAGGGCGGTTTTCCTCCTCTACAAGTTCCTCTTCTTCCTCATTTATCAAATACTTGTCTGTATCACCCTTTTCTTCAACAATATCTAAATATTTTTCTTATTTTGCAACATCTTCATGTAGCCTCTGGCAAAGTGTTGTTCCTTTGACCAACTTTGTGGGCTTAATCTCAACATCATATTCTAAAATACTAGTAATCTATCTAGTCCTTTTTTTCATTGATTTCTCCACCCATCATATATTCTCTAAAACTTGAATGGATGACATAAGTAATGAATTTAATATTGGAAACCATATGCTTGAAATTCTTCAGACCTTTGAATAGAGCATATACTTTCTTTTTGACAAAGTTATACTTTTGGTCATACCCTTTTATAGTTTGGTTGAAAAATGAAATCGAACATTCATGTTAGTTTTCATCCTTTTATGTCAGTAAGGCTAGTATACTACACTCTCCTCCATATGCATAAATGATAATCTCTATCAAAATTTGTATTGATCAATACAAATGCTTCTACAATAGCTCCTTTTATATTTTAAAAATCCTCCCTTCTCTCATCAATCAATATAAAAGGTTGATCCTTTTTAGCATAAGATCCATTAAACTAACAATAGTTACATAATCTAGGATGAATCTTTTAACAAAATTTGTATGACCAAAGTAGGATTGTAGGCCCTTTTTATGCCTAGGTAGTGAAAGGCTAGCAATGGCCTTGATACTTTTAGGATCTATGGAAATACCATCTTTTAAGACAATGTTCCTTAATTATTCTTCTCGGGAGATACAAAAGACACACTTATTTGGATTAAGGCATATTCCAAACTCTTGACATTGCTTAAATACTTTTTGTTAGTGCTCTAATTGATCTTCTTTCTTCTTAGAGAACATTGTGAGATCGTCCAAGTAAATTAATATTAATTTTTTGGTTAGGTCCTAAAAGGTAATTTCCATAGCTCTCTAGAATGTTGCTCTAGAAGTAGATAGCCCAAAAGGTATCCTTTGATATGTGAAAGTTCCCCACTTCATATAAAAACTATGTTGTGTTGATCCTCATCCTTCACCCATACTTGATTGAAATGAAAGAGTCCATATAACAATGAGAATATTTTAGAACCTATCAATGTATGAAGAATTTTTTCCATGGAAGGTAAAGGATAATGATCTTTTAGAAATTATTTATTCAGATTTTTGAATTCAACACATAGTTTGATCTCACCCTTATTTTTCCTCATAGGTACTAAGTTAAATACCCATGTGGTGTGCTTGATTTGATATATAATATTTTATTCAATCATATTACAGAGCTCTTTCCACATGAGATACTTTATTTTTGGGTTTACCAACCTCTGTTTCTACCTTACAATCTTGGCTTAAGGACCTAGTGCAATTGTATGTTGGATGATCTCCTTACTACATCCTTTAAGGTCTTTATAGGTCTAAGCCATTACCTATTTATATTTTTGGTATACCTAAATAATATATTCTCTCTCTGCTTGAGTATCTACTTTGCCTATCTTTAACACTTTTTCTAGAGCTACTTATATATCTTGGTAGTCTTCCTTATTAGCAGTGATCCCATTCTTTCTTTGAATATATTAGCTAGGATAAATAGATATTCCAAGGTGATCTACGCCTTCGACAACTTGTTAGATTTCAACTAAATTATTTGATCTCCATATGTTCCTTTAATTTTTGAGGCTATTTCTTTGACATATTCATCTACTTATCAGAGGAATCAAATAATATGCTCGTCACTTTCAAATACTTGACAATTCACTTCATTGTCAGGAACAACCAACCTGATTTTATCTTTACCAAATGATGATTATGAAGCAAATTACCAATTGGATAAAACTATGATCCAACTACTACCATTCGATTAGCATCCAAATTTTGATCCCTTGGAATAACCTTGAAGTTAATGACATCAAAAAATTCAATCAAGTCCCAAATCCTATGCCTATAATATTTCATTAGCCTATTTTTTTCCAAACATTGAGATCTTACTTGTCTTATTATCAGTTCAATGTCACCAAATACCTAAAGTAGCTCAATGCCTTTTTTTTTGCCATCTAAATACCAAGTCCTAGGGCTTCATCTTTAGCCACATTATTTGAACAACTAAACTGCAATTGTATGGCTGCAATAAATTTGATCCTTCTGGTGAAATCAAACATACACCAACACCAACCCCCTTTATGCTTCTAACACTATCAAAGCATAATTTCCATAGCCTAGTGGGTTGCTCTTCTTTCCTTGAGATTTTAGGAGCAATCATTCCTTCTTATTGAACCATGTCCCTCTACTATTTTACTTACATGCTTCATAAGACTCTAAATTGCACATGTAGGCAACCCACTAACCTACCTAATCATTTAAAATATTAGAATGAACTTTTATATCAAATGTTTTTTCCTCCAATTTAGTATCTTTTGGGAAAGAAGACTGCTCAACATATAATCAAATTACATGAATTAGATCTATATGATGGACATGAAATGTTATGAATATTTCTTCTTATCAACAATAAATCATTCTCTAATATGTAGAAATATCAAACATGCATTCATACATAAATTTCATAATAACAATCCACACAATAAAATAGAGATTGATAATACCCTTGAGGTAGGAAAACACAGTACAATGTTCATTATTGGAAAGAAGCCACCACAAGATCTCCAACTCCATAAGCCAATACTTCTACAAAGAATACTTCATATGAATTTTTTTATAATGGGGATACATCTCTCTTTATATAAGAATGTGAGGGTTCACCTTCCATGAGTTACAAAGTGCATAATATTATGGCACTATAATAAATATTATTATATTTTTTTGTGTGACACATGCCATAATACAATATTATATTATATCTCCACATTCATATACTTAGGTACCTAAAATTCCATTCCCCTTAACAAAAAATGTTTCATCCTCAAAACATAAGAAGAAATTAAATAATATGATCTTCTAAGCAATGTTGTCAATTGGTACCAATCTTGATTATTCCTCCATCCAAGTGAAATTTGGATTGGTGGTAGTTTGTGAGGATGCCAAGCTAACCTTGTGCCATTTGAATGCCCATAGTTTTTGCTCTTTTGGTTCCATTTATGTCCATCATAGCTCCTTTGTTTCTCTATGCCATCTCTCCATGATTGTTGTCTCTCATGGTGGTGTGGATGGTGATATACTCTAACCTTAGCTTGTTGTTCTACTTTTTTTGGCTCTTCTTTCTTGCTTCCCTTATTTGGTTTGTCCCTTACTTTTACTTCTTTCTTAATTTTTGCTACTTTCTCCTCCTGAGATTCTATTTTAGGTTCTTTTTCTTATGCTTCACTTTGTTCCCCTATAATTATTTCAAGTTTTTCCTTACACCAAGAAATATCTTGTAATATTTTGTTTTTCTTGTTTCATAACTTCATGAAATTTTTTTACACATTAATATTAATAGTACCCAAAGAATGCAACCAAGGATAACCAAGAACAATATCCATATCACCCATCTCAATAGCATAAAAATATGAATGTAAAACATATTTATCCATGGTGATCTTCAAATATTCAAAAATCTGAACATCCTCACCCTCAAACATTTATGCTTTTAGTTTTTGATGTTGGAACCTATAAACTGTTAGCCAAGTCCCTACAGATGAAGTTATGCTTCCTACTAGGGTTTATAGATATAATAACTTTTTTCTTTTGGATGAAACCATGAACTTGCAAAATAAAATTTGTATATTTAAACAATTTTTTTAAACATTATTTGACACCAAAGGTGTGAATTCCTTAGCCAACACATTATTATTCTTTTTCTCCAATCCTCATTTACTTATAAATGCAACTTCAAATTCTTCCTATGTGTATGAAAAATCATGGTCATATTTAAATTTTTCTCAAACCACTTTGAAGCTTCCCCTTGCATAGAAAACCAAAGTTTACCTTTCCATTCGTAGTCAAAATAATTAATTTTGTTTCACTTCATCAACCATTCCCTAGCATCACTATCATCCCTTCCAATGAATACCGATAAATCCATGATTTTTTTCCAAAGCAACTAGGGTTTTAAATAATTGAAAATTCTTAATAATTATTTTTTAGATTTGCTTGCACTAGCATGAGCTCTTATTCAGGTCCCATCTTAGGGGAAATATAAATCACACACCCTAATCTAATAACTCACACACTAATCTAATATTTATAAATGTACAATGGTACCATAGGGGTGCATTAGCATAGTACCAAATAATATAATACTCTCCAACACCCTCTTGTATTATATTATTTGGTTTTTGAAGACTTTAGTCTTCAATCTCTAATTCTAGTCTTTGTCCTTCTGCTCTAGCTTTGGCATTGCTTGAGGTTCTAGTACTGATCTAATAATCTATTTCTTGCAATATTCATTAGACTTTATTTGTGACCATAAAAATATTTTAACATATCCATGATCCTATTCCAGTCTGATTTTTTTATTCATCCATAGTTCACTTCAATTTTTTTTTCATAATCTATATTTGGTTTGGTCTTATCACAAAGTATACAATTCTAAAATGATATGGATTTCAACTTGAGCCTTTCATCTATTTCTATAGTCTTATTTTCTACTGCTTGCATTTTTTCATCTAAACATTAGTCTCATTGAAAACTTTTGGATGATTTTCATTTTCATCCTCTTGAATTTGGTGTTCAACTATAATCCTTTCTATAAGCAATCTAATTTCATTTCTTTCTTCAAATTCTTCCATCTCTTGAATCTCTTGAATTCCTTGGACTAAATTTCCCTTTTTATTCTCTTATCTTCGTTGTTGTTATTTTTGTCCATATATGCACTAAGGTTGATATTGCCTTGGCTAAAGATGTTTAAAAGATCTATTCATTTGATTTTTTAATTCAAAGAATTGTATCTACAAAATTTTGTAGTATGACCTTTTTTCCTACACATGTGATATTATCTTTATTTTCATTTAGGTTGATATTGTGATGATGTTGCATTGTTCTTTGGTACATTTTCCTTTGATATCAAAGCATTATTAGTCATTTCGTCCTTGACTAAAATTTTCACTTCATACTCTTGAAGAATATTTAAATATTCACCAAAGTTTTTTTTCTTATAACAGTTGAAGTGAAGTGACTAAATGTTTTTAACTTTCTAGAAGTGCTCTTACTGTAACTTGGACAAGAGGCTTTTCTTCTACTTTTTCTTCCAGAGTAAATAACTTAGCCTTTAAATTGGCTATCCTTCAAAGAAAGAGTTATATACTCTCTCCACTACTAACATTTAATAAATATAACTATGATGCAAATGTAATATAGTTGCTTTGTTCTTCCCTTCAAATATTGTGCATAATTTTTCCAAGCATCTTTTGAAGTCTCTACTTCACTTATGTATGGCTAGATTTCATCAATTATCCCAAATGTAATCAACATAAGGGCTTTTGCATCATTTTATTCAATTTTTTGTTTCTCTTCTTTTTTTTTTAGGCTTGCCCATTGTTCTATTTATTATATCCCAAAGTTTCTAAAAAATGAGAATTGATTTCATTTTTTTTTTATGATGCAAAATTTGGTCCTTTCAAAAGTTGTGATTCAGAAAGAAAAATCTTACTATTTGACATAATGGAACTCATTTAAATTTCAAATATCAAATTTATCAACTTCTTATAACTCCCACAAATTATTTTCAAATTAACCAAATTTACATCAAATTAATTATTCAACCTGTAGACACCAAAATCCAGCCACTTGCAAGTCATCTATACCTTCCTGTCAGCCACGTGTCGGTCATCCACCTTCCCGCCATTATTTGGCCCAATTTCACCTTTTCCTGCCATTTTTCATCCCCAAATTTATTTAAATTAATATTTATATATATATTTTAATATTTTAATATTTTAATATATATATTTAAATAATAGTTTAAGTGATTTAATCTGAGCCGTCCATCCTTCATTTAATCTCATCCGTCCATCCATCTTAATCCATTCCACAACCAAGATTTATTCTCTACCCTTGGATCCGCTTTAATCTTAGCCACACGTTCAAAGTGTCGTTAAAACCCTAAAGTGTGCCCTAAGAGTGGATTATAAATCGAGTCACTTTGATGGCTCAAACCCTATGTCTTTTGCTACTTCTATCTCTGATTCTAATTCTTCTACTGCTATCTCCTCTCTTCTGCTACCCTTTCGTCGCATCCATCGCCGCTTTCGTCGCCGCTTTCGCCGCCATTCCTTCTGCAGCATTCTGTAGAATCTCCCATTCCTGTCGCAAGTGCCCGCGGGCGTTTACCCCTTCACCAAGTGCCCACGGGCGTTTACCAAGTGCCCACGGGCGTTTAACAAGTGCCCACGGGCGTTTACCTCGACCACGGACTCGGACCGGCGTCCGTAATCCCAGATCCAGAAGCACGCGGGCGTTCGGCGAGTGCACCAGGGCGCCTTTCGCAGCCTATTCTGACAACAACATTACTTCCAGGTGTCGCCTGGTCTAGCTGCGTTAACAGAGAACAGGTATAAATTAGTTTAAAGCAAGTAGCCGTATTTTATGTATTAATCTGTTATTGATTTCCTGCATTCCATTTTTATAAGGTTTTAGATTGTTTCTGAGGGCTCACGCAGTGGAGCCCTCTCATTAATTTCTAACTCCTTGATAGTGTTAATGTGTGCGGGTTTTTGATAACGAGATCCGGTTTATTGATGGCGGTGATTAAGGTGGAGTGGTCCAAGCGAGGGATACGACAAAGCCCACTCACTCTGTTGGGATTGAAGATACGTTCTTCGGAAGCGCCACCATTTGTGCCAGCTAGGGTTTCGGAGAACCCTAGCATAATTTGTAACTGTGTATCACAAATAAAGGGTTACAGGCCCAGTTGTATTCAAAAAGGAGTTTTTAAACTCCATCGATTAATAGAAATCGTTTGTTTTTGTGCAACTATTATGTACTCTGTCATTGTGATTTTATTTTTGTTTGGCGTGTATTTTTAATCTACAAATGGCGATCACGGTGGGACCCCCTAGGGTTTCATATTTTTAAATACTTGCTTTACTAATCTGTTCTTGTTTTCTGTTTCATTTTGCAGGTTCCGAAAATCGTGAAATTTGTTGTTCCAGCGAACTAGGGTTTCTGAGCTTGCAAAAAATGCAGCAGACGCAAGAGGGCGTACGGAAGTCCAATACGAAACGCAGAGGTGCGTTTCAACCTGTGCAGACTCCTGTGGGCGTTTGAAGACAGTTTTACAAAAAAGCGTAGGCTTCCAAGTAAGTCGTTGTACTTTTTACGTTTTTGGTTTTTACGCCATATTTTGTTTCTTTTTCAAATCATTACTTTAAAATGAACAAAAACTAAGTAATACTGGAAAAGAACAGTTATTTTTAATTACATTTTTCTTTGCATTGCATTATTGATTGTTGCTTGCATTTAAAAAAAAAAAAAAATTTGCATACCTAGCTGCATATTAGAATAGCTACGAATTATTTGTTTTAATTATCTAAGTAGGACTATTGATTGGATGTCAATAGTACTCCTGCCATTGGGTGATTCCAGGCAGAGAAGTGGACGAACCTTCCGGTTGCTCCTTTGATATCCGATATCATTGGTAGGCGGGGGGTTTTAAACGGTGTACTCCACTTCTTCGGAGGAAATGACATGTTTTCGGTAGCCTCTTGCTTAGATCATTAGAACTTTTGATTTATAGCCTTGTATGTACACATTAGATAACTAAAACATTAAAAAAAAAAAAATTCATTGCATTTTCATATTGCATTTAAAACAATGATATCTGGATTTCATCACCAGGTATTGCTTGAAGTTTAGTGACGGTGGAATTCATCTCCATCCATTAAACTTCTGCCTTAGACACCATAGGTCACCCCAGAGCAAACTTGCTTGGATTTCATCACCGATAAGAATCTCGTTGTCCGTTCCTAGCCATAGTTTTTACCTTTTTTTGTGAATAATTCAAGATTAGATCACATGCAAAACTCATAAACCGGACACTTAAAATTTACTACAGATTAAGATCGAGAAAATAATTAATTAACCGCGAGGTAAGACACATTGGTTGAAACCTAGGTTGTGACTGTTTTATGATAATTTTTGTAGTGTAAATTTATCATTCTAGTTTTGCATTCTTCTTTTCTGAATTTGTTTAGATTTATTGCTTCATGGTCTTAACAAGGAATCAATCTAAAATGTTAAATCTAAATAATCAAATGGGTAATTCACAGAACATCCCCACCACCAACATAGCCACTTATCCTAGTGAATTTCAGGCAGGTTCGCCTGCAGGTCTTTCACGTCCTTCTACCGTCTATCACATGGCCATGCCCATGGAGGAAGACAATTCCTGTCATATTACCCACATTGATATGGCCCAAGTGCAAACTCACTTAAGAGATGGCATTGGTTATGTCCTTGAGCCAATCCAAGATTCCCCTATGCAAGATTCTATTTTTCAGCAGGATATTGCATCAACCATACTCAGTTGGTTTCACTCGGGTCTACACTAACCCTTTTTTTGAGGCTAATGTGGTATCTGTTCAGCCGGCTTCATCTCCAACATCTTCCCGGATGCTCAATTGTCCTCCTTTGGAGACAAATGTAGTGTCTTCCCGACCACCTTCTCCTCCATGTACCGGGTGTACACCAATTCTCTTTATGAAGTTGGTGGAAACTCCTCTAGCCATAACCAATTTCAACCCTCTTCTTCCCAAACCATTTATGGTTTCACCCTACACGGGACACGGTCTCTTGTTCCTTCCCGGTATCGCCTACTTCAGCCACCTTCATTGCTCCCCCCCCCTCCCAACTTCATCGCCCTTGCTATGCAGTCTTCTGTGACTACCATGGCAGCATGCCCTCCACCTTCATCCAATCATCCCACCTCCCTTGGGTTAGAGATTAATAAGGTTAAGGAGTATCTCGACAAATTGATTTTGCAACAACAGCAACAAAATGCTCAACCACCTGTCGTAGTAAAACCTACACCCCAACCAATTTCTACCCAGCCAGCTTTTATTAGCTCAGGCCCCACCTGGGTACCCCAATCTTCGGTGGTGTCCATTCCTACCCCACCTTTCTCCCAACCTAGTCCAGTTCATCATCTACCCCAATCACCTTCTTTTCGGTATCATCCATACCAACAACATGTCCATTCCACACCGCCTAATCCAGGCAATTTCATCCCATCTCATCAATTTTCCACTCTTCCATTACATCATCATAATCATCAAACGAGTCAAAATTTTAATGAAGATTCTCGACTCCATGCTATGCAACAACAGATTGACAACCTTATGCTTAACGTGCCTGGCTCATTTAGTCAGAAACCTACGCTAAGGTCATTGATCAATCAACCAATTCATCCTTCGGTACCTTCACCACCATATCCGACTGATTTCACATTACCGAAGTTTGACAAATTTCGAGGAACTGAGGATCCTCATGAACATGTGAGCTCATTCATGCATGCTTGCTTTAGAATCCAAAATAATGATGCTCTTATGCTCAGAACTTTTCCTCAGACATTAGGAGGAGATGTTGTACAATGGTATAATCATTTAGCTCACCATAGCATTTATGCTTACGAGCAATTGATTAATCTATTTTTAGAACGATTCTCCCTGAATGTACAAAAGAGAGTTTCATTGTCCGACTTATACAAGCTCAAGCAACATGACGATGAGACTGTTTATGACTTTGGAAACCGTTGGAGGGCTATCATTAATAAAGCGCCATTCTCCCTACCAATGGAGGAGTTAACCAAAATGTTCACCCGAGTTGTCTAAAACCTATCTCTTGGTTACTCCAATTAAAACAATACGGGACTTTTGAAGAGGCTTTGGCCCAATCAAGTATCATAGAAGACATTAAAGTCCAAGAGGGTGTTTTAAAACCCCGTAGAAAAGAATGGCAACAAAAGGGCCAACAACGAAATAATAATTATGGCCAAAACAAACAAACACAGGCTAGTACAGCCTCAAATGTTAACCAAGTTAATCAAATGGTGGCGAGCCGGCCCGTAATGGCTCAACAACAACAAGTAATGCAAAGTCAACCGCAACCAATTGCTTATCATGCGGTACCCGCCCCTACTCAACCAGCTCCCAATCCTGGGCCAACCATGGAAACTCGACCTTGGCAAAACAATCGTCCCAAGCGACAATTCACACCTTTAGATGAACCATATGCGGTCATATTCAACAAGTTATATAGCACAAATCAGTTAACTTTACCTGAGTTTAAACCTTTAGACCCATCTAGAAGGGGGAAGTATTACAAGGAGTACCTATTTTGTCCTTATCATAGGCAAAATGGGCACGATATCAATAATTGTACAGATTTCAAACATGTGATCCAAGATCTTATTGAGATTGGAGCCATTAAATTGGATAGCCCCTTAGCCCAACAAAATCAAAATCTTGGTATATTTCAAACACCCCTTCCACATCGGGAGGAAGCTCCAACAACTTCGGGGGGAGTAACTCAGGTAACTCCTCCTAATCAAGTCAACCATGTACAACAATACCAAGGTTTTGTGGGTACTATTAACGTAGTAACCCGGGGTCAAAGGGCGAACCAACCAAATCGAGGCTGAACCACGGCCACTGTACAAACCCCGAGTCCACCTCGGGTAACGGTGACCCAACGACGTGCTAGTACTTCTCAACAACCGCTAAATCATTCTACTCAACGCCAACGACCCATCATGTCATTGAGTAGCCGGTTAACTACCAGTTTAAAAATGGCTTATGCCAAGTTATCGATCTATGACCTCATTCAACAATCTCCCCCGCATAGAGAGGCATTAATGGAAATATTAAAGTCAATCGAGCTTCAAACTCAAGATACTAATGCCTTCAACAACTTTGTGGGGAGTATTCAAACATGCATGGAGCCCTCCATCACTTTCTATGATTTTGAAATCAAACCTATGTCAACAGAAAGTATAGATCCTCCACTACATATCATGGCCAAGATCGATAACAAGCCATTCAAGAGAGTCTTAATTGACACCGGTTCCTCAATCAATATCATTACAACATCGGCGTTGAGTCATCTAAAGGCTATCGCCATCCCTTATCACAAAGTCGACTTTTACTCTTAAAGCATTCAATGATGCTTTATCTTCCACGGTTGGCACGATTATCTTGCCCATTGAGGTAGGGGCCCGAACTTTGCATACCTTGTTTCACATCTTGGAAGGGACCATGGCATACAATGTATTGCTTGGACGGCCTTGGCTTAGGGAGATGAGATGTGTCCCTTCTATACTTCATCAATGTCTGAAGTATGTATATGAGGGACAGGTTCATTGTGTACCTGCTGACATAGAACCCTTCAAACATTGCAACTATGTCTCAAATCCTTATGAGATTGTGTTGCCATCCACTCATCTTTTCTTGACCCCATCTATTTCTTCTATACCATCTTCTTCTAAAGCTCCCATTCCTGAGGAGCCACCCATCATATCGCAACCATCTTCCTCTTCCGCTATTCCATCTCATTCACCACTTTCTTCATCAACTAATCTTCCTTCTTCTTCATCAGTGACCACATGCACATGTGGCCATGACCAATCATCTCTTTCCACGTCATTACCCCCTTCTTCTACACCTTCTTCAACATCACCTATTATTCCTCCATCTTCCCAACCATCACCGGCTGATGTTTCACAAGTTAGTGAAGCATCAACCCAACCAAATCCTTCCAATTCTTCTATCCCACATTCTTCTATTCCATCATCAAGTCCATCTCCCTCCCAAGTCAAGGTCCATCTCACTGATGCAGGTATTGGTGAGTATGCCATCCAAGATGTCCACATCACACCGTTCAATGTGCAAAGAGTTAAAGATTTTGGTTGTCCACATGACCAACATTTATCCATTGGATCGGTTTATAACATGGGTTCTATGCCAAATTCCATTAATTTTGTATATGGGGGAATAGAGTCATCTTCTAGTCCTACCACCATACTAGAACCCAAGCATCCGAGTCCACTGCCAATATCGAAAGGATGGAGGGTTTTCCCTCTCGCTATTTCCACGAGACATAATTGGCGGCAATTTGGCCTAGGTCGATACGAGCAAGGGGTAGCTGAACGCATCGATATGCCATATCGAGAGACCCAGCGAGCGTTTTGGTCCGGGCTACCAACCACTTCCATCCCTTTCTTCTTTTGAGCGAGCTTTTCAAAGCATTAATCTTAATTCGGAAGAAGAAATCCTCCACCCGATGAATCCGAAGATGAAGTCTATGAAGAATTTGACGTCATGTCAAATGGTGATGAATATGAAGAAGAGTCGGCGCCCATTGTTCCCCTCACTAAACAAGACGAGTTTTATCTCCAATTGTTCCCTCTCCAAGAGGCCATCTTTCGCTTGCTTCTTCCACAAGAACGAGGTGAACCACCACCCCCGCCACATCCATAAGCCATAATCCAAACATGTATTATATGTATATACTAAAATAGTGGTTTTCACCACTACCAAAAACAAAAAAAAATCAGAAAATTCCAAAAAAAAAAAAAATCAAAATTAAAAAAAAAAATATATACTTTATTGCTTTATGTATGTGTGTAATAGTGGTTTTCACCACTACAAAAAAAAAAAAAAAAAAAAAACTCAAAATAAAAAAAAAAAAAGCTGAAAAACTATGTTGTTTTGCACTTCAGGTCTTCCGAGGTCTTCATCGGTTTTCCCTTCCATTCCGCCCATCCTTTCTTTCATAAGTCGACAATGAATTTTGAAGACTTATTCACCCCGCTCCATAATCCATATGATCCGGATAAGCCAATCCCGATCAACCCAAGCCTGATTGACATGGATCGGATTTCATCCCCTCCATCTATTTCAGAGTTCATCCTTTTCGAGGAATTGTTAAGGGCTTCCGCCAACTACATTCCTCCTTCACCTCCACATTCACCTTCATCTTCTAAGCCAGAGGTCTTCCAAGCGGACATAGATGAGAGCAAGGCACGGGAGCTTGATGACATTTTAGATGACATAAATCCGATCCCTACTCCCCATCGGCTTGAGGAAGGTTCCCACATGTCTATTGAAGAAACTATCGATGTAGACCTTAGTCCGGACCAAGATGGCACCCAAATTGTGAAAGCGGCTAAAAGTCTATCATCAGAGGAACAAGAGCAAATGATTGCTCTACTCAAGCGGAAGAAGGAGATATTTGCATGGTCTTACAAAGACATGCCAGGCCTAGACCCTAATTTGGTTGTCCATAACCTCACCTTACAAAAAGATGCTAAACCTGTCAAACAGAAACTTAGGAAAATGCATCCTACCGTGGCCCTCATAGTTAAATCGGAGATTCAAAAACTTTCGGATGTTAAATTTGTCGTCCCGATTGATTATCCTGAGTGGCTTTCTAACATGGTACCCGTTCGCAAGCCTAACGGGGGATACGTGTTTGCACCGATTTTCGAGATCTAAATAAAGCGTGTCCTAAGGATGACTTTCCTCTTCCAAACATTGATACTCTTGTCGACACTTGCGCTGGTCATGAAATGCTTTCGTTCATGGATGGATTTTCGGGATACAACCAGATTCGAATAAACCTTGAAGATCAACACAAAACAGCATTTACCACACCTTGGGGAACTTTTTGTTATAGGGTGATGCCCTTTGGCCTTAAGAACGCAGGTGCAACCTATCAACGAGCCATGACTTATATTTTCCACGATTATATGCATAAGATTATCGAAGATTATGTGGATGATTTATTGGCAAAATCTAAAACTCGACAAGAGCATTTTGATGTATTGGAAAAAGTTTTTGATAGGCTTCTAGAGCATAAAGTAAGGTTGAACCCTAAGAAATGTGTCTTTGGTGTTACCTCAGGCAAACTCCTAGGTTTTATTATCTCTAAACGAGGTATTGAGGTGGACCCAAACAAGGTCAAAGCCATTATGGAAATGTGTCCCCCAACTAATTTGAAGGAGTTGCGTAGTTTACAAGGAAAGATTAATTCAATCCGTCGCTTTATTGCACAACTTTATGATAAATGTAGGCCATTTTGCCACCTACTACAAAAGGGGGTACAATTTTCATGGACGAGATGAGTGTCGAGAAAGCCTTTGATGACATCAAGCGGTACTTAGCGTCTCCGCCAGTCTTAGCTCCGCCTCGTCGAGATCCCTTCCTTGCGAATTTCTTTGCAGGAATTTATCGATGATGATATTGCTAGACAAGCACGTCTTGATCAACTCACACTCATAGATGAAAAATGAATCAATGCTTTAGAGCATTTGCGAGTTTATCAAGACCGATTGAAACGTGCTTACAATGCCAAAGTTCATCTAAGAGAATTTCAAGTAGGGGATCTTGTCCTTAAAGAGAATCAACAAAACACCAATGCATTGCCGCATCTTCGAGATAAATTCGTGGCTAATTGGTTAGGTCCATATATGGTCACTGAAAGAGTGGGTAATGGAACTTATAGACTTGCCAGTTTAGAGGGAGAGGAAGAACCCGAACCACTTAATGTTATACACTTGAGGGCATTCTACGCATAGTTTGAATTTTATATGTACATATATACATGGCTTGTAAAAAAAAAAAAAAAACAAATAAAATAAAAAGAATTTGCATTTCATTGTTAGTTGCATACATCTCATTCAAAAACATTGCATTTCATGTGCATACATCTCATTGAAAACCATAACATTTCATTTTCAGCCATAGTTGCATATCATGTTAGAGACCATTCTATCTTTTGGATATAAAATTTGGTCAAGCAAAAGTCATGTTGCCTTAATCAGGGGCACCTTCATAAAATCCATCAAACCGAATTGTCATTCGTACACCCATTTTCCATTTGCACATATTTACATTGCCAAAATGTTTTCGGTCACTCAGCCATTCCTAGTGTTTTAAGCAAACTTTGAAATGCATGTCAAAGTTCTCTAGGGCCATATCACAAATTACACTAAATAAAATCTTGAGTATTGGGAAATGATTTCAAAAGCGGTCTTGAACCTATCACATTTTCACATCTTAAAAACATCTTGTGTCAAAGAGAGATAACACCATCCTTGGGTTGTGCCTCGAAGTGAACAGGGTAATCCTCGTTTGTCCTATCATGCAAACATAGTCCATAAAACAGTGGTTCTTACCACTATCACAAGCAAATAACAAAATATAAATATAAACGAGTAGTAAGGATAGGGTAAAATTCTCATCATACTTCGGTTGAGAATCCGATTCCCCAAAGCTCTAAGGAAATGAACATTTTTCACACACCATCGATCCCAAATAAGTTGTAAGGATCGTACTACTTGTCCGAGTCAGGACGGATAGGTAGTCATCCCCAAGGCTTACAAAGGTCAAAAACAACATGGACTATGGAGTTAACCTTCATCGGGGCTATAGACGCTTGGCTGGCGGTGGAGTATACTCATTGCGTGGCGACATGTCTCTCCTCAAAGAGAGACCTCCGAATGCTCATACGGACAAACTAGCTTCGGGGTCTTCTCCATAACAGGGTTACCTAATTTATGCAAGATGAGGTTAATGAACACACTTGCACACACACAGGTTTTTGATTGCCTAGAGTCACTACCATGCTTCTGATTTGGTTAATGAACTCACATGCACACACATTTGGTCCTAGTTGAATTAGGCGGTATTAGTAAGTTTGTTTGATACCACTAGCATGTTTGAGTCTTTGTAAAACAGTCTTCCTCCATATTTTCTTCCATATCAACCTCCATATCTTCTTCCATATTCATGTCATTCCATACGTCATCCATTCACAAGCTACCAAGTTCGGTGCCCCTGATTAAACAATTATGATAACAGTTGGCTAAATCTAACTATCTAAAAGTATGAGTGCTTCTTAGTGCATATTTCATTTACTTAGTCTCGCATTAATCATCTATAACTTTGCATTCCATTCCAAAAGCATTAAAACATATAAAAACATGCATCACAAAAACATAGGCATTCACACAAAAGAAAGTAAAACACTAAATAAATAAAAGCCATGTATAATATATATATGTATAAAGATCAAAACGTACAGTGAATGCCAAAAGGCTACAATATACAATAGAGCACCAAGGCTCATAAAGAGTGCATCTAAGCACTAAGCTAACCATCAAAAGAGGACCCCTGTGACCTAGTAGGAGCCCTAGACCTAGTGGTGTGCCTAGACTCACTACGCCTAGAGACGAGAGGAGGATGGAGGATCGGGCAACACAATGTGATGCCTAAACAATGTGTCCTCCAGAGCCTCAATATAACGAGTCCTAGACCTAAGTCTAGATATGTCTATCCCGTGTCGTCGCTCTCGCTCCGCTAGCTCTGCCTGGAGTCTCGTCACCCTGTCATCCTGGGGCACCCTAGTCGCTCCATCCAAGTCCGCCTGCATCTGGGCCATCCTCTCCTCCTGAACAGCTATCAGGGCATCCCGCTCTGCAACCTGTTGCTCCAGCCGAGCTATCCTCTCATCCCGGACAGCTAGCATAGCATCACGCTCTGCTATCTCGCTGCTGCAGCTGCGCCAGATCATCCTCGTGCCCGCTAGGGGGTACCTCCCTAGTCTCTCCAGCGGCCTCTCCTAGGCCCTCGCCATCATCCTCCTCGTCATCTCCGCTCCCCGGTGCCTGCTGCACCATCTTCCCCTTTCGCCTTCGACTGTCAGCTCGAAGGCGGGGACCCTCCCTGCGCTTGGGAACCTCTGCGGTTCCCTCGTCCTCTCCAGCTCCAACAGCCACCAATGGTGGCTCCCACCTCGGCTCTGCGGCCATCCATGCTGCATACTCAGCTATTACCCCGACGTCGTCCACGTCGAGGATCTCCATGTCCTCATCGTCCTCTCGTCGCCTCCCTCCATGGCTCGGCACACGGCAAATCCCCCTATGATCTGTGCCTCTGGTAGCGCATTGGCTCACCGGGGACATCCTGTCTCAATCCGACCTGGCGGAGCACTCGAGACATCTGTATGTACTCCGCCTCGCTGTGGCCCCGACCCACTACCCATCTAGCCTGTCGCACCCATCTCAGATGCTCTCCATCACCGATCCACCTCGCCTCCCGCCAGGGCCTCCAAATGACTTGGGCATCTGTCAAGTCCGCCCATAAACTCCTATACCATTGCCCCGATCTCACGGGGCGGCTCGGCTGTCTCTCCTCTGCCACTAGCCATCTCCTACCATAAGCCTGGCTCATGTCCCAGTAAGCACATGGCAACCCCTCCGGTCGAGCCACTCTGAAGTGCTCCCAGCCCCAGCACTGGAGAACCAAACTGCAGCCTAGGCCCTTTCGGCCCCGTCTTCGAACCTCATACAACTCCCGGTACACCTGCACCAATAAAGCGGGCGCCCAGGCATACACTACCCTATTAGTGAGCATCTCGCTCACTACACCCATCGGGTTCCATGGAAACCTGCACCCGATGCTGTTCGGGGCCACAATGTTGGCCAATACGAACATCATAAGAGCCTCCACCGCTACCAACTCCTTGGCCGTATACATGGCCAAGTAAGGAATCCCCCGCTCTCCGTCCGGATCTCCCTCCAGTCATCCCCAAACAACTTGGCCATCTCCGTGGCCCTATCTCGTCCAACCTCCACCCGTGCCCCCTCCACGGGCACCTTGAGGATGCGGTATACATCCTCAAGCGTCACCGTCATCTCTCCAGTCGGGAGCTGGAACGTCCCCCGATCTGGATCCCACCTCTCGGCCAAAGCCGAGAGGTACCCCTCATCTGCCCGAACTACCTCCAACCGGGCTGCCTCCGCTAGCCCTACTGCTTCCAATGTCTCCCAGTCTTCCTGGGACAATGACCTCCTCATCCCCGGAATGATAGGGGAGAATCGGTGTCGTGCCTCTAACACCCTAAGTTGCAAAACAACAAAACAAAAATTGGTTACAAATTTTTTCAAAAAAAAAAAAAAAAACCAAAAAAAAAAAAAAAAAAACAAATAAAAGTACTTGCTTAAATAAACAAATACCTCAATTGGCTGCACTGGCGCGTCCGCTCCCATCTCCGCCATAGCTCCCGCGTGCTTCACTCTCCCACACAACCTTTCACTTCACTTCACTTCATTCCACTCCCTCAGACGCACTTCTCTCAAGCTCGAACGCACAAATGAGCGAAATTCTCGCTGAAACTGTTTAAATAGCTGGTTTTGGCGCCCTGAAATGCAGTGGGGCATTTCATGGCGCATTCAGACGCAGTGGGGCATTTCATGATGCATTCAAACACCGGCGGGCGTTTATGCCACCTCCAAATGCATACCGGCGTTTGGTGTCGGTATTGAATAAAAGAACAAAACTTACAAAATTGAAGCTTACCTCCTCCAAATTTCATCAAATTGCATCCATCCATTCTTCTTATCATAATAAAACATTTTGTGAAGGTTACAACAGTTTTGGAAACAAATTTTGTCATTTTGCTCAAAAAGCGCATCATTCATCATTGATTTACAAATTGGGTTAAAAACATTCAAAACCTTCACAAAATTAACAACATTCATCAATTCTTCTGATCTATCATCAATTTCATTCATTCTTCTTTCATCATGCATATTTTTGCCAAATTAAATTAAAGTAAACCTCGTATCTAGTGGTATATTCTATCACCTTGGCGATTGCAGACGATTTGCATCCATGCAATTCGGTAAGAGGATTAAACCACCATAAGGACACTTACCATTTATCATCATCAATTATTTCACTTGTTTGAAAATTGGAAATCAATTTTGGGTATCCTACTTTTCAAGTGACCTCATACCAAGATCAATTTGCTCAACAGTTGTCATTGATGGCCTAGTTCATGGGGCCTTAAACGTGGACAAATCTTCAATATCATCATTATTTTGAGTCTTGCTAGAGATTAAGGCTACCTAGGTTGATTGGTTCCGACCCGAGGAATTATCCATACGAGTCACTAGGAGCATCTCTCGAAGTTCGGACTCTTTCATATTGCATCTCTTGCATATCAATGGCGCCAACAAGGCAATTTCATCAACAGTATGGATTCACCCACAGGAGTTGGGGCATCCGTTATCAATTTCTAACTTCCCTATAGTGGAATTCATCTTACATGATCATGGAATTTAAAATTTGGCAAAAATCCCTTTCTAACCGTTGGGGCAGAAAATGGTTCATCTTTCACATCACTCATATCGTCTTCAATCATATTATTTTCTGGTTTGTACACCAACCCCTTTTCTGTTGGGACATAAACAGATGGTTCATACACCAACCCCTTTTTCACCGTTGGGGCAAAAACGGTTCATTTTCTTTCGAATTTCTTCCAATTGGCTTGTGAGAACCATTCTCGCTCGCCAATTGAGGGGGTAAGCTGATAAATTTTAAATATTCTTTTATTCTTTGGTCTTCAAAGTTGTGCTTTAGTCTTGAGAGAGAGTTGCGTCTGATCCGACTTTTCGAGTGTCCTAAGTTTTTGTGCTGCATTGTGTCTTCACACAAAGCAGCTCAAAAAGGGGCATCTGTAGACACCAAAATCCAGCCACTTGCAAGTCATCTATACCTTCCTGTCAGCCACGTGTCGGTCATCCACCTTCCCGCCATTATTTGGCCCAATTTCACCTTTCCCGCCATTTTTCATCCCCAAATTTATTTAAATTAATATTTATATATATATTTTATTATTTTAATATTTTAATATATATATTTAAATAATAGTTTAAGTGATTTAATCCGAGCCGTCCATCCTTCATTTAATCTCATCCGTCCATCCATCTTAATCCATTCCACAACCAAGATTTATTCTCTACCCTTGGATCCGCTTTAATCTTAGCCACACGTTCAAAGTGTCGTTAAAACCCTAAAGTGTGCCCTAAGAGTGGATTATAAATTGAGTCACTTTGATGGCTCAAACCCTATGTCTTTTGCTACTTCTATCTCTGATTCTAATTCTTCTACCGTTATCTCCTCTCTTCCGCTACCCTTTCGTCGCATCCATCGTCGCTTTCGTCGCCGCTTTCGCCGCCATTCCTTCTGCAGCATTCTGTAGAATCTCCCATTCCTGTCGCAAGTGCCCGCGGGCGTTTACCCCTTCACCAAGTGCCCACGGGCGTTTACCAAGTGCCCACGGGCGTTTAACAAGTGCCCACGGGCGTTTACCTTCAGCCACAGACTCAGACCGACGTCTGTAATCCAGATCCAGAAGCACGCGGGCGTTCGGCGAGTGCACCAGGGCGCCTTTCGCAGCCTATTCTGACAACAACATTACTTCCAGGTGTCGCCTGGTCTAGCTGCGTTAACAGAGAACGGGTATAAATTAGTTTAAAGCAAGTAGCCGTATTTTATGTATTAATCTGTTATTGATTTCCTGCATTCCATTTTTATAGGGTTTTAGATTGTTTATGAGGGCTCACGCAGTGGAGCCCTCTCATTAATTTCTAACTCCTTGATAGTGTTAATGTGTGCAGGTTTTTGATAACAGATCCAGTTTATTGATGGCAGCTGATTAAGCTGGAGTGGTCCAAGCAAGGGATACGACAAAGCCCACTCACTCTGTTGGGATTGAAGATACGTTCTTCGGAAGCGCCACCATTTGTGCCAGCTAGGGTTTCGGAGAACCCTAGCATAATTTGTAACTGTGTATCACAAATAAAGGGTTACAGGCCCAGTTGTATTCAAAAAGGAGTTTTTAAACTCCATCGATTAATAGAAATCGTTTGTTTTTGTGCAACTATTCTGTACTCTGTCATTGTGATTTTATTTTTGTTTGGCGTGTATTTTTAATCTACACAACCAATTATCAAATATCAATTTTAAATAATCAATTACAATTTGCTTCTTTTGACTCCAATAATTTCTTTTAATTCAAAAAATCCTTATAACTCCTATTCAATTTATGCAATCAATAATTATATTCAATATTCCCTTATTTCTCCCAAGTCAAATGATTATGCACTTAATAGAAAAATTCTTTCCACCCAAAAATTCAAATATAAACCTTACCTCCTTTTTTGCTTCACAAATCGTTTTGTTAGACGCTCCAAATGTGACAAAATCTTCATGTGTCAGGGTGTTTCAATGATTGTGTAGACACCAAAACCTAGGCATCCACAAAATCACATTTGCACCCCACATCACAAATCTTGCATAATAAAGTTATATGCCTAAGTCTGAACTTAGGCATATAAAATCCTGCACATTAATCTATTTTCCAGATTTATTAAATCTGGAAAATCAGCCTAGGATACCCTGCCTACCCACTAGACATGTGTCCTAGCCACCTCACCAACATCCCTTGCCACATCTCACACACTCATGTCCCCTTTGTCCCTTCACATGGGACATCCCTTACACCTCACTCCACTTGCAACCACATCACCCCAGTTAAGTGAGACACCCTAGGTGACTCACTCTAACTACCCCCTCCATTTGGCAGCCCTAGATTACCACTTGGAAATCTTGGCTTGCCACCTCCCATTTCCATCCAAAACCCTAAGGGGCCTATAAAGGCACCTTCACCCCACCAACCAAAGGAGGTTAAGAACATATACCATCAGGCTACCAAAATAGCACCAAGAGCTCACATGCATCCCAAGGAGACCAAAGATCTAAAGCCCCAAAGCCCATTTTTGGAGCCTTCTACCATTCAACTAAAACTACCCATCCATAGTTACATAGTCAAAACCACCCTTGCATAATTTCCTCATCCCCTCAATAGTTTCCACACCACACATTCATAGTTTCTCAAAAACAAAAACACACAATACACATAGATCAATAAGTTTAATTTCAGCAAGGCATCTAGTTTGATTTTCTCTATTTTGCAACATTAGTTCGAGGGTTCTATTGCATGTTTTTAATATTATATATAGGTGCTACTAAACCCCCTTATGCCTTTTCATGTGTGTAGGAAATAGATATCTTGGAGAGCTATTGAAGCTGGAGTGGTCCCCATTGTTGGATATCAGAAGCCCACTCACCCCTTTGAAGTTGTAGCTGAGGAACGAAGAACACACAAAAATGTTGAAGAACTTGGAAGACCCCCATTTCTATCAAATCATTGTATTCAGAAGAGAGACAAAGCATTGTAACATTACCCCCAACACATTTGGGGTAATTCAAAAATCATTGTAAAATCGGGAGGTTCAGGCTCCCCTATATTAATACAAAAATATCAATTTTGCAATCTCTCTTTTCTGTTTCATATCTTGTTGTGTTCAGTTCTTTTGGTTACAAAAATGGTGATCATGATGGGACCCCCTAAGGGTTCTATTTATTTTTGCCTTACCTAAATTTGATTACTGATCTATGTTTTTTGTGATTGCAGGTTCCTAGAGTTCGATCGCATGAAGATTGGAAATCGAAATCGATGAATCCAAAGCCCATTTTGGTTTGGACCTACACCTAAGAAACCATGAGCATGTGGTTATAGATCAAAAGAACCATACACCAATGGTTAGACCTCTGTGGAACCATGCATCGATGGTGAGAGCACTATAGAACCATAGATCAGTGGTTGAAAACATTGGAAGGAGCAACGAAAGGATAACAAGTTTATACATCTAAAACCCTCCTTCCTTATTTTTAGCTTTAGCATTGCATTTAGGTTAAATAAGAGTCTCTATCCTATTTGCCATTATTTGCATCTAGGTCATAGGCTAGGCATACATAATTTTAAATTAAAAAAATAAATCAAAGAATCTGCATTTTAGATTAATCAGTAAAGCATCTGCATAGCCTAATTAGGAATAGACTAGGCTCATTTAGGGTTTCAAGCCTACTTTGCTTTATATTCTAAGATACATTAAAACCATGGATCCACGGTTGAGAACTCCCAAACGCAAACGCATGGTTGGTTAACCGTGCAGTCACGGTTTACTAGACCTAACCACCCATCGATGGTTGGCTCTATATTTCAAAAATCTAACAGATCTAGCTAAAATTAGCCATTTAGCCCCTGATCTATTTCTATCTACTATATATTTTCTTACTTTTTACATTTAGGCAATAAATAAAATTGCATGCTAGATTGCATTACACAATAATAAACGAAACCATCACACACTAGCACATGAACGTTGGACAAGGTTGGACTTCACCACCAACCCCCAACATATTTACCCTATTACTTGGCCAAGGCCAGCTCCAAGAACCATCTTAGCCATGGAAAATAGCATACATTCCTCTTCAGAGGGTGTATCACTACCCATGGTGAACTGGGTGAGGACTGGTAGGACCTAGGCTCCCTCATCGGATTTGGGTTTCATCTCCAAGTCTTGGTGGGTTTCACAACTCGGACTTCATCACCGAGTTAGTGTGTGAGAGTGTCTAGGTGAAATCCGTAGACTCATTTTAGGGCTAAACATTTTGCACATCACTTTTTATTTTCACCAAAAACTTAAAAAAAATAAAACTTTTCAAAAAAAAAAAAAATCAAACTTTGTGAAAACTTAGGAGCAAACTTGTTTGTTTGTTTGCTTTGAGTGTTGTTTTACTTTGTGCTTCCATCACACATTCACACACATACATCCACATTTTACATTTCATCCCATCATTAGCGTATGGTAACAACCCATGGTCAAGCCAAAAAGTTAGCCCTAGTTCAAAGTCAGTTGCCTTCTTCCATGGATCCTCCATCTCAGTCCTGTCAGGCCCCTAACACTTTGGTGGTAGGGCAAGTTAGTGTAGTCCCTAATATATCCTAGAACCTGAATGTAGGGCCCTCTAGTAGTGCCCCTATTTTGGACATAGATGTTATGCAGAGGGCTACCCATACCACCATCCCTGAGACTCCTAGGAGTGAGCCACCTATGCCAATGGATAGTCATGTCATGTATGTGGACATGGACATCATTAGGCTATACCTGAATGTAGCTAGTATGGTCTTTCCATCATTGCCACCACTTACCATTCCACCCCACACCTTTCCTCCACCTCAATAGGAAGCCATCTTCTCACAACCACAATAGTCAACCAGAATTTTCATGAATCCACTTTTTGAACCGATTGCTACCACCCTAGCTCATAATCAGCCATCATCATCTAACCAACAACCCTTCATTTTTCCAAACCAAAACATCACCTGCACCAATCCCCTCTACGAAGCCCATGTCAATGCGGCTTTGTAGGTCCCTACATCCATCCCATCCACTACATCCATAGATCCCATGTCTCATAACATCCCCCATTCAACGATAATACCTTTTGCCACGTACCCTCCACCTACATCCACTAACATGGTTGCCATGCAACCGGCCCAACCATCTACCTCATACATGGCCATACCATCCTCATCTATGATTGCCATGCAACAAGCATTCTTGTAATTACAACAAATGATCCTAGATAATGCTAATCGAAGCATTAATCTTGACCTACATCAATAGTCATAGGGAATTAATCAAAACCAACCATCAACATCTCAACCCAACACCTTCTTCACTCAAGATCCATCTTGGGTGTTGCATCCCCCAACCACAACCATAACCACTAATCCACCTCATCAAATGTATGCTAACTCTTCAAGTCAGCATGCTATCATACCCCCATCACCTCATCACATAAAATCAACAACCATATCATAATCCATTCCATGCTAACATCCCACATCATCCAAACCCCACCAATGATGCACATTATTACCAACAATAGCAAATCAACCAAGGTTTTAACCCTCTAGAGGATCCAAAGTTCCAATTCTTGTAGAGTCAGATTGATAGCCTAGCCATGCAAACACCTGGTATGCAATACCAAAAACCTACCTTGAGGTAGCTACTCAATCACCCAATTCATGCTTTGGTACCATCATCACCATATCCGATAGACTTTTAGATATCAAAGTTTGATAAATTTAAGGGGGATGAGGACCCCCGAGAGCATGTGATTGGATTTATTAATGTGTGCTTCAGGATCAAGAACAATGATGCACTCATGCTCCATACCTTTCCTCAGATATTTGGGGGAGATGCCTTAGATTGGTACAACCACTTACCACATCAAAGTATTTACACTTTTGAGCAACTAGCAGACCAATTCCTAGAGTGGTTCTCCTTGAACATTAGAAAGAAGACCACATTGACCGATTTGCTTAATTTATGATAATATGATGATGAATCAGTCTATGATTTTGGTAACTGTTAGAGGGTGATCATGACCAAATTACCATTCTCCCTCCCTATGGTGGAGTTAACACAAATTTTCACAAGGAGTTATGCCAAGCCTATCTCCTTGCTATTACAACTACAACAATATAAAACATTCGAAGAAGCACTCACCCAAGCCCAAGTAATCAAAGAGATCAAAATTCAAGAGGGTGAGATCAAACCCAAAAAGAAAGAATGGAAAAATAAGAATCAAAAGGGGAATAACCATGACCAATCCAAGGTCACTCAAGTTAATCAAGTAGTCTTGGGCCAACCTTCATAGCAAATCCAACAAGCCCAAGTCCAAGTACAACAACCCCAACAACAACAACAACAACCACAACAATAGAACTATCAAGTGGTTCCACCCCCACAATAACTACAGAACCAAGCTCAACCTACAAAGAGGCAACAACATCATTTTAGGCCCAAACATAATTACACCCCATTACCTGAACCATATTCATCCATTTTCCAAAAGTTGTATGATGCATAGGCTTTCACATTATCGAAAATGAAGCTTGAAGATCCGAATAAGCCAAAACCAAAAAGCTACAAAGAGCATCTATATTACATATTTCATTAATAGAAAGGGCATGACATCAAGGCTTGCAATGGGTTTAAAAATATTGTGCAAGATTTATTAGAAATGGGGAAGATCAAAGTTGACAATCCCTTAGCCCAACCTAATCAAAACCTTGGGATATATCAGACACCTTTGCCTCATCATGAGGCAAATCAACAAGTAGTGAGAGCATCAACTTCTATAGTTCCTCCCAATCAAGTTAATCATGTGTCGCAACTATACCAAGGTTTTGTGGGGGCTATCAGTGTAGTCACCCATGGGCAAAGAAAAATGAATCACACAAATGAGACAACCCAAGCAACACCAGCTCCTGTAGCACAACCTAGTGTGCCCATACAACTAGGCCCAACCATTCCACCTCCACCCATCCATAATCCAAATCTTCCATCTTGACCAATCATCACCCTGAGAAGTCGGTTGACATAGAGCCTAAGAATGGCATCAACCAAACTATCAATATATGAGCTAATACAACAATCTCCCCCACATCATGAGGCATTGATGGAAATTCTAAAGTCCATCAAACTACAAATGGAGGATCCTAACACCTTCAACACTTTTGTGGGGAGTGTCCAAAATTGCATGGAGCCCTCAATAGCATTCTATGACTTTGAGGAAAAGAGTGTATCATCAGAATTACCAGATCCTCCATTGCATATTATCACCCATATTGATAGAAAACCATTTAAGAGAGTGCTCATTGATACCGGCTCCTCCATCAACCTCATCACCACACCAGCCATCAAGCATCTTAACCTACCATCATCCCATATTACCACATCCACCTTCACCCTATGGGCCTTTAATGATGCTTTGTGTTCCACTATGGGGAACGTAGTTCTACCTATAATAGTGGGGGTGAAGACCATCCATGTACTCTTCCACATCTTGGAAGGGGCTATGCAATATAACATACTTCTTGGACATCCCTGGATTAGGGAAATGAAGTGTGTGCCCTCGATATTACACCAATGTCTAAAATATGTGCATGAGGGTAAGGTCCATTGCATCCAAGCCGACACTGAGCCATTTAAATATTGCAACTTGATATCAAATCCCTATGAGCCATTGCTTCCATCCACCCACCTTTCAATTCAACCCCTCATCATCCGAACCACCCCTACTAACACCACTTCATCAAAAGCACCCATCCTAGAGGCCTTGCCAATAGTGGATCCTACTTTTGCATCCCAAAGCACCAAGCCAAGTCAACCCTCATCCACCTCATTTCATTTTTCCACCACACCTGATCATCCCGCTAACCAACCATCCACTTCATTAGCCACACCCCCACTTCACAAACTCCATTCACCTTTTTAGCCCAACCAACTCCACCAACCACTAACAACCCCATCAAACCAAATCCACCTCAAACCTCACCACCCATTATCTCATAGATAGGGTCACCTATCCAAGAAGAACCCTATCAAGTGAACCATCACCTCCATCTAAGCCACAAGAAGCATTCACCATAGCACCTAAACCATCCACATCCCAGCCAACCCAAGTTGTAGTTCATCTCACCAATCCAAGTATTGGTGAGTACATAATTGAAAGTGTCACAGTTACACCACCTATCCAATCAATCAGAGATTATGGTCACCCACATGACCCACCTTTAGCTATAGGTGTAGTGTACAGAATGGGTTCCGAGCCTAATAGGATCAAATTTATATATGGGGGAGTGGATTCCTCATCCAATCCACCTCCTCCTAATGAGGAACCCATACAAGAGTTTTGTGCCAATCTAGAATATCTATCCAACCTAAATTTTCCTTTACGATATTTTTATAGGGTTAACTAGTAGGGATTCAGCCTTGGATGACATGAACAGGGTCCACATCACATCATTGAGCCTGAATATCAAGAATTCCATGATCACTCTAGCCTAGGATATAGGCCATCAACCTCAAACTCCTCTTTCAAGCATACATTCCAATGACTCACTCTTGAGTACAAAGAGGAGGATGAGGAGAGTGATGATTGTGATGATAGTGATGATGAGTATCTAGACCCTAACTTTGCACCTTATCTAAATGAGGCTTTTCGAAGATTACATTGCAACAACCATGATCAATTACATTTCTGATGATTATATCTTCGATGAGGATTTTAACAAAATGGAAGCAAACCTAGACTGGATCATTCACATATTTGATGGTCCTCAAGAATATGTGGCCCCTATAGAGCCCATCGAGAGATATGAGTGTTACACAACAATGTTTCCCATAGATCACACCATCTTTCACATCAATAAAGAGCATGAGCACCCTGAGCCAGATCCACCACCACCACCTTGGTTGCACTCGTAGAGTCACTATTCACCCACCTTAGGTCAGTTGCAACCTAGAGAGAGTGAGCAATCACTCCTCAAATCATAGCCACCTCATTTCCACCAAGTTAACATGATTTTTATTGACTTGTTCACCCCACTCCATAACCCGTACGATTTGGTGAAGCCGATTCAGATCGATGCTAGCCTTATCGCCATGGATAGGATTTCATCCCCACCATCCATCACCAAATTTATCCTATTCAAAGAGTTGCTAAGAGCTTCAAATGCTTACATCCCTCAACAACCTTCACCTTCACCTACTTCCATTTTTCAAACCGAAGTAGAGGAGGCGCTACCCGAGTCCTTTGAGCATGTGGAGGATGATATCCATCTCATCCCAACTCCACATCAGTTGGAAGAAGGTTCTCATATGCTTATCGAAGAATCCATCGATGTGAACCTCAGTCAAGATGCGGATAATCCACAAATCATGAAAATTACAAAATATTTATCCATAGAAAAAGAGTGCATGATAGATATTTTAACAAGGAAGAAAGAGATATTTGCATGGTCTTACAAGGACATGCCTAGCCTTGACCCCAATTTGGTGGTCCACAACCTTACCTTAGCTCCTGAAGCTAAGCCATTCAAGCAAAAACTAAGGAAACTTCATCCTACCATAGCATTAATTATCAAGGAAGAGCTACAAAAATTATTAGATGTGGGTTTCATAGTACCCATTGATTATCCAGAGTGGCTCTCTAACATGGTACCCATTCGCAAGCCGAATGGGGGGTACGCGTATGCACAAATTTTTGATATTTAAACAAAGCGTACCCCAAGGATGATTTTCTATTACCCAACATCGATCAACTTGTAGACTCCTACATAAGCCATGAAATGCTTTCATTAATGGATGGTTTTTAGGATACAATCAGATTCAAATTAATCCTGAGGACCAACACAAAACAACATTTACAACACCTTGGGGGACTTTTTCTACAAGGTGATGCCATTTGGTCTTAAGAATGTAGGAGCTACTTATCAACGTGCCATGACGTACATCTTCCATGACTATATGCATAAAATCATTGAAGACTATGTGGATGATCTAATTGCAAAATCCAAAACACGTCTTGAGCACATTGAGGTTCTAGAAAAAGTTTTTGATCGATTTCTTGAACATAAAGTGAGGTTAAATCCTAAGAAGTGCGTATTTGGAGTCACATCAGGTAAACTTCTAGGATTCATTATCTCCAAGTGAGGCATTGAAGTGGACCCTGATAAGGTCAAGGTCATCATCGAGATGCCACCTCCAAAAAATCTGAAAGAGTTGCATAGTTTGCAAGGAAAGATTCAATCCATTCAATGATTCATTGCACAACTCTCAAACAAATGTAGGCCTTTCAATCACTTGCTACAGAAGGGGGTGACATTTTCCTGGACAATCGAATGTCAAGAGGCTTTTGATGACATAAAGAAATATCTAGCTTCACCACCAGTACTAACGCCACCTCATCTAGGAGTCCCTTTTCACCTTTACATCTCTACAACAGATTTTGCACTAGGGACAATGCTTGCGCAGAAGAACGAGAATCATAAGGAGCAAGCAATTTATTACATTAGTCGGACATTGGTGAGTTATGAAATGAGATATGCTTACATTGAGAAGTTGTGCTTAGCAGTGGTTTTTACCACTAAGAAACTCAGACATTATATGCTAAGTAACACTACCTATGTCATAGCTAGAGAAAATCCTCTGCGTTACATGATGACTCGCACATACAACAACACCCGAACCATAAAATGGATAATGCTCTTAACGGAATTTGATCTCGAATTCATTAGCCAAAAATCCATCAAAGGTCAGGTGATAGCCGATCAACTCGCAGAAGCTCCACTTCCAAATGATCAACCACTTCTTATAGAGCTTCCAGATGATTCGGTATTTTTCATCACTGAACAAGAAGAACTAGTCCCTCCTGAGGATGATGTTGACATCACTCTCTTCTTTGATGGATCAAAGTGCAAAAAAGGACAAGGTGTTGGAGTCATATTTTATACACCCGAAGGAATACCAATTCCTTTATCATTCAAACTTGACTTTCCATGCACAAATAACAATGTAGAGTACGAAGCCTTAATCTTGGGGCTTCAATCAACACTAGCTATGGGCATTAAGCGTATAAGCATCTTTGGTGATTCCCAGCTTGTCATTTGTCAAGTGAAAGGAACTTACCAATGCAAAGAACCAATCTTGAAACAATATCATGAAGTAGCAATGAAGTTGCTAGCAAAATTTGACTAGTACGAGATTGACAACTTGCCTCATTTGACTAATAGATTTGTGGATGCAATGGCTTCTTTAGGATCATTGATTCCTAAGAATGAACATGGAGAAGTCCAACCGCTTATCATCACAACAATGTCCAAGTCTGCAATCACACGAGCAGAATCTGAAGGTGAGAAGAGTGTTTGTTTAATCCATGTAGAGCCATATAATTCTTGCCTTGATCAGATAAGAGACTTTCTCAAGTTTGGGACCCTCCCATAAGATTTGATGTGAACTACAAAGAGAATGTTCAAACAAAAAGTAGCTCGTTACACTCTCTTGGGGGACGTGTTGTATAGACGTGGCTATGATGGAGTCTTACTTCGATGTCTAGATCCCGTAGAGGCACAAAGAGCCATAACTGAAGCCCATGATGGTACTTGTGGTGGCCACTTTAGTGGAATGGCCATTGCAAAGTGCATCTTGTGCATGGGTTATTATTGGTCCACCATGGAAAGTGATTGTTGTCAATATGTCAAGAAATGTCAAAAATATCAACATCATGCCAATTTGACTCATGTACCATCACAAGCATTACAGCCCATTCAAAGCCTTTGGCCCTTTTCACAATGGGGCCTAGATTTGATTGGAAAAATTTCACCTGCCTCTTCGAGACAACATAAGTTCATCATAACTACCATAGAATACTTCACCAAATGGGTCGAAGCAATTCCAATGACCACTACGACTGGACCTCGAATTGCGGAGTTTATACTTCAGCATATTATCTATCATTTTGGGATTCCTTCCAAGATCATTTATGACAATGGCAAGTCTTTTAAAAACAAGGATGTTCGAGCATTATGCAACAAGTACAATATCCAACATAGTTTCTTGACTCCTTATTACCCATAAGCAAATGGACAAGCTGAAGTGACCAATAAGACCTTGATAGCCATTCTCAAGAAACTTGTCAAAGAAAATCATAGAGATTGGCATACTCAACTCCCCTTGGCATTATGGGCTTATCGAACAAGCATCTGAACACCAACTAGGGGCAACTCCATTTTCATTGGTCTATGGCACCGAAGCAATCATACCTCTTGAGCTCGAGATCCCTTCTTTACAAGTTGCATTACAAGAATTCATGGATGATGACACAACTAGACAAGCACGTCTTGACCAACTTACACTCCTTGATGAAAGGTGAATCAATGCCTTAGAACATCTATGAGTATATCAAGATCGCATCAAGCATACCTATAATGCAAAAGTCCATCCTCATGAATTCCAAGTGGGAGATCTCATTCTTAAAGAGAATCAATAGAACACCAATGCATTACCACACTTGAGAGATAAATTCATGGCTAATTGGTTAGGTCCATACATTGTTAAGCAGAAGTTGGGTCCAGGAACATATAGACTTGCAAATTTAGAAGGAACATTGGAACCTGAGCCATTAAACATAATACACCTAAAGGTATTTTATGCATAATGTAGATTATATATATGTACATATACATGGCAAAAAAAAATAAAATTTCATTGCATTTCATACATCCATCCATGCATTCCACCTACATTACATAGATGCATTTTAGGCATTTGTTCATACCATTCATCATATTAGGGATCATTTGGTTAATTTGGATGATCGCTAGTCCACTCATGTCTTGTTGCCTTAATCAGGGGCACCTTACATCAAACATCACTCATCAATCCATCAATAGCAATAATTTGCAACTTTCCTTATAATATTTTGATCATTAAGGGGTTCACATAAAGTAGGATAGATACCGTATAATTATTAGCAATAATGATTATGTGGCCACTGACTATTTTGTGTGCACCTTTTAATTTTCAAAATCTTGCAATGAAAGTATCACAAAACCTTACACACCACATCAATCCATAAGCAAAATCCAAATATTTTCAATCACTCAACCACTCCTAGTGTTTTGAGCAACCTCAATTCAAAATCAAACAATCTTTAGAAGCAATAAGTTATTCCTAGTCAATCAAGTTTCCTCTTGGACCATACACATCAAAACACATTAAAACATTGTGAACCTTGGGAATAACAAAGTCAAAAGTTGCTATTGCCATAAAGTGAAAGGTTTCCCCTATTCATCCAATTATGCGCATGGTCTAGAATGCTACAGAGTTGACAAAAGGACAAGCTCCACCTTCATCCCCAAAAAAAATCCCTTGCTCTTCCTCAAAGTGAGCAAGTATCCCAAAAAAAAATAAAAAAAAAAAAAAAAACATTTCTCTTCCTCAAAATGAGCAAGTATCCCAAAAAACACAAAAATAAAATCCCCTTGCTCTTCCTCAAAATGAGCAAGTATCCCAAAAAGCAATAAAAATGCATGTTGCTCCATTACAAAAATGAGCAAACTCAAAATAAAATCCCAAAAATCCAATGCAATAAAATAAGGGAAGGAGCTTGAATCCCTGGAACTCTTAGTGTCTCAAAAACCATGGGGTGATCCTCATTACAACAATGGGTTGAATGAAACCCACCTAGAAATGGGGTATCCTTATGCGTGGTGCCATGTCTATCACATTAGTGACCTTATTTTGTACAGATCTATGGATACTCTTGGATGAGCTAGCTTATTGGCATAAGTTACAATTGATTAGTTTGACCTAGCTCATAATGGGAAATGAACAATCATTGCACACACAGTTGGTCCTTGAAGAAATTTGAAAACACTAGGACAACCTTAGCATCATGAAGATTTGTGAGATCATAAACGAGTTTGTTTAAGATCACTAGGATGTTTGAGTCTTTGCAAAACAACCACAAATCATCTATCCAAACCATATACTATCATTTACATTATTACATCTCATTATACATCCATTTATGAATACCACATGTTAATACCCCTGATTAAGTGATAAGAATACAGTTGATCAAGCAAAAATCTAACATACCAAATAATCATTAGAACATAACCATTCATCATTCATTCCATCTATCACTACAACATCTCATATGCATCCATACATAAAATAAAAAAAATGCAAACACAAATGATCACAATAAAATCCATGTATATATATATATGCATAGTACAAAATACCCAAAGGTTGTATACATCAGAGCACTGAGGCTCATAAAAAAAATAGAAAAGTACAAAAAGAGGTAATAAAGTGCTACTAGCTAGCACCACCATGACCCCTATGAGGCCCATGAGATGATCCCTATGAGCTAGATGGAGCATGAAAGCTAGGAACCCGAGACCATGAACTACTAGGCCTAGACTCACTCCACCTACTAGAGCCTGACACTGATGAAGTAGGAGGTAGAGGTAGAGAAATGTTATGTTGACCTAAACTATCCTCGAGCATAACAATATATCTAGCTCACCTCACAGTAGTAGCCAAATCTACAATTTGCACAACCAACATCCCACTCCATCTACCTCCATATCCTCCACACCCATAACCAACATTTATAATTCCACATCCACCTTACTTGCCACCCTATCCTCCATACCATATACGAATGCACATCCACCTCAGATCATCCCCTACCCCTGCTACCTCAATGATGCTTCTACCATCAAGAAACCTGCTCACTAGCATCATGCTCATCACCACTAGCTACATCATCCACAACCTAGCTAGGTATCCATGGAGGTTACATCACAAACCAAGTGTCATACTCTACTATCATCCCAACATCATCTACATCGAGGACATCCACTACCTCATCATCTACAGCATCATCTACTATCAAAAATTAGGAGTGACTAGAAGACTGAGCTCATCACCCCACCACCTATACATCCTAGGAGCATCTAGAACTCCCTATACCATCCCAAACTATCTCAACACCCATAAGAACTAGATAAACTCCATCTCTCACCCATGATGCCCAACCACCCACCTCCCTCGCCTCACCCACCAAAGTTGTGTAGCATCACCATCCCAAGCTAGACCTCACCAAGGTCACCAACAAATATCACTCCAGTCAAACCAAAGATATCTCAATACTCCTATGCACTATGAACAAGATGACTCAAAGAAGTCTCCTCACTGGTCCACCAAGGAGAGCACAAGGAAGTGAGTGATCCCACTCACAAGGTAGACCCTCAGGCGAGCAACTCTGATATGCTCCCAAGCCCACAACTGAAGCACCAAACTACACCCAAGCCCCTTTCGCTCCTACCTCTTCACCTCATACAACTCCACATACAACTAACATAGAAGAGTAGGAGCCCATGCATAAACCTAAGGCTCAGCTACCAAGTGCAACACAAGCCCCACCTAGTTCCAAGGGAACCTCGAGCCCATACTGTTAGGCAACAACATGTTGCCTACTATATACATAATGAAAGTCTATAATACACCCAACTTCTCATCCTTATACAGCTGAAGATATGGGATCCCACCCTTGCTACAATCCACATCCCAATCATCTCCATAGATAGGCCTCAATACCTCCTCCTTATCATGGCCCACCCTGATTGGTGAACCCTCGATAGGAACATGGAAGATGTGATATACATCCTCCAGGGTGATAGTCAGCTCCCCTATTGAAAGCTGAAAAGAACCCCTATCAAGGTCCCATCTCTCCACTAGAGTAGATAAATACTCATCATCCGCCCTAAGGTCTCCACCCACCCACAGCCTGCCAACCCCACAATCTCCAGTAGCTTCCAATCATCATATATGAGGGCCTTTCACACCTTGGATATAATGCGAGGCCATCGATGTCAAGCCTCAAGGAATTTCACCTACAAGCACAAACAAAATTCACATTAGTGCTAAAAAAACACATTTCTTTTCATAAAAAAAAAAAAAAAAACATTTCATCATTATATTTAAAAAAAAAAAAAAAAAACATTTCATCATTCATTTCATTTTCAAAAACAAAAAAAACATTCACATTTCAAAAAAAAAACTTTTTACCATCCCCACTTAGTGTGTAAAAAAAAAAACCCCTCTAAAAAAAAAAAAAAAAAACAAAAAAAAAAAAAAAATAAGCCTAAACTAAGAGTTTAGGCCACCTACCTCAGCATAGTGGACTCTGGCTTCCGCTCCAACCGAGCCTCCACCCACACCCACAACCGCTATGCTAGTCTCACCAACCACCTCCATCTCACTCTCACTTCTCAAAACGCCAAGCAAACTCAACCGCACAAATGAAAAATAAAAACACTCCCCTATTTATAGCCATGTTTTGTGATGAAAACACGCCCACATTTGCAGAGCTGAAAATGCACCCACGGTTGGCAATGCCAACCACAGATGCACGATTAAAGGGAGAAGAAACCACCACACGTTAAAAAAGCACCCTCTCACAAAAACCAAATTCATCATATCCATCACATCACCACATGCATTATCATAATCATCATCATCATTAAGTGCACCTCATATTTAGTGACTTACCCTACACACCTAGTGGTTGTAACGACTAGTAATCCATGCAATCCGATCGGATGGGTAGCTCACCATAAGGACACTCATTCAAACATTCAACATCATCACATGTGGCATTAAATCAGCTAGGTCCCTCAATATTTGAGCATGGTTATGTTCAACCTAATTTGCACAAGGTTATCCTTAAACCCTCTTTCATTGGGTCACAAAAGTGGAAATAAATCAATCACAATTTGGTAATAATCAAAAATCACTCGAGTATCAAATTCCTAGTGCATTGGTTCCTAAACATAAGAATAACTAACAGTAGTGGGGCCCTAGAACTCCCAACATGGTTGGTGATTTTACCACAATATTTTGCGCATCATCGAAACCAAAGGTAAATTTGCAACAACACAAACCATCCCAAACTTGGGGCATCAAGTTGATCTCAATGTCATACATTTGCATACATCACATCCACATCATCTAATCATCCACCTCCTTTCATCATCCACATTTGGTCAATTGGCTCGTGGGTTTCATCCTTTACCCATTCGCCAATTGAGGGGGTAAGCAAACAAATCAAAATTTTCAAAAATCATTCATTCTTGTGCATCGAGAAGATTTGAGTCCATTCATCCAATAAAGATAGGTGTCATTTGTTTTTGCACCACATTGTGTTTCACACAACACGGTACAAAAAGGGGCATCTGTAGACACCAAAACCTAGGCATCCACAAAATCACAATTGGCACCCCACATCACAAATCCTGCATAATAAAATTATATACCTAAGTCTAAACTTAGGTGTATAAAATCCTGCACATTAATCTATTTTCTAGATTTATTAAATCTGGAAAATCAGCCTAGGATACCCTACCTAACCACTAGACATGTGTCCTAGCCACCTCACCAACATCCCTTGCCACATCTCACACACCCATGTCCCCTTTGTCCCTTCACATGGGACATCCCTTACACCTCACTCCACTTGCAGCCACATCACCCCAGTTAAGTGAGACACCCTGGGTGACTCACTCTAACTGCCCCCTCCATTTGGTAGCCCTGGATTGCCACTTGGCAATCCTGGCTTGCCACCTCCCTTTTCCCTCCAAAACCCTAAGGGGCCTATAAAGGCACCTTCACCCCACCAACCAAAGGAGGCTGAGAACATACACCATCAGGCTACCAAAATAGCACCAGGAGCTCACACGCATCTCGAGGAGACCAAATATCTGAAGCCCCTAGAGTCCATTTTTGGAGTCTTCTGCCATTCAGCTAAAACCACCCATCCACGGTTACATAGTCAAAACCGCCCTTGCATGGTTTCCTCACCGCCCATCCATGGTTTACCAACCCAAACCGTGCATCCATGGTTTCTCAGAACCAGAAAAACATGACACGCATAGATCAATAAGTTTGATTTCAGCAAGGCATCTAGTTTCATTTTCTGTGTTTTTTGCAACATTAGTTCGAGGGTTTTATTGCATGGTTTTTAATATTATATACAAGTGCTACTAAACCCCTTTGTGCTTTTTCATGTGTGCAAGAAATAGATACTTGGAAAGCTATTGAAGCTGGAGTGGTCCCCTCGTTGGATATTAGAAGCCCACTCACCCCTTTGAAGTTGTAGCTGAGGAGCGAAGAACACACCATAATCTACTAGAGAACTTGGAAGACCCCCCTTGTTTCTTATCAAATCATTGTATCCAAAAGAGAGACAAAGCATTGTAACATTACCCCCAACACATTTGGGGCAATTCAAAAAGCATTGTAAAATCGGGAGGTTCAGGCTCCCCTATATTAATACAAAAAAATCATTTCTTGCAATCTTCTCTCTTTTCTGTTTCATATCTTGTTTGTGTTCAGTTATTTTGGTTATACACAAGTGGGAATTCATCAAATGAATGTTAAGTCAGCATTCTTGAATGGGTTCATTAAAGAAGTTTATGTGTAACAACCTCCAAGATTTGAAGTCAAGAGGAAAAGAAGGTTTTGTCTACAAATTGAAGCAAGCATTATATGGATTGTAACCAGCTCTTGGTTAAATTGATAACTATATCCACTGACAAGACTTTATTAGAAGACCAAATGAACCAAATTTATATATGAAGGAAGTTGATCATTTTTTAATTATTTGTCTTTATGTGGATGATTTGATTTATATATTAATAGCTCCAACATGATACAAGAATTTAAGCAATTAATGACGAATAATTTTGAGATGACTAATCTTGGATTATTGCCCTACTTTCTTGGCATGGAGATATATCAATCACTATCTTTATTTATCAATCTAAGTATGCCTAGGACATATTAAGGCGATTTAGAATAGACAAGTGTAAGGAGGTGGCAACCATAATAGCACAAGGTGAAAAGTTGAGCAAAGAAGATGAGAACAAAAATGTTAATTTGGACATGGACAAAGTATGCCTAGGACATATTGAGGCAATTCAGAATAGACAAGTGTAAGGAGGTGGCAACCCTAATAGCACAAGGTGAAAAGTTGATCAAAGAAGATTAGAACAAGATTGTTAATTGGACATGGTTTTGAAGGATAGTTGGTAGTCTAAGACTCTAATGTATATCTTACAACTACCAGGTCAGATATCACTCCTATAGTAAGTGTTGTTTCTAGATTTCTGATAAGTCCACATCAAATTCATATGAGAGCAATAAAAAGGATTCTTTGATATATCAAAGGTACAATGGGTCATGGAATTCACTACTCACGTGCTAAAAGTTTGGAGCTAGTTGGATATGCAAATTTAGATTAGGTTGAGTTTAGTATATGTTTGAAAATCAACTTCAAGATATTGTTTTAATATTGGTAATTATTTTATTTCATGGTTCGAGGAAGCAACAAAGAGTCTCTCTTTCCACAACAAAGGTTGAATATATGGCAATTGCATCAACAATTTGTCAAACAATATGGCTATATGGAGTTTTGAATGGATTGCAACATGAGATCAATTCTCCCACTATTATATATTGTGATAACATTAGCACCATTCAAATAGGAAAAAATCATATTTTTTATACAAAAACTAGGCACAAATATTCATCATTTCATTTGAGATTCCATTCAGGATGGAGCAGTACAATTGTCATTTTGTAGGACAAAGAATCAATTGGTAGATATTTTTACAAAAGCACTCCTAAGAGAAAGATTTGTTTTACTTCATAGACAATTAGGAGTTGGACCATTAAACATTAGGGGAAGAATGTTAAAAATAATGCTTAATTAAAAATAGAAAAAAACATGTTATTAAAAATAGTGTTTTTTCTAAAGGAGAAGAAAAGTTGTTTATAGATAATCTTATAAGAAAGGAAAAAGAGAAAAGAAATTAAAAAATATATTAGTTTAAAAAATAGAAAATGGGAGATAATAAAAAAAAAACAAGGAAACTAGAAATAGAAAAGTCTTGTAATTATTAGCATGTAGGATATCTATATATTAGGTATCAACAAAACAATTCAGTTGGATGTAATTTATTCAAAGGAGTTGTATTGAATGCAAAAGTGGTAATTAAAATCTTCTAGATGGATTTGAATAAATAAAGTATATTGATGTTAAAGATTGTTTTTTTCAAGAGTTTATCTTAAAATAATTGTTTTCATTGTGTGCTACAAAAATATATTCTTAGAAAGTTACAAGAAATTTTAGTGCATTTTCTTTAGAAAATGTGGTGTTCTTCATTGCATCAATTTTTGACATCGAGTGCATATATTCTTACCTTATCTGACTTTTTGTGAGCCATCCTCATTGGCGACCAAGTTGTCCTAACTTGACCACGCTATACTTCTAAATGCACTGCCTTCTAGTGGTTTTTGTCCATGTGTCAACAATCAAATCCTGCTCCAGTGGTGCTAAACTATATAGACTGAGTTCTTTAATGCTCAATTGTTCTACTACTATAAAAGTATCAAACATAGGGGGTAATAAGGCTTGAGGAGTTTAACATTGAAGATTGGATGCAAACCAAGATAAGATGGAAGATTCAATTCAAAGGCATTCTCTCATATCCTCTTGATGGACCATAGTGAAGGTTTGATATTTCTATAAGGTCCTGCATATCATATCTCCAACCTTAAAGTGATGTGGGACCCAATATTGATCATGGCATTGCTTGTATTTTTTTGTCTTTTCCAAGAGACCATGGACCCATTGTTGGATATGTTGAATCTGTTTCACAAATCTTGCTACCTTTTTTACTTCTTTCTATCGATGAGGTCAATACTCCATGGGTTATCGAAGGAGAGCTACATCAGTAGGTGCCAAGAGTTGAAATCTCAAACAAACATGATATGGGTTGTGTTTGGTAAAGTTGTGCAAACCTTGATTATACCCATGTTGAATGGAGGGGAGGCTCTCATCCCTTGTGCATGGATGCTCGGAATTGTATATTCGAAGATATACAATCAATTGATTCATAACTTTTGTTTGGTCATCAGTCTAAGGATGGAAACTTGATGCCCATCATGCTCTATAGGATGGATCAAAAAATGCTCTGAAATTTGTTATCCCTATCAGATGCAATGAACTTTGGCAAGCCAAAGTTGAGCCATGCATGACTATAATAGAGCTTAGCAGTCTTCTCAACTAAAATAGATCTTACAAGGAATTATTATAGCCATTTTTTAAAAACAATCAACTATTAAAAGACCCAATCATTACCATGCTTAAGTGTGGGTAAACCTAAGAGGAAATAAATAGAGATAGATTCCCAAGACTTGGATGGCAATAGCAATGGTGTATACAATTGTTTCTTGTTGGTCTATTTGATAATAGCATAGGGGATACATGACTTGATATACCTCTTAACATCATTCCTCATTTTGGGCCAATAGAAGTACTTTTGAAGAACTACCAACATTTTTCCACCCCAAAGTGGTCTGCTACTTTGTTTAAGTGTGCTTCCCAAATCATCTTTGAGTGCTCACAACCTAGTACAAATATATATCCCCTATGACATGAGAGGTTATGTTGCAAGTAAAAATTAAAAACATACTTACCCACATAAAGAGGTTGGTATGCATATGCAAAATCAAAATTTGCTCCATACAATGCAGACTACTTGGAAGTATCATTACCCACACAAATTAATAATGACAATTAGTGCTATGATTGGAGGTTAACTCAAACAATTTGCTTTTGGATTAACACTCCATTTCTTGTGCTTAATGATCAAATAAAACTACTATATATATATATATATATATGGTCTACTTTTGATGTCTTCCATTCCTTAGCTTACTCTACATATGAATGAACTCCATAGGCCTATGATCTATATGGATGAAGGTTTCCTTGCGCAAGATGTAATGTGTCTATTGTTTACATGTTTGGACAATGGCATTGAGTTCTTTGTCATATATGGGATTTTTTTAATTGCTTCATTGAATGTTTTCCTATGATAGGCAATTAGATGTCATTGATTCAACATGGGCATCCAATTGCCTATCACTTTTCCTACCTAATCTACATTAACCATTACCTTAAAAGGTTGATGCAAATAAGATAGGTAAAGTGTAAATTGGTCCTTCAATCACATGCCCTCTATTGTGTATCTCCTTGTAGACACCAAAACCTAGCCACTTGTCCTCCATCCATGCTTTCCCGCCATTTTCACCCACTATTCATGTATATTTATATATATTTATTTTATATATATTTAATATTAATATTTTATATATTATATTTTTATATATTTAATAAGTATATATTTATATAAGTGAATTAATCCCAACCATCCAATTTAATTTAATCATATCCATCCATTTACATCAATCCATGCCACAACCTAAATTTAATATCCACCCTTCGATGTGCTTTTATCTCAACCACACGATTAGTGTCGTTGAAACCCTAAGTATGCCCTAGGTTGGATTATTAATAGGAGCCATTTTGATGGCTCAACCCCTAAGTTTCCCTGAGCAATTCGTACCCCTTGAATCCCTAAGTTCTTCCTAAATCTTCCTTGGAGTCTTAAGTAATCCCCGAGTTCCTTAGAGCATCCGAGCACACTTACCTTCCATCTTCGTTTGCTATAGCCCCCGCATCCATCACCATCCCTCTCACCCTGCCATATTTGCTTATGCAAATCTCTCCCCTCAGCCGTCGAACACCTTCAGGCGCTTTCTGTCACTCACGAACGCCTCTAAGCGCTTCCTTCCCCATCGCCAAGCGTATCTGGGCACCTTCCGCCATCACCAAGTGCCCACGGTCGCTTCATGCAACCGCCAAGCATCCGCGAGCATTTTACGCCAGAGATTATGAAGTCCCCCTAGCCTCTGGACAACGTTAGGGCATCGATTCACTACAACAAACTACATCAGATCAGAAGACAACAAATACGTGAGGTAAATCTAGTGTTTGTTATTTTATTTATGCACTTTCAGATTCTGTTCACTTATTCATATTGCATAGTTAAGGTTTGTTATCTGCTTTCTGAGGGCCTCACATTGTGGAGCCCTCATAGTTGCTACTAACTCTTTTACTATTTTATGTGTGTGCAGATCTGGAAGTGTGACATCAACATTGGACAACTGCTTAAGTTGGAGTGGCCCGACATTGGATAACTAAAGGCCCACTCACTTTTGTTGGGAGCAAGAATGCGCGTGAAGACACCACTGGCCTTGTTTGCTAGGGTTTCGAAGAACCCTAGCCATTGTAAATTTGTATCAAAAGGATTCAAAAATTCACATTGTACAATGGAGTTTTTAGGCTCCCCCATTAATAAATATCATTCATTGTGCAATTCTGGGTTCTTTGTGTTCAATTTATTTAGCATTGTTTGGTGTTGAGTTTTTGTCTATTCAATCCCCAAAGAAACTTAGATTTAACACCTCCTTTGGTCACTTGGTGTAGTGACCAAGTGATGTGTGATAACCCCAATACAAATCTTTGATAGAAATTGGCAAGACCCAAAAAGCTAGGAAGCTCTGTAAGAGTCTTTGAGGTAGGCCAATCTCTAATTATTTTAATTTTCTCAAGATCAACATGGACTCTTTGCCAACAATATACTTGTATTGAATCTTCGTCATACGAAATGAACACTCCTCCAAATTAGCATATGCTTAGGTCTTTGAAGAGTTTGAAGTAAAAATAAACTACCACAAATGAGTTGATTTAGAGACCCAAAATGTCATTCATCATCCTCATGAATGTGGCAAATGCATTGGTCAAGCCAAGAGGCATAACTAACCACACAAATAAAACCTTGTTGGATTTGAATGCAATCTTCCATACATCAATGGGCTCTATAGGTATTTGATGATAGCCAAATTTGAGATCAATTTTAGTGAAGAACTTTGCACCACGAAGTTAGTCCAACAAGCCATTCATTATCCAACGGAGTGAATAATGGTTCTTCACAACGATTTTATTCAAAGCTCTATAGTCAATACAAAGTCTCCACATTCCATCTTTCTTTGGATCCAAGATAACTGAATTGCCAAATAATGAAGCACTTGATCTGATGTGCCCCTTTTGAATCAGTTCTTGGATTTGTCCTAATTTTATTATTTCCAAGAACTGATTTGTAATAAATAAATACATTAGGCAAAGGAGTACCAGGAACTTAATCAATAGAATGCTTTACCTCACAATGAAGTGGTACCCTAATTGACAACTTGAACAAGCCATCATATTCCACTATAGTCTAGTCTATCTATTTTTGTTGTGTTAAGTCCATGATGGATGTAGCAACAACATCCATCATAAAGCCCATGCTTTGCAACTTTATCATCAACAAAAAAAATTCTATGTTTTGGCTATCATCTTCTTGTATTGTTTAGCATTGATTAAGGAAACAAAGGTAGAAGGAAATATCTCTGGTATCCCAAAGCATTGACCTCTGACAGTTATGATAACACTTCAAGGCCTAGACTCATAAAGCACAAGCCTTTTCCCTATTAATGGTTAGCCCAAAATCACATCATAGACACAACAACATACAAAACTTTATCTTTGAAGAGCTTGATGGCATAAGAAAGGAGACATTATTGAGTGACACAAATGTCTCTTCCTTATTGTAACCATCCAACATTATATAGATGTGGATGTGGTGTGATAAGCAAATTCAAATCCTTCATCATCCGAGCAGAAATCAAATTCTTTTGACTTGTACTATTAATAATAAAATGTAATAGCTTACCCTTGACCCACATTTGTGAGCAAAATATACATTTCTCCTCTTGTAACTCTTCTTATGCAACATGTGTGGTGGCAATGGTCATAGTTAGTTTGACTTCCACAATTTGCTTCCCTCTATCCACAATCTATGGATGTGGTGGTAATGACACAATGGACATAGAGGGTTGCGAGTCAACAAGCAATAACTAAATTGCTCGAGACTCTTCCCCCGAATGTCGATTGCTCTTGTGATAATTGCATCATTTGCAAGTCTTGGTCTTTCGAGGATTCATTTCTTGGGAGTCCTTTTTCTACTACTAATTCTGATTTTAGGGTTGAACTACTTTGTCCTAATTCTTTCGAGAGTCAATCTTGTCTTTCTTAAGACGGTATATAGTATTCCGATTTTTAATATTTGCTCCTCTACTTTTGCTTTTGTGTTTTTGCTCAAATCGACAACAAATTTTAATACCCATCCCAATATCTTGAAGTCAAAGAGGTCCATGTCCCTTTGAATACCTCATTATAGTACTTGAGGATCCAATGTCTTTTGATATCTTCAATATCTAATTTTGAAGCCATAAAATAGAAAGCATTAGTATAATATTAAACAAATTATTCTTTACCTTGACACAAATGTTGCCATCGCATGTATTGGTTTTCATAAGCTCCCCTAGGATAATATTCTTCTTTGACATGCGAACACTACTTTGTCTTCATTCTCTTGCATAACCTTGTTATAATATGCTTCCCACCAATTTTGAATAGGTAATTAAGCTTTTAAGAGTGTAAAAGTGATTTTCTCAATTTCAATGAATTTTATAAAGAAGAATGAAGATAGCTAATCCAACCAATTTTTAAGGCATCAAACATTAGTTTTTCCTTCAAAAGTAGAAATATTAAATTCACCTTCACCTTAAAAGGTGTGAAAGCACTAAATGAAATTAGCGTAATGAGAGGTTGTGTAAAGGAGGTTGTAGAATTTATAGCCAAAACTTGTTGAAAATTTTGAACAAATTGATTTATCATCTCATTAACAAGAGCTTCAATTAATATCTCCTTGAAAGGATTGACTATCTCAATGTTGTCCATTCTAGTTTCTACCTAAATCTTAGGTTTATTGACATACACTTAAAAGACTTGAAAGACACTAATTTAAAACCTAGACTTTCAAGTTAAGAAAGACCAAGAAATAGTGCACTTAAGAAATAAGAGTATGACAAAATATAACATAAATATATAAGCAAAATAACATAGTGATTTTATTGTTTAAAAAACTGAGTACAATGCAAGCAATCTCTAAAAAAAGATGAAAGGCTATAACATTGTATCCATTACTTGTGTCTTTTGCAAGCAAAGGTGCATCTCTCTCTATACAATAATTGGTGTATTAAAAATACACCGTATTGAAGAAAGAAAATCACCTATATAAGAATGTGTTGGTTCACGGTGATTCACTTCCATAAGTTATAATGTGCATATTAAATGAAAATTACATATATATGATTTGTCCTTTGTGTTTTGGCTTCTAATGATGTGTCAACATAGCTTGAGATGCATTTTGACTACAAAAAATAAAAATAATAAATCACTATTTTTAGAAAAAGTTTTATTTTGAATTTTATGGGCCTTTGGAACATTTGTTTTCCTCTACAAAGTTGTTGGAAGCTCTGTCATACACTTGAAGTTGGTTGTTGAAATTGTTGTTCTTCCTTTAATCTTTCCAAAACTTCTTAAATGGATCAAAATGGAACCCCAAAGTCCCAAGCACAAAGTTATGCCCCTAACAATGTGGTTAGGATTAAAAAATAGATTTTTGGGCATTTCTAGACATAAAGTCATACCCTCAAAAGGTCCCACACCTAAATCTGATATGGTTTAATTAACCTAATAACAATATACATGGTTTAATTAACCTAATAACAATGTACCGGCAACAATGTAGTATTTTATCAATGTAGTATTTTATTATTATGATGGAACCAACCCTCAATAAAAAGAGATTGTAGCTTATTAAAAAAATTAAAAAAGACAAGTGCAACTCAATTTTATAGTTACCATGTAGCCAAGGTATAGAGAACCTAGGTAAGCCTTGAACCTTACCTTATACAGCATGTTACTTTAGATTTTAATGTTTTAAGATCTATTATAGTATTAAAAATTTTAAAATGATATTTTAGTTTTAGGTTAATTTTTGTTTTATTTAATATATTAATTTAATTATCTTGAATGATACAAAATATATGTGTGTACGCATGCGCTTATCCAAGTGTTAGAAGGCCACAATGGATACCCAAGCACCCAAGCATCCATACAACCTTGCTTTGAATGCAATAGTCACAATGAACAACTTACAACTTCTACATTGAATGCAATAGTCACAATGAACAACTTACAACTTCTACATTGGGGCATATACATCCAACCAATTGTTTTTAAGTGAGATAATTCGGGAAAAAAAAGGTTATGTCCACAACATGAAGAAGAGGAGGTATTAACGTGGAACAAAATACATCCTATCAACTAACTATTTTAAGTGATACAATCCGAGAAAAAAAATAAAAAATTTGTCCACAACAACATAAAGAAGAGGTATTAATGTTGAATAAAATTCCATCATAGAAATATGCATTAAAAATAAAAAATACAAAGAAAATACAAAAATCATTTGAAGCATTTGACAAAATACAAAAAATGCCTTAATACCTAAAGCATAATTGTTGTTTCAAAGTTGACCTTGAAAAGAGATCGATAACTAGAGATTTAGTGAGCTTTCATGTCATTCGAAATGTGGATATTCAATCATCTATAAATAAGTTCCATATATCAGGTAGCTATAGTTCAACTAGTTAGATTTCTTAAGATTCAAGGAGGAGACCTAGGTTCTAATATTACCAAACGATACATGGATAATATCCGAGTTGCTGTAATACCATTATTTGGTGATGATGTAATACAGGTGAAGCCCATTTCAATTTCGTATAACCAATTGAAAAAAAGAACAAGATGTTCCACAAATTAGGAAATCTTCCAACCACAATCATGGAACAAAGAGTAACTTTTGAAAGAGATAGGGGATGCTGAATTTTGATTTGGACACTAAATTATCATATAAATAAGTTGTTCAACCGGTAGGAAATCTTTTAACGAAAATCATGGAACACACAGTAACTTTTGTAAGACGCCCATGAAATTGAATTGCAATCTCATAATAGAGGATTTAAAAAATGTTTTTTTAATTCCATATTTGCACAAGCCCATGCTTGTTTTGTATAGTGGCTTGCCATTTAACTTGGTTTAACTTATTATTGATGCACAGAGATATTACTTGCATAAGGGAGTTGTTTTTCCTAGGAAATAACCTCTAATAAAAAAACTAAATATAAATTGAGACTACGACTTGATTTTGCTAGGAAAGAACCTTCGACAAAGAAAAAAAACAGAAATTGAACGACTACTTGTAATTCTGATAGTGTTTATCAACTTGATGGAAATCCAAAAGAACATAACAATTAAGAATTGTTGAAACATAATGTTTGCTCATTAACTATGTTCATTGATATTTTAAAAATGCAAAGGAAGTAGACAACATACTTTTGTCATTCATAAAACAAATCCAAGGAGCAGCTGACTGATTAGCAAATTAAGGCACTGAGGTCCAACTTACTAACTTGCTCTCAAGCCTGGCTGACAATCTAACTTGAATTATAGACAAAAAGAAAATCTTAATCTCCACCTTTGGAAAATATAATGATAATCATAATGCAACCAATTATTGTCCTCTTGCTCGAATTGACTTGTTCACTTAAATACATAGTTTAAATTAGATAGAATGATATGCATAGGTTTACTACCACAAAATTTATTATTCTTGAAATGGGACCCTCACCCCTTCAAACCCTTCTTCAACAAGACCGTCATTCATCATAACGTTTCAAGCATATTTGCATTAGTTTCTCTCCTTAAAAAAACAAGGACAACGATAATAACAATGATGTAGAGTTGAATTGACTTCCCCCGTTTCGGGGTACTTGCATGTACATATTTACAATAACTGTGAGAAAAAGTAGAGTATTAAAAATAAGTCTCAAACAGGCTTGTAAATTGTCAGGTATCTCCACTTGTCATATGTTCATTATTTCGTGAAATGAAAATATTCAGAGACTGTACTCTGGCACATGTAGCTCACTAATGTACAAAAGTGCCCAATTCACAAACTACCAATCACTTAAAGCAGATACTTTAGGGAATGATATCAAGTGCAAAATTACTTATTAGAAAGGGTGAAAAAATTATCAAAAGCATTGGATCAATTAGGCATGCCACATTTAGAGACCAACAAACCCTCAGAACTCATTACAGAGCATTCTAAAAACCTAATGAAAGAGGCTGGATATCCAAAATATTACCCAGCTGATAAACAATGTCCTCTCGACCAAAAACTTTTTCAAGGCTCATCAAACCCTAACCCCTTCAAACCCTGTTTACACAAATTCTAATTCACAATAATATCTTCTTGAACAGGTCTATACCCATCTGCCTTCCCATGGCATATATTCTCTCACGATGGCCCTAAAACCCTAAATATACACAAACCCTAACTGGACTTTTTCCTAAGAATATAAACGTCGGTTTCCTCGTACGCATACTCCGGATGCAAATACTCATGGGGGACCTTTTCCACAGTAAAAAATCTCGGACAAGAATCCCAAAAAAGCTGGTGGGCTTCCGGCGATCGAAGCTGGTAGCCCAGCAAAATCACGGTGGAAGGCCCGGCCAAAGCATTCATGGTAGAAATGAAGGGCTCCACAATGTTCTCCAAATACACGACATCTGTGGCAATAACAAAGTCGAAGGGAGGGTTGAGTACCTGAATCTGCTTCGCATTGTTCCAGTAAAGCTGCGAGATCTTGACTTTCCCGGCGGCGCATCCTGCTTTTCCGGCCGACTTCAAGGACGTTGCGGCCGTGTTTTTCTTGACGTTGCGCTTGAGAGCGGGGAGGACGGGGGCGATGTCGGTCAAGACGACGTCGAGGCCGAGTAGCGCGAGACCCATGCCGGCAACGCCGCAGCCGGTCCCGAGTTCGATCCCGCGCTTGTTGTGGAATTGGAGGATTTGGGCGTAAGGGTTTGGGGGCTCTCCGTTTGATGGTGGTGTGAGGGCGCGTTCGACGAATTTGACGAGCACGAGAGAGCAGGGCCAGACGGAGGTGCCGACGTGCATGGAGCCATTGTCTTGCTCGATCCGCAGGAGCTCTGTACCCACGGCTAGGTCTATCACAGGAGAGTCCATGAATTTCATGGCTTCCCAGGGAATGGGGTTGCTCGGTACCACCTAAAATATTTGTATTGGGGTGTATGAAATGAGTCTTTAAAACAAAAGGGAGTGGGGACTTACATATGAGGTCTTTTATATATGTATTTATATATATTGTAATATTTGTTTATTTAGGTTGAAGTATACCTGTGACACAAATGAGATGGTGGTTAATACACAACATATATTATTATATTGGAAATGAGTGATTTTCCATGATGTATATAAGAATCAAATTTTATAGAGCATCATCTCATAACGACATATTATGTTGGAACGAACGATTCTCCATGATGTATATGAGAGCACACCATCGTGTCGAAACGAATGTTAACACACAAGGCACGCCATCGTGTCGAAACAAGTGATTCTCCATGGCACACCTTATCCATGATGTATATGAGAGCACACCATCGTGTCGAAACAAGTGATTTTCCATGATGTATACGAGAACCAAAGCTCTTGCATCATCATGTTGGTACGAGTGATTTTTTTATTGTTAACACATACTATGCACACCATCACAGTAGGACGAGTGATTCTTCATAATATATATGAAAACCAAAGCTTGCACACCATCACGTTAGGACGAGTGATTCTTCATAATATATATGAAAACCAAAGCTCGCACACCCCATTGTGTCCTAACATACAATGCACACCTTCTCCATTGTATATGAGAGCACACCATTATGTCGAAACCAATGACTCTTCACGATATATACAAACTGGCATACCATCATGTGATTCTTCATTATATATACAAGCTCGCACACCATCATGTCATAACACACACAATACACACCTCCATGATGTATACGAGAGCACACCATCATGTCAAAACGAGTGATTGAGTTCACACACCATCATGTTGTAACACACAACACACACCTTCATGATGTATACACACAACACACACCTCCATGATGTATATGAAAGCACACCATCATATCAGAAGAGTGATTTTCCACCAGAACCAAAACTCGCATATCATCATATTAGTAAAACTTCCTAAAAAGAGGTCAAAGCTTTAACCGACACCGAGATGAAACGCTTAGTTGAGGTGTTCCTTAGGGACATTTTTTAATATAATATTAATTTGAATATATTTTGCTAGGGTTTGAATTTGGGTTTCTAATTTAGGTTTTCTCAAAGAAAATCCAAAACCATATTACTACTTCTCTTGTTTTTTTTTGTTTTTTTAATTATTATTATTCAAATTTGATTAATGTGAAATACTCTTACGACCGAAACTAATGACTAGAAACTAGAAATATGTTTTTTTTTTTAATTTGTTTTACAGGAATTTAGAAACTCTTGTTATTCTCTCATATTCTAAGTTTTTTTTTGGGCTTTGATTTTTTTTTTGGAGAGGTCTAAAGTTCAAACCTTAATGTAGATAAATATGTCCATATGTTAATTTATATTAAGTTTTTTATATATAAAAGGAAAAAAACCACTATTTTTTATTTTTTAATATTGTTGGGTATGAATAGAATAAGGAGCATACGAGTAGACTTAATGTAAAAGTTTTACATCTTGAACCTTTTAAAACGAAGGTTGAAGGTAAACTTTAATAATTAATTAAATGGCATATAAAACTATCATAGATAGAGCCTATAGTCCACTTATTTGTAATGTTGGAGACTTGAATTTGACTTAAGGCAAATAAACTCCTTTGAGATAAAAACCCCAAACGAATAGGAGTCAACTATGAATGATATTAAAACTATCCCATAAAAGGAAGGTTTTAATCTCGAGATTTTATGGGATTTTTTTAAATTTGGAGTAAAAATTTATTTGAGGTGGGGCAGAGTCTAATGGTAGTTTTTCGGATTTGAATTTAATCGTGCTCACAAAATTTAAAAAAATGTCTTACCTTTAGAGTTGATCTTAATTTTTTAAGAGTAAAATTCAAAATGAACATATAAAAACATGGATCATAAAATTTAGTTATTTTAGATTGACTTTTAAATATTAATATTTTTTAAACTGGTTATATGGGATTGAAATATGATTTACCTACCATATTACACAATATTATTGACAACTATGCATACATTGTTACATCTTCCTTTAAAGTCCAAGTATTTAACTAGTTTAACTTATGCCGTTTGATTTTTAAATTTTTTATATTTCAACATTCAAAAATTTAAATTTAAATTTTTATTTATTATTGTTAGCATAGATAGAAATGAGCACAAGGAATAAAGATAAGACTCAAGAAACACTAAAGGGTGCATTGATTCAAGTCAAACTCAAGGTAGTAGTTTGATCTAAATCCGTTGAGTGTGAGCCAGCGCGATAACAACGATATCAATCCTGAGCAATCGGTGGTCCATTTCACGTCGGGTTAAACAATAACAAGGTGGAATAGGGGTTACAAGGGGCAGCCCCAAGATTTGAATCGTGCTTGGTAGTAGAAAAGGATTATGGATGTAACCATTTTCTCTATGTATTAGAAAAAATACTCACCAAAGAAACAAGACATAATACATGCTACATAATATCGTTTGCCTCCTATGGAGTCTTTTCTAGAAGTCTTGTGCAAGTTGTCTGTCCTAGGTGGGAAGCTCTTTCATTTTTTGTTTTTGGACAAGAGTTTGGAGGTTTGCAAGAAGTATACTTTTTTTAGAACTGTTCCCTTGTTTTTTAGTGTCTTTGGGTGAAGGATCTCGGTTGGTGGTGCTTTAGAGGCAAATCTTGGAGTTGTTTTATCTAGGAACATGGATCCTAAGTTATTCTTATGGGTTTTCTATTTTGTGGGCTCTGGGCTTGGCCAGAAGAAGTTGCAAATTTTATTTGCAAACATGAATAATACTTTGGCTTGTAAGGATTCTGTAGTTGGTCCTGGTGTGATTCTATCGGAGAATGGGACCATCTCATGGTTCTTACGATTCTTGGGCAAGTTCTCCCTTATGAGGCCTGTGTGCTGGATTGTGATTTTACTAAGAAGGTGAACTCTATGGAGTTCTCTCTTTCTTTGCAGTAGGCAGTTTGGATGGTTTGGATCCTAAGTTTACATTTTTTAGGGTTTTGTCTAGTAGCCCCATTAGTGGTCCATGTGTTGAGCTTGTGCCTTCTAGTTGTAATTTGTTTATGCTTCCCCTAGATTTTTTGAATTGCATGGATTTAGGAATTCTTAGACAAAGTTGACCCTATGGTTGGGGCCCAACGTTTGCAGTTCTGGTAAATCTTTGTCAAGGGAAGCTAAGTTTCGGAGATCCAGGGTTTGTGGATTAGTTTTTTCTTTCGTTGACTATCCCCAAGTCTTTGCTTCCAAAATTGGCTCCGTTGCACTTTAAATCCAAAAATCCTCACCATTCTTTACAAATTTGAATGAATGCTTGTAGGACTGCAAAGAATCCCTTCCCCCATGGCATGGGAGGGAAATTTTTAAATTAATCTTTTTGAATTCCCTTAGAATGGAAGGGTTTTCCTAGCTTGGATGAGAAACTTTCAAAATGATTGTTTTTTATTTTTCTTAGAGCCAAAGTGTGTTTCTTATGGGTCTTCTCTTTTGTGCGCTCTGGGCTTGGCCAGAAGAAGTTGCAAATTTTATTTGCAAACATGAATAATACTTTGGCTTGTAAGGATTCTGTAGTTGGTCCTGGTGTGATTCTATCGGAGAATGGGACCATCTCATGGTTCTTACGATTCTTGGGCAAGTTCTCCCTTATGAGGCCTGTGTGCTGGATTGTGATTTTACTAAGAAGGTGAACTCTATGGAGTTCTCTCTTTCTTTGCAGTAGGCAGTTTGGATGGTTTGGATCCTAAGTTTACATTTTTTTAGGGTTTTGTCTAGTAGCCCCATTAGTGGTCCATGTGTTGAACTTGTGCCTTCTGGTTGTAATTTGTTTATGTCTCCCCTAAATTTTTTGGATTGCATGAATTTAGGAAATCTTAGACAGGTTGACCCTATGGTTGGGGCCCAACGTTTGCAGTTCTGGTAAATCTTTGTCAAGGGAAGCTAAGTTTCGGAGATCCAGGGTTTGTGGATTAGTTTTTTCTTTCGTTGACTATCCCCAAGTCTTTGCTTCCAAAATTGGCTCCGTTGCACTTTAAATCCAAAAATCCCCACCATTCTTTACAAATTTGAATGAATGCTTGTAGGACTGCAAAGAATCCCTTCCCCCATGGCATGGGAGGGAAATTTTTAAATTAATCTTTTTGAATTCCCTTAGAATGGAAGGGTTTTCCTAGCTTGGACGAGAAACTTTCAAAATGATTGTTTTTTATTTTTCTTAGAGCCAAAGTGTGTTTCCCCCCTTGGAAACATATTTCCTGGTTGGGTGGGAAATTTTAATTTTGATTTTTTTAATTATTTGGAGTTGGCTTGTGTTTCCTGGCTTGGGTGGGAAACTGTTCTTTGTAATTTTTTATTTTAAGTTGGATCGGATCTTGGTGGTTTGGGCAGTTCCCAAGCTTCTCCTCATGTTTGGTTTTCTTGGCTTGGGTGGAAAACTTTTCTTTATAATTTTTAATTTTAAATGAAGTGGATCTTGAAGGATTGGGTGAATCTCAAGCTTCTCCTCGAGATTGTGTATCCTATCTTGGGCAGGAAAATGTTCCTTTTAAAATTTTATTTTAAGATGTTGATGGTCTTGGTGGCTTGGTGGATCCCAAGTTTCTCCTCGACATTCACGTTTGTGTAAGTTTTAATTTGCAGAATATTGTTTAGTATCCTAGGAATTTGGTTCTTCCTTCTATTTTCATGTTCCTAGATCCTATTTTTTCTTGCTCAACTCCTCTTCTTTGTTTCTCTTGCAATCCTCTTCTCGAGGCTCTTTCCTATTGTATTTGTCTTGGGGACCCTCTCATCTCCTTCTTTGCTTTGTAAAAGGTTCGAGGAGCCTTTCAAAACCCATTCTTCCATTTAATCAAAAATATATATATCGCTTGCCTCCATGCTTTGTACAAATTGATTATATGGTATTGAAATAGATTCCACCTATATTACATTATGACTGTATTATGGTATTTTAGGTAACTATGCATGAGTCTTGGGGGGATAGTGTAACAGATCAAGCTTTGGCTCTTTTTTGGGAGGTCTAAGCTTCAAACCATGACATTTGTGTGGGTGTGTGTTAATCCCCTATTGATAAGCTTAGCTCTTGGTCTTATGATAGGTCATGGTTGGGATGGGAATGCTCAGCCCTAAGCTTATCAATAGGGGATTAACACCAATTCACAAGAGATCACAACTGCATCACTATGCCCCAGACGACACACTATAGGTCTGCATGTGAGTTGAATGGAAATTTATAGTATGTTAAGGCCTGAGTGACACTATGGAATATCTAAAAACCTCTATGCAATCACAATGTTAATACTTGAAATGGACGCATTGGAAGCGAATTTCTCAATCATAGAATCATTGCAAATTTTTAGACAAAAAAAAACCAATACCAACATCAAATTCATCCCTCCAACAGTGGTCACAATGCTTGAAATTTGTGAATATGTGCATTGGTCTTAAAATAGAATATCACCTAACACAAATGGAAATAGAAGATCCAATTTTCTCCAATGATCGACACAAGACCTCCCATTTCGTTGAGCACCAAAAACCTGCAACATAAACATAATTGTTTTTTTACACCGAGGAAAATAGTCCCACATGCAAGATGTGGGAGTCTTTTATTGTTTAAAATAAAATAGGGTCTCCTTTATAGTCAAACACCAGTTGGTGGTTGTGGGTGGCTTTCACACTACTCATGGCACCTAGGCGTGTTGCATGCTCTTTTTACTGCTGCTAGGAGGGGTCTATTGCCTTTCTTCGAGGATAAGGTGGTTTTGCTAGCAACACTCCATATTTCTCCACTTAATTTGATCCCTTGGGTCCCAAAGTTGCTTAAATACATTTTTATTCAAACAACCAACAAATTTGTAAAACCACATACATAGATGAACCACAAAAACCCATGCGATAACTAACACAGTCTAATTAGCAGCAAGGCCACATATCACAAAGCAAGTCAATTCAATGCATGTGCCCTCATCTAGCATAGGGTGTCCCACCACGTGTAGTAGTCCCCTCAACCACGTTCATGTGGTTAAATTAATAGGGGAGGCTAGGTCCCCTTAAAGTGCATAGAGTGCTAGGGCATTTACCATGTGGTATAATGCTCAAGGAATGTTGATTTGGCCTTCACTCACCCATGCCCAACCACTATGGAATTGTCACTCGATGACATCACGGTGGTAGTAAGGTGATATATATTTCATTTTCCCCTAAGGTTAAACCTTAGGGGACACTCACATGGGTGGTAATAATTATTGCCATTATCGATCCATGAATAGGCAACAATGCCTGATTCAAAAATAGAGCAAGGAGTCTTAGCTAGCCCGAGGACATATAGAGTAAGCCAAACTTGAGGGTTAAAGACACCTTAATGAAGGTGGAATATGCTATAGGTGATGTCTAAAAACAATAGATGAATCTCTATTATGGAGCACTCAGATAGATGGAATAGAGTGCTTGAAGAGCACTAGGAAAAGGATGATTGTAAAAGCAATAAACCAAAGTCATTCGATTTAACACATGACCTATTTATATTCGATGAAGGATAAATCAAAGTCTCTTTTCCTTAAAGTATAGGCCAAAACAAGCTAAGCATCAAGGTGGGAAAAATAAATCTTCTCTTAGCAAGTCATGGGCCAACATAGGCTGAGTAGCAAACCACTTAATTTAACAACAAAAAGGTTTTAACAGAAGCACCATTGTAAAATTTCAACAGAAAAACATTAGAAGAAAAATAGGGCATCAGTTGGGTAGCCGAAGAGATTTTTGGTTACTGTGGATTTGAAGACAAGATTGCTGCCCCAGGAGGGCCCAATGGGGACACTTTTGGATCCTCTGCTAGAGAGACAACTATTTTGCAGATTTGTTAAAGAATAAATCTCCATCAAAGACTGAAGAAGCACAAAAAAATACATTAAACATGCTCTTTACGACTATTGGAAATAGATCAACATCTCAACGAGTTAATGGATGCTTGCCACAGTCAGAATTAAGGCCAAAGATTATCATTGAGCAAAGGATGGTCAAAGAAATAGTTTTATATAGAGCCAATCATGATTTGATCTGTAAATTCATGGGTATTTGCCCTACCCTAAATTTTTTGTATTCTTGGGTCCGACAAAACTGGGAGCCTCTTGGTGAGTATTCTTTGTGGTTTATTAGCAATGGATATTTTATTGTTAGTTTTTCTTCACTTGCCGATAGAAATAGGGATTTCAAATAAGAAAAGAGGAATCATGGTCTAGCAAGATTATTTGTTCAACCCTAGAGAGTGGGATTTGATCCTCGAATTGAACCCACTGTTGTCCCGGTTTGGATCCGTTTGTATGCACTTTCAATGGAGTTTTGGAGTCAACATGTATTGGAAATTATCGATAATTCCCTTGGAAGACATTTGGGTGTTTCCAAAGACACAATAGAAGGAAACAAAACTGTTTATGAAATATTATGTGTGGAAATGGATCTTAGCCATCCTCTATCGATAGAGGTGGAACTTGAACTTGCAGGACTATCTTGGATTCAACAACTAGATTATGAGGCATTGCCCTTCAGATGCAGATTTTGCCACAAATATGGGCATTTGGCTCGATCTTGCCCAAATAATATGAACATAAAAATGGAGGCTCCTCTAGAAATTTCAAATCTTCCTAAGGAGGGTAAGTCAACAATCAACAAAGAACCAACCAATATTTCTCAGGGTAAAGAAGCACAGGGATATGGTTTTGAACAGCCCAAAAGAAGGAGAAGACAAAATAAAAAATATGGTAAAGAGCAAACCCAACTCAAGCCCTCCAATAGGTATGAGATATTTAAGACACTAATGGAGCAAGAAGAAGAATAATTTATGAAAGGAGTGGATGGGAATAATAAAAATAATAACAGCCATGTTCAAGCTCCTCTTTCATCTCCCCCCATCATAAAGCAGGTAATTGAGTATAGTGAGTTACCGTAGTCAGAGAGTGCAGAGGTATTAATAGTGCATAACCAAGAGCAACCAATAATTAAGGATGTCAACATGGGCATAGCAAAAAAGAACAGAGAAAGGCCAACTCTAGAGATAACCTAGGTGGAAAAGAGATAAAAAAATAGCAACTCTCAAGGAGTGGGTAGAAAATTAAATAAGGAATTGATAGCAGTTCAAGGAGACAAATTTATCACTAGAGGATCGGTGAGGCCAATAGATTTTTACTACTCTCAAGGTAACCAATGATTATACAATCATGGAATGTTAGGGGTTTAAACAATAGAACCCATAAATCTATTGTTCGAAGACTCTTAGAAAAATGTAAAACAATTTTTTTGCTTATCTAGGAGATAAAAATATCATTGGATCTTATGTGTAAAACAATTAACAGACTTTGGATGGGTGTTGGTCATATGGAAGTGGCTGCCCAAGGGGCCTCAGGGGGGATAGTTACTCTTTGGAACTCTCTTGAATGGACTATAATAGAACATATAGCTTGGAGGGGTGTTCTCACATCACATTTAGAAATAATGTCACAGCTGAACATGTTTTAATCATAAATTTTTATGGGACTCAAAACCTAGATGGTCAGATGCATCAATGGAAAGTTGTGCATAACATGAGAGGCTCAAGGGAATAGTTATACTAGATTATTGTTGGGGATTTTAATGCTAAATTATCCTCTAGAGATCAGGAAGGGGGAACCCCAATTTTGGACCTAGGGGATCGACTTATGATTGCCCAAGTCTAGGCATTACACTTGGTGGATATTAAATGCCTTGGAACCAACTATACTTGGACTAATAATAGGAGGAAGCCACATAGTAGGAAGGTGAAGTTAGACCATTTTTTGGTTTTAGAGGAGGCATTTGTAAAATGGAATATAAAATTTCATATTTTGGAGGGTCCAATTTCATATCACTTTCCCATTTTGTTGGAAGGAGGGATCAAGACAATGCAACATCACAAACCATTTAAATTTGAAAAATTTTGATTACAAAAAGAGGAACTTTGAAAGAAAATTCCACAGTTGTGGGAAGAAGGTCGCCTAGCATATGGGACATCACTGTTTAGATTCCACAAACAACTTCATTATGTCAAAGATCACCTGAAACAATGGAGGTGAGCTAACAAGACAGACTTCCAAGTCCAAAGAGATCCATTGGTGGCTAGATGGGATGAGGTTCAAAAAAACTTTAGGGAAGGAACAATTACAGAGCAGCTCAAAGAAGAGGATGATGCATTGTGTAAAGCGGTTGAGGACATTGACAACCAAGAGGAGACCTACTGGAAATAGAGAGCAAGAACCACTTGGTTATTAAAAGGTGATAAAAATATCAAAATTTTCCATCGGAATGCTTGTGATAGGAGAAATATGAACAACATGGAAGCTCTTCAAGATGAGAATGAACACTCCTTTGATACAATTCTAGGTATGCATTTCCATTCAACAAATTATTTTTCTAAACTATTTATGAATGTATGGTGCAAGATGAAGAGGCTCAAAAAGAAGTTATTGTTGTCATACCCTATGTTATATCTTAAGAATAAAATTAGGCCCTACTTAAACCCATTGATAGAGAGGAACTGAAGAATGTAGTCTTTGAAATGAGCATCGGAAAAACACCAGGTCCAGATGGCTTTCCAATTGAGTTTTTTCAAGCCTTCTGGGACAACTTGGAGGAGGATGTAATGGTTGTTATAGAGGAGTCCAAAGGTAGTAAAATAATGCTTAAAGCATTAAATCATACTTTCATTACCTTAATTCCAAAAGGGGATGAGGGGGTACATATTTCAGATTATAGACCTATTGCCTTATGTAATGCCATATATAAAATAATCACAAAGGTAATGGTTGAGCAACTAAAAAATCTTCTACATAGCATTATCTCCTTAGAGTAAGGGGGTTTTGTAGAGGGCAAGCAGATCTTGGATGGTGTGGTTCTAGCTCAGAAGGCAATCCATTCAATGCAAACTTCTGGTAATAGAGGAATGTTCATAAAATTAGATATGTCAAAGGCTTATGATAGGGTGGAGTGGAGCTTCTTGTCAAATATGATGGCAGCCTTTGGTTTCTCTCAGGATTGGATAGAATGGGTCATGAGTTGTGTTTCTACTCCGACATACTCAGTGTTAATCAAGGGTCTTCCCTTGCAACCGTTTGGAGCTACTCGAGACCTTCGTCAAGGAGATCCTTGCTCTCTCTATATTTTTATTATATTGGCTGAAGGATTGGGTAGACTCATATTAAGGAGAAGACAAAAAGGTTTGCTAACAGGTATCAAGGTGGGTGAGGAAGTTTTGACTCACCTACAGTTTGTGGATGACACGAGATTAGTGGGAGTGGCCAGCTTCAGGGAAGCAAGAATGATTAGAGATACACTTAATGTCTACCTTAGGGCTACAAACTAAGTCATCAATGATAAAAATCCAAAGTGGTCTTTTTCAATCTTGATCAAAGGCTTCAAGATAGAATTTTAGAGATCTTGGGATTCACAAGGACTTATCTCCCAGTGGTATACTTGGGGGTCCCTTTGCATTTTAAAAAACTAAAAATAGATATCTGGAGGAATCTTTTGGACTGTATCAAGGACATAATTAATCATTGGTCTCACAAATGGTTAAGCTATGGGGGTAGATTAACTTTTTTACAGTCAATCATTCAGGACATGCCAATTTATAAATTTTCTATCCTTACTACCCCACATGCCATATGGAAAGAGTTGGACAAGATGGCTATAAAATTTTTATGGGAAGCAGTAAAAGGAGAGAGGAAATGGGCCTTCGTAGGTTGGGATAAAGTAAGCCAGCCCAAGGTAAAAGGAGGTTTGGGACTGAGGAGATCAAAGTTAAATAATAAAGCTTTGGCTAGAAAGCTTTACTGGAGGTGGATTTCCCACCAACTTCTTTATTCAATAGAATCTTAACTAGTAAATATTTGGGACAGGTAAACCCAAATGAGGTGGGTCATTTCCCTTTGGATGGTAATGGATCCTTAGTGTGGCAGGCTCTCAAGTTAGGATCTTAGGTAGTAAAATATTGATTATTTTGGAAAGTGGGGAGAGGGGAGAAGGCACGATTTTGGACAAATTCATGGGATCAATACCCACCTATCATTGTTGAATTTCTTGAAACCAATAAAAACAACCATAGAAACCAGGGGGTGGGTCCAAATTGAAAGTTATTTCAACACTAGTCAGCTGGGGGATTTAATTTTAAGCAGTTTGAGTGGCCAATTTAAATCTGTCCGAATTTGACACCCATCATGACTAAAATATTGGTAGAAAGATTTTTCACAGGTAGAGATGAGGAGGATGAATTAGCTTGGGGCTATGGGAGCCTTGGTGTTTACATAGTGAAGTATGGATATGATAAGATCCTTCCAGAGCCTTCGCCTCATACATATCAGGTTGAGGATTGGAGAAATATTTAGCAGTCCAAGGGTTGGCCGAAAGTAAACTTTTTTGCCTGGCAGTTCATGCATAATGGAATTCTTAATTTTGATAATCTCATATGTAGGGGAATCATTGGTCCATATCAATGTGTTTTATGCTACAAGAGTGAGGAAACAACTTATCACTTGATGTTTGAGTGCCCATTCACGTGCCAGATCTAGGAGAGATGGTTTTTATATTATAAAATTTAAGTTAACGGTGATTTGAATCGGATTAATATTTGGTAAAAATAGAAGAGGTGAAGATTTAAATCTAAAGCTCTTTGTATTGGTTGGGATCTTGGATTAAACTTCATTTGGTGGCAAGTGTGGTTGGAGAGAAATGTTAAAATTTTTAAAGAAACTTTTTCTTCTTTAGATGGAGTTTGGCAGGTCATTTGGAGCAAAGTCACAGAAAATGTGGCAGTCTATGCTAAAGAGGAAACTCGGGTTGTTATTGGGGCAATGGATAAGGAAATTGAAGTGCAAGAGGTGCAATATAGAGCTAGTTGGAAACCACCCCTAGAAGGTTGGATTAAAATTAATACTGATGGAGCTGCAAAAGGCAATCCGGGTAGAGCTGGAATTGGAGTGGTTTGCTAGAATCATGTTGGAACAGTGCTCTATTGGGAATTGTAAGGCTTGGAAAGAGCCACAAATAATGAAGAAAAAGCGTTAGCTATCAAATCTGCTTCTATTTGGGCATTAAAACAAGGTCACAGGAGGATAATCCTAGAATCAGATTCTCAAATAATGGTTGGAGCTCTAGATTGCATGAGGAACTTTGCTTTGAAAACATGGAGGTTGAGGATTCTTGTCACTCAAATTAAGGAATTATGGAAGGAATTAGATGATGTGATTCCAGTTTATGTGAGTAGAGATCTAAATAAAGTGGCAGACTTCTTGGCTAAGATGGGTACTAAGAAGGAGGTAGGGGTTCAGTGGCACAGTGACATGGCTATTGAGGATGAGGTGATTAGGTAGGTTGGTGAGAAAATCCAGTTCTTAGCTAATTTGGATAACCATTCTAGAAATACTATTTAGGAGATTTGTGCTTCAATGTAGATCTTCTTTTATAGTTGTAAACAAGTGAACAATCATTGTAGAAATATAGTTTAAGATATTTGGCTCCAATGCAAATCTTATTTTACTGTTGTAAACATGTGTTCTCTTTGGCTAAGGCTGGGAAAAGTCTCATCCCAACTTGTAAATAATATTTGTTTTAATACAAGTTTTTTCAAATTATTTTTCAAAAAAGCAGAAGCACCATTGTAATAAAACTTAGACAAGGATAAACCTCCCAACCTGAATCCTTCATAAATTGAGTTCTCCTTCAAAGGTTGATCCTTTGTGTTGTCCTTGATTCGTTCCTTGTAGTCACTAAAGAGGAAGGAATCTCCCTTATTCCTTTCCTTGACCCTTTTAACATGGAAACACATCTACCCAAAACCCCAAAGTCCAATTTTTGATATTAATGTTATCTACCAAAAGTTACTCATGCTTACCCAAGGCGGTCAAAAGGAGATATTTGAATTTAAAATGATTCTTCCCTTTTCTCCAAATATCTTACCTTAAATGAAAATCCATTTGTTTCTTTATTAAATCTATGAAAGGTATAAAGGGAGAATCAAATGGAACTTTCAAAGCATTAATATTTATAATATCGAATTCAATCTAATTAAAACCATAGAAGCTATAATTTATTTTCTCATTTGATTAATTCCAATAAAATACCTATACTAATATCAAGCATTAGTATGGTATTTAAGTGGGCAATGGATTAATAGAACCTCTATATCTATTAATCCATTTCAAAGGGGATTCTTTACCAAATCCACTTACACAATGATGCATAAACATAAGTGACTCAATCAAATGCATCAAACAAGGTGGGTTAAGTCATCGCTAGCCAATCACCTATCATAGTTGCAAGCTTACGATAAATTCTAGGTTACCAAATTCTAGCTAAGGATGGCTAGATTATTGACAATCATCGCAAAAATAAGAATGCATACCTATATGAGGGTACTCATTCATGTTACCCTGAGCTGCCATAATCATCATTTTTCTTCTCAAGTACCTCCTTCCTGGTGGTTGACTCTACCTCTTCCACCCACGAGTGTACCTGGTCTTGCAAGTCAATAATACGTCAACAATACCATATTCCTCAAGGATAAATCAACATAAATAATTGCATAACCATCCATAAGCATCAAAACTAGGCATCAAGTTATCTTTCATTAATACATAGTCTATAAATGCAAAAAGTCCTACCAAGGTGGGTCATGACAATGTGACATTGATTGGCTATGGGAGAAAAAATATTAACATTATTTAGAATGGGTCTGAGGATGAAGAATATGGAGGAAAATGGACTTCTACTAGTGGTTTGGAGTTGGAAAAGGAAGGAAAGGTTATCCAAAAAAAATCTACTAGAAGTAGAAGGAGATCTAAGAAGGTTGATTTGGGAATTTTATTTTTTCAACGAAGGCGCAATCTTTGAGAGAATAATATATATTTTTTGGTTCATATATATGCCCTCTCTAACCTGGGGTGATCCCTTAAAAATAAAATAAAGAGGCCTAGGCCTAGGTCCAGGATTTTAAAGGTAGATACAAGGGCACTGTAGACATGGACCTCAAGATCTTAATTTATCTAGTTCATATATGTGCCCTCTTTAACCTTTAAAGGGGTGACTCAATTTTATAAAAGCTTCCTTCCCCTTGTTTAAAAGGGTCTTTTAAAATCCAAGGGGAAATTCCATATCTCTCCATTTTAAAAAGGTTTAAAAGGATCTTTCTTTAATCCCTGCAGTATTTCTTACTACTCTATAATAGAGGGAAATGAGCATCATTATAATATAAAGGGTCAAAGTGGGCTCTCTCTCTCAAATAATAGAGAAGAGAATTTAAAAAAAACTCTTCTATTTTTAGTGAGCTCTCTATTTCTTTTTAAAATAGAGAGGGAGAACTAGAATCGTTGCTAAGGATGTAGCTGATGGGAAGCAAAAACTTTTATCTTTGGAGGAGGAAAACTACCTCAACTTGATACAAAATAAATTTTCTATCTTAGAATATGCCCTGGCTAAACATAGGTTACTGAAAGAGTTAAGAAAGGAGAGGAGGGTTGATATTCTTTTATTACAAGAGACTAAAGTGGATGATTCCAATTTTTAGAAGGTGAAGAATTCAATTTGAAAAATAACTTAGGTGGAAATAGTTCCTGTTGATGGTGTGTCTGGGGTTTTATGGACTTTATGGAATCCAAAGCAACTGAAGGGACAATGTTTATAGATTAATGATAAGTTTATTTCCATTTTGTTCACATGATTTGCAAAATAAAATTAATAATTTCTCATTGTTGAAGGGAAATTATAGCTATCAATATAGCAGTCTGTTTAGAATATTATTGTTTGGTCATTACACTTTTGGTCAGAAAAGATTGTATTGTTCAAAGATGCAGAATTTGATGTTTAAGAAGATAAGCTATTTTTTGTGCCTATATTGATTCATTTGTTTTTCTTAGATTTATAGGGGTTGTAAAATGGATGGGTCCCTTTCAAAACCCTATTATTTACCAATAGTAAAAAAAAATAATACTAATAAATGAGTCGTAGGATAGACTTATACAATTCAAGAAAGAAGACCCAAAAATATATAAGGATTATAATAATAGATAATGATATATTTTTTTATTGGTAAAAAGGGTTTTGAAAGGGACCCTAAAACTTTTACAAAGCCATTAAAAAAGAGGTAACCCTTCCAAGATCACCTTTAGACACCAGCCCAAACAAAACTATCTAACCAAAAAACCACAAACCCAAAGACCATATTTGGGGGATACTGAAACAAGGAAGAAACGAAACACAAAATTAGGGGATAACAAATCCTAGAAATAGAACAAGAAAGTAGCCAAAAGACTCCTATTACTCAGACGTCTCAAATAAACTTCCAAAAATATCTATAGCAACCTTGGTGCTCCCCTCTATGTTGGATTTGATTGCATTTATCATTTTAACTTGTTGGAGGATGGTCTATGTTGTATTAATCACCATGGATATATTCTCCAACATATTTAATAGGATTTATGGATCGGTTTTGGTTTTCATATAGGCTTCACATTCCTTTCGAGATTGAGCCCTGGTGAAATATCCTTCAATCTTAGTTTTTTTGAGCTTGGTAGGAGAGCCATACGAGGACTCCTTATCACTCTTGATGGAGATTCATCATTTAATTACTAAATATTTAAATCTAGGTAAGATCATTAGGATTCAATTTTGACTGAATGTGGGGTAGAACCCAAAGTAGCTTTTCCTTTGGATTTACCAGTGTCATTGGTCTCTTCATCACTCAAAGTAATCCGTCGAGGATTGTCATGTCTGGGATCAGACTCAAAAGGATCATGACAAATTCTAATAGTCGTGATGGTAGCCCGTTGAACCTCATTTTGAAGAGCATGGTTGTACAATATTAGATGGAGTCCCTAATGCTTTGGATGGATCGATGAGTTGTCTCTAACACTTTCCACTGATAGTTCCAATGATCTTAGAAGATAATTAGGGATATTGATGTCCTTTATATCCCTCAGGTGGTTTACAAAGGCTAAATGAAAGCTTCTAAGGGGGGCATTAATCTCATCCACAATGAAATACTACATGATCAAAATCAAGACCTTGTTCCAAGGAGCTAAAAGCCCTGTTATTATGATTCCTCCTTTTTCTTTCATAAGCTTTTTGCTAAAGAATATTAGCTCTACAACCAAGGAATGTACTCACTTTAAAATTGAGCCCCTAAATAGTAATATGAACATTATTCCATGAATTGATAAACTCCATGGATAATTTAGGGTCCACCCCACTCAACTTTTGTAGAAATGGCATGAACCCATGGCTATCTAGAATTCCCTCAACATTGGCATCAAGATGTAGAGATTTTGGCTCAAGCAACACCATTACAATTTTATAAGCATTCATAGAGTTGTTTAGGAATAAATTGTTGTAGTCGCTAAGATTTATTAATTTAGTTTGAGTTGTGGAGTTGGAAAGAATAAGAGCATCCCGAATATGCATGTTGCTAATATCGGGGTTCTTCTTATTCCAAAGTCATTGATGATTCCAAGAGGGCTTAGACACATGATTAGGATAATGTTGGGATTCTCTCGACCAGTCATAATGAAGTTGCAATTGACATTCGATCCATCCAAATTTAATAAGGTATTGGCAAATGTGATGAAGTAAGTCCCTTTGATGATTCGATGATGGATTCTAACATAGACTAACAAAATTTTCCATGAAGGAGGTTTGGCACAAGTACCTTTAAAAATGAATCCATTATTAGCGTAATCATTCTCAAGCCTTGGTTGCCACGTATGACTATGGGAGCTTGACATTGTATGAAAGGGAGACAAGGTCCAAATACAAATTTAGGAAAAAATCCCAAGGCAAAAGGAACCACTTTCAATATAATTATTAATGGGATTGGGATGCCATCATATTTCAAGGAAATTATTCCTTGAATTGGATTGCCAATATTTTCTATAGAGATCATTTTCGAGATTGAATTGCCAGTGAGCTTGTGAATGAGGCTAGTCAGTTTTCTAGGATTCTTGGTTCTAAAATGGATTCAAGACATTTCGAACAAGACATCGCATTGGCAATGATAGTCATAGGTGATGAGGATAGTCATGTTGGTAGAGTTCATGCTGACGAGGATAAGGTTGACAAAAATTCTACTAACAAGGATTGAGCAAACAATGGTTAGGCTGATAGGATTAACCTTTTCTATAAAAATTAAGTTGATCAAGATTCCTATCCATGGCAAAGGTATATTTTTTTATGCATAAGATACCGATCACATTGACAAGGATCAATGGAAATATTATGAATTTTGGGTAGCCTTCCCAATTTAGAAATGACATTAAAGTATCGAAATTCCTTCATCATTGGCAGGAATATGAAGTCTTGGAGAAAAATCGTCATGCCAGAATTGAAGGGACTCTTCTTTCACCCCTAAATTTGCTATAATATCGATAGCATTGTTCCCTTCTCTATACACATGTTGAATAACTAGGTTATTGTGTTTGTAGAGGAACCTTTTGGATTCACTAATGAGGTTACAAACATTCTAGGTTGGGGCTTGGGTTCATTTTATATAGTTGATGATATTCATCGAGTCCCCTTCGATGATGAGGTGATATAGATAATGATAAATTTATTAGCATTGCAACTTGTGATTTTACTCCACAACAATCAAAGTTTTATAAGAAATATGACTTAGATCATGAAGATCCATATATGGCATTGACAAAAGATGTCATAAAATATAACAAGCTTGGAGAGGTGGTTTTAGTGGGTGACTTTAATTCCAAGACAACAAATAGAAAAGAAATCTCCTACATAAATGATTATTTGTTATGTCTAGAATAAGAAGTGGATCACCATTGGTTAAGGTCTTTAGATGATAATCAAGGACTCATCACACATTATGGAGAACTTCTTAAACTATGTAGCATAGAGGGATCAATCATCTATAATGAAATAAACATGTGGTAAAAATCTAAAAATTATACTTGCTAAACACATAATGGACATATTGTAGATGATTATGCTATTTGTTCACCAAAATTTATTTCAAGGATAAAATATCTAAAAATTAAAGCAATTATCATGGAGCTAAAATAATCATAATCTAATATATATAATTATCCAAATGCAATAAAGTGGGAAAGAAGAACATCTTTGATGCGTGTCGTTAATAGAATCATTTAATTTCAATGATTTGTCAATCTAGGGCGGTGTCCAAAGCTATTTACGAGAGAAAGCTTGAGCAGGGTTGTAGGTTAGTTCATTTAGGACAACAGGTCTTATTGGCAAAATAGATTGTTTTGGGGATTTGTGATCACATTTTTAATCCTATCTTGCACAAATAACTAATTTACTTGCAAAAATAAAAATCTAATATTAAATTGTAGAAACTAGAATCTAAGTATAGTTTGCAATAATTGAAATGACAGGTTATTAAACCTAATTACTTTTATAGAAATAAAGTTACCGAATGGTAAGCACACAATTTTAACACCTATCAGTGCTCTGTTTTAGAAGGTTTTCAATCTTCTGTTACAGTAGCTGACATCAAAAAGGAGAATGCAAAAAACTGGTAAAAGTTGTTGAACTGAAAGAAACAAAAGCAATGCTACAATTTTGTTGAAACATGGAATAGTAGCTAATCTATCAATGATGACACACTTAGGAAATCTACAAGTTTATTTTAAACATGGAAATAAATCATGAAACTGCAACAAAGGTTAGTGTGAAAAAAATATGAAATTGACAAGTATTCAACTAAATTTTGCTGTAGTAGAGATCTAAAGAAAACTTGTCAGTCAGTCCTTCTCCTAGGCTTGGAAGTGGCCCTTGCTCCCTTTTCCAGAAGAATATTTTAAGAGTTCCTCTTACTTGCTAAATTTCACACACTCATGCATAACAGAGATGATGAAAAACTGCACTTTTATTTATTCCAGAAATAATATCACACTTTTCTGTTGTTGCATTCTGTTACAATCTGATATCTATTGTTGCTACTTCTATTTTCCTAATAGCTCTACCAGTATGGGAGCTATATTATTTATAATTTCTAATTCCTATTTTACATGCACAAAATATCCTATTGCTATTTTACATTTGATTTGCCTAATATTCTACAATTGACTGGGTCTATTTTAAGACAGGACATGCTGCATCATCGGGTTTTTGTTTGTAATTTGTGTCTCCTGGTAGTAGGGGATGGTGGGAACAACTGTAGAAGGTTGTTCCTATGTCTCCTCATCCTTGCTTTACCCGTTCAACCACTAAAAACATCAAAACATTCAAAATAGGTGTGTTCCCTTGTTATTTCGAAGCATCTTCGGAATAACCGACTGTAGGTGTACTTTATGCCCAAAATGTGTTTAAAATATCCATTTCAAAAATTTTGTTTGGGTAGGCTGTTTATTCTAAATTCCAAGAGGTGATCCCAATCGATTGCATCCTTCTTCGTTGGTAAATTCTAGGCCTTGCCATTTATTGGTAACTGGCTAGAATTTACATAGAAATTCTATGAAATCCTGTTTCTATTGCATAGTTACAGTCCTTTGGCGCTATTTTCTAGATTCAGGTAAATTAGCACATGGGAAATATAAATCATAAAGACATAATATTGCTATTAAAATCATGCATGCCATTCATCAGTAAACCATGTTAAAGTAATGCAAAACTGTACAAATACTGCAAAAACAGAGTATAATGTTCCTAAACACATTAATCATGCAAATACTTGATATATAGTGTATTTAAATCAACTTAATTAGCATATAAAACATATCACAAGGTTTTTAGGCATTTTTTGATGGTTCAAAACATACTATGACTGAGGCAATTCCAAGCCTCATCATTTTCACGCCAACTTATTTCAATGCATGTCCTCATGCATTCTATTGGGCTACTGAATCACACATATCCATATTCAAGTTTCAGCTTCTATAAAAAAAATTTCTCCCTACATAATGTCCCCTACTTTCTTGAAGCTTCTTGAACCACTCTTGAAATTGATCATTTGGCTAAGGATCATTGTCAAAGAAGTAAGGAACAAGAGTAATGATGGTAGGAGGCTTATACCTCAATCCTATCCATTGATGTTTCATAGTTAGGATAATATTCATTACTCCTTTTGCTCTTCTCCTGGACCATTCTAGGTTGATTGGTGAGATGGGCTCCCTTTTCTGTAATGACATGGATAATTCTGCCCACTTGTTCTTACAATCTGATAGAGTAGTTACAAAAAATTTTGTGCAAAAACCTTGGAAACTGGTTAAACAATCCTTAAGATTGTTTAAATACATCAGCTTAATATCTATCCTATTCATCATGATAAAATGCTGATTAGTGGTGGAATTTAACATAAGGAGGGAGAATATGGTTTTGACGAGCAAAAATTTTGACAAGAACTTGCTCGCAGGTAAGGAGAAGGCGCGATCGAAAGACCAAATAGACTCTATCATAATTTTGAAGGACATTCCCATTGCTCCTATGGTGACAGGGTCAACTGAAGGATCATCTATTACGAGACATGGGAACATCCAAAGTGACATCGAGCGAGGAAAGGAACCCCTCGACAAAGTGGGCAACATAGGGAGCTATCGAGGCCACCTGTCTTTCGTAGACCTCCTGTAGAATAAACTCAGATCGCCTACAAAAGGGTCGAACAATTTTGTCTCGCAAGGGTGCGATGTACTGTGCCCTCAAAACCTTATGGAAGGTTACGCATCCCACGATTCCTTTTCCCTTGTGAGAAAATTTATAAGAGGATGCCCAGACATGGACGTAATCCACCGTTAGGCAACTTCAAAATGGAAAATCTTGGGAAACATGGGGTTGTCCGCGATGACCAGAGGATTTTTTATGTCTAGATAAACACTCGGGAGGATTTAGAGTGCATTCTATCCAAAGGTCCATGATTATTCAGGAGATGAAGTCTATTTTTAAGGAAATGGGAGCCAAATTTTGACCCCGACTCACAGAACATTAACTTTACCCCCATTTGGGTCTAGCTCCCTAATCTCCCTGCTCATTTATTTTACAAGGATGATCTTCAAGGTTTGGCTAGGGCATTTGGGGAATTATTGGCTATTTATTCAGCCACTCATGCTAGAACTCGCCTAACCCAAGCACACATCTGCATCAATGTGAATCTAGAGTCACAACTCGCAAATCACCTAAATATAATTTACAGTGATTTTAGATGGAAACAATAGCTAATATTTGAGAACAAGTTGGCTTTCTACTCGAAGTGCCAATCCTAAGGGCACCTCCCATCTTAATACCCTAAGTGCAAAAACCCTAAAGTCGATCACCAGCCAACAGGACGCCTAGAGCCAAATGCCAAGCAAAGGACAACCTTCACCCAAGGATAAATCTTGAAGAACAATCAGTAGATTTGGCCACCTCCATCCATAGCTCTTCAAAAGGCAAATACCTCGATTACCACTACTAATAAGTTTGATTTGCTTAATGATTCTGGGACCAATGAGGAAATTGAGGAAGGAGAAATCCCTGTTAGATCCTCCCTTGCCCCTAATCCTACCTCCCAACTACGCCCTACTCCCAATTCCACCCTAAAGACTCCCTACCTCCCTCATTCCCTATTCTAGGCCCACCCTCCCACCACCAGTGACAACCCTCAAAGCCCTACCCTGAAACCCCATTGGTTGCCCTCTTACCCAGCCTCGTCATCCCCCCTTGTTGGTTCTGACTTCCCTGTCTCCCCGACCAACACTAACACCACCAATTTCGACAACGATGAGCCCACCCAAGAATCCCCTGAACCATGGAGCTCTAAGCAAACTCGAATTTTTAGAAAGTCCCAAATCTATGTAGGAGTAGACATAAGAAAGGGTAGGCCATCTGATGCAAAATGAAGAAATTAGGATACCGTTGAGGAAATAGCCAATGGAACGCAGAAAACCTTGTTCTAGGAAATTAGAAACACTATCAAGAAAGAAAACCGAAGACCCAAGCCCCCTGCTCAATAAGGTAAAGGAGGAAAAAAACTCTCAAAAAGTTCCAAATGAAAGTCCTCTCCTAGAATGCGAGAGGACTGAATGAGGTAGCCAAGCAAAGACTGGCTACAACCATGAGAAAATATTATAACCCCACAATCTTCCTCATTCAAGAAAACAAACTAGATGAACAATGGTCTCCTAGGGTAGCTAAAATCATATGGAAAAATTACGAATTTGTCTATTCGCAAGCCTCAGGGACCACAAGTGGGCTCCTATGCCTATGGAACCCATCCAAAGTTGAAGGCAGATTTATTTCAGGCCAAGACAATTGCAGATGACTACTAGAATTTACAAGGAAGGTTGCGTCATCCTGGCCAGCACCATTTACAAGATCAGAGAGTTTTTGACCCTGATCAAGACTCTCCTGTCCTCTGATAACAATGCCCAATAGGAAAGGAACAAAGAATATTAGTAACCTGGGAAGGTGGTGTCTTGGCAGCAGGGCTGCTTGGTTTTCCTTTATCAGTTGTTGTAATAATTTAGTTTCTTCTATCTTGGAGGGCTTTGGCCTTGTCCGGGTAATTATGTATGGGTTGATCCTTAGTTGTTTTTTGCTTGTTGTCATTGGAGGTTACAATTTTCTCTTTTTGCTACTGATGTAACAGGGACGGGACCCTTTAACCCGTATAGCAAATAATTTTTTTTACCTACAAAAATAAATGCTGATTAGTGGGAATTTTATGATTAGGCTGAATGGGTCTTATCAATAATTCAGCCTGCATTTCAATTTCTTTGTTCCTTTTCTTTTCCTGTCTCCAATAGACCTGATTCTGCAGAGTAGACATGAAAGCTCTCAGTTGTATATCACCTGTAAAAATATGGGGAAGGAATGTTACATCTTTCAGAATGAGGAAATTGTGTAGGAATAGCTCACACATTAGGTTTTTCTGTTCTTCTAGGCTACTTAGGTAAGCTTCCAAAAATTCCTCAGTAGTGTCCAAACTATAAGGAAGGTTGGAATGGATTCTCATAACCTGCCAACGAAGGTACCTTTCCTTTAGGACTAAGCTATAAAATCTGGTTGGCCTTCTAAATTGAGCCAAATATTCTACAACCTGGCAGAGGTATTGCACCTGTTCCTACAACTTGGTAATTTCTGCATTTCTACTTTCTAGTTGCTTTCCCAAAGGTTTTAACTCTGCAATTTGAGTTTCAAGTTTTTGACACCTTAAAACCCACCATGCTATATCCTCATTATATTTTTCTAAAGCAACAATGTTTGGTGGTCTTATCACTGGCTAAAATCTAGGTAGCAAATCTACCTGTACCCCTTTTTCTTCTGTTTCTACTTTTGGTATGACCAATGGAAAATTGGATATAGAAGATTGATGTAAAGGGATACTTACTTGATTGCCCATGTTTTGATGATCTAAGGCCTCCCCTGTGGATGTCATTTGCACTGCTAGTTGTTGTGACCCATCATTGGTATGTTTAACTGGACTTCTGGGTTGTTTCGAAGCATCTTCGAAATGAGAAGATACAACTTCAGAATGAGGAAATGCAACTTCAGAATATCCCAAAAATTTTCTTGATTGTTTTGAAACTTCATTTCCAAGTCCATTTATTTCCATATGCTTTTGAGAATCCTGTTGTTCAACTATCCCTGTTATAGTATCATCCTACTGAGGGATCTGAGCATCAATCATCTCTTCGATTTCTGCTCTCATAGTCAAAGGTTCAACTGCTTCTGCAAGATTCATCAAAACAAAGTCTATGATAGTTGCCTCATCTTGTGGCTTAATCATTAGTTCTTCAGCTTGTGGGGGAGGCTACAAATTTTTATCTGATGTTGTTTTGTCTTTGTCTTGCTTTGATAGGTTTAGCAAGATTTGGGCAATATCTTCTCCATCACTAGATTCTGTAGACTGTGGCTCAAATTGGGCCAGTCTGTTCCTCAACCTCTCCACTTCTTGTTGTAATTCAGCAATTTGTTTATCTTTTTCTTCAATGGCTGACTCTCGTTCATCGATCCATTTCATGTGTGTCTTTATGACACTTTTAGCAGCTCTTAGTTGTTCCTGTATGTTCTCTTCTTCTTCCTCTATTTCAGAATTTGATGAATAAGTGGGCAGGCTATCTTCAGGTGGTGACTCAAGACTTGTTGCATCCACTTCTTCAATGTGATCTATTTGGTCCTGTGCAGGGATATCCTGTGAGTCCTCCATACTTCTATCTACTGTGTCATCTGAAAACATGGTATCCTATTGTTCTTCAGTAACTTCAGGGCTATCTTTTCTTGTTGCCTCAGTCTACCTTTGTAAATTTCTAGGGCTTCTTCTTGGAGGTGGTGTAGACAATGTCTCCTCCTCCATTATTTCTTTTTCAATTATTTCTTCTGATTTGTCATTTTTATGGAGTCTTGAAGACCTCCGTACCCCTACTGCAGACTGTTCCTCTATGTCCTATTTTCTTGCAGTGCTAGAGGATGTAGAAGAATTTTTTTTTTGATGAAATTTTCTTTTTCTTCCTCTATATTTCTCCCTCTGTACTACTAGGAATTTCATTCTCTTCTATGGTATATTATGACAACACAATGACATCTTCAACTTTCTTTTGCTTCCCATTTTTAGGGTTAGTTTCAACCTTTATTTTCCTTTATTTCTGAGTTTTTGTTGATGGATATCCTTGAGAAGAGGAAAGGATTTCTAATTCTTCTTATTTATGTGCTTCTTCTATTATGAAAATATTTTCCTCCTCTTCATTTTCCTCTTCATCTTCTCCATAAACCACTTCGTTCCAAAAAAATTAATTTGTTGAAACTTCTAGGGTTACCCCTAAAGTGATGTTTGTAGACAAGTTTAATTAGTCCATGGTGACGAGGGCTTCCCTTACCCTCCTGGTAGCATTTGGACATGTTTTGTAGTTCTTGATGTAGGTACAAAGGGAAATTAACCCTAACTTCTGGTTGTTGACTACCATGTCTGAGGTGATTTAGAATTCTAAAATGATGCCCAGACAAAACAGCATACTGCCCTTCGCAAGTTAGGAATCTAATCACCCATATGGCTACCTCATCCCATGGCTCCTATAGGCTAGTTTGTTTTACTCCCTTGCATACATTTTTGTTCATTTGATATACTGGTTCCCTATCCCCTTCTTCTATGAACTGGCTAACTACCTCTGATAATGTATTCCTACCAATTTTGGAAATTTGCAAACCTTGTAAAGGGAGTTCAGTAATTTGGCTCATGATTTCGGGAGTTACCTCTATGGACATCCCGCTGATGTGGGCTCTATTATTTCTGAATGTGTGGGTGAATTCTACTGCCAGGTCTTCAGAACATCCATCAAATTTATCTAAGAAAGGCATCAATCCACCATACTCAAAAATTCTCAGCATTTTTGGGTTTGCTCGAAGGTACCTAGTATTTTCTGGTTCTATATTTGTTTTCTGCCCCATGTCTTGGCTTCAATTTTGTTCTACTGCAACAATGCTACTATGGCCACCTTCTACAAATTTTACGTTTTCCTCATCTCACTTGAATTTTTTTTTACACCTTTGGAGATGATGGTAATTCAATTTTCTATCAACTTCCATAGTAATCATGAAATGCAGTGTTGAGTTTCAAAACAGATGAACTATCTTCGAAAAGAAGGTGGCACAGATTATGGAAGATCTATGTCATATTTCATTTGGATACATGGCAGTTGATGAGTGGACGTCCTTCCCATGTTGTTAGGATCCATCGTGTCTTGAATGGTGAACCATATCTGAATGTTGGTCCTTCACATGCTTATTTATCATTTACCAAATTTGGCTATTTATTATTCGTTGGCATCTTTATTGATTATCGTACCTTTTCGGGTGGTGCAAGGATCGTGCCAACAATGAGATATGCTTTCCCCATGAAAATTTTGATTGCTTTTTTTGGAATGATATCCCACGTGATCTTAGACATGTGAGCTTTGAATTTTCCACCTGTTCGAAAGACGTGGCAAGATAACCATTTTTTATTTCCCTTTTTCTGTAGATGCCATGTGGAATATTTGAAATTCAATATTTTTGCCATGTAATTTCAATTTCAAAACTGCCCCCTTTTATTTCGAAGTTAACTTATTATTCCAAAGATCAAACAATCTTCATCATTTCGAAGATCAAACAACTTCATCATTTCGAAGATCAAACAACTTTGTTATTTCAAAGATATCCCTATTCCAAAGATCAAGCAACTTCATTATTCCAAAGATATCCCTATTTCGAAGATCAAGCAACTTCATCATTCCGAAGATATCCTTATTTCGAAGATGTTTGATTTTACTACCATAGAGCAAATAAGCCAAAATTTTTTTGGAGTCTTGCATCCTTTTGAGGATTTATGAAACTTCTACATACTTTTATAACCAGATTTGTGTCTCATTACCCAAGTTTATAGTTTTTGCACTTTCTCTTTCTTGTCCATGATAAATCTATAATTTTTACAAAAACTAGAATTCTTCTTCTTTTCCAGGCAGGTTGGTATGTTTTGGATATGCCAAACCTCATGAATGTTTTTATACTTAATTGTTAATATTTACACACTACATACTAAATACTTACAATGATAAAAAGTGCAAGAAACATATACCTGTTTTGAACAATTTGCTTGTACATTTGATGGATGGCTGCTTTTGATGATGTCTTGCTGATTTTTGCTGCAACACTTTCAAGACAAGTGCAGTTGGTGAGTTTTTACAATGATGATATGGAGTGTTTCAAGGCTATGCATGCCAAAAACCAGTTTTCATGCACACCAATTCAGCAGTGCCTCATAGAGGTTTTTACTATTGAATTATTCATTTTTCTCTCTTTTTTTATATCTCTCCTTTTCTCTATTTTTTTTTGATCTTGATTGTGCCAATGAAGGAATTCATGATTTCCTCGAAATCATGCCCATGAGGGATTTTCACAATCATGATTTATTCATTTTTTTATTTTCTTTTCTATTTTTTCTTGAAACTCCATTGTCATGCTAAATCTGTTGAAGTTGAGATGGAAGAGGGAATCTCTTCCACCTTACGTATATCCAAACTGTCAAGCTGCTGCAAAAATTCTTCTTTGGTTAGTGGTGCATGGTATACCCGAAGGTGATGCCCATTCACTACCAACTTCCTCCATGAATCATCAATGGGAGAGAGACGAACTGCTCCATTGTCAAATACTTCTTCAATTTGATAAGGTCCAAGCCATCTAGTCCATAACTTTCCAGGGAAATCCTCATAGTGAGAATCAAACAACAAGGCCCAATCTCCTTGTTGAAACTTCCTATGCTGAATGTGGTTGTCATGCCACTGCTTTTGTTGCTCCTGAATTATCTCAGTTTGGTGCAGTGCATCCAACCGAAGTTCATCCAATGCATTCAGCTATAGAATCCTATCTGTTTGTGCCTGTGACAAATCAATTCCAATTTCCAAAGCTATTCGTAATGTTAGTAGCTCAAATTCAATAGGTAAAAGAGGTTTTTTACCAAAAACTAGTTCATAAGGTGTGAAACCCGTGGTGGATTTCCATGTAATGTTATAAGCCCAAACTGCTTCAGGTAATTTATCTAGCCAATTCTTCCTATGAGAAGCTATTATTTTAGTCAAAATCCATTCTAATTCCCTATTTGTTACTTCAACCTGACCATTTTCTTGTGGGTGATAAGGTGATGATTTCCTATGTTTAATTTCATACAATTCTGTAAAAGCTTCAATAACTTTAGATGCAAATTGGGGTCCTTGGTCTGTGGTAATAGACCGTGGAGCTCCAAATCTCTAAAAAATCTGGTTATACAAGAAATCAACAACCTTCTCTTCATGAGCATGTTTGAAAGCACGCACCTCTACCCACTTTGTCAGGTAATCAGTGCATACTAAAATATGCACCTTTCCTTGAGAAGGTGGGTCAATAGGTCCCACAAAATCTAGCCCCCACCTCTCAAATGGTTCTAAAACCATTTGAGGTTGTAGTGGCATTTCATTTGTGTGAGTGGGTTTCCCCATTCTTTGGCATGCATCACAATGCTTGATGTACTTTTTTACATCCTTGTGAAGAGATGGCCAATAATACCCTGTTCCTAAAATTTTTCTAATTGTGCTTTTTACAGAATAATGTCCACCTGATGGTTCATCATGGCAAGCTCGAAGGATATCATACACTTCATCCTTTCGGATGCACCTGCGTAACACATGGTCAGAACTGCATTTAAAAAGTATACCCTTAATCCATTGAAAAGAAGAACTCTGTTTTATCAACTATTTTTTTCTGTTTTGGAGTGAAATGTGGAGGAACTTTCCTTGTGACCAAGTAATTGGCTATATCTGCAAACCAAGGTGATTGGAATGATATAGCAAATAATTTTTCATCGGGAAAAGTATCTTCAACTAATTCTTCCTCTCTTGTGTTCTGCAATCTAGACAAGAAATCTGCTACAACATTGGCTTTTCCTGGTTTGTTGATTATTGTGATATCAAATTCCTACAACAACAGTAACCAACGGATAATTCTTGCACTTACCATAGGTTTATTCATCAAATATTTAATGGTTGCATGGTCTGTATGGATGAATATTTGATAACCTGTGATGTAATGCCTGAATTTGTTGATAGCATATACTACTGCCAAGAATTCCTTCTCAGTAGTGGTATAGTTATTTTTTGCTCCTATAAAATTCTTACTAATGTAGTAGATGGTATAATGTTCACCATTGTCAATCTGTCCTAATGCTGCTCCAATTGTAGTATTGGAAGCATCAGTCTGGATATGAAATGGTAATGCCCAATTAGGTCCTCTTAACATAGGTGGGGTTACTAATTTTTCTTTCAAAGCTTCAAATGATTCTTGACACTTTGCAGTCCAGGAAAATTTAGAGTCCTTAGTCAATAGGGCAAACATAGGATTGGCTATTGTACTAAAGTTGGGAATAAACCTACGATAAAAACCAATGTGTCCAAGAAAACTCCTAACATCAGTTTGAGTCTTAGGAGGGAGAATATTCTTGATTATTTCAACCTTCTTTGGGTCAACTTGGATCCCTTGAGAAGAGATGTGATGACCAAGAACAATCCCTTCCTCCATCATCATAAAACATTTTTCAGGATTCAAGGATAATTGGTATGTTTCATAGTGGGTTAAAACTTTATCAAGATGTTCTAATGTAAAATCAAAAGTTTCTCCACATACTATGAAATCATCCATATAAATTTCAACACTTTCGGTAGTTAGATCAGAAAAAATTGCTAAAACTGCTCGTTGAAATGTTGTTGGGGCATTACATAAGCCAAAAGGTAAGACCCTATAAGCGAATGTTCCCCATGGACATGTAAAAGTTGTTTTCTCTTGATCTTCAGGTGCAACCTGAATCTGATTGTATCCATTGAATCCATCAAGAAAACAAAAAAAATTCTTTCCAGCAAGAGTATCTAACACTTGATCTATGAATGGTAATGGGAAATGGTCTTTGTATGTTACCTTATTCAATTCTCTATAGTCTACACATACTCACATCTTCCCATTCTTTTTTGGAACTATAACCAATGGGGAGACCCATCGGCTATCAAAAATTGGATAAATGAACCCTACCTCTAAGAGTTTTTCAATCTCTTCTTTGACAATATCTCTCAAGGCAGGATTCAATCTTCGTTGGGGTTGTCTCACTGGTTTAACATCTTCAGTATAGATTCTGTGAGTACATACATCAGGGTGGATCCCTGACATATCTTTGTAGTCCCAAGCAAAAGCATGGACATGTTTATGCAAAACAGCTAATAGTTTTGCTTCTTCTTCCTTAGTAAGCCAACTACTAATATTCAAAAATTTACCTGGTTGTACTTCTATCTGTTTTATCCCTGGAAGGATAGAATTTACTCCTTCATACTTGGTTATTAAGGAGTTTAGTGGGCAATGATGAGATTTGAGGGAATGAAAAACTCTTGTCTCATTTTTGACAATGATTCCTGGTGGAAGCATGTCTTGTATGGAGCAATGAAAAGAAGGGAGTAGGTGATGATGCCACCCATGTGGTAGTGAAATAGATTTTTCTTGTAGTGGTGTAGATGACTCATTTTCAAAACTTTGGCCCTCATCATTTCCTGATAGTTGATGAACATTTGTTGCTTCATCCTCCATTCCTTGCTCATGCATAGCATTCACTAAGATAGTCTCATTTTCAAAATTTCCTCTATCATGGGAGTCTATCTCTCCTATATGTTCCTTCACTACTAAAGTAGCTAGTGTGGAGATGGTCTCTTCTTGTTCTTCATCTGAATCAGGAAACCATAACTGACCTACAAATTTGTTTGAAGGTCTTGCAGGGGGATACAGAGAAATCTGCTTTAAGTCAATACCATTGGAGATTGTCATATCTCCTGATCTGTAGTCTATAAATGCTGCTACAGTTGCAAGCCAAGGTCTTCCCAGAATAATGGGGTAACCATGTGCTGAATTTCTAGGCTGTAAAACCAAAAAATCTATAGGGTATTCCCAAGAAGAAACTTCTATGGGGATATCTTCAATGATACCTTCAGGTTTTGCAACTGACCTATCAACCATTTCTAATACTGTAGATGTAGGACTTAAATGTTTGAGCTATAATTTTTCCATTGTATCTTTGGTCATTACATTTATTGCAGCTCCTAGATCAATCAAGACATTTGAAATTGGTATTGTACTTATAGTAACTATAATAACTGGACTCCCTGGGTCACTATACTTTGGAGGTACTAGTTTCCCTGACAAGAGATCAACTATCTTTCCTTCAACCTGAACAGTTTTAGGAAATGACTTCTTCTTTCTCCTTGGTCTTTTGATACACAAATATTGGATAGTTTTGTTAATCAAAGGCACATCCTTAATGGCTTGCAATAAGGGGAGTGATATGGTTAACTTTTTAAGTTCTTTTACCAGGTCTGATTTAGAGTTTCCTGCAGTAATGTTGAATCTTTCAGGATATGGGATTATCCCTGATGAAGGTAATTTTTCTACCTGTATTTTTTCTATTTTTTTTGCTTCTTTCTCCAATGTTGATTTGACTTTGTTTGGATCAGAAGGTTCTTGCAGTCTATTTTCTTCAATTTCAATTGGAACAGGTTCAGGTAGAATTTTTCTAAACGAAGTTGGATATTGTTGCAATCAAGAACATGGACTTCAACATTTTCTTTAGATTCAGCCACATAGACAGGGGATGCCTGCCTTGTGTTATTTGGATTAGTCATTGGTTGGGCTGGAAGTTGAGGTTGCTTTACCTATTGTGTTTGTTGTGGTTGGTTAGATCTTCCTTGAAAGTTTTGATTAGGGGCAAGCAACAAATTTTGATTTTGACCTTGATATCTTCCTTGAAAGTTTTGCTGCCTTGGATAAGATTGATATTGTTGTCCCCAATTTTTTCCTTGTGATTGGTTTTGCATCCAAGGTGGATTGACTTGATTCCAGGATGGATTACTCCAACCTGATTGTGGCCATTCTTGAGGAGTTGTCCAGGGAGGGTAATTCCAAGGTTGTTGGGGTGGTTCTGACTGCCCCCATGGCATACTCCAAGGGTGTTGTCCCTAATTTGTAGGAAAATGAGGGGTATGTTGATATTGAGAAAATTTTCCCCCCATATTTTGGTCCAACATAATTGAGTTCTTCAGTCTGAGTTTCCAAAATATTCTTGAGTTGAGGTAGCAGATGGCATTTATCAATCAGGTGTCCTTTTGAGCAAATGTTGCAAATGGCTGAAATTGATGTTTTATTTAAAGGACATTCTTGCAAAGCATGTTTATTCCTACATCTCGAACAATAAATTGCTAGAGGTTCTGTTGATTTTGTTTTGGCATTCATTTCCCCTAGTGTTGTGTCTAGATGCACAAGAATATCAGTTTTTAAATTTGCAAATTCTTCCATTAGATCTCTCATATCATTGCCATTTGTACTCTTTTTTCTTCTTCTTTGCTTAGTGCGGGAGTAATTTCTGCATAAATCCACAATCTCTTCATTGCTAAGGGTACTTACATCCCCATTTCCCATTAAGTCCAATACTTCTCTGGATTCATCTTGTAGTCCTCTCAAAAATATGGCTTTGCACATGTAGCACCTAAAATTGGTGTAGTTAAACCCTCAATAAAAGATAAAAAATTTGAATTTTAACCTCGAAACCACCCGTTAATTGCTCACCTCATTTTTTGTGCCATTTTTAAAAGTTGTTTTATCATTGTACGATATCATCACCGATATTATGATATAATCTCAAATCGGATGAATTCGTTTGGAATAGAACGTCCAGATGATTTCATCCCAAAACCGAATTTTCATAATTAGCTTCTGTTTCAACAACCTCTCCAACTCGGGCAGAAGCATGTCTGCACGGTTGGAGATTCCTACATTGGAGATCTCCCAGATTGGGATGATACCCAACCTCCTAACCTCCTCCTAATCCTATATAAACTTGGGATTTGTCCACTTTATCCCCCTGGCTGATCATTTCGCTGCAACTTTAGTTTTTGTTGTGTTAGATCATCCTATCCTCCATCATTTGCATTTGTGTTTTCAAGTTTTATTGCAGGATCTCACTATGTTTCAGTTGAAGGAAGCTCGGATCATCGTAGGTGATTCAACCACAATTTCGAATGATATTGACAAGATCGACGATGATCTCGTATAATTACAGATGATTTTGACTACAGTTCAGATTGGGGGCAATCAGAGCCCTGAGTTTGCATTCTCTATCTCTTTTCTTATTTAATTGTGCATTAGATTAGTTCACTTATGTTCTGCATCTTGGAGTTCACCTCATTTAGCATATTTGCATGATAAAATTCAAAATAAATTATTAAAACATTGCATCCCATTTGATTTGATATCTGGATTTATCATTTAAAGCACTTATATTCTTATTTCTATCATTTTGTATCATTATTGCAATTGCAAGTTTTTGAGGAATTTGCCTGACAAATTCATCAGGTCGTTGACAATCTCGGCTAACCTCAGACGATCTCCTATGATTTGGATGATTTTGTACAATTACAGATGATCTTGTCATATCCAGGACAATCTGGACTCCTACAAGCTTCAGAATCTTCATCAGACATCAGAAATCAGGTGCACTCTTCTTCATTTAGATATTTTTTGTATTTAGGATTTATTTATGTTTGTTGTCTCCATATAAAACCAAAAATTTCATATAGAATAGCTTAGATTCATTTTGGCCAACCTAGGAATTTGAATGATTGAATATAAAATGAACACATCAAACCCATTATCGACCTAGGCATGGAAACTGCCACTCAAAGTTTCCTGGTGAACCCCACCATCCATCAAAAATTTACCCTTATACCCCTCCCCCAAGAGGCACGACATTTAAAGGGCCTCTCCGTCCGAGGTATTGTCCCATCCTTCTTGCATCCCCCTTCCGGGCACGGATCCTTTAGCCTGAAGGTAAGGGTGCAAAAAATTTGGGTGATACATTTTGGTGAACCCAACGTGAAACTAAAACACCTTTTGAAAAAAATCCAAAAACAAAAAAAAAAACATTATTAAGAACATCTAGAATCATTAGAAAACAGTTAAATATGCATATCATATTTAGATGGTAGATTATAATAGAAGATGAGCCGTAACCATAAATGTTGAAAATCTATTAACGTCCATAGAGATTACTTCTGTGCTTAGAGTACCTCAAAAAAATAGAGCCCAATCTTTGTGGGACGAACTTGATAGGAGATTAGGTATTATTGAATCCAGATATGTATAACTTAGGCAAATTAAGAGGTTTGTCCTAGATAGAATCCTGGATCCTGATCATATGACTTTGTATCATGAAATTTAGAGAGCTTGCCATAGGTGGTTAGCAGATAAAATAGCACTTGTGTCCTCAGAATTATACACCTTTGAGGAGTACCTTGAGAACGCAGTTGTAGTACATAAATTTCTATCTCATATAGAGGATCAAAAAGTCGTTCTTACGGATAGAAAAAGATGGAATAGAATTCCTAAAGCTGTGTTGTATCGAGAGTATTGCCATGAAATTTATTTTTACATGTCAGGGTCTGAAGTAGATCATATTACCATAGCACACTTTGTTAAATTATTCAAAAACCAATTCCAATTTGAAGAGGAGCATTTCATGACTCTTGATGAACTTGACCCTATCAATGATATTCATAAACTATTCACAGAAAACTAAGTCATTATTTTTACTATTGTTATTTCTTGCAACTAGCATGTTGTTTGTTATTTTTATTCTCACAAAATAATAGTATAATCACACACAAAAAAAAACAAGAAAAACAAAAACAAAACATTTTCCTTTTAAAGTATTATAGTAGGTATATAGTTAAAATATATACCTCTCAACCCTACCACATATATATATATATATATATATATATATATATATATATATATATATATATATATATATATATATATATATTTGCCTAATTTTAGCACAATGCCTAGACTTAGGAATGGAAAACAAACCGAAGAAGATGAATATTGGTTAAGAAGACCATTAACTGACCAAAATGTCCCTCTCGAGGACCAAGTTCAGGAAGAAGAAATCCTAGACTAGCAAGAAGAAGAGCTTTCTATAGGAAATGAACAAGAAGAAACTAATAGAAAGGAAGGATCCTCATCCCCTAAAATGTCTTCGAGAGGAGCTATCACTTTTGAAAACATGGAACAATTTTGGAAGTTCATTAACACTAATATTGGTGTTTTTAATAGAGCAGTCCATATGGACAAGGATCGAATTAGTGACACTCAAGAAACTCTAGAAGACATATTTTATACACGCACTAATCCCTTATCTTTTATTGAACAAGAGAGTGATCAAGCTGGACCATACAATTTGGATATGGCAGCTGTGATCTAGAACATGCAATAACAACAGGTTACCCAACCACCTAAAGTGCCTGTTAACAAGCCTAGGGTCATTCTCGCATAAAAGAAACCCTCATTTACTGCTCTATTTTTCCAAGATCTTGATCAACATATCTCAAATCAACAAAAATCCAAAACAAAACCAAACACCAATTACCAACAATCTGGGGTACAACATAATACTATTACAAATTCTCTTCATAATACTCTTCCTACCAACACTTTGCATAATAGCAATATAGCATCTAATCCTTATGTTACATTGTCATACACTCATAGATCCCATACCTCTGTCCCATCGAACCAATATGATGGACAAACTAGTAATCTTGAAACCATGGTGAAATAGCTAGTTTCCCGCATGGACTAGATAGATCCCTACTGTCCCTCGTACAACTATCAAGAGATGTGTAGTCAGCCTTTAGATCCTATAGTCGTAGCACAACCATATCCTAAACATTTTCCTATGCTTGTTCTTCCCATATATAAAGGTACCGAAGATCCCATAGAGCATCTTCGCATGTTTAGGATAGCATGTCATGATATATCACATGATGACTTGTTATTACTAAAAATGTTCCCAAAAAGCTTGGGAGGAATGGCATTAGAGTGGTATTATCAATTACCCACTAATTCTTTGAGGAATTTCGAAGAAACTGTCGAGTCTTTTGTTCATCCATTTAGTGCCTACATCAAAAGACATGTGACCATTAAAGATTTGTATAACTTAAAACACGACAAAGATGAATGCTTTGCTGATTTCCTAGCTAGGTGGAGATAGTTGATAGGAAAATTGCACTTTGTGTTACCTTATAGGGAGATGTTGGACATCTTTATTAATAATTTTCAAGAGAAACTATCTTACGAATTATCAACTGCTACCTTGACCACCTTCGATTAGGCTATAGACTTAGCCCAAAGAGTGGAAGATGCTCTCATTAGGAGAGGCCAGCTTAAAAAGAAAGACGATGAGAAAACATCCAAAAATCAATACAAGAATAAACAAGTTGTGGGTGATGGAGTCACCGATAGCAAAAATATTGCTAATGTTAATGCTGCAAAGACAACGGAGAAGTTTGTACTGAAACCTCCTGATAGACCTCCTCAAGAATTTACTAGGTTAAATCAACCTTTATCAACTATCCTACCACAATTATTAGAACGAGGTTTGATTCAATTACCAAATATCCAGGAACCTAATCCAACTATACCCGGATATAGAGCATATTTACACTGTGACTTTCATAGAGGACTTGGACACACTACCAACTCTTGTAAAAGATTAAAACATAAAATATAGGACCTGATTGATAACAATGAGATGGAGGTGCAAGCATTTCAACCTAAGCAAAATCCTCCTAATAATGTTCAAAAGAACACCCCACAAAACCAAAATCAGAACGCCAATCAGTCATTAGACATCTTTCAACATCCCTTATGAAAACATGGTAAGGAGGTGGCTAATCAAATTGAACATCATAATGTCCCACCTCCTGCCCGATATGTAGGAACTATTAGCAGGTATTTACCTGCTCATGATCTAGAAATCTTCGACACAACTTTATCTGTGGTTACAACCAAGCCTATATATAATATTCAGATACCTGATCTTAGTGATACAAAATACGAGACTGAGAGTGATATGGAAATCACATCAAATCAATTGAATAGTTCTAAAGATGAATCGGATACTATTCACCCTATCACAAGTTATATGGTTCCAGAAGAACCATTTCTAAGAAGAGTCACTACTAGACCATTGTCTCACTAATTACTTTCTAATGAGCTAGCCATAAACGCTAGACCAAGACCCATTCATCATCCTCAGAATAATATTGTGGGTACCATCAGAGCTGTTACTAGACAACAGGCTCAAAATTATCAACAAGATCAAATTCAGAATGGTGGATCAAATCCATTTGTTTTGAAGGTTCCTAATAAAGGGAATCATGCGCCTAATGTTCAACCTAAACCTCCTTATAATATTAATGAACAATTATCAAATATTACAGCTATAATTTCCCTCTTGGACCTTTTAAGATCTTCTCCTACACATAGAGATGAACTAATGCTCACATTAATGTTAGTGTAGTTATACTGTCTGTTATTTCATTATTTGTCTTATTTATGCATTTGTTATTTTGTTATAACAATATGCTATTGTACGCTGGTTGGTTTGGCAACCTCCGACAAATTCTTGTTATTGCAGTCTTATTTAAACTGCATAATTTTCAATAAACAAATTGGTTCGATTTTCTACATGGCATCAGAGCCATTTCTGTAATTTTTTTTCGGGGCAGAGAAATTTTTTTTGCAGAGAATTTTTTTTGCGTGCACAGACGGAGGAAGGAGTTGATGCTGAGGAAAAAGCGAAGGAAAATTAATTTTTTTCCTCGCTGGGCGTGATTACGCCACACCGCACCCCCCCCCCCCCCCCCCCCTCCCCCCCCAACCCCCCTGTGCCCCTCATCCTACCCACTCCCCCATCCCTTTTGCGCTGCAACTGCGTCGCGCGGCCGCTAAACGCAGCACGAATTCCACGCGCGTTCGCAGCCCACGCAGCGCAGTCACACGGTCGATAGGCCAGCGTGCAGAATTTTTTTGTGCGTGCGCTACAGTGCAAAGCGTGCATGGATATTTCCACGCGGCCACGCGCTGTTAGCTGTGGCCTGCACTGTGCGCAGTCAGCGCTGCCCATGCAGCGCGCAGCGTGCGTGGAGCAAGCGCCACGTAGCCGGTGCTACTAGCGCACAACGTACACAGCCAGAGCTACTAGCGCACAGCGCGCTGCTTGAGCAGGCTACGCAGCACGCCCTGTGCGAGGGTAGAGCCACCATGCACAATGTGGGATAATAAAGCTACATAGTGGTCGTATTTGGCCAGCTACGAGTGGAGTGTTGGGAGCAGCAGGAAGGTGACCATTCCGATTTCTGCAGCAGATGTGGTGGTGTTTTTTAAGTTTGATCGGGCTTTCTCCTCCCAGATCAGCCCACGGGCTCACTGGCAAGTGAGCCGCGTGGTGGGTTCCGGGAACCTAGCAGTCAGGAGATCAAATCCCTTCCACTCCCCTAAGGTAAAATTTAATTATTATTTTTTAATTTTTTTTACCTAAGGTTAATATTAAATTTTTTTAATTATTTTTACTATAGTAAAAATAAAAAATAAAAATTTTTTTTACTATAGTGAAAATTAATTTTTTATTAACCTTAGCGGTAAAAATATTAAAAAAAAAGGGGGGGCAATTTCTGAAGAAAGAGGGGATATTTTTTTTTCAAAAAATCAAAGGGGGAATGTGAGTAATTTTCTGAAAAAAAGCAAATTTTTGGCATTATTGTAAAGGTGCATTTTCGGCTGTGTCCGACACCTGGAGGGTTAATTCTTGTGGGCATTTTTTATGTTGTATGTTGCATATTTCATTTTTGCACTATAACATTAAAAATTAAAAGCAAATTCACTCCCTAAGTCCCCGAAATAATTAAAACCCATCCGTGCAATTTATTGCACTACAGCGTTCGGTATTTGTGATACCTCTGGCCAGCACTTACAGGTAAAGCTGTCGTGATTGCGCTATTGTATCCGCCACCTAATATAGCTGCTACAATGACGTCTGAGCTTGTTCTCTATAAATCATCGGGGAGAGATAAGTTTGCCATTTTTGCATTTTTTTACTCCATCCACTACCCTTAATCGCTCTTGTGTTTAGGCGTAAATCCTGACGAAGTATTCTTCATAGTGTTTAGGGGAAGTTACGCCCCATGCATGAGAAGAATCTTCTATGGTAGGTGCCATCAACAAGGCGATTCCCTTTCAGTATCGCTTATGTTCCACGTATCGTATGATCTCTAAAACTCACCTATAGTCTCCCTCACGTAAGGGCGGGTGATTTTTGTTGATCTTTCTAAATACCTATAGTTTCCCTCACGTAAGGGCGGGTATTTTGTATGGTATAACGGCCTAGCAAAAGGTATATCGAAAGGGGGACCAATTGGTGTTATAAGGAACCTTCACTATGGCCGTTGTTGCAAAGTTGATGACTGATCCTCATCAGTTATTGAAAGGTCCAAATTATACACCATGGAAACATAAGATGAAGGCAATTCTCCAAATGGAAGATTTATGGGATATTGTTACTGGAGTAACACCTAGGCCTTCACCAGCATCAGGATCCACAGCTCCTACTGCTGATCAGATAGCTTTTGACAAGAAAGACAGTCGAGCAAAGGTGCTCATTTTGTTTGCTGTTTCAGATGAAGTGCAACCTCATATAGCTGACAAAGCAAGTGGTAAAGAGGCATGGGATGCCCTTAAAACCATCTATGAGGGAAAGAATGATTCCACCATTCTTCATCTTCAACAACAACTTCATAACCTGAGTTTGAGACAGGGTGAAACAGTTGAACTCTTTCTGTGCAGAGTGTCTGAATTGAAAGAGAAATTGAATTCTTTGGGAGATACTGTGGACGAAAAGCTTCTCATTTCAATTGTGATGAGAGCTTTACCTTCTTCATTTGATATGTTGATCACCTCCATCCAGGTGTCTCAACGACAAATTACCTACATCGAGTTGGTCAATCTGCTTCAACAATAGGAGGCACGCCAACTTCACAAGGATGATTCTTCCAATACAGCCCTATACACCAACAGGCAGGGTTCTAGGAAGAAAGGTAATGGGCAAAAAGGAGGCAAATTTCATAAAGGAGGAAATTCTCAACAAGATATGAAAGGAAAAGGAAAACAACCTCAACAGAAGAAGAGGTGGTGCAAGATCTCTGAGAAAGACAACCATGACACCAACAGGTGTTGGCATAAGAACAAGCAGAGAGGCCAAAACAAACCACAAAATAAAAACAAGCAACCCCAAGTGAATGTTGTCGTTGAAGAATCTGACTCAGATTCTGAATGGGCACACAAGGTGCTCATGACTACCACAGATTCCACACGATCCTGTTTGGTATGTCGATTCCGGAGCTAGCAAACATATGACTGGCGATAGATCATGGTTTGAATCATTCATGGCCAAAGAGGGCAAACCTGTCACCATTGCTGATGATAAAACCTACGGGGTTCAGGGAGAGGGTACAATTTCGAGTCACTCTTCCCGATGGCAAGTGTCGATTGACAAAGTCCTCTATGTTTCGGGATTGGCTAACAATTTGCTGTCAATCACACAAATCCTGGATAGAAATATGGTTGTCAACTTTCGTGTTGAGAATGGCAAGAAGTGTTGTACTATTACCAGGAAGGGTAAGCAGATTGCAACAACTTCATATAAGCACGGCTTATTTGCCCTAGATGCTATCTCTACTCCACATGTTGCCATGACTGTCTCTACCAAGGAGGCAACTTCCCTATGGCACAAGAGATATGGGCATCTTAGTTCTGGCTACTTACTTGAGCTCAGTAAGTATGAGATGGTAAAGGGTCTTCCTTCCCTTTCTGCCACATTGCCAGTGTGCTCTGACTGCTTGGCAAGAAAGAAACATAAAGTACCATTTGAGAAGAGCTCAACAAGAGCACAAAAACCTCTGGAGTTAATTCACACCGATCTCTGCGGTCCTTTCACACCCAACGGTTGTGGAGGGAAGAGGTACTTTTAGTTATTCGTAGATGACTACTCACGAAAGATGTGGGTTTTCTTTCTCCAACTGAAATCCGAAGCTTTCGCATTCTTCCAGCAGTTCAAGAAATCCGTTGAGAAGGAGTCAGGAGCTTCTATTAAAACCCTCCGCTCAGATCGAGGGGGGGAGTTTACCTCTAAAGAATTTTCTGCATTCTTAGATAAGCATGGAATCAAGAGACAGTTAACAACTGCCTATACTCCTCAGCAAAATGGAGTTGCTGAGAGAAGGAACCGTTCTATCATGGAAATGGTTCGTTGTATGCTCATAGGAGCTACTCTTGGGCAACAATATTGGGCAGAAGTTGTCACCACTGCAGTATATCTGTTGAATAGGGCACCCACAAAGGCCCTAAAAGGAATGACTCCACAGGAAGCATGGAGTGGTCGAAAACCCTCCATATCTCATCTACGTATTTTCGGATGTCACGCTTTCATGCACATACCGAAAGAGAAAAGGAAGAAGCTAGATGAGAAAACACTGAGATGTATTTTTCTTGGTTATGATGAGCACTCTAAAGGATATCGTTTGATAGATCCTTTGACCAAGAAAATTCATGTCAATAGAGATGTTGTCTTTGATGAAGCTTTCACATCACAGAGCACATCTAAAGTACACCTAGATCTTGTGGAATCTAAGGAAGAGAAGATTCCTTCGTCAACACAGACAGGAGGTCCTTCTACATCTTCTTCAACACCACCGAAGAAGAATCCAAAATGGTGTACAAATACAATCAGAGACGCAAATTTATCCACTCCTCCCAATTTGAACTTGGATAGACCTCGTACACGCAGTATGGCTCAAAAGGAAAAAGAAGCCAAAGAAACTGGTGAGGTTGATGATCTTTGTCAATATTTTGAGGAACTTTCTGTAACTCCACGTACGGAAGTAGAGGATATGGATATTGATGATGACAGAGGCATTCATGTCTACCATAGACGATCTTGAACCTCGCATCAGTGCAAGATGCTCTTAGTGAGCCTCAGTGGAAGGCCGCTATGGATACAGAGTATGAGTCTTTGATGAAAAATAAAACTTGGAAGCTTGTTGATCTCCCGCATGGAAAGAAACCCATTGGCAGCAAATGGGTATATAAAGTCAAGTACAAGGCAGATGGAACAATTGATAAGCATAAGGCCCGTCTTGTTGCAAAGGGCTATGCTCAAAAGGAAGGCATTGACTACGAGGAAACTTTTGCACCTACTGCTCGGATGACCACAATTCGAGTTATGTGTGCTATGGCAGCACAATATGGGTGGAAAGTTCACCAGATGGATGTCAAAAGTGCCTTTCTAAATGGTGATCTCCAAGAAGAAGTCTACATGACTCAACCAGAAGGATTTGAAGTGGAAGGCCAAGAGCGAGAAGGTTTGCAAATTGGTCAAATCCTTATATGGTCTGAAACAAGCTCCTCGAGCTTGGTATATAAAAATGGACAATCACCTTATGCAGCATGGATTTAAGAGATGTCCGTCAGATGCAAACCTCTATTTCAAGAAACAGGGTTCTGAGATAGTGTTGCTTGTACTCTATGTTGATGATCTGCTCATTACAGGGAGTTCAGAAACTATGATCTCTACTGTCAAAAGAAACTTGTGTAAATATTTTGAGATGACAGATCTCGGACTTCTCCATTATTGTCTTGGTCTGGAATTCAGCCAGAAGGAGCACTCCATCAAAGTGTCTCGTAAAAAATATGCCAAGACATTGCTGGAAAAATATCGCATGAGTGATTGCAAGCCAATGGCAACTCCGATGGAGAATGGACTTCAATTATCGCGATATGATGATTCACCTCAGGTAGATGGTACTCTCTATCGACAGTTGATTGGGAGTCTCATATATCTGACCAATACTAGGCCAGATCTCGTATTTGCTGTCAACTATCTTTCGAGGTTCATGCAGGAGCCTAAGACCACTCATTGGAAAGCAGCAAAACGTGTTCTTCACTATGTCCGTGGTACTATGGAATATGGCCTAGAATACAAGAGGAACGACAAATTCTTCTTGCAAGGATACACGGACTCCGACTATGCCGGATCATTTGATGATCGCAAGTCAACTTCTGGATACATTTTTCATCTGGGATCCGGTCCTGTCTCTTGGCACAACAAGAAGCAACAAGTGGTTGCTATTTCATCAATAGAGGCAGAGTATCGCACCGCACGTGAAGCTGTGTGCAAAGTGATATGGTTGCGTCGCATTCTGACAAGTATGGGCCATCCATCAAAATCTCCAATACACTTGTTTTGCGACAATCAAGGTGTTCTGAACCTCGTCAAGAATCCAGTCCATCATGAAAGAACAAAGCACATTGACACACAATGTCATTTCATTCGAGATGAAGTTCCAAAGCACCGAATTCAGCTTCAAAGACATTCCCACCGATGCTCAAGTTGCAGACATTTTCACTAAGGCACTTGCACGTGTCAAATTTGAATTGTTTCGCAGCTCTCTTTGTATTGCAAAATGATGTAATCAGGGGGGATGTTAGTATAGCTAGTAGTTATCCTATTACCCAAATAATGTAATAAGGGGGGATGTTAGCGTAGTTATACTGTTATTTCATTATTTGTCTTATTTATGCATTTGTTATTTTGTTATAACAATATGCTATTGTACGCTGGTTGGTTTGGCAACCTCCGACAAATTCTTGTTATTGCAGTCTTATTTAAACTGCATAATTTTCAATAAACAAATTGGTTCGATTTTCTACACATTAAGCCAGATGATGGTACCACAAGACATTCAACCTGAAGCCATGGCCAATACTATAATAACTCGTGAAGTTGATTGTATTGACTTCCAGGATAGAGACATACCTCAACATAGTTTACATAAAGATAACCCCTTGTATATTATCGCTTTAATTGGAGATGTAGCAGTCAAACGAGTTTTGATCGATAATGGTTCATCTTTAAATATCTGCACTTTTGAATTTTACCAAATATTCAGGTTTAGAAGTGAGGAAATGAAAAGAACTGATATGATCATAAAAGCTTTCAATGACGAAACATAAGAAACGTGTGGAGTTATTACCATTCTATTGCAGGTCGGTCCAAGAACCTTGGATACGATCGTGTTTATTGTACATTGCCCTGCATCTTACAATATACTCTTGGGTCATCCTTGATTCAACGCAATGTGAGCTATTCCCTCAACCTTACATCAATGTGTTAAGTTCGAATTTAAGAATCAATTGATTACCATTCATGGTGATCTAAGACCCTTTGATATGTGTGCTTTAGCAGAACCTATTGGAGTTCAATTTTACCCTGCTCTGTCATCCACACATCCTAATTCTCATTATCCATCTAAACATGTGAAACTTACACCCACAAAGTCATCTACTTCTTCTCCATCATAATTCTCATTATCCATCTAAACATGTGAAACTTACACCCACAAAGTCATCTACTTCTCCATCAGTTGCACCTTCACATATAGCTCAACCATCTTTTGAACAAACCACATTAGGACCTAAGAAAGATCCTGATCTCACAACTAATGTCTCTTGTTCTACTCCTATAACTCCCATACCTTTAATAGACCCATCTATCGACTCCTCTACACCATCTACAACCACAAAATTTATATTTTTTGCATCAGAAGACGTAGGGAATGTTCCTTCTACCTCGTATGCTCTTACTGATGAACTCTTACCCGATCTATCTAAAATTCTTATATCAAAAAAATCAAATACTTCTATGCAAGATTCCCTTATTTTAAATAATTTGCCACCATCTCCTCGTACCTTGGGCCTCCCACATCCTATGGGAAGTATTTACCAAGTCGGGAGCAGTGCCTTTATTTATAAGGGATATGACTGGGGTAGAATACCCAAAAACATTAGAACTCATTATGATGGATATGCTCGATGTTATTTTACTAATGAATATATTAAAGCCAAACCTATAATGCTAAAATTAGGATATAAAGGGAAAGGTTTGGGACCTTTCCAGAATGGTATGAAAGAACCTTTTGAGGTAGAAGCGTGGCCCACCCGATGTGGTGTGGGCCTATTTCCTAGTAAGGGTCAGCCATTCCCATTTGAGGATGATGACCAACTTATATGTTACCAAGGTTATTTAGATGAACGCAATGCCTTGCATTTAATAAATAAGACATTCACATGTAATATGCTATCTATAGCTTATCCTGAGATGATCGCTGAATTCGACGATGAGTTGGAGGGAGATATCTTTCATGATGTCTCCATTGAGGAATTATTACATAATGGATTTTATTTTGATGGCTCTATACCTAGTACATCCCAGCTTGAGGCCATGACTCCTCAAAATGAATTATCCAAGCTAAATTTAGAATAATTACAAGAATTGGGTGTTTCACCCGCCCCACCTAATTTTGAGAGAGATCTACATATGAAAGTAGAAAATGTCATAAAAATTAACATTGGAACCGAGGATAACCCTCACATAATCAACATTGGATCAGAATTGAGTCAAGGAAAATAGGATAAATGCATTACATTTCTTAAAGAATATGAAGATGTCTTTGCTTGGACATATGAAGATATGCCAGGATTAGACCCTTTTGTAGTTATGCATCACCTAGTAGTGCACCTGGATGCTAAACCTATTAAGCAGAAGCTTAGAAAAATGCATCCTAAAGTGGCCTTACTAGTCAAAGGGGAGTTAGAAAAAATCCTGAATGTTATTTTCATACAAGCCATTGATTATGCTGAATGGATCTCGAATGTAGTTCTAGTAACTAAGAAATAAACTACTAAGGTTAGGGTTTGTACAGACTTTAGATATATTAATGCTGCATGCCCTAAAGATGATTTTCCCCTTCCCAATATGGATCAGATCATTGATTTTACTGCTGAGAGTGGAATGATATCTTTAATGGATGGATTTTTTGGTTATAATCAGATCATAATAGCTCCTGAAGATCAGGCTAAAACAACCTTTATTACCCCTTGGGGAACTTTCTGTTGGAAAGTGATGCCATTCGGGTTGAAGAATGCAAGTGCAACCTATCAACGAGCCATGACTTATATCTTTCATGATATGATGCATGATATACTACATGATTATGTAGAGGATATTATAGCTCGTTCTACTGAAGAAAATGACCATTTAGATGACTTGAGAAAAGTATTTTATCGGTTAAGGGAATATCTTATCCGATTGAATCTAGCCAAATGTGTATTCAGAGTTAAGTCAGGTAAATTATTAGATGTTATAGTTTCTTTATGTGGCATAGAAATTGACCCTCTCAAGATTACGGCTATCACTGATATACCCACACCTACAAATATATCTGAATTACGGAGTCTACAAGGTAAGCTTCAAGCTATCCGTCGCTCCATCGATAAGCTGGCGGATAAAACGAGACCCTTTATTAAGATTCTTAAGAAGGATGTCTCTTTCCATTGGGACGACGAATGTTAGGAAGCATTTGAACTCCTCAAACAATACCTTCTTAACCCACCTATACTTTCACCACCTAAACCTGATCACCCATTTATCTTGTATATTTCTGCTTCAGATTTTGCTTTAGGAGCTATGTTAGCTCAATTTGATGATGAGAAAAGAGAGCATGCTAATTATTACATTAGCAAAAAATTAATTAGTTATGAAACCCGCTACACAGCATTAGAGAAGTTATGTCTAGCAGTCGTATTTTCTACACAGAAACTACACCATTATATGCTCAGTCAGAAAACATACGTTATTGCTAAATCCGATCCCTTGCAATATCTCATGAGTCGACCTTATTTATCTGGCCACACAACAAAGTGGGTTATTGCACTAAGCGAGTTTGAACTTACATTTATAGGACATAAGTCTATTAAGGGTCAAATCATAGCAGATCAATTAGCTGCTACACCCTTAGAATCCATCCATCCCCTCGTCATTGAGTTCCCTGACGAATGCCTTAAACTAAAGGTAGATCATTCAGAGCAATGGTCCTTATACTTTGATGGAGCCCTATGTATGAGTGGTACTGGTGTAGGTATTATTTTGATATATCCATAGAAACATCTCATACCTCTCTCCTTTAAATTAATGTTTACCTGTACTAATAACACTGCTGAATATGAGGCTCTAATCCTTGGATTACGAGCATCCCTGGCACTGAAAATTAAAAATATATTAGTTTCGATGATTCTCAACTTGTTATAAATCAAATTAATGATGTTTATCAGACCAGAGATGATAAATTACACCCATATAAAGCATATGTATTACAATTAATATCTTTATTTGATCAAGTTACCTTGGAATCTATTCCTAGAACTAGCAATCATGCGACTGACGCCATGGTCGCAGCTGCATCTCTTTTACCATTGGAGTTAGATGATGAATATGCTACCATAATTATTCGTTGACTCCAGGAACCTACTTCAATTAAATCATGCTTGGAACCTTTGGACGTGTTTCTAATCAACGAAACTACTCCTAAACTTTGGTACACTGATATCCTCAATTTTCTTCAGAATGGAACCTTCCCTAAAGGCTTTAATAGAAACCAACGCTGGTTATTATGTAGACGAGCAAGTTGCTTCGTCATAATTGGCAATACCTTATATAGGAGACCCTTTGAAGGTATCCTACTGAGATGTTTGAATCTAGAAGAGTCTAGATCAGCTTTGAGTGAAGCCCACGATGGATCTTATGGGGGACATTTTAGTGGTAGCACCATTGCTAAGAAGCTCCTTAGGATAGGATATTTTTGGCCTACCATGGAGAATGATGCACATGATTACGTGTGCCATTGCGACAAGTGCTAGAAACACGTTGACCTTGTCCATGCGCCTACACAAGAACTGCAGGCTATTTCATCTCCTTAGCCCTTCTCCAAATGGGGCTTAAACATCATCAAAAAAATCAATCTTGTGTCATCTGATGGACACAAATTCATCATAACCGCCATTGAGTATTTTATGAAGTGGGTTGAAGCTATGCCCTTAGCTTCTTGCATTGGAACTCAAGTTTCCAAATTTATTTTTAATCAAATTATTTGTAGGTTCGAAATTTTTGCAAATCTCATCTCAGATAATGAAACTTGTTTCAAAAATAAATATGTAAAGAAACTATGTCACAAATATAAAATTCAACATCGTTGGTCCACTCCCTATTATCCTTAGGGTAATGGCCAAGCAGAAGCATCTAATAAAACATTAATTAAAATCCTTAAAATACTGGTCAATAAATCTAGCAATGATTGGCACATTCAATTATATCCTACTTTGTGGGCTTATTGAACTAGCATTCGTACTCCCACATGCACTTCACCTTTTGTTTTGGTTTATGGCGCTAAAGCTATTTTTCCCTTTGAATTAGAAGTTCCTTCTTTGGCTCTGCTACTTCAAGATACTGAAGTAGGAGATGAATATCGTGCTGGCAGATTTAGTCAGCTGGAACTCCTAGATGAGAAGCTCATTAATGCTTTGGAGCATCTTCGTGCCTACCAGAACAAGCTCAAACGCACATATCTTAAGAAAGTCCATAATCGATCCTTTGAGATCAGCGACCTCGTCTTAAAAGAAAATCAAAAAAATAATAATGCAACTAAAGACCTTAAAGGCAAATTCGAGCCTAACTGGCTTGGGCCATATATTATCACTGCTAAATTTAGATCGGGAGCATACAGATTAGTTACCTTAGATGGTAAATATCTTAAATAACCTATGAACATTATGCACCTTAAACACTATTATGCATAAATCTGGTAATTTCGTCACTATATATATTATACATATTGTCTTCTTTTAGTAATTCATATAAAAATTTCAAAAATAGTAATATTATGTAATTAAAATCAAAATATAACAAAAAATCAAAATCATCAAAATCCTCAAAAACATCTTCTATTTTGCACCTGTCAATTCTTGAAGTATTGCAGTTATATTTTTAGTTATTTTGGATAAATTAGCATTTATTTGGAATCCCTCACTTTCACACTCACATGAATAAATATCTTGATCTTATTTGGTATGATTATTAATCTTTCTTATATCGAAGTCCATAGTTGAATTAAATAAAGTTTTGAGCATAGATAACTGATCTTGTTATTTACTTGAACCAAGTACACCTTTTCACATTAAAATGATTTCATTGCAAATTCAAAATGATGCTACACAGTAGAAGTGGTCTCTTGAGCGAAAAGTTTCCCCTGCTATCCTATCATGCACATGGTCTAGAATATTTGAGAATTGACAAAAAGACAAGCTCACCCCTGCCCAAAATAAAAATACCTTGCTCTAAAGCCAATCCGAGAAAGTATCCCTAGTGTAGGAAGAAAAAGAAAAAGAAAGAAAAGAAAAAGAAAATCAAGAAAAAACATGAGAAAAAGAAGCATTGTTTCAGTATCATTTTGTACCACCTTAGCAATATTTTAGCATTATCTCAGTGTCAAGCAAAAATACAAAAAAAAAAAATGAGAACAAGAAAAGAAAAAGCAAAAAGCAATAAATCCCTTCCCCTACCCTTTGAAAGAAAATAAGGGTGAATGAGCTTGAATCCCTAGAATTCTCAATTATTCGAAAACTGTGAGGTAAGCCCCATAACAGGTGGTTTGTGCCCAACCCGCTTGGCCTTGGGTAACTCCTAGCATGGTGATATGTCTATCACATTAGCGACCTTCTTTTGTACTGAGACCTATGTCCACTCCTGGATCAGCTAGCTCTTGATGACCTGACTTACACAGTAGTCTGGTATGGTTACATGCATATAAATCATGGTCAACGAACACTCATTTGGTTAATTCAAATTACTTGTATCAAATTATCTTGCTCAAAATTGGTAAATGAACAATACAATTGCACACACATTTGTATTTGAGAGATTTTGTGTCATGATAAATCAAGATCGGCAATGAACTCACATATGCACATGGGGTTCCTTATAAATCTAAATTTTGTCTTTGAGATAATTTAAAATATTTATGCAAATATTATGGAATAATTTGATTTTCTTACTTGGGAATATTGGCTTAGCATAAAAACAATTAAATACATTTTTTTCAAAAATCCAAAATTTATTTCAAAGCATGTTCAAAAATCTAGCAATAAAGTCACATTTATATATTTTTGACTTTCGCAACGATGGTATAGTTCCTAACCCTAAATTGGAATTTATGACTATTGCAAGTCCTCATTTTTTTATCTCAAAATCAAAAATCAACTATGCAATAAAACTATTACATCAATTTATTCTTTTGGATTTCGCGATGATGGTATAAGTCTATACCTAAAATTCTATGCCTAGCACAAGCCATCGTTCTAATTTTATTCCCCATTTATTTAATCCATAAAAGCATATGGCTTAAATCATTATATTACACAATTGTGCTTTAAAAAGAACGAAAACTTTTCTATTTCATTTCATTATGTCAAACATTCAGTTTTACGACGATGGTATAATTCCTAGGCAATTGTTTAAAATTCTATCACACTTAGGAATTTTATGCCTAGCAAAAATCATATTTTTAATATATTTCATGCATAATATTTTTATGGAAATTTGAAAACAAATCATCACCATCATCATTTTTCTTCATCACAACACAAAGTCTTAAGAAAGTCTCTTACGCACCCTTTTACTTTTAGCAATATTTCTCTCATAATGAGATTAGCTTTATGACCTAGCGAGCGGCGACTCCATGAAATGGTCATGTAACAGCGACAATGTCCTTTGAAATTATTGTTAGAAGTCACCTTATTTTTCATCAAATCATACCACAACAACCAATTTGTTTACATCAGATTATTTCATTTAAATTTTATAGCATGACATAAAATTATAATATTTTCAATGACATAATTACATGAAAAGTCAAACAACAAATATTAAAGCATCATAACACATATGCACAAGTCATATCACAAAAAGAATATATATATATATATATATATATATATATATATATATATATATATATATATATATATATATCAAGAAGTCTATACATCATATCAAAACGGATTGGTATGCCATAATCTATACCTTGGCATACTCAATCCTCTCAAAAATATGTGGTCTATGTACCAATGAATATTTAGTCTCGAGAAGCCCTTGAGCTCTCAGCCTCATCTCCTCTCTCACCCTGAGGTGGAGGAGGTGGTCCTATCGACGTCTGTGTTGTATCACGGGTCCTTGATGTCGATCGTGATGATGTCCTCGATGAACCCATCTTGATTGGATCTGCAATGTTGGCTAGCAGCGGTATCCTTTGCTCCTTTGGAACCACATGATAGTACAACCCCTAGTAGAACGCGATCTATGCAATAGCTTGCACTAGCTCCAAAATGTTCGCCCCTTCGCTTCGAGCCTTGAGTCATGTAGCCTCATCCTAAAGAGTCTACACCGAAGCTTGTAGGCGGGCATTCTCTGCCTAGAGAGCCGCCATCTCACTACTCTCCCCCACCTCGACATCCTTGCCCTTATTGGGTGATGGTGGCCTATCCCTTTGCTGAGAAGGGAGTCTCTCCCTCCTCTTTGAATACTATTGTCTCTCTAGAGCCTGTGATACTCTTCAACATCTCTCCTGAGGAGGTCATCATTGATCCCTCCCTTTGTGACCCCTCACTACATCGATGGCAGCTTGGCACTGCCTCTCCATCCGTTGCACTACAATGTGCATCGAACCCTGTACCCTCATCATCTGAGGAGGGAGGATGCCTGCATACCAGGCATCATACCCGTCTACTACCCCCGTGTCATCCCCATCCACTAGCTGAATGGGGGCATCATCAGCGTCCTGACTCCAGAACCGCTACATGTCTGGAGCCCCGCTCAATGTAGTATTATCTCGTATAGTTTTTGAGTACTCATAATCCATAAGAGAAGGGATCCCCTACTGTAGACTAAAATGCCTCAAAACTCGATCGTAACGGTGGAGCTTTACCTCTCCCCACTTTGTCTTCAACTAGATGAATCGTCTAATGCAAGCCAACTCCTGTTCATCCTCTGCCCACCCTGGATGCTCTCTCCATGGTCTCTAGGTGATCTGATCTGGGGTGAGGTCATCTAGTAACCTCTAGGACATTAGCAGATCTATCCATCGCTATGACCCTCTCTAGAGCCACCAATAGAAAACTTAAGGTCTCTTTCGATCAACTCCTGTCAGTGGAATCCCTATCGGCATTTGCATCGCAATGTGCTTCCAACACCAAACCTGTAGCAGTGATGTCAGCACTAGACATCGACATCCCTTGTATACGACCTTGTAAAGGATCCTATACAAGAGACACAATACAAAGCTACCCCAAGCAAACCTGTATCCGTGGTCTCTCATGTCACAGAACACATTTGATAGTAGCCACGATAACCTGCATCCACTTTGGTGGCATAGAAGAAGGCCACCCACTACCCCTTTCAAAACCTGGGTCAATCGAGACGTCCCAGGCATCTGCCATAAAGCCTCGATGTTCACTCTGCCCTTCTCTAGGGTGAAGCTTGGGTCATTGCATAGTCTCATCATGGCATGGCCCTAATTGGCTGAAGGAGTCATGAATCGCCCATGTATGGGGATCCTCAAGATCCTCCATACATCCTCTAAAGTGGGAGTCATCTCCCCTGTCGATAGCCAAAAGTAGGACGACTCTAGATCCCATCTCTCTGCTAGGGCTGTCAGTAGCCCCATGTCTGTAGAAATTTGTGGCATCTCTGCCAAATGCTGCAGTCCAACCTCTGCTAGTCTATCTTGCTCAGCCTGATCGAGTGTAGCTGAGTCATCCCTAAGACCCCTGTATTTCCACTCTCGACTCTTTAGTAATCCTCTCTACAAAATAAATAATAAAATAACAAAAATCATTAATACATAATCATTAAAATCAATTAAAATAAATTTTATCTCATAAAAAAATGATATCGCCCATTATTGGACGATATCGTACCAAATTTAGCAAAATCGTCCTTAATAGGACGAAATCGCCTTCGATTTTTCAATTTGGGGATCACCCCTTATTGGACAGGATCGCCCCTATTTCTTTGATTTCGTCCTTAGACGAAATAGGTAATTTAGGGACGATTTTGAAGAAATTGGGACAATTTCATCCCGATGTCGTCGATGGCCTAAAAACAGCCGCGATGCCCAAAAAGAATTAAAAATTCAAGTAAAAAATTAAACAAATCAAGCTAAAAACATAGTACACTAGGTTTAGATCTTTACCCACAACCCACATCGGACCTCTATCGATCTGTGTGCCGTTTCCACCATTTCACCTGTAGAGCTCTGAAACAGCGAAAGTGAACAGTAAAAATGAATTAGGGTTTTACCCTATTTTTCTTATTTTTATTTAAAAACAACTTTTTTTTTATTTTTGCTTTTTTGCGCTTTTACCTTAAATGTTCGATTTGAGTAAAGACTCAAAGGGGGCACCATAGCAAATAGTTGTATGATTCGACCTAGAATCATTGTCTAAAAAATGGAATAAATTCTTGCTTTCTCGTAAAACATGAAGAACTCGTCTTTAATGCATTTTCTTTGGAAAATTTGCTAAAGAGGGGGCAAAATGTAGCACCCTAAAATTGGTGTAGTTAAACCCTTAGTAAAAGATAAAAAATTTGAATTTTAACCCCGAAACCGCTCGTTAACCGCTCACCTCATTTTTTGCACTATTTTTAGAAGTTATTTGATTGTTGGACGATATCATCGTCGATTTGACGATATCATCCCAAATCGAACGAATTCGTCTAGAACAGAACGTCCAGACAATTTCATCCCAAAATCAAATTTTCATAATTAGCTTCTGTTTCAACAACCTCTCCAACTCGGGCAGAAGCGTGTCTGTGCGGTTGGAGATTCCTACGTTCGAGATCTCCTAGATTGGGATGATTCCCAACCTCCTAACCTCCCTCTAATCCTATATAAACTTGGGATTTTCCCAGTTTATCCCCCTGGCTGATCATTTCCCTGCAACTTTAGTTTTTACTGTGTTAGAACATCCTATCCCCCATCATTTGCATTTGTTTTTTTAAGTTTTATTGTAGGATCTCACTGTGTTTCAGCCGAAGGAAGCTCAGATCGTCGTAGGCGATTCAACCACAATTTCAGATGATCTTGATGAGATCGACGATGATCTCGTATGATTGCAAACGATTTTGACTGCAGTTCAAATTGGGGGCAATCAGTGCCCTGAGTTTGCATTCTCTATCTCTTTTCTTATTTAATTGTGCATTAGATTAGTTCACTTCTGTTCTACATCTTGGAGTTCACCTCATTTAGCATATTTGCATGATAAAATTCAAAATAAATTATTAAAACATTGCATCCCATTTGATTTGATATCTAGATTTATCATTTAAAGCACTTATATTCTTATTTCTATCATTTTGTATCATTCTTGCAATTGTATTTTTGGTTTTTGGTGTCTGTTTTCATGATTGCAGGTTTCTGACGAATTCATCTGGTCGCTGATGATCTCGGTTGATCTCAGATGATCTCCTATGATCTCCTATGATCTGGATGATTTTGTACAATTACAGATGATCTTGTCATATTCGAGATGATTTGGACTCCTACAAGCTTCAAAATCTTCATCAGATATCAAAAATCAGGTGCACTCTTCTTCATTTAGATATTTTCTATATTTAGGATTTATTTATGTTTGTTGTCTTCATATAAAACTAGAAATTTCATATAGAATAGCTTAGATTCATTTTGGCCAACCTAGGAATCTGAATCATTGAATATAAAATGAACACATCAAACCCATTCTCGACCTAGGCGTGGAAACTGCCACTCAAATTTTCTTGGTGAACCTCACCATCCATCGAAAATTCACCCTTATACCCCTCCCGTGAGAGGCGTGACCTTCAAAGGGCTTCTCCATCCGAGGTATTGTCCCATCCTTCTCGCATTCCCATTTCGGGCACGGATCCTTTAGCCTAAAGGTAAGGGTGCAAAAAATTTGGGCGATACAACACATTTTAGACTCTATAGGTCCACATATTTTTTGAATAAATGCAAACCTATCAAGATAATCTTCTAGTGTTCCATTGTCTTCCTGCCTAATTCAGAATAATTCATCCTTCTTGTTTCTTACCCTACAATAGTCTTGGTATTTATCCAAAAATATGCTCTCCATTTGTTCCCAAGTTTAGATAGATTCTGGTTCTAGACTCATGAACCAACGTAATGCTGCATCCTTAAGTGTAGAAGGGAAAACTTTGAGTTTCTAGTTGTCATTTACATAATCATAGGTTTGATATACTACTTTGAACTCAAATAAGAAGTAGTTAGGATCTTCAGATACAACCCCCTGAAAGGTTGGAAGTACTGAAGGTGAGATTGTTTTCATAGGAGAATTCTACGTAGGATTTAATTGAATAGGATACTCAAAAGTCCTAGAAGAATGAGGATTACTCAATCTATTATGGATATTACTATCTCCATCCTGGTGTTCTGGTATTTCTACCATAACTTTTTTCCAAAACTTGGTGTAGGTGTGTCTAAATTGCTTTGGTTGTATAGACTTAGAAGTATACGGAGAAGAATTAGTAGATAATTTTTGTAAAATTTTGTTTTCAAGAGATCTTTCAGTTCCTAATGGTGAAGGTACTAGTTTTTATTTAAGTCTATCAAGAATTTTAAACACAGGCAATTCACCTCTTGAGCATGAAGATCACCTTCCTATGATAGGTAAAGGGGTGGTCTTGATAAATATTCATTTCTCATCCCTTGGCCTACTCATTCATGCTTACTCCTTAATGATATAAATTTTAATTCAATATTTGTTACTTATACCAACTATTATATTCAAATTTTACAATGAATCTTCATAGCTCAACATATTTAATAACTATTTTGACTGCTTGTCTTCTAACAACATCGTATCTCTAGCAATGGTGCCAAAATGATGCGTGTCATTAATAACATCATTTAATTTCAATGATTTGTCAATCTAGGGCGGTGTCCAAAGCTACTTACAAGAGAAAGCTTGAGCAGGGTTGCAGTTTAGTTCATGTAGGACAGTAGGTCTTATTGGTAGAACACATTATTTTGGGGGTTTTTGATCACCTTTTTAATCCTATCTTGCACAAAATAACTAATTTACTTGCAAAAATGGAAATCTAATTCTAAATTGCAAAAACTAGAATCTAAGTACAATTTGCAATAATTGAAATGACAGGAAATTAAACTTAATTACTTTTGCAAAAATAAAGTTACCGAATGGTAAGCACACAATTTTAACACCTGTCAGTGCTATGTTTCAGAAGGTTGTCAATCTTCTGTTACAGTAGCTGACAACAAAAAGGAGAATGCAAAAAACTGGTAAAAGTTGCTTAAATGAAAGAAACCAAAGCAATGCTACAATTTTATTGAAACATGGAACAATAGCTAATCTATCAATGATCACACACTTAGGAAATCTACAATTTTATTTTAAACATGGAAATAAATCATGAAACTGCAACAAAGGTTAGTGTGAAACAAAGATGAAATTGACAAGTATTCAACTAAATTTTGTTGCAGCAGAGATCTAAAAAAACCTATTATTCAACCCTTCTCCTAGGTCTGGAAGTGGCCCTTGCTCCCTTTTCTAGAAGAAGATTTTAAGAGTTCCTCTTACTTGCTAAATGTCACACACTCATGCATAACAGAGATGATGAAAAACTACACTTTTATTTATTCCAAAAACAACATTACACTTTTCTACTGCTGCATTCTATTACAATATGATATCTATTGTTGCTAACTTCTATTTTCCTAATAGCTCTACCAGTATGGGAGTTGTATTATTTATAATTTCTAATTCCTATTTTACATGCACAAAATATCCTATTGTTATTTTACATTTGATTTACCTAATATTTTGCAACTGACTGGGTCTATTTCAGGATAGGGTAGGCTGCATCATCAGGTGTTTGCTTGTGATCTATGTCTCTTGGTAGTAGGGAATGATGGGAACAGCTGTAGGAGGCTGTTCCTATGTCTCCTCATCCTTGCTTTACTCATTCAACCGCTAAAAACATCAAAAATTTCAAAATAGACGTGTTCCCCTATTATTCTGGAGCATCTTTGGAATAACCGGCTATAGGTATATTTTATGCCCAAAATGCATTTAGAATGTCCATTTCAGCAGGTTTGTTTGGGTAGGCCATTTATTATAAGTTCTAGGAGGTGATCCCAATCGATTGCATCCTTTTTCATTGGTAAATATTGGATCTTGCCATTGGAAGCTGGATGGAATTTACACAGAAATTCTGTGAAATCCTGTTTCTACTGCACAGTTACAATCCTTTGGTGCTATTTTCCAGATTCAGATAAATTAGCACATGGGAAATATAAATCATAAAGACATATAATGTTGCTATTAAAATCATGCATGCCATTCATCAGTAAACCATGTTAAAGTAATGCAAAACTGTACAAATACTGCAAAAATAGAGTATAATGTTCCTAAACACATTAATCATGCAAATACTTGATATATAGTGTATTTAAATCAACTTAATTAGCATATAAAACATATCACAAGGTTTTTAGGCATTTGTTGATGGTTCAAAATATACTATGACTGAGGCAATTCCAAGCCTCATCAATCTTCAAGTAACTGAAGGAAATACAATACGAAACATTTATATGATAGAAAAATATATATATATTTTTAAACATGACTCAACCATATTATGTAAATAGAGGAAAGAAAGAGGATAGACATTTTTCAACTTAATACTTTTGATAGTAGTAAATGGATGGATATAATCAAAGAAGCCTTGGAATCATATAAAAATTTAGAATGTAGGAAAAGAAAACATGAAAACTTCCCTATAAATCCATGATATGATAAAGGATGCAAAGCAGTAAGGAGAACCCTAAAAGAACCAGGAAAAGAGAAAATAAATAAGACGATATATAAATATCTAGTGAAAATAAAAAAAGAAGAATACATAAGATAGCCCAAGACAATTTTGGAAAGATCTACTACAAAGCAAAAGATACACAAAAAACAATATCACAAGTAAACAATGGTTGCAATATGCTAAGCAATTATATGAGAGAAACGAAGAAAAAGATACCCCTCCTACAATTGACAAATTTGAGAAACTTTTTCTCTTTGAAAGATGTCAAGGAGGTCATTAATAAATAGCAATAGATGAAGCTCAAGATATAGATGATTTACAATCTGAACGTCTCAAGTGTGGGGTTGACATCTTAGAACCATACATCTAAAACATTTTTAATGACATCATTAAAGGAGGTTTTCGATTGGAATATTTAACCAACCTAGTCATTCTATTGCATAAAAATGGAGACACAAACAACCCTTCAAGTACCACACCATCATGATTAATCCTCTTTTTGCAAAATTGTTTAGAAACATAGTAGAAAGTAAACTAGTTAGTAGGCAAAAAGGACAATAGGGCAAGCAAGGTTTAGACCAAAGTACTCAACAATAGATCATTGTATTACTTTTAAGGCACCTAATATAGAGGATACAAAATAATAAATAATTTTATTGTTGTTTTGTGCACCTTAAAAAGTCTTTTGACATATTACCTAGAGCTAAATTATGAAAAGGAATGAAAGAAATTGGTATACCAACCAACTATAGAGTAATGTACATAGACTTAATGAGCAGGTGATAATAAAAATCAGAACTTCAGAAGGACTATTAGAGTGTTTTAGGAGTGATATTGGGGTGAAATAGAGTTGTCCATTGTTACCTACTTTATTTGGCCATTATATTGACAAATTGGAGGAATGAGCAGAAAGGATGGGAGGAGAGTTCATATAATTGGCTAATTATGTAGTGAAACATCTTCTCTATGTTGATGACCTCATATTGATTGAAAAGATACTTGAAAGTTTAAAAGAACATCTAAAATATTTAGGGTATTTTTGTAAATAAGTTGCGATGTAGGTAAACACTAGCAAGACTAAAATTTTTGTTCTCTCTACTTGAAGGGAACAAAAAGAACCATACATTTTGAATTCCTCTAGAGGTAGTAATTCAATACAAATACCTTGGCCTAGATTTTCAAAGCAAACTCAATTAGGGAATATGTAGGATGAAAGAAATACAAGCATGATGGAGGGTCCTCTACTCATTGCTAAATAAGGGTAAAAAACAAAGTTGTGGGATTGAAAAACCATTAAGGTCCTTTTTGAGTTATTATTTATTCAATTTGTTCTATATGGGTGTGAGGTGTGGGCTAGTAATACATCAAACTTTAAATGCAGACAAATAGAAATAACTCAAAAGTGACTAATTATAAATAATTTTAGAATTAAAGCATCAATCCCATATGAGATTTTACTTTCTAAAATAGGGACTATTCCACTAGAAGCAGAAGCTATGATAAGGCTATTGGGGTACCTAAAAAAATACAAAGAATGGAAGATAACAAGTTTCCAAAAAAAAATATAAACAAAGAAACATTGAATAGAAGAAAAGACACAAGGATGAAAGATAACAACAAAAAGATGGACAAAAGGAGCATTAAATTTCATGATGTCCCAAACTCAAACAAATAAATTAAATAGTATGTGAGGAAAAAATTTAGACAATTTACAAAGGGTAACAAGGGGCATTAGCTCAACCGATTAAATTCCTCAATATTTAAAAGAGAAAATCAAGGTTCAAATCTTGCCAAGCGATACATGAATAATATCCAAGCTTTGTTGTAATAGCACTATGTGGTGATGATGTAATACGGGTGGGGCCCATTTCAATCCCATATATCTAATCGAAAAAAATATAAAGAAAAAAATAGTTATACATCAACGAGTTCAACCTAAACTATGAACACAACCAAAAGAAGTACATAGATGCAAAGATCAAATGGAAGGAAAAAATACTTATAGCCAACTACGATCTAGTTCACACCACCTCATATGTGAAACTAGGAGATGAACAATTTCGTAGGAGGCATGCTAAAAACGAACGTGTTTTTTTTTTCACATCAAAAGTAGTGGAGACTAGAAAATATTTTATCATGAAATATGAAGCCTAAAAGGACATCAAGATTGTATATGAGAACACTGTAAAAGGACATAAAGATTGTATATGAGAACACTGTAAAAGGACATAAGATTGTATATGAGAACACTGTAAAAAGACATAAGATTGTATATGAGAACACTATAAAAGTAATTTTTGAAGAATTGAGAATGAAAATCAATAATAGAAGAAACACATTTAAAAATAATAAAAAAATGTTAAAACTTTTTAACTTTGTCCAACAAATTTTTTTCTTTGATATTATTAAACTTTGAAACTTAAATAAAAAATCTTAAATTAAAAAAAAAAAAAATTACACACCATACCTTATCATATTTTAAAATTGTTGGTTCAATAAACTAAATTAATTTTATAAACATAATTAATATCTTTTCATTTCATTTATTAATTTAAAATTTATAAATTCATTTCTTCATAGTGTGCATTTAAAGTATAAAACTTTTCCTGACCCATCGTTATTAAAAACTGCTTTTTAAAAATTATAAATTCATTTCTTCATAGTGTGCATTTAAAGTATAAAACTTTTCCTAACCCATCGTTATTAAAAACTGCTTTTTAAATAGTTGATTAACTCTTCAAATTTTATTCTGTTGAGAAACGAAACTTTTACAAAACAACGCTCGGTCTCGGTCTCGGTCTTGTAAGTAAGGGCATTGGTTGTAAAAAGTCCAATGGTTTAAATATTAATTATATTTGACAATATTTTTTTCATCTGGTGAGCAGCGTATTGGTTATAAAGAGTTACAACGAGGTTTAAGATAAAAATCATGTTGGGTGTGGGATATGATTTTATTTTAAATAATTATTTGTTGTGATTAATGTTTTTGTTTTTTTTTTTGAGATCAAGGTTTAAACCATCGTGGGTGTGGTGTGTGAGTGAACTTGTGTAAAAACAATTAAATATAGGTCTTCGGGTATAGTGTAATGGTTATGGTTTTAGTATTTTAGGAAGGTTCAAGGTTTAAACTGCAGCATGGGCGAGTGTGTGAAGGGGTGGGTGGTGATGGTTGTGTGTTTGAAGTTCACCCTTCTGAGAGGTTATAATAGAGATGGGGATACCTCGCCTTGAACATTAGTTTTTAGGAAGGTTCAAGGTTCAAACCACAACATGGGTGAGTGTGTGAAGGGGTAGGAGGAGGGGTGGGTGGTGGTGGTTGTGTGTTTGACCTTTATTGATAAGTTCAGCTCTCGCCCTTCTGAGAGGTGTGGGTGGTGATGGTTGCGTGTTTGGTCCTTTTTTTCGGTTACATAGGAGAGTTGGTCATTGCTTCCACCTTTGGCCCTTATTAATAAGTTCAGTTCTCACCCTTCTCAGAGGTCATAATAGAGATGGGAATACCCCGCATTGAACATCAGTTTATAGGGAGGTCCAAGGTTCAAACCGCAGCATGGGCGAGTGTGTGAAGGGGTAGGAGGAGGGGTGGGTGGTGGTGGTTGTGTGTTTGGCCCTTATTGATAAGTTCAACTCTCGCCCTTTTGAGAGGTGTGGGTGGTGATGGTTGCGTGTTTGGCCCTTATTTTTTTCAGTTACATAGGAGAGTGGGTCGCTGCTTTCACCTTTGGCCTTTATTAATAAGTTCAGCTCTCGCCCTTCTACCCTTCTGAGAGGTCATAATAGAGATGGGAATACCTCGCATTGAACATTAGTTTATAGGGAGGTCCAAGGTTCAAACCGCAACATTGACGAGTGTGTGAAGGGGTAGGAGGAGGGATGGGTGGTGGTGGTTGTGTGTTTGGCCCTTATTGATAAGTTCAACTCTTGCCCTTCTGAGAGGTGTGGGTGGTGATGGTTGCGTGTTTGGCCCTTATTTTTTTTTCGGTTACATAAGAGAGTGGGTCGCTGCTTCCACCTTTGATCCTTATTAATAAGTTCAACTCTCGCCCTTCTGCCCTTTGAGAGGTCATAATAGAGATGGGGATACCTCGCATTGAACATTAGTTTATTGAGAGATCTAGGTGAGTGTGTGAAGAGATAGGAAGAGGGGTGGGTGTTGGTGGTTGTATGTTTGGCCCTTATTGATAAGTTCAGCTCTCGCCCTTCTAAAAGATTATAGTAAAGATAAGGATATCCTACCTTAAACATGAATTATAAATATTTTTGACACTAACCAAAATAATAAAAAAAACTTAAATATAAGTCGTAGACCTTGTATTACAAAAAAAAAAAATTATATAAAATATTTATATAAACCTTTCTATTATCTCTCCACATACGTTTCTGCTGATGCAATCGTGTTCATAAAGATGAGTAACCATGAGCAACCGTCGACAAATCTTGACCCTTTCTATTACGATAAAATTTAAAGTTACGTTCTATCCCGTCATTGAACACCGAAGTCGTCGTACATAGATATTAGTCCACACATAATTTTATGGTAAACCAAACTAGAATTACCACGTCCTGGAACTATTCCTGTTCAAATCCAGCGAAGAAAAACTACCACAATACATTTCAATCCAAAAAGGAAAGTCCGGTGCAGTCATTTCCAAACAATTGATTTCACAAGTCCTCTCACCAAAGAAATTGGTCGTATCAAAAGTCTTACGTAATAACACCACGTATCTATAATTTTTTTTTTTTTTTTTTTAAGGTGAGTAGCTTGCCACGCCACACAACAGCTTGTCCCACCCTGCCCGGTCTTTAATTACATTCAAAGATGAAACATTAATAGATAAGAATTTCCGACATATACGTGTGATATAAGGCATTTTGGTCCACCATTGGACATGAAGTTATATAAAATGACGGAAAGCAAGACCGTATTCTGTCAAGGTCAATGATTCCGGCCTGATGTCAACAATGCCACAGTGATGTTCTTGTGATGCACAAAATGCCACCGGTGATGTTGTTTTTAATTTTAAAAATTTTAGTTGAATTCTCTAAAACTTTTCTTTGACTACAACAATCATAAAACAATCCTATTTTCGGTTGTAGTGTCGCCAATTCTAATTGTTATCACACTCGAGTATATTTTGATTGAGTAGTTGCGAAGCAAATTTTATTAAAGAGAATTAATTTAACATAGAATGTTAATACGTTGATGCAATCCTGAAAAGACTTGAATGAATATTGGGATGTTCTTCTCGAATTTCTCTCTGGGCTTATGATAGATCAACCGAAAAGAAAAACGAGATATCCAAGTCTTCTATGTCGAATTATAAATCAAAGCTTATAAAAAAATTAAATCAAGGCTTATAACATTACCGAATTTTTAGAATTAAAATGATTCTATATAACTCTGAAATGCCAAAGCAGTTGTTCCTCTACAAATACCATGGCCCAGACTGAATATATAATAATTTCATCAATCCCATAGTTTCCAATAACTCTGAAAATGCAAACCCAATTCATGTGCAAACATCATGCCCCATCATATATATCCAATTTCGTTAGTGACACAGATTTTTATGTCTTTGCTTCTGCGCATAAAAAACAAATCTCTACAAACCTAAACGCAAATCGAAGAATGAGACATCCCGATTCCTATTCGAATAAAAAATTATCCACATTGAAATCGATACAATCTTGGGGAAGCTTTCAAGAGCCTAAAGGGATTAAGAATTCTCATATCCGCTATCAAATCTCCATAGCCCAAAACATATTTTCTCAAGAAACTAAAAATATATAAAAAGGAAAGCATCGAACAATTAGTTAGCTTCAAAAACCAGGAGAGACTTTTTCAATCCAAAAAAAAACACAATTATGAGAAAACCCAAAAAACAAATCCAAAGGCATAAAAACACGGATCTAACAGCAGCAAATATTTGACAATATTCAGTCAAAGCCACAAGGCCCCCGCTTCCTTCAAGCGGGGAACAAGATCGCCGCTAATGTGGGCGGCCATGACGCGGTCGAGGCCGCCAAGCAATTTCCCTCCGACGAACACGGCAGGCACGGGCGGCGCCGCGTTGTCTCCGCCCACCAGGCGGATCAACGCCTTCTCGATGTCTCCGCCGAGGGCGTCCTCCTCCTCGTCCAGCTCGCACACCGCCGGATTGACGCCCAGGCTGCAGAAGAGCCGCTTCACCACATGGCACATGCAGCACGAACTCACGCTAAATATCAGCACCGCGTTCTCCGCCGCCAACCGCTCCACCGCCTCCATTCCCGACTCCGCCGCCGGATTTCTCAGCCCCACGCCCGCCCTCCTCTTCTTGCACTCCTCCGCCGCCGCCGCTCCCGCCCTGTATCGCAACCCCTGCATTACTACCCTTCACAATTCCTCTTTCCCCACTGCAATCCACCAACTCATCAATCCTGCGAACTCTCATACAACAACAATATGGCCCCGGCGCGGCTTCGCTCCGTAATACGTACGCGCTCCAGGAAAAAAACAACGTTATCGCAAACCGTTACGTATCCCTCGGTAAAACTGAACTGTCTACAGGCGTGGAGACGAGTTTATTCTAATTTGTTGTTTTGTTTATATTCTTTTTTGACGTTGTCATGCTGACGTCGATGTGATCCTGCTGACAGTGTGATGACTCATCGCGCCACCGTCTTCGAGCGCTTGGCGGTCGCGGAGGGGGCAGATGGGCGCTGACGTCGGAGATGACGGCAGGTTTGACGGTTGACGGATCCGATGGGCGTCACCCTCATGTCAATACCGCGGCTTCGCTAGCATCTTCCTCCTTGGCCCGTGATGTCAAAGGGGGAGATCATCATCGTCACCTAATATCATGCGTGACGCTTATCTATCTATTTATTTTTGTTTTTTTGTTTTTATTATTAATTATTATTATTATTTATCCATGTGGTGGTAAGTTAGGGAGGCTAGGGTAATCCTTTAAGGGAGGTCTCTGGTTCGAATCTCCACCCTACCAAACGTACATTGGATACCCAAAATGTAGTTGATAATGTAATGTGGTCAGGGCTGGGTGCGACACCTAGGTGATTTTGACGGTGTAGAACCTCTAGTCATGGTTTCTCAGACCAAAGCGGCCAAAAAAATATTATTATTATTATTATTATTTTTATTATATAGGAGAGTTGGTTACATCCACTATTTTTAGTAACTGGTTAGCGCAAGGTTCAAACCATAGGGACTGCTTCAAATAAACCTATCTATCTCGTTCTTGTTGACTCGGTGTGAGATGGGGACCATCGATTACTCGGGTTTTATACCGTCGTTATCAGTCTGACGGACACTCAAAGGATTCAGAGCAGACTACTACCTTGCAAAAGGTTGACTTCCCCAAGGTTTAAACCTAGGTCTCTTCTTGATAAGTGCCCAACCACCTGCACTTACCAATCCACCTAACCCTTGGCTAGTATGAGAAATTTGATGATCTTTATCGAAAGCTAAACTTATCAATAGAAGATTAACACAAAACCACATATACATACAACTCTTTAAACCTTAGACTTTTAAAAAAAAAAACCAAACCCTAAGAATTTTTTAATTTATTTTTTAATGTATTTTTTTAATATATGAAACAAAATCTAAGGGGTTGGTAAGACTATTAATAAGGTATTCCTACTCTCTATGCAAAGTGTGAGTTGTCACATGTAAAGTCGTCATGTGGGGTTCTAGATGCTGCGTGCCCAGCTTTAAATGTTATTGTCCCACGTGGCACGCAGTAGACATAAGCTGGACCTTTCTTACATATTATGACGTGGTGAGTTGTTATTCACAAGGCGTATGGTCACATCATGCAATCGCAAACGTGGCTCCCAAATAATCTTAATGCATGTTTTAAGCGACTTCGATTTATGGAGTTCTTTCCCTCGTGTATTTAACATAGTAATACCACGAGCTTTGAACCTTACATATTTTATAGATTCTAATTTACATTTCATTATTGCGAGGTGGATAAAACCATACTCTCTTCTTTTTTTTCTTTTTTTTTTTCTTCTTTTTTTAAATAATTTGATTTTTTTTTGGAATTCTAAAATTTTAATTGTTTATATATATATATATATATATATATATATATATATAGAGAGGTTACGTTTACATTATTTTTAATAATTGTCAAGTGCAGGTTCAAACTATAGTGGTGGCTTCCAACAAGCTTATACCACCTCATTATTATTGATCCAACATGAGAGAACCACTAGTTACGTAGGATTCATATCATCGTCGTAAGCCTTACGTGCACTCAAAGGATTCAAATCAGATTACTACCTTTGCAACAGGCAATAAATGTTTATAATAATAATTAATCAGAATATTTTTTAAAACAGGAAAACACTAATAAATATTATTAAGGAAAGAATAAATCCATAATAATATAATATAATATCCTAAGCAATGAAGACAACTTAAACAAGGTTGTTCATACATTCATCCACATGAAATCTTTTTTAGTGATGGTCTTCTATACATGCTTGTATCGATTGTGCTACTATAGTATTTATAGTTGTTGGTTCTTTGGTTCCTTGTCTCGTCGTATTAACTACATATTTGGTTCAATGTAGAATCATGTTAAGTCCTCCTTTGGTTCTAAGTAGGCATATAACTATTGCATCTTTGGTTACCAATACATTCATAATTATAAAAATGTTTATCCTCATACCATGTCTTCATAATTTTTAACTCTTGTAGTATATGGATGCCAATATGTTATAATCTTTGCTTTCTGCTTTTTCTTTGACTTTTCAATCTTCTTTTCTTTTTATTTATTTTCCTTTGTTTGCTTCTGTTTAGATTCTTCCTTATAAACTTGTATACTAGATAATCAACATCAACATTGCTTGATGAATTTACCTAGGTATGAGCAAAAGTAGATTAGGTAAGTATACCTTGAGGTTTGAACCATAGATTGCCTCCTAGGATCTCGTACCCACTAACCAAAGTTTAGGCTTAGACCTGTTTATAGCCTTAGTAGGATTATAGGATCCCTAAACAACCTAAGATAGCCTTATATATCCTTAACATCCCTTATTTATTTTTATTTTACAAGTGAGAGCATTACTCTATTACTAGTATTACTCTAGAGCACTGTTGGAACCATTTATTGCATCCATAGGATTCGATTGTCACGCTGCAAGAAACTCTTTGAAAACAACAAGCTATTACAGGCTCTGGTCAACCCGCCTCTTTGTTATCATAAACACGAGTATTGCTAAAGAAAAACTACAGAACGGGTAAGGAGACCCCAATGGTAATTTTATAATAGAACGTTGATTACACGCTCTAGATTAATATAACGCTATATGTATTAAAATGACAAAGCAAGAAAATAACCATTTTTTATGCCTTATGTAGATCGGTGCCTAGATTCATTGGGCTATTATAGCAATTTAACAACAATTTTAACATGAACAGAGAGAATGGGGAAAAGAAAATTGACGCTCTTAGACTTATTCGAATATCGTAATAAAACTAAAAGTTGACCAATGAAAGAAACATATGTAATGCATTCAAATAATGTAATCTATTACACAGTAACACACCAAATGATACAAAGAATTAACAAGAAAAAGACCCAGAATTGTATTGATTTAAAAAGTCATTACATTCAGAGTAAGCAAGAAGCTTTTAAACTCTGTTTTCTCTCAAAAATTATCAATACAATGAAGATATTCTGCTCAAATACTGTAACAGAAATCTCCTACTCTCCTTGTTCCAATTTGGTAATAGAAAAGTCTCTAAATATTTGACTCAATAGTCTGGAAATATTCTCAGCTTCTTGGGTACTTTCCTATCAAAATCCTGCACAAAATGGGGAAGAAATAAGAATGAATGAGAAAGAAAAAGATACAAAAAGGAGATACAACACCACAACTCTAAAGGACACTCAAGTATACCTCTTAGCAAAAATGATATTCTCTAATTGCTTGATGATGATTCTGAACCTGGGCACTCCTTTTTATAGGTTGGGTTCTTGAATCTATTATTCTAGATTTGTCTTGGGCCCTACACTTGTCAGCATCTGATTGAATCTCTTCTGTATGCTATCCAGCTGGTGCGGTTCTGAATCGACTGTTATAACTCACTCTTGGTTTGAAGGGAGTTCTTCCACTGAAATGAGTTGGCATACTTGTTTCTCTTCTTCTGCTCATTTAACAAAGGATTTATACTTATACGTAAATTATTTTCTTCTGCTTGTCCTGGTCACTATGATAAACTATTGGGGATTGACCAAGCTAATATCATAAAATCTTGACAAAAGACGGAGGGGGACCCGATGTGATGGTGAATACAAGGGGTGGCATGCTAGTGGCAAATGGACGAAATGACATTGATCATGTGATAGAGTGAAGGAAAAATAGAGGAAAGGGAATGGCTTCGCACAATGGATGGAGGTGAGATGGCGTAATGTTGGAAAAAATATCACGATGGTCAAGAAAGAATGCCTAGAAAAAGGGAGGCAGTGATAAGTAGGAGGAAGGCGGGAATGGAAAACAAGATCTGTAAGCATCTATAAGATGCTTCCATTACTATTCTCCGTTGAAGTGTTCCCATTGTAACTATATTCTGTTGAAGCATGGATTGAATGACTTTTTGCAAGTCGAAACCATGTTTTATTCTTCACACGCTTTCTTCGCCTTAAGTATTTGCAAAATAGAAAATGAATACATTCATACTTCTTGTACTCCATTGTTTTTCTCACTGGTGCCTTTCAACTCTCATTTATTGTCTTTATTTATAAGCCATGAGCTTCGGGCATGAGCATGTTTAGCAAGATTATCTTAGTCTTTCACACAATATGCTATCATTTTCAATGGATATGTATGATCTAATTTGTGCACCTGAGAGTCAGTATTTGTCTTCTGATCAGTCTACATTACCCTTATCTGGGTACTATTCATGAGATTTATTTTGATTGCTCGAATCTTTCCTTCCTTAAGTATCATATGGATTTGCAGTGCTTATGCATATTAATTTATTCGGATTCATCTCAGCTATTGATATTCATAGCACCTTTCAACGTGCCTTGTTGTGAATGAGTCACATCCTTATTTTCCACCTCGATATTTGTTTTGGACATTTTGCAAAGTGATCATCCTTCTCCTAGGAGCTAAACTGACAAATCTTCTCTTTGAAACATGAGTCTGCCGATTTTGCTGGTTTGTGATCATTACAGGTTCTATCAAGGCTGCTCTTGATATTCTTAAACCTTAAGGTTCCTTGGATAACTACGAATGAGCGTAGCCATTTGATTAGATTGTATAAGGCCGCAACCTTTGATTTCATTTGTATCACCAGATCCACTGTAGGGTACCCTTACTTAAATGGTGGCCGTTAAATCTCGATGGGTTAAAACGTAGCCATTGATCTCCCTTTTGTATATAACTTGAGCTTTGGAAGAACCGCGACCGTTGGATCGACTTAAATCATAACACAACCATTGATATGACTTGGCTCTCATTTTTAATAAAGCTTTTATGAATCCATGATCATCTTCCTTTCACGTGGAACCATTGGATATGTTGAGCCTTAATTGTAGTCGTTGGATCTAGTTTGACTTGTGATCATTTTGAATTTGGGATTCATGTGGGAATCCTTTATCGGTCATCCCTCTCGTGGCCAACAACATTGTTGATTCGTCTTCTAGGGATGTCGCGTCCGTTGATAAGATTAAACCTGCAAATGCTTTAGATTAAAAGATACAATATTCTTCATAGTCAAACCTTTATGTCTCATGGCACCGCCACCGTTGGATCAACCTTTGTTCCATCGTAACCTTGGATCTTTTATAACCTGTTGGTTAGATAGAGAAAGAGTATGCTTCAGGAATTTTCATTAATCTTAGTTTAGCAAAAAAGGGGAACAATTAGACAATGTATTAAAACCCTTGTTAACTTTGATTAATCTAGGTTTAATTAAAATTTACTTGGCCTTACATGTTGTTTTTACCTTATTTTAATTGATGTGTCGCTACCATCATATTCTATTGGGATATAATACGTCGATCTTACTTAGATCTGTACATACCTTGGTCAACTAGGGCAAAAGTGCGTTCGTTGGATCTGTTAGTGAAAATGGCACTACCGTCGGATCTATTAGAAGTATTATTTATCTTTAAGAGCAAGCACATTCATTAGATCTTTTTTTGATGAAGCGCAACCATCAAATTGGGCTTGAATTACTTCCTTTTGTTTTGACTTTGACTTAATCGCTGTCGTTAGATCTTGATGCGAGTCTTCTCTATCATCGATATATTTCCACCTACAGGATTAGTATTTAAAAACAAGCATAGCCATTGATTAAAGCATAGTTCATTGCTTCCATAGATATTATTTATTCAAAGCAATCAATATTACAAGGGAAATGCCAGATAGAGCACATTCACTCGATTAATGAAGGATTAAGCGCCACCTTTCGATTTGCTCAAGATGCTCAATCGTTAATTAAAGGGGGCGCATACCTTTAGCTTTACAAATTTAAAATAGATTTTAGCCTTAGGTTTTTGACATTATGCTTATGCTTCGGGACCCTTAAGACATGATCATGGAATCAAGCACATCCGTAGGATCTTCATCCTGCTTGCGTGCTACGAGCAAATCTATTTAACTAAAGGGCACATGTTTTTAGTTTTTTAAACCTTTAGACTAAGACATTTTATTTTACCTTTCGACTTGGTCAGCTTATCTCCTAGTCGACTTATTAAAGCGCAACCATTCGATTAGGGATTAATGGAGCACCACCTTTAGATACAATTTAAATGTTCAGTTGTTTAACGAATGGGGCGCATAACCCCAAGCCTTAATTAAGGTTTTCGACATTGCGTAGATTTTTGGGTTTTTAGACCATGGCACTTGATTAAATCCTTTTAATACCTTAGGACTTTAATGTTTTAAAATTTTACGTAGGTCCAAATATGATTATTGATCTGGGAGACTAAACCTTATCTCTTAAATGATCAGGTTTTATTAAAAGGGATTGACTTTTGTAACCTTTTTAAGATGTAATTTTTTTAAAGGTGCACATGTTAGCAATGATTAAGGCTAAAATCATTAATCAACTTATGGAAAATCAACTTCTCTAATAAGATGCAAAGAGACCAGCAATGCTTGCTTATTTTGATGAAACCAAAAACTTAAATTTGGGGGTTTCAAAGTTTGAGTCAAATTTAGCTCCAACATAGGCTCTAACTGGGACAATGTGTTGAAAACGTGAAGCACTTGAGAATCACAAAATCTCCTGGTTTTATTGCAATTTTGGACAAAATTCAAATAAGAAAGACTGATAAACAAAACTTTGAAAAACAAAACATAACAATTTTTAAACTAAAAAACTGTACAAACAACAAGATATCAAAGCAATAGAGTATGAAAACTGTAATTCCTTTTATTCAATTTTGGAAACTAGGGTCAGAATTTTAGAAACATATGAGTTTTTTTTTATATTGTAATGCTTGTTTTTGCTAAGTCATAAGAAATGATTACACAAAATTTGTCAAAGCCATTTGCTTCATCATGCTTTGGCCCATGTGTGTGTTTGTGCATTCATTTTTATTTCTAAGTTTTTCAAAACTTTTTCATATTTGAGCAAAACAGTTAAGCCTAATATGTGATTTCACTCTTAAAAATTTTCACCATTCTGTAGGACTCCACTACCAGTCAAGCATCTATAGCCTCGATGGAGTTTCTTCTAATCCCATCCGGTTTTACCCTAATGCTAGTCAAGCATCTATAGCCCCGATAGAGGTTTTCCAAGATATCTCAAGTAATGACTCAATTTACTTTATTTTTTATTTTTCTTTCTCATTTGAGAAATATTTGATATAAGCAAATTGTGCAAAGAGTATGCCTGAGTTGAGGATTAGTTTTTGGCTAAAAGGATGAGTGTAATGATTTTTAGCTTAACCACCCTCTCAAAGATAACTCGGTTCTTTAGACTTTTGAAGTCATCTTAAGTATCATTTGTAATGTGAGGCTTTGACATGATGTTGATATCAACTCTATTTTCATTTTGTTTGATCTCATATCAAATAACTATTGCATAAACACTCATATTTGAACAATTGTAAACCTCATCAGAGTTTAAAATAAATCTCCTTTTTTCTTATTGTTTTTGGTTGAATCAACAGTAATGTATACTCATCAAACTAAGAATATCATGTGTACAAAAAATTTGAATTATGCTAACAACAAAAGAAAAGCTTATCTAGTACACAAAATAACAAAATACATCACTTTGTTTTTGGGGTTTTTGTTTTTCCACTCTTTTTTATATATATTTTATTTATTTTTTACCTTCAACAAGGATTGTACATTTTGAGGTGTTGGCCATTAATAGGGATAGCCATTATTTCTCCCTGCAAAGTCTGCAACTTGTAAGTATTCTGCCCTATAACATGGGCTATATGGTATGGACCAATCCATTTAGGTTCAAATTTACCCTTTTCACCATGCTTATCATTTTTAGGATCCCAATAGATGACTATATCTCCTTGAGAAAAATGAGCACCCTTAGCTTTCTTATTAAACAATTTCATGGTTTTCTGGGTTTGTTCCATCATTCTATTAAGGGTCTCTCTTCTTTGCTCTTTTAACTAAACAATTTGGTCAAGCCTTCTCTGTAAGGGATTGGGGTCTTCATGGTCTTGCAATAGGAGGGAAAGTGCCAATTTTTTTATTTTTGAAGGTAATAGGGCTTTCTCTCCATATACCATCTCATAGGGGGTTCTTCCTGTGTTTCTTTTTACAGACAACCTATCAGCCCATAGAGCAAATTTAAGTTCACTGTCCCACCCTCTTTTGTTCTTACCTAATGACATTTTTTATTCTAGTTATTACATTCTTATTTGATGAATCAGCTAGACCATTTCCTTGGGGGTAATAATTAGCAAAATGGGACAACTCAATTCCATATTCAACACATAATTCTACCATTTCATATGAAACAAAATACTGTGCATTATCTATTACCAGTTTTTGAGGAACTCCAAACCTGGTCAGAATGTTTTCTTCTAAGCATTTGATGATAATGGTAGTTGTGGATGTTTTTAGAGGTGCAACTTCTACCCACTCTATAAAGTAATCTATTGCAGTTATGATCCACTTGTGCTGGCCAAATGAATTAGGCTTGATCTCTCCAATTAAATCAATACCCCATTGGGTGAATGATGCTTCAATGATTACTGACTTGAGGGATATGGATGCTAGCTGCTTTTTTCCTGCAAAAACTTGAAAGTTATGACAGTTCCTAACATATTTATATACATCCTTAAAAATGGAATGCCAATAATATCCTGCTCTCATAATTTTATTAGATGTGGCTCTTGGAGCAAAATGTCCCCCACAGAAACCATCATGAAATTCATTAATTATTTCTGGGATTTCACTTTCATATAAACAGAATAATAATACTCTGTCAGGGTGTTTCCAGTACAACACACCATCTTGTATATAATATTTCTGGGCTTGAAGCTTGACTGACCTCATTCCATTTGTTGACATATCTTTAGGGAATGATAGGGTTTGTAAGTATGACAAAATTTCTTCATACCATTTACATTCGGTATTATTGATTCTTCTGACATCATATGCCTCATCTATTGTGAGAACATTGTCAAATCCTTCTTCTTTATTAGCCAATAGTTTAGCCAAGCCTCGCTCTTTGACAGTTTTAACTACCTTGAATTAAACATCATACTGTAGAAGCTTTACCATCCATATCGTTGGTCTTCCTAATGGCTCTGACTAAGCAAAAATATATTTTATTGCTATAAAAGGGATACGGTAGTAAACTTTATTTGAGCCAAATATACCTTTGAAATGTTCTAAATATTGGATGACTGCATAAGCATGTTTTTCTAGCAAGGTGTATTTGATATGTGCTCCTTTCAGACTTGAACTCATGAAGGCTATTGGTATTTCATTATTTTCATCGTCTTTATGCAAAATAACTGCATCAATGGAGTGTTTAGATGCATAAGAGTAGATATTAAAATCTTTTGCATAATCAAGGCAACTTAGGGCTGGAGTGGTTGATATGACTTCTTTGATCTGGTTAAATGCTTCCATATTTTCTATTGTCCATTTTATTTCTCCAATTTTCTTAACCATATCATTTATGGGTTTGGTCATCTCTGCAAAAGTTGGGACAAATATTCTAATAAAAAATTATATCTTACCAAATAATGACCTAACTCCTTTTAAATTTCTAGGAGGAGGAATTTTGGAAATAGCTTCAATTCTGTCCAGATCAATGCTTATTAATTTTTATGAAACTATATGTCCTAACAAATTTCCTTGTGTAGTCCCAAATATGAATTTCTTGGGATTTAAAGAAATTCCAAATTTCTTGCATCGTGCAAAAACTGTAGTCAAGTTTTCTAAATGATCTTATGGATTCTTAGAAAATACGGTGATATAATCCAGGTATACAACTACAATTTTGAACATCAATCCTTTGAAGGTAAAATCCATTGCCCTCTGAAAAGTAGCACCTGCATTCATTAGTCCAAAATGTATTCTTAAATATTCAAATGTGCCCCAAGGTGTAGTGAATGTTGTCTTATATCTATCTTCTGGATTTATCTGAATTTGATTTTACCCTAAAAATCCATCTAACAGAGACAATCTAGTTGAGCCAACTACTGCTTGCAATAATTATTCCATATTGGGTAATGGGTAATTGTATTTTAATGAACTCTTGTTTAAATTTCTAAAATATACACAAAGTCTAATATCACCATTATTTTTTTTGATTGGTACCAAATTGGATATCCAAGAATAAAATCTTACCTTTATGATTATTTTGGAATCCAACAATTTTTGTACCTCCTTTTGTATTATTGGATGCAGAGTTGGGTTGTATTTCCTCAATTTTTGTCTAAATGGTTTGGAATCTTCCTTCAGGGGTATTATGTGTGTCATTACATCTATTTTGAAATTTTTAAGGTCTTCATAAGTCCAAGCAAATTTTTTTTTGTTGTTTTTTAAGAAACTAATATATCCAACTTTTTCTTTAACAGGTAAGGCCATGTCTACCTTCACTATTTTGGGTTATTTCATTGTACCAATGTTAATGTCTTTAGATATTACTCCTCTGCATAAAGACTTATAAGCTTTGTCAAAATTATCAAATAGAATCTCTAGAGAAACCAATCCTTTGGGTATCCTATTTGTTTTTAACTAGATTACTTCTACTAGCTCTCCTATTTGGTCTTTTAGCTTGTCTTCATCCTTTTCATCATAGATTACATTTGCATACTAATTTTGTAGAGTCATAAAATCTTTAATATCTATATCATCCTGAAAGACCTGTAGATAGACTATGTTATCTGGCACATAAAGCTTATAGACTGACATAGTTGGGAATCTGTCCATATATTTTGTAGTTATCTCTGGGTGATCTACACCTAAGGTGTTTATAGCTAAAATATCTACAACAAAATTTTGTTCTCTTGGAATAAATGAGATATTGAAAGCTAAGAATTTATCAATTTCTTCCAATACTACATTTTTATATTGTTTAAGCCTAGGGTGCTTGGTATGATATTTACCTTTGACCTGCTGTATAATAAGATCTACATCCCTTGTTACAGTCAAGTAGTTAATGTCTAATTATTTTGCTTTTCTTAACCTTAGTAGTAAAGCTTCATACTCAGTAACATTGTTTGTGCAAGAAAATTCCAGTATATAAGGAATACCAAGGTAATTTACTTTAATATCGATCAAATTAACACTGTTAGTCTTACAATGGCACTGAGAGGGGGGGGGTGAATCAGTGCAACTAATTAAAAACTTAAATCTTCATCTCTTAATTCAGAACTAATGAATGCTTAAAACTAGATGCAGCAAGTGTAACAAGATAGCAACACAAAACACAAGATTTAACGAGGTTCACTAGTTTTGGCTACTCCTCAAAAATAGACTGTTTGGACTCCCATCCAAATCTAGCCTTTGCAAAGAACCAACGTCACAATCATTTTACCAGCACCCGCTGGAAGGAGCACCAACCCCTGAATTATCTGCACCAACAGAAAGGAGCACCAACCCCTGATTCCAAGCACCAACTTGGACTTCTATTTTAAATCTTGATTGACATAAAAATGCCTTCTATGTTACAAGACCCTCACTGGTCTATCTTAACTCAAATCAATCTCATATAAGCATAAGGAGAATTGTTAGAGACTCAATCTATTCTATTTCTACCTCTCAATATCAACTCCCTGTCCACAAAGCATACACATTTTTATAGCTCTACTTACTGCACATTTATAGCCCTTTCTTATGGCTTACTCTTGTAGCTCTCACAACTCTATACTTCTTACAACATTCTTCCAGCTTTTTAACAGCCCACAACACTATCCCTCTATATAGCAGCACTCTTTCCTGCTGAGCAACATAGCTCTATGTCTCTCTTTGGCTTCTCTCCTCTATCTATACCCTCATAGATCTCAACCTAACGGATCACTCTTACCGCTCTACGTACTGCGCTCTAATAGCCTTCTTTGCGCTCTGACAGCCTTCTTTGCACTCTGACAACCTTTCTCTTTCTGACGTGCTCTATTTACTGTGCTCTGATAGTCTTCTCTGCTCACTTTTCAATTCTGAGCTACTTCTTCACTTCTGCATGCAATTGCCATTTTATAATAATATTTTCATCTTGAAACCCTAAGTCTTCTATAACTGCCATTAACCTGCATGTAGCCTATTCATAGCTACTCCTATGAGTAACTCCTTTCTGACACACTATTCTTATACGCAACCTATTAATGGATTTGTCTCTTTAATTTGGATTCTCTGTATAGCCATTGATCGACGAATTTACTCCGTAACGGCCCCCTGTGACTGCAATAATGACTTCCATTTACTGTCACTATAACTGCCCCTGTAACTGCCGCTCTTTCTTAGCTTTTGCATGTTTTACAGCAACCTATTATATTCTATTACAGCCCATGCTTTTTGTGCTCTTTTTGCAGCACTGCGGACCCACGATGGCACTCATATTATAATAAAATTTTCTTCTAGTGTATGTCAGATTCTGTCTGCCATTGTAGATTCAATCTGCCTGTCACTCTGTAGCGTTTCTGTAACTACAGTAATGACTTTAGTCTACTCTTACATATTTTGGCTGCATGATTTTCCTGTGCAACTTCCCTTGTAATTACAGTTCTTCTTCAGTTAACTTTACTTCAGCTGGGTTCTCCTTTTAGCTCTAAGTCACGCAGAAACAACATGTCACGATATCACGACATTTCTGTCCCTTTGACTTTTCCTTGGTGTTTGACAGTGAAAACATGACATGTCACGAAATTGTGACACTTTTTGCTTCCTTGCATTCTTCTCTGCTTGCATTAACGAAAACATGACATGTCACAAAATCGTGACACCTTTTGCTTCCATACACTCTTCTTTGCAAGCACTAGCAAAAACATGACATGTCATGAAATCGTGACACCTTTTGCTTCTATACACTGTTCTCTACAAGCACTAGCGAAAACATGACATGTCACAAAATCATGACACTTTTCACTGTCGTACACTCTTCTTTGCATGCACCAGTGAAAACATGACATGTCACGAAATCGTGACACTTTTCACTGTCGTACACTCTTCTTTGCATGCACCAACAAAAACGAAACATGTCGCAAAATTGTGACACTTTCGCGTTTGAGCTCTTCCTCCTTAAATTTGTCACAAAATCACAATGCTACTACTTCCATGCTCTTTTGTTTTGCTTCTATCACAAAATCGTGACACTTCATCCTTCAGAGTCTTCCTTTCTGCTGTTGTCACGATATCACAACATTTCTATCTCCATACATTCTCTCTCCTCTCTTAGTTGCGAAAATGCGACATGTCGTGATATCGCGACATATTTTCTCCTTAGCGCTTCCTCTTGCAAATTGTCGTGAAATCGTGACACTTTTCCTTGCAAGCTCTTTCTCTCAAACATGTCACGAAATCATGACACATTTTTGTCCGTACTGCCTCTCTTGTAGATTGTCGCAAAATCATGACACTTTTCTTTGCAAGCTCCTTCTCTCAAACATGTCATGAAATCGCAACACATTTTCGTCTGTACTGCCTCTCTTGCAGATTGTCACGAAATCATGACACTTTTCTTTGCGAGCTCCTTCTCTCAAACATGTCACGAAATCGTGACACATTTCTTTGCTTGCGCCTTCTCTCCAAACATGTCACGAAATCGTGACAGTTTTCTTTGCTTGCGCCTTCTCTCCAAACATGTCATGAAATCGCGACAGTTTTCTTTGCCTACGCCTTCTCTCCAAACATGTTGTGAAATCGTGACAGTTTTCTTTGCATGTGCCTTCTCTCCAAAAATGTCACGAAATCATGACAATTTTCTTTGCTTGTAGCTTCTCTCCAAACATGTCATGAAATCGCAATAGTTTTCTTTGCTTGCGACTTCTCTCTGAACATGTCACAAAATCATGACAGTTTTCCTTGTGCTTTCTCTCTTTTCCAACATGTCGTGAAATCACGACAGTTTTTCTTGTGCTTTCTCTCTTTTCCAACATGTCGCGAAATTGTGACAGTTTTTCTACTTGGCTTCTTTTCCTCTGTATGTCACGATATCGTGACAAATTTTCCAACTTTTTCTCTCCTTCGATATGTCGCGAAATCGTGACAGCTTTTCCAACTTTTTCTCTCTCCTCCGATATGTCACGAAATCACGACAGAAAACATGTCGCGATATCTTCTTACTTGTCTTTTTCTTTGATCCTTTGAATCTAGGCCACTTATGTCTTCTTGGAAATTCACTGTACATGCTCTGACTGCTCTGAACTCTTGTTCATTTCATCAACCGATCTATCTAATGACCTCTGCACTCCTGTCCATTGCATCAACCGATCCTCTGACTGTGTTGACAATAATGACAATACTTTGGCTGCACCTTGCTCATCAATGAACTCCTATTCATTGCACTTTGGCTGCACCTTTCTCATCAATGAACTACTATCCATTGCATCAACTGGTCAACCTGACTGTGTTGACAACAATGACAATACTTTGGTTGCACCTTGCTCATAAAACACCTGCACCTGCTCTAGATTGGTATTTTAGCTCCATCAAAAGACATTGTCCACATTTCTTGGGTTAATACTCTATTTGATTTAGCATCTACCATTTTCATAACTTTTGGATCCATGTTCTTTGATTCTGGTACTTCCACAAGGAATGGATTGTGCCATATGGAGTAAAATCCCATACCTTTTTCTTCCATAGAGTTTACTAAGTTTATTATGGTTTCATCAGTTTGAATTAACTCTATGGAGTGCTTGTTAAATGGTTCTCTTCATAAGATTATGTTCTCCTTATTTGATATGGGGATTGTAATATAGGACCAATCTAGTTGAATTTAACCTCCTAGTTGTTCTGCTCAATGCCTACTGAGTAATAGTGAGAAGAATGGGTCAACATCAACTACTGCAACATCCATGACTATGCACTTTTTGAGGTGTTTATCTAAGAAAACTAACAATATAGTTATCACCCCTACACAAGGAATTTTTCTGCTATCCATTACTGAAATAGGGGGCAAAATATCTTGTACATATTAATCCCATTTGATCAGCTATCATTTTGGGCATAATTTTATGAGAAGTTCCACTGTCTAACATATAGTTGTGGATAACATACCTTTCTCCTTCATATGAATTATACCTTAGTGATACATAGAAGGGTTTAATAGAAGAGGGTGACCTTGTGTCATGTTGATATTTCCTGGAAGCATGACATTTTGGGTCTTCTTTTTGTTTAGCTAACCCAAATGCTTTGTAGACCCGTTCTCTATATTGCTTTACCTTCATAAGTTCACCAAATGTGATGCTGGAATTTTGTTTGCTGAGTTCTATTCCAACATCAAATTCAATTTTTTTTATGTCCAATTATTTGTTGCTTTCTTATTTGAGTACTTCCTCCTCTACTTCAATAATTTTAGGGATTATTCTTTTAGGGGTTTTATCAATTCTCTCTTTATTAGCACTTTTGTTGATGAAAGGTTGATTTTTGATTTCACTAGTGGGAGTTGTTCTTGTCCTTTCAAGGATCGTTATGTTCCTTAAATTTAGAACATGGGTTGCTTCTAATTCTTCCACTTCTTGGACAGTAGGAGTTATCTTACCTTGTTTCATTTTGTCATATCTTGAATCATGTGGTTTTTGCCAGATTTTAGTACCTTCAACTGCTAATATTTGAGAATGATGATTTGAAACATACTTATCCATATTCTATTCAAACAACCTTTTTCTGGATTCATCTTCTATAGAATAAAAAGCATTGATTCTTATATCCTCTTCTGAATCAACATGTAAATCTACATTGCGTTGGTCACTTAGGTGAATTCCACATGCATCAGGGTTATGAGGTGCATCACAAGTAGAGCAAAAATAGGGGAATACTTCAACTACATTGGTAGATGGTATAGGGTTTGGAACACAGTTATGATCCCTATTAGAATATCTATTTTTCTAATTATTATTCCCATTGTTTCTATTCGTGCTTCCTTCTTTAGAGCTATTTTTGTTTCCCTAACTCATGTTGAAGTTCTTCTTAAAGGGAGGATGATTATCAACATGAGGTCACTCTATTTGTGATGATTCACCGTTATTACCATTGTTTTTTTCAATTCTTGCTATCCTAATGTTCATGTTATTGAGCATCTCAGTCATTTGATTAGTCAATTTTTCCATTGGATCTATTTCAATTCTTCTTTGTATATCAAATGCTACTATTTTGGGCTTTCTTTCAGGTATGTTAGCTTCTAGAGAGTAAGGCTTCATTTTACCACTGTCCAACATGTTTCTTTCGACTTCTATTGCTTTTTCCATGCATTCATCTATACTGTTTGCTTTTTCTTGTCTTAACTCATAATTAAATTCTCCTTGGAAAGTATTTTTATAAAAGCATATCGACTGAATGTCACTAGGTCTAAGGTTGGTAGGGATTTTGTTTATGGCTTTTGAAAACCTTCTGTTAAAGTCACTAACAACCTCATTTTTCTTTTTCTTCATAGTGGCTAACTCAGTCAATAGGGATTGTTCATTTTTTCTCTCTCTAAATTTCTTTAAGAACACAACTTCCATCTTGGTGAAATATGGGATATCATCATCTATAAGGGAATTGAACCATTCTCTAGCATATTTTTCTAAAGTTTGTAAAAATAATATTAAGACTACATCTTCGTGTTCAACCTCTAGAGTATCCATCACATACATAAAACTTTTGATATGATTTTCTCTAGTTACTACACTATTTCCTAGAAACATTGGAAGGTATTTGTGAGCTTTATTGGGTAAGGCATTTAAATTTGTAGGTAACACAAAAGGCCTATACCTATTAGTCCTCCATAAATAGACATTAGCCTAATTTTGTTGATTTTCCTGGTTTGCCTAGGCCATTGTTACTATAGGTATAATGAAATTTAGATTTGCAACAACAACGCCTACAAGGATATGGGTCTGGGTAGCCTGAATATAATCTAAGGGATTATCTACCTTAGTATTAATATTATTTGGACAATGAGAATAATCACATAAATCTTCTATAGAAAAATTCAAATTTTCATCTATAGTGATATCAAGAATAAAAGTATTCTGATCTTTATTTTTCTTTACGTACTTTTTATCGCTAGAATTCAATTTACTATTATAAGTAGTATTCTTGAAAAGTATATTTTTTTGATTATGTATAAATACATCTGGATTCTCGAGTTCTAGGAATAGCTCCTTATCGCTTCTCCTGGTGTTTGCCAACACGTTTTGCTCTTTCCTTTTTTATTTTAATCTTCTGGGTTCTTTCATATAGAGTCACCGACACTAGGGTGCAGAAAGAACAGTGTATGCTTTATCAAGAATTCTTGATATTAACACTCATCCTCACAAGAGTCAGTTCTTGGGATAATTCAAGAAAATCAAGAAACCTGGATTTTCAAGAAAATAAAGAAACGTAAAATAAAACCTCAGAATTGAAAACCATAAGTAAAATAAAGAATGAACAGATCAAAGAAAATCAAATATATAGTTCTTTATTCCTATTGGCTGCTCATTATTAAAATAATGTTGTTGCTAAAGCTATAGTTAAGAATTTAAAAACTCTTCCCCAACAATTGCGCCAATTTTTTTTTGGAACCGTTTCTTGCATTCATAGGATTCAATTGTCACGCTACAAGAAACCATTTGAAACCAACAAGTTATTATAGGCTCTGTTCAACCTGCCTATTTGTTTTGATAAACATGAGTATTACTAAAGAAAAACTATAGAACGGGTAAGGAGACCCCAATGATAATTTTATAATAAAACATTGATTACACACTCTAGATTAATATAAAACTATATGTATTAAAATGACCAAGAAAGAAAATAACCATTTGTTATGCCTTATGTAGACCGGTGCCCAGACTCATTGGGCTGTTATAACAATTTAACAACAATTTTAACATGAACAGAGGGAATGGGGAAAAGAAAATTGGTGCTCTTAGACTTATTCAAATATCATAATAAAACTAAAAGTTGACCAACGAAAGAAACATATGTAATGCATTCAAATAATGTAATCCATTACACAATAACACACCAAATGATACAAATAATTAACAAGAAAAAGACCCAGAATTGTATTGATTTAAAAAGTCATTACATTCAGAAAGCAAGAAGCTTTTAAACTCTGTTTTCTCTAAGAAATTATCAATACAATAAAGATATTATGCTCAAATAATGTAACAAAAATCTCCTACTCTCCTTGTTACAATTTGGTAACAGAAAAGTCTCTAAATATTTGACTCAATAGTCTGGAAATATTCTCAGCTTCTTGGGTACTTTCCTATCAAAATCCTATATAGAATGGGGAAGAAATAAGAATGAATGAGAAAGAAAAAGACACAAAAATGAGATACAACAACACAACTCTAAAGGGCACTCAAGTATACCTCTTAGCAAAAATGCTATTCTATAATTGCTTGATGATGATTCTGAACCAAGGCACTCCTTCTTATAGGCTGGGTTCTTGAATTTGTTATTCTAGATTTGTCTTGGGCCCTACACTTGTTAGCATCTTATTGAATCTCTTCTGTATGCTATCCAGCTGGTGCGGTTCTGAATCAACTGTTACAACTCACTCTTGGTTTGAAAGGAGTTATTCCACTAAAATGAGTTGATATACTTGTTTCTCTTCTTCTGCTCATTTATCAAAGAATTTATACTTATACATAAATTATTTACTTCTTGTATTGGTCAATATGATAGACTGTTGGGGATTGATCGGGTTAATATCGTAAAATCTTGACGAAAGATGGAGGGGACCCGATGTGATGGTGAAGACAAGGGGTGGAATGCTAGTGGCAAATGGATGGAATGACACTAATCACATGATAGAGTGAAGGAAAAAGAGAGGAAATGGGATGGCTTTGCACAATGGATGGAGGTGAGATGTTGTAATGTTGGAAAAAATGTCACGATGGTTAAGAAAGAATGCCTAGAAAAATGGAGGCAATGATAAGTAAGAGGAAGGTGAGAATGGAAAACAAGATCTAGAAGCATCTATAAGCTGCTTCCATAACTATACTCCATTGAAGTGTTCCCCGTGTAACTATATTATGTCGAAGCACGAATTGAATGACTTTCTGCAAGTCGAAACCATGTTTTATTCTTCACGTGCTTTCTTCACCTTAAGCATTTTGTAGAACAAAAAATGAATACATTCATACTTCTTGTACTCCATTATTTTTCTCACTGGTGCCTTTCAGCTCTCATTTATTGTCTCTATTTATAAGCCATGAGCTTCGGGCATGAGCATGTTTAGCAAGATTATATTAGTCTTTCACACAGTATGCTATCATTTTCAATGGATTTGTATGATCTGATTTGCATGCTTCAACATTAGTATTTGTCTTCTGATCAGTCTACATTACCCTTATTTGGGTACTATTCATGGGATTTATTTTGATTGCTCAAATATTCCCTTCCTTGAGCATCATCTGGATTTGCAGTGCTTATGTGTATTAATTTATTCGGCTTCATCTCAGCTATTGATCTTCATAGTACCTTTCAACGTGCCTTGTTGTGAATGAGTCACATCCTTGTTTTTTGCCTTGGTATTTGTTTTGGGCATTTTGCGAAGCAATCATCCTTCTCCTGGGAGCTAAACTGACAAATATTCTCTTTGGAACATGAGTCTACTGATTTTGCTAGTTTGTGATCATTATAGGTTCTATTAGGGCTGCTCTTGATGTTCTTAAACCTTAAGGTTCCTTAGATAACCATGAATGAGCATAGCCATTCGATCAGATTGGATAAGGCTGCAGCCTTTGATTTCATTTATATCATCAGATCCATTGTAGGATACCCTTACTTGAATGGTGGATGTTAGATCTTGATGGGTTAAAATGTAGCCACTGATCTCCCTTTTGTATATAACTTGAGATATGGAAGAATTGCAACTGTTGGATTGAATTAAATCATAACACAACCATTGATATGACTTGGGTTTTCTTTTTAATAAAACTTTTATTAATCCATGATCATCTTCCTTTCACGTGGAACCATTGGATCTGTTGAGCCTTAACCGTAGTCGTTGGATCTAGTTTGACTTGTGATCATTTTGAATTTGGGACTCATGTGGGAATCCTTTATCGGTCATCCCTATCATGGTCAGTGACACCTTTGTTTCATATTTTGGGGATGTCGCGTCCATCGATAAGATTAAACCTGCAAATGCTTTAGATTAAAAGATACGATTATTATTCATAGTCAAACCTTTATGTCTCATGGTCGCACCACCACCGCTGGATCAACCTTTGTTCCATCACAACCTTGGATCTTTTATAACCTGTTGGTTAGATAGAGAAAAAGTATGCTTCAAGAATTTTCATTAATCCTAGTTTAGCGAAAAATGGGAACGCTTAGACAATGTATTAAAACCCTTGTTAACTTTGATTAATCTAGGTTTAATTAAAATTTACTTAGCCTTATCCATTTTTTTTACCTTCTTTTAATCGATGCATTGCTACCATCAGATTCTATTGGGATATAATGCAACTGTCGATCTTACTTAGATCCGTACATACCTTGGTCAACTGGGGTGAAAGCACGTTTGTTGGATCTTTTAGTGAATCTAGTGCTATCGTCAGATCTATCAGAAGTATTATTTATATTTAAGAGCAAGCATGTTCATTAGATATTTTTTTGATGAAGCACAACCATCGAATAGGGCTTGAATTACTTCTTTTTGTTTTGACTTTGACTTAATCGTTGCTGTTAGATCTTGACGCGAGTCTTCACCACCGTCGATTTATTTGCACCTATGGGGTTAGTCTTTAAAAACAAGCGCAACCATTGATTAAAGCATAGTTCATCTCTGCCATAGATCTTATTTATTCAAAGCAATAAATATTACAAGAGAAATGTTGAAGAAAGCGCATCCGCTCGATTAATGAAGGATTAAGCGCCACCTTTCAATTTTCTCAAGATGCTCAATCATTAATTAAAGGGGGTGCATACCTTTAGCTTTACAAATTTAAAATAGATTTTAGCCTTAGGTTTTTGACATTATGCTTATGCTTAGGGATCCTTAAGACATGATCATGGAATTGAGCACATCCGTAGGATCTTCATCCTGCTTGCGCACTATCGTCGAATCTATTTAACCAAAGGATACATGTTTTTATTTTTTTAAACCTTTAGACTAAGACACTTTATTTTACCTTTCAACTTGGTTAGTTTATCTCCTGGTCAACTTATTAAAGTGCAACCGTTCGATTAGGTATGAATGGAGCACCATATTTAGATACAATTTAAGGTGTTTGACTGTTTAATGAATGGGGCACATAATCCCAAGCCTTAATTAAGGTTTTTGATATTGCTTAGATTTTCAGGTTTTTAGACCATGGAACTTGATTAAATCCTTTTAATACCTTAGTAATTTAATTTTTTAACATTTTACTTAGGTCCAAATATGATTATTGATCCCGAAGACTAAACCTTGTATCTTAAATGATCAAATTTTATTAAAAGGGATTGAATTTTGTAACCTTTTTAAGATGTAACAATTTTTTAAAGGTGCACATATTAGCAATGATTAAGGCTAAAATAATTAATCAACTTATGGACAATCAACTTCTTTAATAAGATGCAAAGAGACCAACAATGCTTGCTTATTTTGATGAAACCAAAAACTTAAATTTGGGGGTTTCAAAGTTTGAGTCAAATTTGGTTCCACCAAGCACCGCCTATTAAAAACTGATACTTTGGGTAAGGATTGAGAATTTTATTAAACCAAGAACACAAAAAACATCTTTGGATCTCTCTCATACTATTTGTTACCTGAGTTTTATCTAATTTTCCTTGATTGACAAGGGAGCTACCCATCGACCAATACTCTGGCTCAGTTTATCTAAGATAAATAAGCCTTATAAATAGGGCATTCTAAATTAATTTCAAAAAATATTCCAAGATCAAATTCTATGAGTTTTGATGAATTATTTAATGAATTCTTCTCTTATGAAACAATAAGAAGACACCTAGGGGTTCTTCTCTAAGTTTTTCTCCTCATAGCATAATGTACTAGGGCTCTTCCAAGGACATCTAAGAATTTTATAGTAGTCCTATACTATCTCTATAATAGTAGCATTGTGTCACTTTGATCATAAGAAGGATCTTTTCCTTCCTCTCCCCTAATTGGCTAGCCATTTCTAAGCAAGGAGTCCCTACCTCAAGGACACCTTGATTGGGCCTCTTCATCAACCAATTTAGTTGAAGAGAGAGGATTGTAGACTCCCAAAAATATAGTCAAGCAAATAAAGTATATAAGGTAAGGTTAGTACTCTCTTTATCTCTAACATATATGTGTATATTTTTATTGCTCTTATTTCTTTGTTTACTTGGGTTAATTCTTTGCATTACACATCTCATTTCTATCCATATTTGTAAGGCATATGCTTGTATGAATTAACTGAAACAAGAAAAAAATTTGCACAAAAAATAATAATGTAGAGTGAACATAAATAACAATTATTTTATTGATAAAATTAAATAATTACAAAGTATCATACGCTACTTTGAGGAGGAAACCTCCTTTATCATAACTCGCTTCAAGGGGGGAACCTCCTTTATAAGCAATGATCCTTTACAATAAAATTTCTTCAAGATGCCTACACCTCTTTTACAATGCAATATATAACAATAACTTCACCCAAAATAGCTTACAATAAAAAAATAGGTTATAAAAAAATAGTTATTTAATCCATCTAACTATAACCCTAATGATCAAGGGTTACCCTTACATTTAAAAGAGGATTCCCACTCATTATTATAGTGATTTGTTCACTACATGTAAAGTTTTTGCCTTAGGTAGATGAATTAGATATAGATGTAAGATATTGGTGTTGGTGTGCAAGACCTCAAAAGGGTAGATGAGTTGAGCTAATATGTCATTACTAAAGGAAGTTAAGGCTCACCTATCAACATCAATTAGGCTTGGTAATCCAAGGAGAGTAGATGACATATTAAAGGCAAGAGCATGGCAACCATAGTAGCAACAATCCTGAACCTGACAATATTGATTGTAGAAGGTGCATTTGATCAATTTTCAAGATCCCCAAGGTGGTAGTTGAATATCCAACAACTTAATATTGACCTAGAAACTTTGAGAGGCTAAAAGGTATATAAGAAGAATCAGATCAAGGAGGTAGTAGTAAAATTTTGATAGAGACTTTTGTACAAATTTATAGGAAAAATATCCCTTTTGTAATATATAAATAGTAGTTGTTTAGGTATTGCAAAGGATTGACGATTTGCTTATTCAAGCATTAAGCTTCATATGTAACTTTCCCTTCATTTTATTTTGTATAGTAGTACCTAAACCCTTAGTGGTCTTGTGGGTAATATTTCAATCCCTCACTTCTAGCATGATCTGTAATTTTCATATTCATATATATATATATATACTTAAGGTCATGATTATTTGGTTCTTTTTGTCATGTTTAATTTATATGTGATATGTGCTTAACATGCTGAGAATATAAAGTGTTCACTTTGATTTGTTGGTGTATTACACTCACACATTCATGTGTCTTACTATTATGTAGAGGAATCTTATTCTGATCTTGGTGCATCACCCCTGTTAGCTTAGGTTAGCTTAGGATATTTTTCCTTTTAACTATCTTTGTTTTCTATGTTCTCTTTTGCTTTTCCCCTATGAAATCATAGGTTATGTTAGAGAGTGCTAAAGATGACATCTTAAAAGGATCTAGACTTGTAAAAAACCTTATTTTTAGTCTTATTGAGCCACTTATCATGCTAACAAAGTTGCCCTATTGTATCTCTCTAAGCAAGGTGTAATAGTTTGATCATTTTATCCTTGCATATAGTGATCGAGACAATTAGAGAGGATAATAATTTTGGGGATAAATGATCTGAGCTAATGTGCCATTATTGAAGGAAGTTAAGGGTCACCTACTAACATCAATTGGGATTGGTAATCCAAGAAGAGTGGGTGACATATTAAAGGCAAGAGCATGGCAACCATAGTAGTAGCAATCATAAACCTAATAATATTGATTGCATAAGGTGCTATTGATTAATTTTTAGGATCCCCAGTGTGGTAATTTAATATCTAGTAGCTTAAATTGAACTAGAAATCTTGAGAGGCTAAAAGTGGCATGAGAAGAATCAGATCAAGGAGGCAACAATAAATTTTTTATAGAGGTCCTTTACAAGTTTTGGGGGAAAATCTACATTTTTTAATCTATAAATAGATTTTTTTTAGGTATTGTAAAGGATCAACAATTTGTTTATTCAAACCTTAAGCTTCATTAGCAACTCTTCATTCATTTATTTTGTATAGTACTTGAACCCTGAGTGGTCTTGTGGGAAAGCTTTTAAGACCCCACTTCTGGCATGAATTATAATTTTATATTCACATATATATACTGGAAGTTGTGACCACTAGGATTTTTTGTCTTGTTGCTTGTGTGTATTTATATTTATGCACATGTATAAGGGGTCATGAGTATCTGATTTTTGTGTCATTTCTTACGCATGTAATATGTGCTTAACTAAATGTGCTGAGAGAAGGAAGTATTCATATTTGAGTTGTTAACACATTACACTCACACATTCAAGCATCTTATTGTTATGTAGATGAATCTTATGATCTTAATACATAACCCCCTTTTAACTTAGGTTAGCTTAGGATCTATTTCCTTTTTGCTATCTTTGTTTTTGGTGTTATCTCTTTCAATTTTCCCTTGTGTACTCATAGGTTAGGTTAGAGAGTGGTAAATATAACATCTAAAAAGAATTTGACTTTATAAAATACCATAAAGGCAATTTGATTGAGTCACTTATCATGCTCTTGGAGTTACCTTGTTGTGTCATTCCACATGAGGTGTTATAGTCTAATCATCTAATCCCCACATCTGGTGACTGTGATAATCAAAGAGAATAATAATTTATAGGCAAGCTTTATGGGATCCAATTGATTCACTTCTACTGGTCCCACAATCAAGATAACTCTAAAATTATCAAACTCTATGGTCCCCACCTATCCACTTGTTTGAAGCATCTCAAAACTTCACTTGGTGACTCTGCTCGAAGATAAATACCTAGAAGTAGTCACTTTAAAAAATACTATATTGAGGTCCCAATGAAGAACTTAGATTACCTGCTTAAAGAGAAAAGGTTAGAACATGGATGCTCCACCACCTAGAGAATTACTTATTTAGAAATATAGAGTTCCATTGAGACCTCCCACTCCATCGAGATGAAATCCTGACAACTATGCTAAAATATCTCTCATATTACACTAGGGAAGACATGACAACTCTGATCAAGCATTTGAACCATATCGTGAGTTTGTGTGCACTTCATAATATAACAAAGCAAAATGTGGCTCTAAGATTACTGGTAACATCATTAAGATGCAAGGATCTTAAGTGGTACACCATGCTTCAACATAACTCAATTATTGACTAAGACTATCTTGTTACCTTATTCATATAAAAGTTTAAAGAGAAGGCAAATGGAGTGTCTCTTAGAGAAATTACCAATTATAAAGAGAGCACCAATTGATTTCAATATTATATTTCACAAGGCATGGAACATAATACCTGAAGAGATTCATCCTCTCCTAGGTATAACATTTATTTGCAATTTAAAGGGCTTAGATTTTGAAATATCCTTAATGATTAAGTCCAAGGGAAGGAATTATCTTCTATATGCCTATGGCACAACCATCCAAGATAAACATGACCTAATCCAAATTGGAAGGCTAGCCCCTAGGCCCCCCATGCTTCTATTCCTTAGTATTCATTCTCCATACCATCCTCCTCAGCCCATCCATTCAACAACCTTCTATCCAACATTAGTTATACCTATAGTCCCTGCCCCCTACCTACTCCAATTCTAGTTGCTTTAAATGATTATGAATATGAATCAATGAAAATTCTGCTAAATATGACCACCAACAAGATGTTTATGAAGAGATAAAAAAACACCTAGAGGTTCCAATATCAAAATAACCTAAGATCTCCATTTTAGAAATGCAATTAGGGAAATAAACCTCTTTATAATGGATATCCCAAACCCTAATTTTAGGTCAATAATTGAGAATAGAGATAAAATTATTAGATCATAATGGTACTAACCCATTTTTAGTAAGAACATACTAATTATGCTAAGGAGATATCTCCCATAAAAAATAATTATGTGGAGGAATTCACTTCTTGGTATTGCCCACCTACAAATGCCTACTTGACCCAAATTAATTTGGAAAAATACTCCTAGATGACCACATCAATGCTAAGCAAAATAATACCTTCTTAGGCATCTACATCATATTAAAGGGTTGAAACCTAGATAGAAAACAAGTTTGTTACTAATTCATCCCTTGAGTCAAGTTGTGTCCATCCAAAATAGATCTTGACTACTTGGGATGAGGAAGAAGTTTATGTGGTTTTTATTAGATCAGACAATCCAATGGTCAATAGACCATAAGTCCAATGAGACTTTATGATGAGGGAAAAAATGTGGGAAATGGAGTAGGACAAAAGCAAATAGACATAACTGAGAAATCAAAGTAGATCAACTAAGATAAGTCAAAAGCATCCAATATTTGTGCAACCAAAGTTGAGGACACCAAAACCTTTGACAAGCTTTAAGCGGAATACCCTAGGGATCCCTTAGCAATAAGCACCTTGAAAAAAACCATTTTGGATATCTCAATCAACTACAGATAGAGCCAAGCCTCCATAAATTGTGCGAAAGGTTAGTTCCCTTGAGTTATTTAACATCATGGATCATTTAAAAATTCCATGATAGTGGTGCTTGTATGGGACATCTTGTCCATGCCAGGACATAAGTAGCATTTGAAGATGACATTGGAGGAAGAAAAAAAGCTAAGACAATGAGCAAAACATAAGGTCTTACAAATATATTCTCTAGAAGTAAGTAAACCAAAAAACCCTTCTTTCTATATGTCTCTAATCTACAAAGATAAATTGATCCATAATTGCATGATAAATTTAGAGGCAACTACCTCAATCATGCCAAAATATGTAGTAGATGCATTAGGCCTATTCTATCATTTGATAAAAAATAAGTGGTGTAGTTGGATTGTAGTGTGGTATAGATACTAATAATACTTGAAGGTCTTCCACTTACCCTACATGCTTATCCAAATTTTATAATATCCCATGATATAGCAATAATCGACCTTCCTGCATCATTCAATATTAGCTTATCAAGGGATTTCATTACTAAAATTGGAGGCTATTTATAGATGAACTGAACACTAATGATCTTGAGAGCTCATGATGGTATTAAACTAATTATTTAGTTAGAAACACTCTATGTGCTTTATATTGAAGATATTTTTGTAGAAGGAACCAACACTAAATATGACTTCATAGCGAAACAAGAGAAACCTGTATTAGGTTTTTGTGAAAATGAGGGGTACATCTTGATTCCCCTTAATCATAGTCAAAATAAGAAATGGGATATTGAGGTTTGGAATTATGGTATAAATGAGATATTTGAGCTAGTAGGTATTTGGTTGAATCTAAAATTTGTTGCCTATGTAGAAAAAATGAGTTTATGACCCGTAAAAATGTAGCTTTGGAGTTGTCATATTGGGAAATTTTTTATAGTACCTAGTTCATCATGCCAAAGAGGTAAGGCTTGAGCTATCAAGTTGAGTACAAATAGAAAAAAATGTGTCTCAATAACATGGCAATAGGTAGGTGGCACTTGCACAATAAATTTAAAATTAGCTAATCACAAAGATTGGGCACATGAATCAAGCGATCCTGCTAGTCGAAGAAAGATCATGTCTATCCCTTGTATCCAAATATATATTAAGTCTCAATAGGCACATTAATGTCAAGAGAGAAGGTACCCAAACTATTAATACACCTTATTCATCCCAGAAATATTTTTATTTGTAAATGAAGAAAGCCTATAAGGTTTTCAAGTGCAAAAGCATTAGCAGAGCTCCAAAATATAGAAGTCAACAATGATCATGAAATATAAGAAGAGGGACAAAGTTGTTGCCACACCATCAAATCCTACCACAAAGCGCATAACTCATGCCCAAGTTGCAAGAATAGAGCCCCTAATACATATTGAAGATGCAGTTGAAGGGATGACAAACCCTAAACTATCAAGAAATACAAGGATATTAAGGGAAGAAGAATACCAGAGATACCTAAAGGCTAAAGAAAAATATTTTGCAATGAAATTTTGGACAAGTTTTTTTGACCAATATCTTGTTCTTCAAGTCCACCCCTGCTATGAACTGGTAGAGGCATTAGCTTTATGCTATTAATATTATCTAAAGATGATTATCATAACCCATTATGATGCCTTCCAAATAATCATGTTTGGAGAAGCTATATACTAGATGTTATTACCAAGTGGGTTCTAGATAAATATAGAGATTACAAAATAATATTAATCCAAAATCAAGGACAAGCTAAAGTGCTTGAATTAGGAGCTCAATAGGTCTTAAGGGGCTATGCCAGAGCTTCCTTTGGGACAAGAAATATTTAATAGAGATGCTAGAGATGTTTTAAGTGAATATTTATCTTCGATGTTGATGATGATAAAGAAGTAGCATAGGAGGAATTGGCTATCATTCACATGCTGAGGGGTAACTCAAAGGGAAATCCTTTTATCCTTAATTTTAATGATTTTATAGAACAATATTTCCATGAGGTACTAACCAACTTTAGGGTGAATCAAAACTTCAGGTTCTACTCATTTATATCCCATTTGGTATTACATAAAAATCTATGGTTGTTTAAGCATCTAAATATGAATATAGAAGATGAAGAAGTCCAAAAAGACCTACCTCCCTTTGGATCAAAGTCTTGTGCCAAATATCCTCCTACTTTCATTTCTCAAACAAGTTCCTAGTACTAGTTATAAGTGCAATCAAGGGAGAAAAACCTTGGTGTATATTAGAGGATACTATCAAAATCCTATGATTGTAGATAAAAGAGGATTTGTATTTCCTATAATAAGCCACTATTTTGTGCATTTTTGGTTTTACTAAGCTTGTATATATGTTTCCAAAGTATGTAATAAAGAGAGTGGTATGTATTGAGATATTGAGACAAGTAGATTTAATGGATGCTACCTATGCAAATGGGTAGAGAAAAATGATGTTTTACAAGAACCTAATTGAACTAGGGACTATAAATAAAGATAAAAGAAAGGTGGTTGATGGATTGGATCCAATCTAAAGGAGTTAGAGTTAGAAATTTTGGATGATACTTGGACTTATGACCCAAAAAAAAAATTATTGCATGGATAAAAAGTTCTAGGATTTCTAAGAAATGTGAGCATGAGCCTAGGCCCAATATTGAAAATTTTTGGAGTATACAAGAGGAAGTTATCCTGTCCCTCTAAAAAGGAGAAGTTATTGCTATAGAGCCCTAGAAGAAGCTATATGAGAGTTTTTATAAAAAAGTAAAGGAGTTCAATTTTGTGGTTCAAATCAACATGACTATGAATAAATTCTTGCAAAAGTGAAAATGGAGTAGTAATAAGGTCAACACTTGGTGAAAATTTTGTCAAGAAATTGACCAGATCAAGGCACCTTTTGGAATTTTAGATCCTAATGAGGATGAAAATTTTATCCAATGTTATGATGTGGAGCACCATAAAGAGATCACTTTCAAGGCATAAGAAAAGGGCAAGAAACCCATGAAGAAATGGGTCTCAGTTGCATAGACATTTCAAACACTCCTAAATGAAGTCATTGTGGTATGACTAGAGCTTTCAAGCAATAAAATAATGCAAAAAAGATAAAAAATAAATGGGAGCCCTCCAAGAAATCAAAAGTTAATACTTCAATCAAAATCTCTAGAGGAAGGAAAAAGTAATGAGGTCCCACCTTAGAGTGCTCCTCCTCAATCCTTGAAGCAAGTTTCTAAATTTATTATCCAGATATAGGAGGAAACAATACCAGTAAATAAAGATGTAGTTGTAGTATTAGTTACCATTTTTGACCAAGAAACTAGTCCATAAATAACAAGAAAACAAAGAAATAATACTCTTGAAGTTGAAGTACTCACTGTCAAAACATTTCCACCAATATTTCCATCCTCTCTTATTAATGAGCCTTTGAATTTTTTAAAATGCTCTAGCCTCACCAACTCAAATATCCAATGTCATAGCCACATTGACCAATGCTCCTTCCAATTTCCTAATAGCCTTAGCCATTAAATAAGTAATAGCCTAGCTATATTAAAATGGACCAAATTCATCAACCTTAGGTGCAATCCCACTTTTCAAACCTCTAGCTACATTTTTGGCACCTCTAGGGAAGCAAGAAGACTTACAAGCAACCAAGCTAGTTTTGAATCTATTGTAAGAGATTCAAAATATTTAGCATTAGTTAAAGTAATACTACCAAAAAAATGAGCTTTGTTGGTATAGTTACCAATTACAACTTAAATAATCATTCACTTCTTGCAAAATAAGGTATTGTTATTTTCACAAAAAGAGTTGCTGGTATTAAAGCCTAAGGAGGAGATGACAGAGTAGGATTAGTGGGTTATGATAGAAGGGATTGAGCTAAGAAATGTATGGGTTATATATAAGATCTAAATCATGTAGGAGTCCAAAAACATTGTGGCTTATAATTGCAAATAATTAATTCAAAAAATGAAGAAAAGGAAGAAGGAATTGAAATATGCGAAGAGCACCTTAGGTGACTCTCAGGCAAAAGCTAAAGTGATTAAAAACCAAGTAAATATGATAGCTAAGTATTTAAGGGTGTAACCTTCAAAGTCTCTCTTGAAAGAAAAAAAATAACAAGTCAAAATCCATTCAGATAGACTTACTGGGCAAGAAGTTGAATTTTACTAGGAGATAGAAAATTTCCAAAAGAAATTAGAGGATCTAAGGCAAAAAAATAAAATGGGGCAATGCCAAACAATTAAGATATTGGTAAAAGGTCTTAGAGATTCCTATTAGAATAATATTTATAACATAGCCATAACAATATTCCATATGTTCAGATTAATTAATGTAGCCACCATGCAAAGTTCCCTTGTGGAACAAAAAATTGAGTCAAGCCTTATTGAGGCCTCTATAAAACTAGCTAAAGGTAGAACTTATCAATTAAAATTAGCCATTGCATCAAACTATGGGCTAATGTCCATTGGGATTTATTATAGAAAGGTAACACCATGGAAGGTGATGGATTTCCTCCAAAAGGAGTGGGTTGCACATCAATGCAAAGCCCAAGTGACTACCTTAGTCAACACTATTATGAAACTTATAAGTAATATTAATGCATTATTCCAAAAGGAAATACCTCCTCCCTAGGATGTAAATTATATCTTATAACTACAAGCTTACTGTAGTAGTAAGGGATTTAACCTCTCTTTGATAGGTCCAAGGTTCAAACCCCACTTATTATGAGGGGACCAAGACCCCTCATAAAAATATTTATAAACTCATTGGAAATCAAGTGGCATTAGCTTAATTGGTTAGATTCCTCAACATTTCAAGGAGGAGACCTAGGTTCAAATCTTGCCAAATGATACATGGATAATATCCAAGCTTTGTTGTAATACCACTATGTGGTGATGATGTAATATAGGTGGGGCTTGTTTCAATCCCATATAACCCATTGAAAAGAATGATAGGCTCATATTAGAAAACATACATGCAATTACTAAGGCACTACAAGGAAGATGACTCTCCTTTTGAAGCAAGATCGGATCCTTTGAAAGCAAAGGATATTGCATGGGTAATTGAACCTTAAATTATGCTAAGGATTTAGATATATGTGATTGCTAGAAACACAAGGAATTTATCCCATAATGACTAGTTTGAGATTAAGAAAACCTAAGTACTACAAAATTATCTAGCGCCCATAAGATGATGAGTGGGAAAATTTTAAGTAAGCACTAGACAAGTTGCTAGATTTGCAATGTTTTTATTTTTTTATTCTTTTATGTTTTCTTTTATAGGTTCTTTCAAATTTTGAATTTATACCCAAGGATAAAGGCATCAGTTCTAAATTCTCCTTCAAAAAGTAAGAAGGCCCTTGTAAGTCACCAAAACTATAGTGGTATTTAACTACATGTAAATTTTCTTGCCTTAGACATATTCTAAAAGAAGAGCATAATAAAGGCAAGATAGTATAAAGAGAGGATAGAGACATCAGATTAATGCATACATAAAATTTTTGATCAAAGGTGGGTGCAAATTTATAAATGTTTTGACCAAGAGAAAAAGGAAAAGTTCCAACAACCTACATGACCCAAGAATCCCAAGAGGCAAGAAGCAAAAAAGGTTTTGAAAGGCACAAGAAGGGAAAAATATTTGATTTTTAAGTTTTGAAGGAAAATAAGGAGAAAAAGTTATGAGGCTGTAAAAAGTAGCCACAGAAACCAAAAGTTTTGAGAGTCAGACTAGCCAAAAAGGGTTTGAAAAAGAAGAAACCTTCCACAAAAATCTTTTGACAGAGGTCTAGCTTTAGAAGTTGATTAAAATATGACACAGTGAAATGAATAAAAGGTTTGAAAACCTTCTATTTAAAAAATTGGTAGCTCACACCCCTTGGAAGATAAAAGGAAGATTGGTAAATTGTAGAAGCACTTCAATGAGTAGGGCATAACATAGAGGTGGCCAAAAATGAAGATGAATCAGATCCAGATGTAATATATTAGTGCCAATGCTCAATCTCCCAAAAGGGTAGATGAGCTAAGCTAATGTGCCATTACTAAAGGAAGTTAGGGTTAATCTATCAACATCAATTGGGATTGGTAATCCAAGTAGAGTGAGTGACATATTAGAAGAAAGAGGATGGAAGCCACAATAGTAGCAATCTCAAATCTATCAATATTAATTATAGAAGGTGCTTCTAATCAATTTTTGGGATCTCTAAGGTGGTAGTTGAATATCTGGAAGCTTAAAATTGATCCAAAAACCTTGAGAGGCTAAAAGTGATGTAATAAGTATTAGATCAAGGAGGTAATAGTAACATTTTGATAGATGTCCCTATACAATTGTTTTGGGAAAAATCTTATTTTTGTAATCTGCAAATAGTAGTTATTTAGGTATTGCAAAGGATCAACAAGTTGCTTAAAACTCCATCATTTTCTTCTATTTAATAGTACCTAAACCTTGAGTGGTATTGTGGGCAAGATTTTGATCCCCCACTTCTAACATCAATTGTAATTTTCATACTCATATATATAGATATAGATATACTGGAAGCCATGACTACTAGGCTTTTTTTGTCCCATTTCTTGTATGTGAGCATGTTTATGTGCATGTATCAGGGGTCATGACTATCTAATTTCTATCCCATTTCTTATGTATGTAATCTATGTTTGACTAAGTGTGCTAAGAGGGGGAAGTATTCACCTTTGTGCTATTGACACATTACACTCATGCGTTCATGCATATTATAGTTATATAGATGAATCTTATGATCTTGGCATATTACCCCTTGTTAGCTTAGGTTAGCTTTGAATATTTTTTCCTTTTTTTATGTTATCTCTTTTCTTTTCCCCCTGTGTACTCATATATTAGGTTAGATAGAACTAAATATCACATCTTAAAAGGATATAACCTTGTAAAAAACCCTCATGGTAGTCTGATCGAGCCACTTATCATGCTTTAAAAGCTGACCTATTGTATCACTTCATGCATGGAATGATAACCTAATAATTTGATTCCTACATCTAGTGACCATGATAATTAGATAGGAAACCAATTACTAGCCAAAATATCATAATAAAATAAAAAGATTTACGACATGAGGTCCTAATTATACCTCCTTCAAAACAAACTTTGTTGCCAAAGCTAAAGATGAGGAAACTATTAGGGGAGTTGATGGAGTGGTTCTCACATGGAAACTTTAGGATGCAATCTACACTATTGCACCCAAAGATATATAATGGTTTGCTTGCATAGTCATCATAATTACCAATACAAAATAAAATCTAGTTCAAGAATGGTTGAGCCTTTAGAAAATGCTTATTGCCATTTGGTCCACTAAAACTACTTGTAATATATAGGGTGAGAGTTGGTGGTAGCTGCCATTTGGTCTATGTATTATGCTGTAAAGATCAACATTGTGAGGCTCCAAGCACTTGGTAAAATTTTTAATCTAGCCATTCTCCTGAGGTAAACTCATATTTTGTTGGTTTCCTTGTAGCTTGAAGAATTACTTCCAAAACTTACTTGCGAGTGTAGGATCATGGTCAAAAACTATAGAGAGTGGTATTTGAAGGAGTTATAAGATGTGATCAATAATTATTTAGGAAATGGTGGAAGTTGGGTAGGAATGTGCAAGAGGACAAAAGTGGTCATATCTTGATAGATGATCCACAACAACCAAAATAACTTACCTATTATCTTAGGTAGTACCCTAATTAAATCTATGGAAATGATGGTACATATTGTTAGAATCAGAAATAGGTGGAGTATGATTGGAGTTGAAAGTGTCTCCCATTTGTGATGTTGAAAAATATCACATTGTTGAACAACCTAATTAATTATTCCTAATTTCAAAAATTCTTGGATTAGCTTTTTAATTTTTAATTTTTGTATAGAAGGATATCAATAAGTACAAATTTTGGATGGCATATTACCTAGAGCAATTGGTATGGTATGATCAAGTCCTTGAGATTTATAAAATACCTAGGTATACTTATTGAGAAGTATTTATAATGATGTGGATGGATTTGTGTCATCAACTTCTATGGGTTGCATTATGAAAAGTTAAGCCATGAGTTCCAAGTGCCTTTTTGTGTAATTTATCTATGCAATGAGAACTAATGACTCTTGTTGGTCCAAGTATCAGTCCCTTGGGGAATATCTTTTTTATTCTCTATTGTGAATTGCATCCACATTTATGAAAATTCCCATAAGATAGGATCTAGTGTGCACAACTATTGATCCCCTAAAACTATATCACATCCTACTAATGGAAACAAAAACATATCAATTTTTATATGATAGTATTTAATAGTAAGCTTGATATTATAAAAATTATATTTGGAGGAAGGAATACATCCATTGGCTATCATGATATCAAATATATTGCATGGGTACAAGTAGTAATATATTTTTTTACCACTTTAGGATTAATAAAGTTATGAGAGCTACCTATGTTAATGAGAACTATTAGAAGATATTTCTTGAAATACATGTGCGCTTACATAGTCTATGGTGTAGTCATACCTAACAAGACCTACAATATATATTAGGTATGGGTTCTTTTGAAGTATTTATATCCTCATGTTGTTCATCATCTAAGCTATCATTAGGTTCCTTAGGTCTGGGAGGATAGTAATGACATATAGTAAGAATAAATTTTGTTGAATGCTCTAATGACTTGGACTTTATTTCTCATCACAATTATAGCATAGGCTATTATTTTTGTGAGCTTTCATCTCTACCTCACTTATTTATTTTATGGTGATGGATATTTTTCCTACACCTCAATATGCTAAAGGTGTTAATTTTTTTATAGAATTGGGGTATTTTAATTGTGCAACACTATGCTACTAGCTTATATTCAACCAAAATTAGTAGTCTAATGGTGTCCATCATGTTCATAGAGTTGGCCCAATGATGTCTATCATGTTATTATAGTTCAACATTCTTATTTTTGTTTGGATTTATTCCATCATCACACTAACAAAGCAACTCATAATAGCTTAGTTAGGCCTTTTGTCTTATTAACCAAAATTTTAAGCTCTTTCTAGTAGTCTCGAACTATGTGAATTTGTTTGATTTTAGTCATAAATCCTATAAAATCCTCATATGCACTAGGAATAAATCATACAAGTTTTTCCATAATGCATCCCAAAAAGGTATTTCTTCCTTATCCAGGTTGAAAGTGGGTATAGGAACTTTTAGAGTGTCTTGAGTTTGATGTAGATAACAATATTAATTTGTATTGTTTATCCAACTAGTAGGATCTTCACCATTAAAATTGAGGAAATCCAATTTTGTGGTACTAGGTGTGTGAGTAAGGCATGTTGTCCATCCATAATATTTTATGATTTTTCTATAGTTTTAGTGAATGTAGGATTTTGATCACCATGTTGCAATGCTTCTCATACTTCTTGGGTTAATTGTAGAGATTGATGGTGAATGTTTGGATGTTTGTATATTTTGATCTATCATATAAAACTTTTTTATCAAATTAATCAAGGAGAATCAATCCATAAATTCATGTAGTTTCTTTACCTCTTCACTCAATTTTTATAAAGAACACTTCTATGCTCACTACCTTACAATTGTAGTGAAGTATCACTACAATATAGCCAAATAAGGGGTAGTTATAACTAGAGTTGGATTAGAATATTGTGTAAAATGGAAATCCCTAAAACTATTGTTGACCACCAAGAAGCCCATATCAAAGAACCACCAAAGGCTAAATATGGGTGCAAAAATCCTTAAGCTATGTGACTAGGCTAACTACCAAAATTTTATAGTTAGTGCCCCATAGTAATTCCTCACAATATTCTTGGTGATAATTGAGTTAAAATCCATCATTAGTAGTAGCTCATGATCATTTTTAGTGATAGCTGAAATAACTCTACCATTAACAAAGGTTGGACCCAAATAACAACTATGGGTGAACTAACAATACTAGTTATCGTCCACATTTTTTTGGGTTTACTTATCCTAACCCCTCATCCGTTATCTCTCTACCACATGCATAGGACACATTCCTTGGGAGTGTCATTTAAGGGAAAATCAATAACTACAAGGAATAGATAAAGATTTATAGGAGCTCATCATCAATAAATCCTAAGATACATTTATTCCATTGTATTTGGCCAAGTATATTACCTAGTTAGGCTTATATACACCAATGAATCATCTAGGAAAGAGACCAATGCTTAAATTATAACATAGTTGTAGGTATATGGGAGCAATTTGAGCTAGAGATCTTATGGACTAACTAAATGTCATCATCTATAGTTTATGTCCTATCGAGAGGATTTCTAAAAATTTTACCTTAAAATAACTTAGGAAAATATAAATAGCCAAAAAGTAAAGCTAGTGGGAAGAAAAGAATGAAGTATCAAACCTATGAGGGTAATAAAGAGTTCTAACTTAAGATGATTCTAGACCACAAGAGTTTAGATGGACTATTCTCTTTTAGGTTTCTAAGAGTCAAACATAGCCAAAAGTTTTGAAGGTGTGAATGAAGAATAGATGTAGAAATATTTAAAGTTCTCAAAAGTTTTGAGTAACAAAGCAAGGAAAAAGTCCCAACGACCTATGCATCCTTAAGACCCAAAAAGGGAAACAATGGTGAAAAGTTTTGAAAGGCACAAGAAGGAAAGAATATCCCAAGGTTAAAAGTTCTAAAAATTCTAGAGGAAAAGAGAGACATAAAGTTTTAAGAATTAGGAAAAACCACATATGATAACAAGGAAAAATCCTTTCACAAAAAAACTTTTGATAAAGTCCAGCCCCAAAAGATTGTAAAATTTTGATATAGAGAATGTTACAAAACTACACAACTATTTTAATATCTACAACAACACTTCAGTATTGAATTATTATTAATAATGTGCAAAAAATAATAATTCTAAATCAAATGCCATGAAAAATATGCAAATATAGAATCAAAAAAATAAATTAATGCAATAACAAATCCACAACCACTTAGAGAGGGTAAAATATCATAGCCACTTTGAAAAGGCAAAGTGGCTATGAGATGATCCAAAATAATAAAATATTCTTCCTATTTATAGATGAAATCAACAATAACAAAACCCTAATTCTCAAGGGTTGACTAACTAAATTTATGGCTCAAGATAATAATAAAAACAACTAGATAATATGGCTATATTGAAACTGTTACATGGTTTCTCTCCTTAAAAAGCTTTGTCCTTAAAGCTAGAAAATATTGGAAAATGATCTCGAGCTTCCACATAGCATATTATTCTCAAAGGTCCTACCACTTGATGAGAAACTCTTGAATTTTTTGAGACTAAAGGTGATGAACTCTATACCACAATGTTCCTTCAATATGAAGAGTGATTCCACCTTCTTTATTGAGTACTAAAAGAGACAAATCTAAGGACCGAATCTTCATGCAATTGACTTAGGCAAGGAATTCCATGTGATGCGAGATGACAACCTTTGAGGTAGGGGGTTGGATTCCTTGAAGATAGATAACCCTTCCATTCTCTATCCATTTGACATATAATTTTTATATATTAATAGTAACATCACCAAGCTAGGATAGCCATTGTGATCTCAAAATGACATCTAAACTTTCCAGGTTCATGGCAAAGATATTGCCCACCCAAGTATAATATCCTATTTGGATATTAAATTTAGTTGCTTGACCCCAACATTGAGTAGTACTTCCATTTGCATTTAAGAATTGAAATTTATCTTGATTTGAACTATCTATATACAAGCCCAAAGACTTGACTATCTTACTATCTATGAAATTGTGAGTGCTACCTAAATCAATTAGAAAATTAACGTGTTGTTCTTTGAAAAATTCTTGTATCATGATAGTATAGTAATCTTGAAGTCCCATAAGTTTGTGAGCTAAGAGAACCATGGTATAATACTCTTGTTATGATTCATCTATTTTTTTTGTTGATCCTTATATAATGAATCTACATCTTCACATATTGTTGTGTATTTATCTTCCAATAGAAAGTTAAAATTTTCTTCACAAGATTGATCTTAAGGATGAGGAGAATGATATTTGAAATAGAAGAAGCCTTGGGAATGATCAATATTGTGGTGAGAGTTAAAATCATGTCCACAAGGAGACCAAAATATTGGAGCTTTTGTTCTACTACCAGAGCTATATGTTGTGCATCATCATGAGTATAAGGATCATTCATATCTACTTTATAAATTTTATCCTTAAGACCATAGTGAAAGGCAGAGATCACCATTGCTGGACTCAATTGCTAGGTATAGATGAGGAGACTCTTGAAATCAGAGCAATAGTCTTCCACTATTCTAATTTTCTTAGTTTACATAATATATACTATATATGATGTGGGAGATCACTTGTCAAACCTTCAAAGAAATTATTCCTTGAAGTTAGGCCATAAAGAGAGCCACCATATTGGTGAAGCTACCATAACAACCATTGATAAGCTTAGGTACCTAATGTAGAAGTTGCTAATGTGACATGACCTATTTCTGAAATATAGTACAAACAAACAAGGCCTTCCATTGTGGCCAACCATCCACGAGGATCAACACCTTCAAAGGGAATAATTCCAATGCAAGGAACCTTAACATAATGAGTCAATTCTAGAAAATTAGAAGCACCACCTATTGAGGAGTATAGATTAAAGGTAAAGCCTAGGTCATAAGAGCTAAAATTTGGAGGATTATGACTAGGTGGTTGTTGTGGAAGAATATTAACATTAGGTGCTTGATGAATGACCAAAGGTTGGGTTCCAATAATTTTTTGTGACCCTTGGATAAGAGGAGGTACACTAGTGGACGAAACTAGTTATTTGAATTTTGTTCAAGGTTTTGGTTTGATTATTCAAGATCTTGATAATGGAAGCAATCATTTTTTCTTGTTGAGAAAGATATTAGTGTAAACATGGTCAATTTTACTAGGAAGAGAAATATGACTTGGAGGGGTAGTGGGGCAAGGGATAGTGGAAAGAGGAGAAGAAGAACCAGATGTGGTGGGTGGGGGAGAAGCCATACCCAACCAATAATTTTTTAAAAATTAGGGGGGATTTTTAAAAAGAAAAGTAAAAATGAGGGTGGATGTTTAATAATTAAAAAAAAAAAAACATGAAGTGAAAGCATGGGTGGGTACTTTATAATAGAATAAAAAAATGTGAAAGCCATGGAGTTTAGTAATAATAATAATAATAAATGTGAAAGTTGGGAGGGTGTTTAATTATTCAAAAAGAAATGTGAAGTGAAAGTGGGGGTGGGTATTTCATAATAAAAAAAAATGAAAGTTGGGAGTGGGTGTTTAATAATTCAAAATAATGAAATGTGAAGTGAAAGCAGGGGTAGGTGTTTAATAATTAGGAAAATATGAAATGTGAGACGGTGGAGATCCAGAGTGGAGGAAAATGCAATGAAAAGATAATGAATATGCTTGCTCTCTATTAATAATTAGATTAAATTTTATTAAATTTAATTATTAATATAAGTGGAAATTTGTGCCAAATAATTAAAAAACAATCTTAATCAATTCTAGGAAATAGAAGAACAAAAATATAAATGAAAAGGGATGCTTGTTCTCTTTATTAATAATTAAAATTAAATTATTAATATAAAGTAGGAAGGGGAGTTACATTGAATAATTAAAAAAAATAATTAATTTTGAGATATACACAGGGAGAAGAATAGAAAGACAAATGATAGGGAGTGTTTTATAAATAAAAAAAATGAAATGTCAAAGTGGGATTTAAATAATAAAAAAAATGTAAAATGATGGACACATAAGGAGAAGATCGAAAATAAAAATGAAAAGTAGATGCTTGCTCTCTATTAATAATTAAATTTAATTTAATTATTAATATAAAGTAGGGAGGGGAGTTGAGCCAAATAATTAAAAAACCCTAATTAGTTCCAAGAAATCAAATGTACCTTTTTGGAAGAGATATTTTGAAAACCTTTGTTTCTCTTCAAAAAATTGAAAGCTTTATTTTTAGGGCACCAAATATCTTTGTTAATTTTCATTGGTTCCATAAACATGCTCTGATACCACTTGTTACAAAACCACACAATTATTTTAATATCCACAACAACCCTTCAATATGGAATTATTATTAACATGTAAACAATAATAATATCAATTCAAATGCCATGAATAATATGTAATTTTCAAATCCAAAAATAAAACAATGCAATAGCAAAACCATAGCCACTCGAAGAAGGTAAAGTCTCATAGCCACTTAGAGAGGGCAAAGTCTCTTATGCGCATCAAGGTGATTTAAATCCAAATTATTTTATGATCCAAAATAATAAAATATTATTCCTATTTATAGATGAAATAAATAATAACCTAACCCTAAATTTCAAGGGTTGACTAATTAAATTTATGAGACAATATCATTATAGTCGACATGGCTATATTGGGATAGTTACAAAGAAACACACAAAAGTTCTACAATTTCCTATTGTAAAGAAGCAATGACTCACACTACCTTGGAAGGAGAAGAGAAGTTGGAAAGAGAAGAAGCACTCTAAGAAGCATAATGCAATGCAGAAGTAGCTAGTAAAATATGAAGTATTAGATTGGGATAAAAAATATTAGGATCAAGGTACAAGCTCCAAGGAGGTAGACAAGCTAAACTAATGTACCATTATTAGAGGAAGTTAGAGATTACCTTCTAACATCTCTTTAGCTCTACAATCCAAGAAAAGTGGATGGCTTATTAAAAATAAAGGTATGACACTCACAATAGTAGCAATCCAAATTTGATAATAATAATTATATGTGGAACTCTATGCTTAGATTTTAAACTCCAAGAATGTTAGTAGAAGATGTCAATGGTTGTTGAGCATTGAGGAATTGACAAGTAATGACTCTAGATCTAGAAACCTCAAATAAATAGAACGATGTAATCAAGCAAGAAACAAAGGAGTGTGATGAGGAATTCCTACATCATTTTTTGAAGGGAAAATTCCCCTCAATTGTATCTATAAATAGTAGTTGTTATAGCATTGTAAAGGATTGGCAAGCTGTAAAACTTTACCTTCATTTTATCCTGTATAGTAGTACCTCAATCTTGAGTGGTCTTGTGGATAAGCTTTTAATCCTCCACTTCTAGAATTATTTATAAATTTTCACATTCATATATACATGCTTGAGGCCATGACTATTTTGTTCTTTCTATCTCTTTTCTTGTATGTGTGTATTATTATGTGCATATACTAGAGGTTGTGACTAACTAATTTTTGTCCCCTTTATTTTATATGTAATTTATGATTAACATGCTAAGAGGAGGAAGTATTCAAATTTTTGTTGTTGGTGCATTACACTCATACATTCATGTGGCTTACTATTATGCATGTGAATCATATTCAGATCTTGGCACATCGCCCCCTATTAGCTTAGGATATTTTTCCTTTTTCCTCTCTTTGTTTTATCTTTCCCTTTTCCCCCTAAATATAGTTAGATTAGGATAGAGTAGAAAGAGCATTGAAGATCACATATTAAGAGGAACTAGCCTTGTAAAAAATCCTAGAGGCACCCAATTGAGTTGATCCCCATGCTCTTGGATTTGCCCTACTATGTCACTCTATGCAAGACATGATGGTCCCAACCATTTGGTCCTTGCATCCAATAGCTGAGATAATCAAAGAGGAAAAAAAATCAATGGCATGCCCAATGGGACCCAATTGATCCATCATTATTGGTTCCATAATCAAGAGGACTCTAATAGGCTAAGACCCTAGGGAATTCCCCTACCTATTTGCCTATTTGAAGCATTTAAAAATATCATCAAGTGACTTTGATCGAGACAACCATCTAGAAGAATCCACTTGTAATCTACTAGCTTGTAGAGCAAGTGTAAAATTCACCTATCAACTTTGCTCAAAACAAGGAATTTGAAAGTGTATGAATGAAAGACCTACCACCATATCCTTTGTTGTTGCCAATATTTAAGCATTGCTCCCACCACTTAACACCATTCCAAGAAGAAGAAGAGGTAGAGGCCAGAACATGGCTACTCCACCACCACCCAAATAATTTTCTTATTGGAATAATAAAGGTCCTTTTAGACCTCCTACTCTACCTAAAATATGGGATAAGATACCAACATCTACACTAAAATCTCTCCCATACTTCATTGGGGAAGATAAGAAAAATCTAATCAAGCATTTGAACCACATGGTGAACCTATGTGATTCATAACGCATTAGAGTAAAATGTGGCTCTAATATTGCTAGTGGCCTCATTCAAAGGTAAGGATCATGAATGGTACATTGTACTTCAACCTCACTAAATTTTTTATTGGGACCAACTTGCTACCATGTTCATAGAAATATTTAGAGAGAAGGTAGATGGGGTGTATCTCTTGGAATAATTATCAACCATAAATAGAGTACCAATAGAGGTTGTGGATAAATTCAACCTTATATTACTCAAAAATTAGCACATAATACCTAATTATATTTATCATCTCCTAGGTATGGCATTTATATACCATTTGAAAGCTTTAGATTATAAAATCTCCTTGATGATTTTGGATAAAGATGGAAACTCCCTACCAGATGCCTATGGCATAACTATCCAAGATGAACATGATTTAATTTATATTGGAATACTAGATACTACACCCCCTATTCCTTTATATCTTAGTATTAAATGAAGTAAATGACCCCAAAATGAAGAGCACCAAAGTGCAGCAAAAAATGTAACAACAAAAAAATTGTAGCAACAAAAATTGCAGTAGCACAGGATAGTCTAAATTTGAGGGGACCAAATTTTCTCATAATTTTATAAATTTTGGGATTGAATTCTATAAAATAAGACATTTCCAATGGTGTATCACACACAAAAAATGAGTTGTAAAACAAAAGTTATGAACTCTAAAAGCTGACTGTAGGTTTCAGGAAACAAGGACAACATGCATATTTTTCACAAAATGAATGGAATAGAATGTTGTTTTCCATTTAAAACAAACTCAAAAAGTATTACAAATATTTTTTCATAATCATCTACAGCTATAATACTCTATTTTATGTTTACAAGAGAGAAAATAATGTTACAACACTTCATTTCACATTCGAGGAAGTCCGTTAGTCATGGTGACTTTTCAAGGCTAATAGAAACTTTTGGGCTTCAAATTTATGGGAGAAATTTTGGTTTTCTCTTTATTAGTTAGCATCAATCTCCAACATACTCCCCCTTAATGATGATTGGTGAGAAAATTTAATCTCTCAATCTAAAAAATTATTCTTTATTAACACCTTTGGTAAATAGGTCTACAAGCTATTATTTGGTGCTACAATATTTCAAATCTACAACCTTCTTTTCCACCATGTCTCTTATGAAATGAACCTTTAAATCAATATGTTTAGTTTTACTATGATGGACTAGATTTTTTATAATCTTGATTGCACTTATGTTATAAAAATTGTTGTTGGATTTTTTGAACTTCACCAATATCTTCAAGTACATTTCTCAACCAAACTACTTGTGTACTTGCTATAGTATCTGCAACATATCTACCTTTGTATAAGATAAAAAAATACTTTGCTTCTTTGAGATCCATGTTATCACTCCCAAAATAAGTGAAAAAACAATTTCTAGAAGTTGATTTTCTACCACCCAAGTAACTTCCCTAATTTGAGTCACTGTATCCAACAAGCTCTATTCTATTAGCATCATAATGTATGCCAAAATTGAAGGTTCCTTGGACATACCTCAAGATTATCTTGGCTTCTCTCATGTGGTTTTGTGAAGGTTCATTCATGTACCTTGATACACATGAAACTTCAAATGCAATATCAGGTCTTATTGTAGTAAAAAACATTAAGCTCCCAAAAATGCATCTAAAATACTTTTCATCAACTTTCTCTTCTCCATAATCTCTACACAACATTTCTCCATATGCCACAGGTGTCCAAACTGGTTTACAATTTTCTATTCCATATTTTTTCAACATATATTTTGCATATTTTAATTAAAAAATGAAAATTTTGCCATCAGCTTGATGTAATTACACACCAAGAAAGAATTGCATTAGTCCTTGTAGACACCAAAACAACACCAATATGATTATGTGGCTACAATAACTGACTGAATTGGCGTACATAGTCCCTAGGGCAGCCTCTAGAGGTTAAAAAATGGTCCTAACCACTCCCAAATCAGTTTTGGAAGGTCAGAGGTCAATTTGACACCTTTTTAGCACTTTGGTCCCTACTCGTCTCACCTTGGGACGGTTAGAATCCTATTCATACCACCCTGGGACGATTAGCAGCAATCATCCTAGGGTGGGACGAGTAGTAGGTTTGACTGGAAAAAACCTCGATAGGTCCATCACTTAACTATGCCTTCAGGGTATGCAATTGTGAGGAAAAACTTCAAATCAAAGAGAGGGACTTCAGTCAAGCATGTCTTGATCATGGAGGCCTCATGCAAGGAGACTCTAAATCAGGGAGGAATCTTCTCTCCAAAAAAAAGGCATGGCAAGTCAAGTGGCGCCCTCGCATGCGCATTCAAAGAGAGAGACCCTAGGTCTATAAAAGGGTGAGCATCATCACCCCAAAAAAAGGAAGAGAGCTAGAGCATTTGGAGCAACGGAGTGCTGCCAAATTATACCCACATTCCCCTTTGTGCTTCTTACATCCCTAATTTCTCTTTTGGAAGAGAGGTTATCGAGTGAACACTAGGAACGCAATCCCAATCCAAAAACCAAGAAATCAGCCACAATCCCACACCAAATTCATTGACACAACCCCCTAGGAGGTTTTGGACCCATCCCAAGTGGATTGGTGTCAAAACTAGACCCCAAACGGTGGGCGTCCTACCCCCGGGTGCCCCCCAAACTGCTGTAGTCCTAATCGTCCCACCCCGGAGGGATTAGAAATCTATGAAGAATTTCTCTACTATTATTTTTAAATTATGTTCTATTTGGTTTACTTATGCTCCTATTCAAGTTTCATTGCATTCTTACTTGATTTGACATTGTTTTTATCATTTTACGTGTTTACTAACCTACAGGGAGTGCCTTTAGATACAGGACAATATGGGTAGAATCTAACAAATATGACATTTTGGGTCATCCCAAAATGCCCCTTTTGGCCTAAAACCAAGTTTGCAGGATTTTTGGAGGCCTTTGGACTGGACATTTACAAGGTTGATTTTGCATGTTTTATGACAGTCCTAATCGTCCCACCGTAGAGCGATTAGAAATCCATGCATGATTTCCTAACTGTTCCTTTTGCAATGTGTCTTTGATGTTTTTTCTATGCTTCTATAAAATTTTGAATTCATTATGACATGTTATGACCATCATTTTTCTATTTTATGTATTCACTAGCCGGAGGCCCTAGGGATCACATGTTTTTCTCTCTTTCCGCATATGCTATTAACTATTTGCTATTTCTATGAGTGCAGGATCTCATCGACAAGAAAACTAGAGGGGCAGCAAGGAACACATGAACACATGGACACAAGTGGTGACAACCTTTGGCCCGCCCATTTTGAATGTGAGGCACGCGAAAGACACTAGAAGCATACCATCCGTTGATGTAATGAACTGTATCAAACATTCTGAGCCCTAAAGGGGGGATGTATTGTAACAAAATTGAAAGCAAAATTAATAAAAGAGGCCCTAATTTGTATTTGTTTGCTTACATCTCGTCTATGCATCATTTCCTTCGTACATTGCTTTCTCGCATTCGTAGGACTTAGCATTATTTTATATCAATTTTGTTTGCACCATCTGGTCTAGCACGTTGTCACCCTACATTCAAATTTTAGTGGTGATCATGGTGGGACCCTATCCCTTGCTATTGGGATCAAGTTTTTGATCAAAATTTTGTGTTTTTCTTGCAGGTGTGTTACTCATTCGGGCACTGGACTGTTACTCGTGCCACCCTGTGACGAATATAGACTTAGAATTCGTGCCACCCTGGGATGAATACAAATTTGTTTCACCCTAGGATGAATACAAAAATACTATTCATCCCACCCTGTGATGATTAGAGCACTATGCATTTTGTGAGCAAAAACTTAGAGGCATCTGGTTTGGGCAGAGAAGAGGTAGGTTTTCTTAACATCCTCTATGTTTTTCTGTTTCTATATCTGCAATTTTTCTATTTTATTGGCTTGCATAGGAAAGTTTGCTACATGTTTTCTTTCTTTGTGCAAGTAAAAGGAACCACACACACCATGTAATGATATTAACATAAGGGATTTGGTCTTAATACCCCAACACTTGATCAAGACCAACGGTGGATTTCATCACCACCTTGGATTGGATTTTGCATACATAACCCTGATCACGACTGTTGCTAGACGTAAATCCTAATGAAAGCTGACCAAGTGTAGTGGGGGTGATTCCCAGTGCATGAGGATAAGTCTTCTATGGTAGGTTTCAAAAATAGAGTGATTCCCCTTTCATACCGCCTATGTTCCACATACTATTCTGCTCTCGCGTACCAATAGTTTCCCTCACGTAAGGGCGGGTATATTGAGAGGTTCGATATAATGGCCTGACAGTGGTATATTGAAGGGCAAACATTTTGGAGATATAAGAGCCCTCATCATGCATGAATAACAAAATGTAGACACCAAAACAACACCAATCTAATCATGTGACGACAAGCACTGATTGAATTGACATACATAGCCCCTAGGGCAGCCTCCAGAGGTTAAATAATGGTCCTAACCACTCTCATAGCAGTTTTGGAAGTTCAGAGGTCAATTTGGAACCTTTTAGGCACTCTGCTCCCTATTCGTTCCACCTTGGGATGATTACAAACTGGTATTCGTCCCACCCCAAGACGATTAGCAGCATTCGCTCCAGGGTGGGGCGAATAGTAGGTTTGATGGGCAAAATGTCAAACCTTAACAAATGGTAGCTCAGATCCACCACTCAACTCCACCTTTAATGCATGGGAGTGTGAGTGAGCATTTTTGAGCTCAAAGAGGTAGTCATAGAGGCATTCATGGAGCCCTTAATCAGGGAGGAATATTCTCTCCCCTAGGAAGGCTTGATGGCCAAGTGGCGCCCCTGCATGCACATTCAAAGTAGAACTTCAGGTCTATAAAATGGTGAGTCTTCTCACCCTAAATGAGGACAGAGCAGGAGCATTTGGAGCAACAGAGTGCTGTCAAATTACGTCCTCACCCCTCACTTGTGCTTCTTACATATTTGATCTCTATTTTGGAAGAGAGGTTATTGGGTGAACATTGGAAGTGAAATCCGGACCCAAAACCCGAACATTTGGCCACAATACCCCACCCAATTTTGTTAGGGTAAAATAAGGTAGTGTATTGCATTACACTACGTGGGGTTATTACATTTACTTTTCTATGTAATTATGTAATTACCATGAGATATTTTCCTCATGGTTAAACTAGGTAAGTACCTAAATATCCTATGTTAGATATTTAGGTTAGTGTTATGGTTAGAACTCTCTACCTAGGTTAGTGGTTAGCTACACGTCTCTCCTACCGTGTTGGTTAGCGAGATAGACGAGATTAGGTTAGTTTAATTCTTATAAATAATCTTGTCAATCATATGTTAATGTTAATGTTCAATTATCAAGTTTGGACTTACCTTGGACCTACATTGGCATCAGAGCTAATTGTCGAAACTCACCTGGTTTCCCCCTCGACGCTGGACAAGGCGAGATTCTCTCGCTCCAGACGGGTTGCTCCTCGGGCACGGATCCCGAGGTGGATCTGACAGGCTGACGATTGGTGGACACGACCTCGGGCATAGATCCCGAGGTGGACCGACGAGGTGGACTTGACAGGCTGACGACTGGACCGGACGAGGCTGTTGGATTGGACCGGATCTCGAGGTGGATCGGACATTTTTCGAGGCATGGACCGAAGGATGGACTAGACCGGATCCAGTGACCCATGAACTCGAGGCGGCTGGATCGGACTGACCCCAGATACGAGGAGACGGACGGGCGACACATGGCGGACTGGCCACGTGCCACCTGGACGACGTGGCGACACGTGGCGGACTGGCCACGTGCCACCGACGCGACGCGTGGCGGACTGGCCACGCGCCACCTGGCCGTAGCAAAAAGGCCACGATGGGACATCTGATTGCCCGTAGGCAATCAAAGAGGAAAGGGCGAGTTTGCCCTTTTAAGGCGGTGGAGAATCGCCCCTGCGGGCGATGTGGGATTAATCCCACAAAATTTTTCCCACCTCTCCACCGGCACGGGAAGAAAGGGAAGTTCTTTCCCTTTCTTTCCCGTCGGGCGGCGTAGCCCGACTGGCAAGAGCGCCAGTCGTAGGGCTCACAGCCGCGGAGTCAGGAGTTCGACTCCCGACGGGGAAAGATTATTTTTTTTTCCGCTTCGGGACGGGAACGGGAAGAAAGGGAAAATATTTCCCTTCCTTTCCCGTCAGGCGGCGTAGCCCGACTGGCAAGAGTGCCAGTCGTTGGGCTACTAGCCGCGACGTCGGGAGTTCGACTCCCGGCGGGGAGAACCAATTTTTTTTTCAAGGCGCAGAGGTAATTTTTTTTTGTATTTATTTAATTTTATTTAGTTATTTTTTAATTAATGATTTAATAATTTTGCTTATAAATCATTTTTTTTCAAAAACTAAGTGATTTTTTAATCAAATTTTTTTTTCTTAATTAAATTATGCTAAAATTCAATTAAATTTATGCATTAAAATTTAAAAGGCCAAATTTTTTTTTGTGTTGTTTTCTCCTAAAAAAAAAAAAAGGGAGATAAGAGACAATCCTTAAAACCTTTCTTTTGCAAATTGAGACTCCTAATATTTTTAATTCTCCAAAATTTTCTAATACATTGTTTTGAGAGAACAAATTTGTCTCATGAAGAAAAAGCCTTGGATCACAAAAGCTCTTCGTCGTCTAAGAGTTATTCGAAAGAGGAACGAACTTAGACGACAGACAACAAGATCTCATTTTCGTCGTATGCTTAGAGAGCATAGAAGGAGCTTACCCCGTTTCAATACTTACACTGATCCTTGGAAGGGTTTGGATCGAAGTTATGGTCCCATTAGGATTAGAGAACCTTTTAATCCTGATGCACCTCCAATTTTTGAGTATTGAATAATTACGGGTTATATCAAAACTAAGTCGTGTGTCGACTAGTTCTGGAAGCCTTTCAAAAGCGGGTCGTGTGTCGACTTGTCTTGAAAGGAGTGCTCTAAAGTCTACATTTTGTAAAACATTAAGGGGGGATAGAATTTTTTTTGATTGATTCTATAGTTTGCAAAATTGTAAAGATTAAGGGGGGATACTTCAGAATAAGAAAGGTGCATTTTCGATTTTACTCGACACCTTCTCTTCAAAAATTGCTTGTCCTAGGTGCATTTTCGGTTGCATCCGACACCTAGAGTGATACAAATTTGGGTTGCTCTCATGTTTTTGATTATTGCACTAAACACTCATGGTTTTTTGTGTGCAATTAAAAAGTCAAATATAAACATTCAAAGAAGCATTTCACAAAACCCAAACTTCACTCACAAACCATGCTAAACTTTGCATAGGTTCAAAACAAGTAATTTCTCCCCATCAAAAGGTCAAAACTTCAAAACACCTTGATTCACTCTCTTTGTTTGGCTTAATAACCTCAAATTTTTCATCCTTCTTGATAAGGGTGTTAAAGCAGGTGCCATTAAAAATCCTAGAGAGCAAAATCACAAGTTTTCAAAACCTACCCCTGTTTCATTTGCTCTATTTTGTTTGGCTTAAAATTCCTCCAACTTTTCATCCCTTGGTAAGGGTGTTAAGGCAGGTGCCATTAAATATCTTATAGAGGCAAATTGAAAACACCTTCCATATACTCTTTTGAGAGTATAGTACAAGATATCCCATCTTAGTCCTATCAAATTTGAAACCTAAAACATGGCCATGATACACAAGTATCTCACTGAGAGCCAACTGCTCAAAGGTTCAAATTACTCAGCTTGGAAGACTAAGATGAAAGCTATCTTAACCGTAGAGGATTTGTGGTCAATAGTGGATGGAAGTGTCACTAGACCTCAATCACCAGGACAAGATCAAAGAGATTTTGATAAAAAGGATAAAAAGCTATCCTTAATGATCTTGCTTGCTATTACTGATGATATCCAACCTCATATCAGTGAAGCTACAACTGGTAAGGCAGCATGGGATGCCTTAAGTACCATCTTTGAGGGAAAGAATCAATCAACGATTCTTAACCTTCAAACACAGCTTCATACTCTACATATGAAATCAAGAGAAACAGTAGAGCTATTCCTCTGCAGAGTCGCAGAATTAAAAACAAAACTGCAATCCTTAGGAGAGAAACTGGAAGACCAAGTCTTGAACTCAATCATTTTGAGAGCTCTTCCTGACTCCTACCGAATGTTGATCACCTCACTACAAGTTTTTGGCAGGACAGTAACTTTTGTCGAGTTGGTAAATATGCTTCAAATAGAAGAAGCTAATCAACTACAAAGAGATGAGGCATCTAACAATGCTCTTTTCTCAAAAAGACAAGGTGGTAAGAAAAAGTGGAATCAACAGAAAGGTTCTTCTTCTAATCAAGAAAAGGGTAAAGCCAAAGAGATTCCGAAGAAGAAGCAGTATTGTAAAATTTGTGACAAAGACACTCATGAAACCAAAAGATGTTGGTTTAAGAACAAACCGCCCAATGAACAAGGAAACAAAAAGGGCAAAGGCAAACCTAAGAACAAGAACAAACAGCAACAGGGTCACATTGCAGCTGAAGATTCTAGTTCAGATTCTGAAAGAGCACACAAAGTGCTCATGACACATATAGATTCCTCCCACAAGGACTCTTTGTGGTACATAGATTCAGGTGCTAGTAAACATATGATTGGTGATAAATCTTGGTTTGCAACATTTGAGGCTCGAGAAGGTAGACCGGTCACCATTGTTGATGATCAGACCTATCGAGTTCAGGGAGAAGGAAGTGTTTCTGTCTCCCTTCCAGATGGAGAATGTAATATTCAAAAAGTTCTTTATGTTCCAGGATTGAAAAATAATCTCTTGTCAGTTCCACAAATCCTGGACAATAACATGAATGTCAATTTTACAGTGGACAAAGAAAAGAAACGTTGCTTTATCACTAAAAAGGGAAAACAGATAGCAACAGGTTCATACAAACATGGTTTGTTTGTCTTAGATGCAATTACCTCTACCCATACTGCAATGGCAGTCACCACAAAGGAGGCCACTTCTCTTTGGCATAAGAGATTTGGGCATTTGAGTTCAGGATATTTACTAGAGTTGAGTAAACATAAAATGGTGAAAGGACTCCCTACTCTTTCATCTACATTGCCGAGTGTGCTCGATTGCTTGTCAGGAAAGCAACATAGAGTACCTTTTGAACCTAGCTCTTTTCGAGCTAAGGTACCTTTGGAGTTGGTACACACAGATTTGTGTGGTCCTATGTCTACAAGTTGTGGAGGAAAACGGTATTTTCAATTGTTTGTTGACGATCACTCACGGAAGATGTGGGTCTTCTTCTTGCAATTGAAGTCTGAAGCATTTTCCTATTTTCAACAATTCAAAACTCTTGTTGAGAAGGAATCAGGATGCTTTATTAAGACCCTCCATTCAGATCGAGGGGGGGAATACACATCAAAAGAATTTTCCTCATTTTTACAAACACATGGGATAAAGAGACAGTTAACAACAACCTACACTCCTCAATCCAATGGGGTTGTTGAGAGAAGAAATCGGTCCATAATGGAAATGGTTCGATGTATGCTTAAGGGGGCCAACCTTGAGCAAACTTACTGGGCTGAAGCTATTCAAACTGTAGTATATCTTCTGAATAGGGCTCCCACAAGGGCTCTTGAAGGTATGACTCCTCAAGAATCATGGAGTGGTAGGAAACCCTCCATAACTCATCTAAGGGTATTTGGGTGTAATGCATTTATGCATATACCTAAGGAGAAAAGAAAGAAATTAGATGAGAAATCCTTACCTTGTATATTTCTTGGATATGATGAATTTTCAAAAGGCTATCGGTTGATAGACCCATTTACCAAGAAGATACATGTAAGTAGAGATGTAGTGTTTGATGAAGCTTTCACATCCAACACTACATCAGTATACCTAGATGATGAGGAGGAACATCAACCTCCTTCTTCACAATAGAAAAAGCCACCCAAATGGTATACAAGCACAGTAAAAGACTCTAAACTCACTTCCCCACCTGATCTTACTCTCAATCGTCCAAAGACAAGAAGCATGTCACAGAAAGAAAAGAATGAAGCATCCACTTCAGTTGATGATCTTTGTGCAGATTTTCAAGACCTTTCTGTTGATAGAGAGTTACCAAGGGAAGATGAGATGGAGATAGATGAGGAGAGGGTTTACTTATCAGCATGTGATGAGAATGAACCTTCTACAGTTGATGAAGCACTTAGACTGCCTCAGTGGAAGGCAGCTATGGATGCAGAATATAACTCCCTCATAAAGAATAAAACATGGAAGCTAGTGGATTTGCCTAAAGGAAAGAAACCCATAGGTTGCAAATGGGTTTACAAAATAAAATATAAGGCAGATGGCACTATAGATAAGCATAAAGCCCATCTTGTGGCAAAGGGCTATGCTCAAAAGGAAGGACTTGACTATGAGGAAACCTTTGCTCCTACAGCAAGGATGACCACCATTCGAGTACTTTGTGCTATGGCAGCACAGTTCGGATGGAAGTTACATCAGATGGATGTAAAAAGCGCCTTTCTTAATGGTGACTTAAAAGAAGAAGTATACATGACTCAACCTCCTGGATTTGCAGAGGAAGGCCATGAGCAACATGTTTGCAAATTGGTCAAATCATTATACGGGCTAAAACAAGCCCCAAGAGCATGGTACATAAAAATGGATAGTCACCTACTGCAACATGGATTTAAGAGAAGTCCATCTGACGCAAATCTCTATATCAAGAACACAGGTTCTGAAATAGTGATTCTTGTGTTATATGTAGATGATCTGATCATCACTGGCAATTCAGAGAATATGATTAAAGCCGTGAAAGATGACTTGAAAGAGTCATTTGATATGACAGACTTAGGACTTCTCCACTACTGTCTTGGCCTTGAGATAGAACAGAAAAAGAATCATCTAAGGGTGACTCAGACAAAGTATGCTAAGACTTTAGTAGAAAAATATCGTATGACTGATTGTAAACCCAAAGCAACACCGATGGAATCAGGGTTACAGTTATCACGATATGAAGACTCACCACAGGTAGATGGAACACTTTATAGACAGATGATTGGAAGCCTCATCTATCTGACTAATACTAGACCAGATATTACTTATGCTGTAAACTATCTCTCTCGGTTCATGCAAGAACCAAAGGTCTCCCATTGGAAAGCAACTAAGAGAGTCTTACACTACATTCAGGGTAGTGCCGATTATGGTCTAGAGTATAAGAAGAATAACTCATTCTTCTTACAGAGTTACACTGACTCTGATTATGCTGGATCCATAGATGACAGAAAATCAACCTCAGGCTATGTTTTTCATCTTGGATCTGGTCCTGTCTCATGGCATAGTAAAAAGCAACAGGTGGTTGCTTTATCTTCAACTGAGGCAGAATATCGCGCTGCACGTGGAGCTGTGTGTGAAGCGATATGGCTAAGTCGCATCTTGGCTACCATGGGCCTACCAAAGAAACTTCCCATTCACATGTTTTGCGACAACTCAGGTGTTTTGAACTTGGTCAAGAATCCAGTACATCATGAACGAACTAAGCATATTGATACAGATTGTCATTTCATTCGTGATGAAGTTCCTAAACACAGAATTCAGCTTCAACACATTCCCACCGACGAACAGGTTGCAGATATTTTTACAAAGGCACTTGGACGTGTCAAATTTCAACTATTTCGGAGCAAACTTTGTATATCAAAGTAATGTAATAAAGGGGGGATGTTAGGGTAAAATAAGGTAGTGTATTGCATTACACTACGTGGGGTTATTACATTTACTTTTCTATGTAATTATGTAATTACCATGAGATATTTTCCTCATGGTTAAACTAGGTAAGTACCTAAATATCCTATGTTAGATATTTAGGTTAGTGTTATGGTTAGAACTCTCTACCTAGGTTAGTGGTTAGCTACACGTCTCTCCTACCATGTTGGTTAGCGAGATAGACGAGATTAGGTTAGTTTAATTCTTATAAATAATCTTGTCAATCATATGTTAATGTTAATGTTCAATAATCAATTTGGACTTACCTTGGACCTACAAATTTTTTGACACAACCCCATAGGAGGTTTTGGACCCATCCCAAGTGGGTTGGTGTCGAAACCAAGCCCCAAACGGTGGGCGTCTTGCCCCCGAGCGCCCACCGCACTACTGCAGTCCTAATCGCCCCACCCCGGAGTGATTAGAAATATATATTATATTTATTCACTATTTCCTTTGCATATTATTTTATGTCATTCATGTATGCTGCCATTCAAATTTCATGCTATTTCGATGAGTTTTGACTGTGTTTTCATTGTTTTTCGCTTTCACTAACATACAGGGAGCATCTTCGGATATAGGGCGATCGGGGCCAAATCTATAGAATCTGTCCTTCTGGGTCATTTCAAAATGCCCCATTTTACCTAAAACCAACTTTGTAGGTGTTTTTGAGGCCTTTGGATGGGACATTTAGGAGGTTGCTTTCTGACGTTTTATGACAGTCCTAATCGTCCCACCCCAGAGTGATTAAAAATCTATAGCAAATTTCTTGACTGTTCCTTTTGCAATGTGTTCATGATGGTGTTTGCATGCTTCTTTCAAAATTTCATCTTATTATAACATGTTTTGATTACCATTTTAATTATTTCATGCATGCATTGACTGGAGGCCTTGGGGATTGCATGTTTCCCTCCATATGTAGGTGCTATTAATCGTTTGCTATTTCTCTGAATGTAGGATCTTGACATCGTAGGGATAGCAAGGAACTATAGGCACATTCATGCAAATGGTAGTGACATTTGGACCGCCAATTTCAAATGTGGGCATGCAGAAGATCCCGAAGGGGAGTGTATCATCCGTGGTGTAGCAAAACTATATCTAATGCTTCTAGCCCCTAAAAGGTAAGGAGACATATTGTAACCTAATCTCAAAGCAAAATTAATAAAATAAAGGGCTGCACTCTACATTTACTTTATATCTCATTTCAGTTTGTTTGTTTTCCCTTTTCATGCACTTTAGTCCTTTTTCTTCATTCGTAGGACTTAGCGTTTCATATGCTTTTGTTTGCATCGCACCCGGTACGCCTATTGCTTCTGTATCCTTGTGATTTCACAAAATTTTCTGTACATAGTTTGCACAACAAAAATCAAAACACACTGAAATAGATTTAGGACACACATTTAATCTGTAAACGAGATAATCATTTCTTTGTTTGTGTGGTCTCTTTTGTTTGGTGTAGCATAAAAAATCGTAAAGGAGATAAAACATACATATCTTGTAGAGAACCACCACCATGGTGTATACCCATAGCCAATCCCAATCATGGGAAGAAGCTACAAAAAGTGTATAAGGAGGCACAAGTCACCTCCATTATAGCCCCAAGGACTTGGTCATACCACCTTGGCGGCCTGACCCACATAATGGTCCACACTATGCCACTACAGAAAAGGACTATAGAGGCACCCCTTTGGGGGGCACTCCCATTCAACACAGACCCTTTTAGGAGGAGTACATACATGGGAAAGCTCCCTTAGATGCTCATTATAAGTGGCCACTGCATGATGAAACGTTAGAGCAGCATAGGGTTCACAAGGAGGGACCACATGATTATATCATTCCCCCTCTACCCCTCATTACTGTTAGAACTAATAGACCAAATCTAGAGTGCAAGGCTCTTTAGATAGGGAAAGCTAACTCCACCCATCCCTTTCACATGTATGAAAGGGAGCACGAGGAAAACCAATACATTCCTCAAGAGCAATACACCATGTGGGAGCAATGCGCCTCCGCACCTACTAATTATCAAGATCACCTGTTGAGGCCAGAGCCTTAGGTGAATGCCGCTAACCTCGACAGAGGAAAGATACCCATAGAGATATCAAATCACCATGACCGAGATAGACATGTAGGGGAGGCATCTAGACCTCCTAAACATAGGACGATAGAACAAATTGACTTGGCATTTGCCAAACATGTCGCCCACCAAGTGCAAATCACGCAGCTTAGGCAAGATCAGTAGTATTTAGAGCAAATGTATCATCTTAACAAAGAGTGCATTCAATGCCAAACAGATGAGTTTCTCTAGAACACTATGCGTGAGAGGATTCCAACCCCTCGCATGCATAGGATAGAGATTCATGAGAGGCGCAATCCCTTAGTACGAGACAGGTCTCCACAACCTTATCAAGTGTTGCCTCCAAGACCTTTAAGACCTAAACAGGAGGCCACCCCTAGAACCAATGATGGGCACCTCCTTCGAGTGCCTGTTCACATTTATAGGTCACACCTAGAAACTCCTTAGGAAGCCTATGAGGAATTTGAGCAAGAAGAAGAGCGGGCTGAAACACCCTACCAAGGCATGGGGGCGCTACTCAGGTACCCCTCCATAGGCCTCAAGTTCCTCGCAATTCGCAATGGGAGCAAACCAAAGAAGAGGAAATAAATTCCTTTGATGCATACAAAGCACTTCTAGAGCACTTAGAGTCTATGGAGACTAAGACTTCAGGGCCCCAAAAGCCTACCTTATGCCAACTCCGTAGTCACCCTGTGCTTCCTTCAGTTTTGGTACCCCCATACCCCGACCACTTCAAAATGCCTCAATTGGCAATTTTTAGAGGGTATGAGGATGCCCAAAAGCACGTAACAAGATTCCTGAGTCAATGCTTTAGCATTCAAGATAATGATGCATTGCTTCTGAGAATGTTTATAACCATGTTTGCAGGCCCTACCTCGAATTGGTTTACCCAATTATCGAAGCATAGCATCAACAATATAGACCAGATAGTGGACACATTCCTTGAATGTTTTGCCTTCAACACAAAGAAGAAGGCATACTTAAGCAACCTAGCTAGCCTTAAGCAGTATGATGATGAGACCATAGCCACTTATGGGAATCGATGGAGGACATTGCTTTCAAAGCTACCCTACCTCCCTCCTATGGCCGACATGACTCAGATGTTTTCAAAGAGTTGCATAAGGTCGATATCCGTGCTGTAGCTACAACAATATGCCACCCTAGAAGAAGCCTTGGTGCAAGCTAGGATAATTGAGGAGATCAAAATTCAAGACGACAAGATTGCCAAGCCACATAAGAAAGAGTGGACCAAAAATGCCAAAACTGGGCCCATGTAACCGAAACCCATCGTGGTCAATCAGGTTGCCATAACTATACTGCTGCATGCACAAATGACACAACACCCAAAGGCTAATTATCAGGTAGTTCCTCCTACTAACCATGAAAAGGAAAACCATAAGCAAGAGCAAAATCAAGAATGTTGCCCTAAGCGATAATTCACATAATTCACAGAGTCTAGAGACTCCTTGTTTAACTACTTGTTCATGGCAAACCTGATAAACTTGCCAGAAACTCAACCCATAGACCCCAACGCACCAAAACCCAAGGGCTATAGGTAATATTTATATCGTAGATTCCATCGGTAGAAAGGACATGACATCTTTAGTTGTTGGAAATTCAAAAACTTGGTGCAAGACTTGATAGACAACAAAACGCTCACGATGGATAATCCCGTAGTGCTGAGCAACCAATAGATGTACATCTTCAAAGACCCCATTGCCTGCCCATGATGCACAGGCAAAAACTATACAAGTGAATGAGGTGACACAAAACTACCCCATGCAAGGGTACGTGGGGATGATAAGCATCATGACACGAAACAAAAGATACCCAAACACGGCTGCACCCGCTGTAGCTATAGGAGATGTTCCATCAATGTCACAATCCCCACAACACCCTATGCAACCTCCCCCACCTAGAATAGTGGCCATGATTTGGACTAAGCTTACTCAGAGTTTAAGGACCACATCGACTAGGCTCTCCATCTATGAGCTCATCCAACAATCATCATCCCATCGGGAGGCTCTGATGGAGATACTCAAAGCCATTGAGCTACAGCCCTAAGAACCCAATTATTTCAACAACTTTGTGGGACATGTGAGACAATGCACCAAATTGGTCATAACATTTAGGGAAGATAAACTAAAATTGATGACTAGTGATATGGTGGATCCACCCCTGCACGTCATCATACAGGTCAATAGTATTCCATTCAAGAGGGTGTTGGTGGACACTAGCTCATCCAAAAATATAATCATGACTGTGGCATTAAAACATCTTAAGTTTCCAACATCCCACATTGTGGCGTCCACCTACACCCTTCGAGCATTCAACGATGCGTTATGCTCGACGGTTGGCACAATTGTCCTACCCATCCAAGTAGGACAAAAGACCATTCCTACGTTGTGTCACATCCTTGAGGGTGATATGGCCTATAATATCTTGCTAGGCTGGCATTGGATCAGGGACATGAAGTGTGTCCCTTCGATAGCCCATCAATGCCTCAAGTACACATATGAAGGGCAAGTACATGTAGTCCCAGTAGACTTAGAGCCCTTTAAATTTTGCAATGCGGTGTAGCTGATGCCACAATCGACCCTCCCATTGACACATTTGGACTTTCAATTGAATCCGTCCACTTAGGGTCTGATTTTGCCTACATCCCCATTGTTGAGTCCCTCAAGTAATCGACCTGGTCCATATTCTTCATCTGTCCCTTCACCAAAAACTCCACCTATGGTGGCCACACCAAAGGACAATGGGAAGAAGCCCCTATAGGAGGCACCACCATTAGTATCAACCATATATACCAAGGAGGTGCACAGTCAGATGGAAATCGAGACATCTGGTTCACCTAACATGTAGTGGACTCAGGGAGAACTCCCATTCCCTCCCCCTCAACCGTTGATTATTACCGTTGAAATGGCCAATATGGGCCTGGGGGAGTACCTAGTGTAGAACATAGTGGCAACACCTACACTCGAATCCATGCAAGACATGGGGAGACCTCGCCTCCCCATTGGCACTATCTTCCCTTTAGGTTACCCACAAAATCAAACAAACTTTGTATATGGGGGCCTCGAGAACGGCTTGGAACCCGACCTACAAGAGGAAGAGGATGAAGAGCCATTTACTAAGAATTTTGACTATCTGTCCAACCCAAAATTCACCTTGAAATACCTTAACCAATGTAATTGGCATGGATATAGATTGGGTAGATACGAACAAGGAATGCACACTCTTTGTCAACCAAGATACTAGATGCCATATGACAAATTAGGAGTAGGGTTCAACCACCCTTTGCCCCTTGACATCTTGGTAGAAACCATGCAAAGCCTAAGTCTAGGCAAAAAGAATGGGTTGGCACAAGATCCATATGCCAATCCCAACATAACATACACATTGGGGGACTATCTCCCATTTTTAACAACAAACCTTGTTGACCTCAACAACCCTTCCCATTTGATCCAGAAAGGGGAAATTTCAAGGAATAACCTCCAAGAGGGATATGAAAAAGATCAAGAGGAGTCTTCTAAAGATGAGTTAGCTTATGAGGTAGCCCCTTGGGACCCGTTTGAGTCTGATAGCAATCACTCATAGGTGACGCCCATCGATGATTATCAGGACTTCGTGGGCATGTTACCATCAGGTAATTGCCACCTCAAGAGAATCCAACCCTCTCGTAGAGAGCAGAACAACTTGGATGGGACCAAATCTACTTGCTCGAACAAAATGAACCTCCCATGCTAGCCATAAGGCCAAGTGATCATGAAATGCCTAGTGGGAGGCTATACCAACAAGAAGAGCACATAGTTGTTAGAGCTAATGAAGGCCTATGGATCTTTGATAGTGACTATGAGGATGAGACTGAGATGGCATATCTCAACCATATGAGGCAACAAGAATACCCCGTAGACATTGAGGGTATGTTTGAATAGCTGAATATGGGACCAAGGCATAGGTGGCATTTAAATCAAGAATAGTTAAACCAAGTGCTTCATCCACCACTTTAGGAATAAAGAGAGTACCTCCCACCTAGAGACCCTATAGGGCCACCAGTTCCAAGGGCAGACCCTATCCTTCTATCCATGCATAGGGCCGATCCTTTTGTGCCAATACCCACAGAGCCAGATCCGGGGTATAAGGATCACCAAGGAATTCTGAGTCAACGCCCTCGTGGTAATGGAGACCAAATTCATTTCATCAACATGATCTCCATTGACTTAACCACCCCCATCTACAATTCAACCGATCCAACATGACCATTGTATCTAGATGTAGATGCAATAGACTAGGATCATGCTAACTCGCCACCATCCCCATCATAGTACTAGCCTTGTGGTGAGATTCTTTATCTCACCCCAGGACCAACTCAGGATATCTTCCATGCTGAAGAGGAACCTAACATTCCCAACGTAGATCTAAATTTAGTAAATGATATCCACTTGATCCCAACTCCACACCAGTTGGAAGATGGATCCCACATGTCAATCGAAGAGATGATTGACGTAGACATCATTTCTGATCAAATGAATCCGTGAATCATCAAGCTAGGGGTAAGTCTATCCCCCAAAGAGCAAGCCAATTACATTACCCTTCTCAAAGAGAAGAAGGAGGTTTTTGCATGGTCCTACAAAGACATGTCGGGGCTAGACCCATAGCTAGTCACGCATAATCTAATTCTTGATCCGATAGTCAAGCTAGTCAAGCAAAAGCTATGTAAGATGCACCCAAAAATGGCATTAATGGTCAAATATGAGCTACAAAAGCTATTGGATGCATAGTTTGTCATCTGCGTGGATTACCCACCATGGCTGTCCAACATGGTACCCATCAAAAAGCCTGACGGGAGGATTCACATATGCACTAATTTTTGGGATTTAAACAAAGCAAGTCCCAAGGATGATTTCCCCTTGCCTAGCATCGACACATTGGTAGATGCTACAATAGGCCACAAAATGCTTTCCCTCATGGATGGTTTATCGGGATACAACCATGTTCATATCAATCCTGATGATCAACTCAAAATGGCATTTATGATGCCTTGGGGGACATTTTGTTATAAGGTCATGCCCTTTGGCCTTAAAAATGTTGGTGCCACCTACCAATGCGCTATGACATACATCTTCCATGATCACATGCATAAAAATTTGGAATATTATATGGATGATTTGTTTGCCAAATCTCTTTTGTGCGCAGATTATCTCGATGACTTACATAAGATCCTTGATTGCCTCATCAAACACAAAGTTAGGCTAAACCCCAAGAAGTGCGTATTTGGCATCACATCTAGAAAACTCTTGGGTTTTATATTCTCAAAATGAGGCATCGAGGTAGATCCAAACAAAGTCAAGGTAATCCTTGAGATGCTTCCCCCAACCACCATCAGGCAGCTAAGAAGCTTGTAGGGTAAGGTCGCGTCGATCAAGTGCTTCATAGCGTAGTTATCTGAAAAGTGCCGACCCATGAATAAATTATTGCACAAGGGGGTAGCATTTCATTGGGATGATGAGTGCCAGTCCGCCTTCGACGACATCAAACAATACCTGGCTTCACCGCCAATATTGGCACCACCTAGTCTAGTAGTGCCATTCTATTTATACATCTTAGCTACTGAGGTGGCACTGGGCGCCATGCTAGCCCAAAAAAATGAATTACATAAAGAACAAGCTAATTACTATCTTAGCCGCACCCTGGTCAGTTATGAACTTAACTATGCGTATGTTGAGAAGCTATGCTTAGCGATGGTATTTAACACCAAAAAGCTACACCATTACATGCTGAGCAATACGACGTATGTTGTGTCTAAGGAGAATCCATTGCGGTACATGATGAGTCATACTTATCATAGTAGTCGCACGATGAAATGGATCATGTTGTTGATGGAGTTTGACATCGAATTCATTGGAAAAAAGTCCATCAAAGGTCAAGTCATCATTGATCAACTAGCAGAGGCTCCTCTCAAAGATGGTTAGCCTCTGACCGTAGAGCTACCCGATGATGGGGTCTTCCATGTCTCAGAATCACCAAATTTTGAAGAGCCTGAGTCACCGACCAACATAATATTATTCTTTGATGGTTCTAAATGTGAGCAAGGAGGTGGCACGAGAATCATATTTTTCACACCACAAGGGGCTCCAATGCCTTTATCATTTAAACTTGATTTCCCATGCACCAATAATAATGCTGAATATGAAGCCTTGCTCATAGGTCTTTAGACAACCATCACCATGAACATCAAATGCTTGAATATCTTTGGTGATTCACTATTAATTGTCAACCAAGTGAAAGGGGTATTCCAATGCAAATGCCCAGTTCTGTAGGCCTACAAAGCCCTTATGGATAAATTCTTGGCAAAGCTTGAATGGTACAACATTGAGGCACTCCCTCGATCATCAAATCATTTTGCGGACACTATGGCCTCCTTGGGGTCACTAATCTCGCAAGACCCTTCTGGTGAGATGACAACCATTCAAGTCAAAACATTATCGCAATCCATGATGGAGCGTGCAAGCTTTGACATAACGCCAGGAATCCACTTGATCTAGATTGAACCATCTTAGGATAGGTTCTCTCGAATCCATGATAGTCTGAATCATGCCAACTGGGGGTCTTTGTTCTCCCCAACCCCTCTTAATAGCAACACAACACTATTTCTACAAGTTCTTTCCCGCTCAGCTTTTGCTAGGGATGAACTTCAAGAGGGATTGGCCATTCATACCATCGAGGTTTATGATCAGCAAGATTGGTACACACCCATAAGAGACTATCTCAAGTTAGGTAGCCTCCCACTTGGATTATCGCACACCACAAAAATATCATTCAAACAGAAAGCGGCAAAACATGTCTTGCTAGGAGATATTTTGTACCGTCAAAGCTACGAAGGGATCCTCCTCCGTTGCTTGGACCAGCAAGAGTCCACTTGGGCGATCACCCAAGCGCACGATGGTACATGCGATGGCCACTTCAGTGGTATGGCCATCACAAAGTGCATTCTTCGCATGGGCTATTATTGGACATCTTTAGAGCGAGATTGTTGCACATATGTGCAAAAGTGTGTGAAGTGTCAACACCATGCTAACTTGACACATGTACCTTCTTAGGCCTTGCAGCTGATCCAATCGGCTTGGCCATTTTCATAGTGGGGCTTAGATCTCATCGAAAATATCTCCCCTGCATCGTCAGGTCATCACACGTTTATCATAATGGCCACAGAGTACTTCACTAAGTGGGTGGAAGCAATTACGCTTACCTCTACGACTGGGCCCCGCATTGTGGAGTTTATTTTACATAACATCATATGTCATTTTGGTATTCCATCCAAGATCATATCGGATAATGGGACATCATTTAAGAACAAAGATGTGCGTGCTTTGACAACAAAGTACAAAATTCAACATAGTTTTTTGACACCCTATTATCCGCAGGCAAATGGGAAAGCAGAGGCATCAAACAAAATGCTAGTTGCCATCCTTAAAAATATGGTCATATATAATCATAAGGATTGGCACATCCAAATACTACTTGCCCTATGAGCTTATTGCACTAGCATTCGGACACCCACTAGGGCCCCTCCATTTTTGTTGGTGTATGGCTTTGAGGTAGTCATGCCTCTCAAGTTGGAAATACCTTCCCTACGCATATCAATGCAAGAGTTCATCGATGATGACACTACACGGCAGGCCCGGTTAGACCAGCTTACGTTGCTCGACGAATGATGCATCAATGCTCTCGAGCATTTACGTATCTATTAAGAGCGAATTAAGAAAGCATATAACATGAAAGTTCACCTGAGGGACTTTCAGGTTGGTGACCTGGTCTTAAAAGAGAACCAACAAAATTCTAACTTTTTGCCCCATTTAAGGGACAAGTTTGTGGCAAATTGGTTAGGTCCTTATGTAATCGACAGTCAAATAGGACCTGGAACATACCGACTCGCCTCTCTTGAAGGAATCAAGGAACTAGAACCCTTGAACATCAATCATTTGAGGCCATTCCACATTTAGAGAGCCATCGCCCACCCAAAAAGATCCAAGGGTTCCCACAATCACTTGGTCAACCTCAAAAATGCCTCAAAGGTACCTATCACCCCTTTGGTCAAACCAAAAGCCCCAAGGGTTCCCATAATATCTTGGTAAACCTAAAATGCACCAAAGGTATCTTTAATCCCTTTGGTCAAACCAAAAGCTCCAAGGGTTCTCACCATCGCTTAGTCACCCAAAACCTTGAAGGATCCGTAAGAATCACTTGGTCCGCACCCATTCGGGATAAACCAACCATAACGAATATTCAAAAAACAACATATAAACAAAAATAACAAAAACAAGTGCATCTCACTTTCATGCATATTCTTAACAATCAAAACACAAAAAAGAAATGAAAATTGCATTAGGCATCACATACATACATTGCATATTTGCTGGTCATACTTGTCAAAAGCACCATAGACTGTAATTGCTCGACAATTCCATCATTTTCCAAATTCAGTCTATTTTGTAAAAACATCCTTCCAGAATAATGCCCTTCACATTTTCGCCATATTATAATAAGTTTTCCGCTAAATGTCATTATGGTTTTTCGTCATTCAACTATCTTTAGATTTTTGGTCAAATGCTGTGTGAAGTCAGACCGATTTTTACATGGTAGAGTTTTACGTGGATCACGTCTTGTTACATCACATCCCAACACAAGCTTAAAACACAAAAATTCCCAAGTTGTGTGAATGCATGACATAACCTACAAAGCAGTCTAGGGTACCATATGTGAAACATTATCCTGCTCATCCCCCTAAGCATATGGTTTAAGAATGCTGAGAATTGACAAAAGGACAAGCTCTTCCCCATCCAATTCCCCACAATAAATAGTGGTTTTCACCACTATCAAAAATTCCAAACACCTTTGGTCCCCAAAGCCATAAGGTTTTGTACTACACACCCCTGCGAAGGATGAGTAATCATCCCCAAGGCCTCAAGGATCAATGCCATTCACAAGCAAAATCCCAAAAGTCCACCATAAAAAATCTTGAAACACCTTTGATCCCCAAAGTCGTAAGGATTCGTACTACACACCCCTGAGAAGGATGGGTAGTCATCCCCAAGGCCTAAAAGGATCAATGTCATTCCAAAGCAAAATTCCCAACCACCTTTGAGCCCCAAAGTCATAAGGATTCATACTACACGTCCCTGAACATGATGGGTAGTCATCCCCAAGGCCAAAAGGATCAATGCCATTCACAAGCCAAAAACCCACGAGCTCAACTTTGAAATAATAATAACAGTGGTTATCACCACTACTCAAACCCCTTGCTAAAGAAAAAAAAAAAAACAAAGAGAAAAATAAACAGTGATTTTCATCACTATGTATGAGAGCAAGCATCCCAAAAAGTTGAGCAACTATAAGATGCCTGAGATTGAATCCTTGAAATTCTTAGCATTTGAAGAACCATTTAGGTGATCCTCATTACGGGTTTGGTGGATAGCCTACCTGGTAATGACGGTATCCTAAATACATGACAATATGTCTATCACATTAGCTTTGCGTGTGTGTAGACCAATGTTTGCATGTGGATGAGCTAGCTTATGGTATTCTAGATTGCACCGTAGACTAATCTTACTAAATACAACAAAGGAGTTAGTGGAGCTAATTAGGTGATCCTCAGTACAGGTTTGGTGGATAGCCTACCTGGCACTAGAGATATACTTACGAATACCACATAAACAAACTCAATCGCACACACAGGGATGTGAAATAACTTGGTCAAACTTAAGTCTGATTCGTACCTTGTTTGAAAGTCTTGTAAGATAATGTATAGTATTGATTAGTTAGTTAAAGCAGTCGAGTCTCAAAAAAACCTTAACTACATTTTAAAACAATTGTCGTACATTTCATTATCACCATTAGAAATAACAAAACACAAATTACAAATACAAAGTCATCTCACAAAGCAATCACATAGTATAGAAAGCCAGTAAATCCTGTATAGTCTATGGTGCCACCACCAATATATCAATAAATCAATTCACCCATTCCATATGCATACATCCATATAGTCAGAAACATCCACATTCATAATAACATATGCATACACCAACATAAATAAATATGCATAAAAGAGCAATAAACCATAACAAGTAAATAATCCAAAAAGAGAGTCATGTATATATTAAGTCAAAAATGCCCTCAGGCTACAATAAGATGGTCCTCTAACCTCACAAAAATCCAAAAACTCAAAATCCCCAAAGCCTAGGGAGTCGGCCACCATGATCATGCAGGATCGGTGCGACTGGAACTACCCCCAATGGTGTGGGTCCTATGGGACCTCTCAGGGTGGTTGCTGCCAGCCCTTGCATCATGCCCACTAACGCTACCCTCACCCACCTGCCTACGATGAGAGGATGTAGACTACTTAGTCTCATTGCCTCTCGTATAGTGCGACGATCCACCTCTAGTGAGCTCAGCTAACTGCCCATCGAGGCAGATAATCTCGGCCTCCAACTCCACCTGACATCACCTTCACTCCACATCCCACTGGTGGTACACAACCAATGCGTCATCCTGCTATGCCAATTGAACCCGTAGGTGATCCCTCTCGACATTGTGCTCCTCATCCCGTCTCCATAGTAGGTCCTCCAATCATACTATCTCAGCATGAAACCTAGCCTCCATATCCCTTGGGACTGCTTGAGGCATGGGCATATCTAGGATGGCATGCTGCTCTGGCACTCACTGCTGTTAGATGTCTTATGTATTCGACTACTCCAAAACCCCTAAATCATCCCCAGTCAAGTCATCTACCTCCACCATATCCGCATCATCGAGCGGAGCCCCCCAATCCTCCATCGATGACTCTGCACCCCCATCGCCTGCTGTTGCCACATCCGGAACTCCTAGAGGCCCCTCACCCCGCCATCGTAGCATCGTCCACCACTGGTCATACTCTATAGTCACCTTGACATTGTCCACATTGGGGACATCAATCACTACATTAGACTCCTCACCCAATGGCTCAATAATCGGCCAGTCTAGAGTCCTCTCATCGCCCCGACATAGATAGATCAAGGGTTCACCAGGAAATCCCTGGTGCACCCCAAACTTTTGAGTCACCTGGACATATGAGAAGTACTCTTACTCTGTCCCATGTCGCTCGATCAACCATCTCCCCCTGTGCACCCATAAAAGCCACTCTCAAACCTCAGGCTAGGCTGGATAGTATTGGTATGGCTGCCAGAACACCTCCCCTGGAGCAAGACGAGAGAAGGCATCAGTATAGTGCCCTACAAAACTTGTTTGCCCACCACCGACTCTGCCCCTGCTCCTCTGATCTCCATAATAGAGCAACATACCCAATCTCCCTATCCACCATATCACCCTGAGTGGTACAAGGCAACCCCTGTGGATGCTCCATAGCTATGTGCTGCCACCCCAAGCACTACAAAAGAAAGCTGCACCCGATCCCCTTTTGCCTTTGATAGTGGATCTCGTACATCTTATTGTAAAGCTATGCCAATAGTGTCTGACCCCACCCCATAATAAGTAGCACTGCTGTCGAACACTCCACCAGTCTGAACACCACCTCAAGTAGGTTCTAAGGGAACCTCGCACCTGAGGAGTTAGGAAGCATCATGTTGGAGATGAGGGTCATGAGAAATGCATGCCTCACCCCCAAAATGCCCTTCTCCAGCCACCACCGCACCAAAATCTTGCCAATCAGGAAGTCCGCCTCTACCCTCTCCATAGCCCTATCCACCCCCATCTTTGCCACCTGCCCAAAGCACTATGTCAGCATCATCATACATTGATCACGAGGAGTCATCCGAATGGGTAGTCCATCTATCAAAATCTGTAGAATTCGATACACGTCCTCCAAAGTAACCGTCATCTCCCCTATTGGGAGATGAAAGGTGTTGGTGCGGGGATCCCACAAATTAATCAAGGCAGTAAAATATGCCTGATATCCCACCATAGGCTCCAAATGCGTCACCTGCTTAAGCCTAAGGACATCAAGCCACTCCCAATCTACAACTATCAGAGCCTCCCATGCATCAGAGAACATAGTTGGCTGGCGGTGCCGACTCCTAACAACCTGTAAAAAACAAATACAATACAAAAAAAAAAAACCAATTAGGGTTTCAACCTTAATTTAACTAAAAATATTCAAATAACATGTATAGATGAAAAACAAATTAGAGAAAAACAAAAGTACAAAACTATACAGCCGAAGTATAAATCAATCAAATAAACTGTACATGAAAAACAAAAGTACAAAAAAACTGTATAGCAACAGTATAGATCAATCAAATAAAATGTATAGATGAAAAACAAAAGTACAAAACTATACAGCCAAAGTACAGATCAATCAAATAAACTGTACAATCAAGAACACAAAATGCAATAAAAAAAAATCATCCTAGGGTTTTTAACCTTAAGTGTGAACAAAAAAACAACAATAAAAACAAAAAAAATCAACCTAGGGTTTTTAACCTTAAGTGTGAACAAAAAAATCAAACAAAACAAACAAAATCAACCTAGGGTTTTTAACCGTACTATGAACTAAAAAACAAATAAAAAAATCAAACAAAAACATAAAACTCATACTAGGGTTTTTTTTTTTTTAAAGTGTGAACAAACCAATAAAAAAAAACAAACAAAATCAACCTAGGGTTTTTGACCTTAAGGTGAACAAAAAAAACAAAACATAAACAAAAACATCACCCTAGGGTTTTGACCTTAAGGTGAATAAAAAAAAACAAAAACATAATACAACACAAAAATTAATACTAGGGTTTTGATCTTAATATTAACACAAAATAAAAACAAAATAACACAAAATAAAAACAAAATAATGCTAAATAAAAACAATTATGTGCAAGTTTTTTAACTTCATATAAAGCAAAAACAAATAACAAGAAGAAGGAAGGAACATCATACCGGTCTCACTTCGGCTCCTCCGCTCGAATATCCGGTTCTCGCACTCATGGTGTCCGCAAAATTTTGACAGCGCTCCGCTACGCAAACTCACACTCCTCCCCACAGCTCCAAAACACCAAGAAAAAAATGTTGCAAATGAGCCCAAAAACAAGATTTGGTATTTTTATAGGCTGTAATCGTTCCACCCTAAGATGAGTGCTCTAGTTAGTGCTTGTCCCACCCTGGGACAATTACCAAATTGCAATTCATCCCACCCTGGGACGATTACAGAGCAAAAAATAAAGCAACAGAAACAAAATCCAAAAAATGCACCAAAAATAGTAATAAAACTGCCAAACAAAGGTGCCATTGCACCTGATATTATTGGCATGAAATACCAATGTCGGGGTCACAAATTATCACTATCCTACTCCCTAATAAGGCTACCATAGCCGGACCACTCCACGGGAGGACGAATTTTCAAAAATTTCAGCCCCAAGGCATCACAAAAAGGGTCAAAACCCACCAAAAAATAGCAATAAAACTGCCAAACAAAGGTGCCTTTGCACCTAACATTCTTGGCATGAAATACCAATGTTAGGGTCACAAATTATCACTATCCTACTCCCTAAGAATGCTACCATAGCCGGACCGCTCCATGGGAGGATGAATTTTCGATAATTTCAACCCCAATAGGCGTCAACAAAAGGGTCAAAACCCACCAAAAAATAGCCATAAATCAATCAAATAAAGGTGCCTTTGAACCTGACATTCCTGGCATGAAATAATGATGTCGGGGTCACAAATAATCTCTATATTACTCCCTAAGAAGGCTAATATAGCCGGACCACTCCACGGGAAGGAGGATTTTCGATAATTTCTACCCCAAAAGTTGACCTACCAAAAATAGGTCCGATTGCTAGGAAACTGCACGCATTCAATGAAAAACAACTAAAGGCACCCTTACAAATGTCATATTGGGTCAAGAAACTTGTCGCTTTTCTCATTTTTGGTCATTCCCTCATCGATTCGTCACTTGAGGGGGTAGTCACACTTAGTCACCAAATCAACAAATACACACCCAATCAAGGAAATGACATGCATTCAAAGAATCATTGACAAAGACAATCACGCTCCTGCTTGGGGTAGGCAAACAAGCAATAATCACAAGTTAATCAAATACTTGGCATTCTAGAATCATGAAATCAAGGTTCCCATAGACAAAAGGTTCTACCCTTTGCCTACTCATGACGGAACAATGTCCAAGATCAAGTAACACCTCACCAAAAAAGGGTTAACACTTGAAGTAAGCTCCTTAGCTCATCAGAAGCAAGGATTCATGCCCTTTTCATACTTGGGGTATCAAAAGTTGGTTAGGTTACTGAGAAACCCTAATCATTAAGTTATTTGGTTATCTATTTTTGCTTAGTACTGTGCCACGCACAACGCATCCCAAAAAGGGACATATGTAGACACCAAAATAGCACCAATCCAATTATGTGGCTACAAGCACTGACAAAATTGGTGTACATAGCCCCTAGGGCAGCCCCCAGAGGTTAAAAAATGGTCCTAACCACTCCCAAATCAGTTATGGAAGGTCAGAGGTCAATTTGGCACCTTTTTAGTACTTTGCTCCCTACTCGTCCCACCTTGGGACGATTAGAATCCTATTCATCCCACCTTGGGACAATTAGTAGCAATCATCCCAGGGTGGGACGAGTAGCAGGTTTGACTGGAAAAAAGTCAAACCTCAATAGGTTTGCCACTTAACTATGCCTTCAAGGCATGCAATTATGAGGAACGACTTCAAATTAGAGAGAGGGACTTTAGTCAAGCATGCCCTGATCATGGAGGCCTCATGCAAGGAGACTCTAAATCATGGAGGAATCTTCTCTCCCAAAAAAGGCATGGCAAGCCAAGTGGTGCCCTCGCATGCGCATTCAAAGAGAGAGACCCTAGGTCTATAAAAGGGTGAGCATCCTCACCCCAAAAAAAGTAAGAGAGCTGGAGCATTTGGAGCAACAGAGTGCTGCCAAATTATACCCACATTCCCCTTTGTGCTTCTTACATCCCTAATTTATCTTTTGGAAGAGAGGTTATCGGGTGAACACTAGGAACACAATCCCAACCCAAAACCCAAGCAATCAGCCACAATCCCACACCAAATTTGTCGACACAACCCCCTAGGAGGTTTTGGACCCATCCCAAGTGGATTGGTGTCAAAACCAGACCCCAAACGGAGGGCGTCCTGCCCTCGAGCACCCCCCAAACTACTACAGTTCTAATCGTCCCACTCTAGAGCGATTATAAATCCATGAAGAATTTATGTACTATTCTTTTTGCATTATGTTCTATTTGGTTTACTTATGCTCTTGTTCAAGTTTCATTGCATTCTGACTTGATTTGACCTTGTTTTTATCATTTTACGCGTTTACTAACCTACAGGTAAGTACCCATCAATTCTTGAGTACCCATCAATTCTTGAGTACCATTCTCTAGGTGCTTGCTTTAGTCCATACATGGTTTTCCTTTCCTCCCACTTCAAAGCCTTAAGTTTACTGAACATAAATCTCCTCATCTAGATAACCATTCAAGAATGCACTTTTCACATCCATGTGATAAACAATTTCAAGGTTTATTGGCTGCAAATGAAAGAGCCTTCTAGATTATCTCTTATCTTGCAATAGGGGAAAATATTTCTTCATAATCCACACCACATATATTTTAGTGAATTATTTTGCAACCAACCTTGCTTTGTATCTTACTATGCTTCCATAACTGTTAAATTTTATTTTGCAGATCCACTTGGATCCAAAAATCTTCTTATTCTTGGGCAATTCCACAAGTTTCCAAGTGTCATTTTCTTTCAATGGACTCAATTTCTTCTTTCATTTATTACATACAAACATCATTAGTACAATAATCTTCATAACATGAAGGTTCCAAATCAACTTCAAAAAAATAGAGCGTAATTCACCAACTCACCTTTTGGTTCTTCTTCATCATCACCATACATTTGGAGCTTTTTCAATCTTGAAACAACTTGGTCCAACTCTTGCAATTGGCTTCTTGTTAACCTCGTTTGAAAGTTCTTGTCCGTCATTTGGCTGGTGGGATGTGCTTCAAGTATTCCTCTTTTCTTTATTTGTATTCATGGTGGGACTCTTAGATGAGCTACTTGTGCTTGAACTTGGTGTAGTTTTCTTTGAACTTGTTGATGGGCTACTAGGTGGGATTGGAGGAGTAGAGGGGAAATTTGAAGGATATCCCCCATATGTATTATCTTCTTCATCATCAAATATTTTATCTACAGATTTTTGATGACTGTACACTCTCTCTTCATCAAAATTACATCTCTAGAGACTAGAAACTTGATTATTTTTTTATTATACAATCTATATGATGCTTTACTTGTTTCAAAATATCCCAAAAGAATGCATGGCTCACTCTTTGGGTATAAATTCTTTATAACTTCATCATTTACATGTGCATATGCAAGACAACCAAAAAATCTCAAATGACTTATAGTGGCTTTTGTGTCATACCATGCTTCATGTGGAGTCTTATTTTGTAGTGCTTTTGTGGAGCATCTATTGAGAATGTACACTATTGTATCAACTACATAAGACTAGTAAGAATTTCTCAAACCTTTTATATTCAACATGCGTCTTGCCATTTCTATAATGGTTCTATTTTTCTCTCAACTACCCCATTTTGTTGTGGTGTATAGGTGATAGTGAGTTGCCTCTTGATGCCATATTTTTTGTAAAAATTATTGAACTCATTTGAATAAAATATCCTCCATGGTCAGTTCTCAAACATTTTATTTTATATCCACTTCCATTCTCAACCAATGTTTTGAAAATCTTGAACATACCAAAAGATTCATCCTTATGTTTCAATAAATACACCCAACACTTCCTTGAAAAATCATCATTAAATGTGAGGAAATATGAAGACTTACCCATACTTTGTGTTTGCATAGGTCCACAAATATTATAATGTACAAGTTGGAGTGGGTATGAGGCCCACCATGATTTTCCTTTTGGAAACTCCTTCCTTGCATGTTTTCCAATCACACATGCTTCACACACACCCTTATGCTCTCCAACATTAGGTAGTCCATTTACCATGTCTTGTGAAGACAAAAATTCTAGACTTTTAAAATTTAAGTGTCTAAATATGAGATGCCAAAGCCAATTCTTATCTTCAAGTGCCATGTGTGCCATGTTCATACTCTATTTTCCTCCAAACTTAAAATGAAATATCAAGTTCTTTGTCATAGGAAAAATGGTGACCATACGGTTCCTATTATTCTTATCATAAATAATATATTCATTGTTATCAAACACAACTTTATAGTTCTTTTCTACAAGCTATCCAAAAATCAATAAATTATTCTTCAAATTGGGAGCATAGTAGATATCATGAATTTTATTTGTACCTTCTTTAGTGCCAACCTCCATGGTGCCTTTTGCAACCACATCCAAAGCATTATTGTTCCAAAGAATGATCTTGGTCTTGAAATTCTCATTCACATCAACAAACAACTCCTTTTTAGCCATGTAGTTAGAACAGCCAAAATCTAGATACTAAATTTCTTGCCTAGTTTTTCAGCCATGTCACTAGTCAAAAACAAATTACTTTGTGTAGCTTCATCCTCACATGCATAGTGGGATATTAAATTCCCATTTTTGGTATTCACTCTACAATATCATGTAATTTGGACCAGTTTATGACAATTGTAACATTTAACTCTTTTTGATTAGTCCTTCCATGTACTCTTCCAAAAACAATAACTCCTCTTCCTCTTCATCCTATACCTCTTGAGTAATTATGATTTCTTTCTCTTCCATGTTTTGTTTACTTGTGCTTGGACCAAATTCATCATTATAAAAAATATAGTTTAGAATTAAAAGTATTCTCCTCATTTTCTTTACTGGTTTCTCTTAGTCTTTCCTCATGTGACATAAGAGAACCAACTAGACAATCAAATTCAAGTGTAGAAAAATATTTACTCTCCTAAAAAATTATTGCAACATGATTCTATTTAGGGGTAATAGATCTCAATAGATTATTCACAACTACATATTTCTTCAAGGTCTCTCTAAGGGTGGCCATATTAATAACCACATCCTTCACTCACACAATAATCACCCACACTTTCAACCTCTTTCATCTATAAATTCTCAAACTCTTTCTTCATGGTCTATAACTTAACCATTCTCACTTGGTCACTTGGTAAGCCTCTTGAAGATACTTCTAATCCTCCTTGGCTGATATATCAATAATAATACATGGAAATAAACTTTTGTCAAGACAAATGAATATGGTGCAGAGCTAATGAATTCTTCTTCTTTATTTTCCTTTTTATTGTCCTATCAATTCATTGTAATGTGTTCCAATAAGGATATTTTTCATAACCAATATACACTACCTCCCAAAGATATTATTCTCATATTTATGCTCCAATAATCATAATATTACCTATTAAATTATGGAATGGGTAATGAGTTGTTGAAATTGGCGATTAAACTCAAGCAACAACAAATGAAGTTTTTATTCGATGAACTTGTCCAAGAAATTGATAAAATTTTAGACTGACCATGAAACCAAGTTTAATCAAACCCAAAAAAATAACCAAGCTATGACACCAAATTAAGTAAATGACCCAATAATGAAGAGCACCAAAGTGCAACAAAAAATACAACAAAAATATTATAGTAGCATAGGATAGTCTATATTTGAGAGACCAAAACTACTTAGAATTTTATGAAAATTTAGGAGTTAATTATACACAATAATACCTTTCCAATGGTGTATCACACACAAAAAATGGATCTGTAAAACAAAACTTATGAACTCTAAAAGTTGACTGTAGGGTTTAAAAAATAGGGACAATAAACATGCTTTTCACAAAATAAATGTAATAGAATGTTGTTTTTTATTCCAAGTGAACTTAGAAGCATAAAAAATATTTTTACACAATTTTCTACAACTATAATACTCTATTTTACATTTTTAAGAGATAAAATTATGTTACAACACTTTATTTCACATTCTAGAAAGTCCAAAAGTCATGGTGACTCTTCAAGACATGTAGAAACTTTTGGGCTTCTTCAATTTCATGGGAGAATTTTTGGTCTTCTATTTCTTAGTAAGCATCAATCTCCAACATGCAAACTCTATATCATCCCCCTTTAGTCATCCAACCAATAACATTTTATTCAACCTTAGTTTGAACTATAGTAATTACTATCCTTCCCTCTCCCCTACCTACTCTAGCACCATATGCTTTAGATAACTTGAAATACCAATCAATGAAAAACTTGCTTAGATTGGTTACCAATAAAATATTTCCCATGAAAAGGCAACAAAATGATTGGATTATCTCAGTATCAGAACAACCAAAGACCTCCCTTATTTTAAGGTAACTAGGGTAATAGAACCCCTTATAATGGCTATCCCAAATTGCAATATCAAGCCAATAAACAAGAATAGAGTCAAAGTCCACAAATAGTGCTAATACCAATCCTACTACAACAAGAGCTTCCTAACCATACCAAGGAGATATTTCCCATTCAAAAAAATTATATGAAGGAATTTACTTGGTACTACACAACCCTAAATACTTGCTCCACCCAAGTTTATCCTAGAGAAATATCTCACTTCATCATAGCTATGCCAAGTAAAATAATGCCTTCTCAGACATCCACATATTATCTAGGGGTTTAAGTCTAGATGGAAAAACAAAATTTCCTTTCTCCTTCCCTGAGTTGAGTATCACTTATCCAAAGTAAATTCTAGTCACATAGGATAAATAGATCTACATGGTATATAATAAGGTGGGCAATATGATAGGAAACAAGCCTTAAATATGATCAAACTATATAATAAAGGGTAAAAAGTGGATGATCAAGGAGTAGGATAAGAGAAATTTAACAACCTTAGGCAACCATAATAGACCAACTAAATCAAGTTAGTAGTCTCTTGCCATGGTAATTCTAAATACAAGCATGTTTGTGCCTCCTACTAGAATCAAATAAAGCAACCAAGTATCCTTGGGTAGTTAGACCAAAATAATTGATTCTAGTCCAAGGCCTCCAATAGTTGTACCTCTAATAGTACCAAATTCATCTATGGTTGTCAAGTAGAGCATCCTAAATATCTAAATGCAACAAGCACATCAACCAAAACTAACCAATATCCTTTAGTTAACTAAGGATAAGCCAAGGCTTCCACTACCACCACATGCTATGTAGAAGGATTCTACCCTAGGGTCATTCAATATTGTAGACCATCTAAATAAATTGACCATGGTGGTCACAGTATGGGATATCTTGTCTATTCTCAGGAAAAAAGCACTTGAGGAATGCACTAGAGGAAAAAAAAGAGAGGAACAAATAAGAGATACCTGTATTTCTATAGATATCACCTCTTAGATTGAATAGGCCTAAACCAACCCCTTCTTATTTTTTAATCATCTACAAGGATAAGTTGATCCATACCTACATAAGAAATTTAGGGGTAAGCACATATTTTATACCAAAAGGAGTAGTAGATGCACTAGGTGTAATATATCTGCCCATAAATAATATGATGTAGCTAGATGGTAGTGCATTCCAAGTCTAAGGGGTCATGGAAGAACTTCCATTTACCTTATATGCCTACTCGATCCTAATAGTAACATCGAACATAGTAGTAATTGATCTTCCTACATATTTTGGTATTTGCTTATCAAGGGATTTTACTATGAAATTGGGAGGTTATTTATATATAGACTAGTCCCTTATGATCTTGAAGACTAGATATGGGATAAAAATAGAAGTCCTTTTGGTGCCACTCTACTTGCACCACATTGAGAACTTACCAATAATTGGGTTAAACATTGATCATAATATGATGTTGAAAGAGGAGTCTATGCATTTATCATAGATGATAAAATGGATTAATGGGCAACCAAAGTCTAGGATTCAGATCCTCCTAAGATATATAGATATATAGGCATGGGCTAAGACCCAAGAAAAATCTAAACTTTAAACCTCTCTAGGTCATGCACATATTATGTGTGTGTGTGTGTATCTCTATTTTGGTATATATTTTTGTTTTATTTAATTTTTATTTTTCAAATTTATTTTAGATAATTTGATCAGATGAAAAGTTTTTTGTAATTCAAAGAGGTAGTTATATTGTGACAAGAAAAAGAAGCATTTACAAAAGTAAATTTGAACATAAAATCAAGATCCTGAGAGATGTAAACTCTTTAGATCTAGCATCATGGGAACAATACAAGTAAGCTAAAATCACATGAGCAAATGATTCTCTAAAATGTTGTGGAATTTTGGATGCATTTAGAAAAATGGCTCCTAGGAATCATAACCAAAAAAGTAAAAACCATATGACCAATGATAGTATTAGAGCCACATAATATAGAGTTAATACAAAATGTGAAAAAAAGAATGTAACTTTTATCATGTAAATCTACCATGAAAAATAAAAATGAATATATTCTTGCATCACTTAGATGAAAATTAGATGGGCTCAAGTCAAGCAAAAAGATGGTAGATAAATGGGGACATAAATTCACAAAAGAAAAGTTTGATGCAAGTAGATGCCTCTACCTTAGTGACAATTCTATAAAATAAGTACCACACATCCTTTTATTGTCTCAAATAATTATATGAGCCAAGTTAGGTATTTATTCATCACTAAAGCCACCTTTGAATGAATCCCTACCTAATAGATAAAACTTATTTTTTGGGTTCATATCCTTTTGCAAGAAAAATATCCCTTTGAGCCATAAAATCTATAGTGAAGTCTCAATACAATCCATCCAAATAAGGGGTAGTTGTGACTAGAGATATCTTGGAACCTTGTGTAGAATGGAAATTCCTTGAACCATTATTGACCAATAGGAAGTATGTACCAAAGAACCATAAAAAATCTATCACCAAAGGCTAAATAGGGGTGCAAAACCCCTTAAGCTCTATGGCTAGGATAACTACCAAAATTTTATAGTTAGTGGCCCACAATAATTATTCATATTCTTTCTGATGATAACTAATTCAAACCCCATTATTAGTAGTGGCTCATGAGTCTTTTTGGTGATAATTTAAATAGATCTACCATTGATAGAGGTTGGACCAAAACAAACATTGTGGGTAGACTATCAAGCCTAGTTATCATCTATATTTATTTGGGTTCATGGATATTGACCCCTCATCCATAATTTCTATACCACACACACATGATACATCTCTTAGAAGAGTTAATTGAGGGAAAATTAAGAACTACGAGGAATATATGAAGACTAACATGATATCATCATCAAGAGATTCTAAGAGATATTTATTCCACTATATTTGATCATGGATGCCACTTGGTTAAGATTCTTTTTACTAATGACCCCTCTAGGAAGGGTACCAATACTTAAATGATAACATAGTTGTAGGTATATGGGAGCATTTTGAGTTGGAGATCCCATAGACTAAAAAAATATCACCATCTATTGTTTACATCCTACCAAGAGTATTTATAAAATCTTTGCCTTAAAATAAATTGGAAAAATATTAAGAGCCAAAAGGTAAAACTAGTGGAAAGCAAATAAATAAGTATCAAACCTATGGGGGCAATAAAGGATTTTAACCTAGGATGGCGCTAGATTACAAGATCTTAGAGGGGTCATGCTATTTCAAGTTTTTGAGAGTTGGAACATAGCCAAAAGTTCCAAAGGTACAAATGAAGAATAAATGTTAGAAGATCAATTTTTTTAACTAATAAAGAAAGTCAAAATTCTTTATGGCCTATGTAACCTTAAGACCTAAAAAAGGTAAAAAGTGACAAAACATTTCAAAAGAACAAGAAGGGAGAAATATCCCAAGGTCAAAAGTTTTGAAAATTCCATAGGAAAAGAGAGATAAAATGTTTCAAGAATTGGGCCAAACCAAAAAATATTCGATAACAAGGAAGAATACTTTCATAAAAAACTTTCAATAAAGTCTAGCCTTGGAAGATTATAAAATTTTGACATAAATAAACATATAAAAGTCCTAATAATTTTCTATTGTAAAAAAGCAGTGGCTCAAATTGCTTTGAAAGGAGAAGAGAAGCTAAAAATAGAAGAAGCACTTTAAGAAGTAGAATACAAAGTAGAAGTAGTTGGCAAAGGATGAAGGATTAGATTAGGATAAAAAATATCAGGGCTAGATCACAAGCTCCAAGAAGGGTAGATAAACCAAACTAATGTGCCATTATTAGAGGAAGTCAGATATCATATGCTAACATCTCTTCATCTCATCAATCTAAGAAAAGTGTATGGATTATTAAAAATAAAAGCATGGCACCACAAATAGCAACAATCCTAAATTTTATAGGATTAATTATAGATGGACTTCTACATTCAAATTCGAAACTCCATGAATGTTAGTAGAAGGTGTCAATCGTTGTTAAGCATCAAGTAGCCAAGAAGTAATGACTCCAGATCCAAAAAAATTGAACAACTATAATGACATAATCAAGAAAGCAATAGAGGAGTGTGATGAGGAATTCCAACATTAGTTTTTGGAGGGAAATTTCCTCTCAATTGTATCTATAAATATTAGTTTTTTTAGCATTGTAAAGGATCAACAAGTTGTATAAATTTCCCTTCATTTACTCCCATATAGCAGTACCTAAACCCTAAGTGGTCTTATGGGTAAGCTTTCAAGCCCCCACTTCTAGCATTATCTAAAATTTTCCATATTCATATACACATGCTTGAGGCTATAACTATTTGGTTCTTTTTATCTCATTTTTTATATATGTGTATAATTATGTGCCTATACTGGAGGCCATGACTAAATAATTTATATCTCATTTCCTTTATATTGAATCTATGATTAACATGCTAAGAGGAGGAAGTGTTCACCTTTGAGTTGTTAGCACATTACACTCATGTATTTGTATGTATTACCATTATGTAGGGGAATATTTATTTTTATCTCAGTGTATTACCCCATGTTAGCTTAGGATATTTTTCCTTTCTGTTATATTTATTTTCTCTTTTCCTTTTCTCCCTAAAGTTAGTCATATTATGATAGAGTAGGAAGAGCACTTAAGATCACATCTTAAAAGGAATTATCCTTGTAACATGCCTAAAAGGTACTCGATTGAGTGGATCTCTTTGCTCTCAAAGTTGCCATATTGTGTTGCTGCACACGAGGTCTGATAATCTCAACCATATGGTCCCCTGTACCTAGTGGCCAAGTAAATTAGAGAGGACAACAACAACTATTTATATCTTTTATTACATGTGTTTATGACCCTTAATTATGACACCCTTCAACAATGATTTATAGTGACTGGTACTCTCTTTTTAGCACCTAGTACTCTATTTTCCTTGATGCTTGGTACTCTTTTTTATGGGTTGTTAGATATTTCTAATTGTATATCAATTCTTTATCAAAAAACCTTCCAATCCTTACCTTTAAATATTCTTGTAATCCCTATATTTAAAAACCCTTATAATAAGGTCCGAGGTGTAGACCAATTGGTTCATCCAAACCCCATAAGGGGGCGGAGGTCCAAGGTTCAAATATCGGGCCTCGCCATACTGAACGCTTGTCCCTTTCCTGGTGCTTTCAGCAGCATAAAAGGTTTAAAATGATTGTGGCATGGTGGTTATAGGGGTGGACTATGCAAAGATCTATGTGGTGGCTTCTGGGGCGGACATTGCAGAATACTATGGTGGCCATAAAAGCTGGACAACCTGCTCAAATTCATGCCAGCTACCGATTCCACCATGTAAATTAAAAAAAAAAAAACCCCTTATAATATCTACCTAAAAGAATCCTTGCAATCCATGTCTATAATCCTTCTATTGCTTAGGTCTACAAACTTCTTAATAATCTCTAAATATACACGCTTATTATGGCCAACAATCCTTTTAGATCATTTTTTAGTTCTAAAAACTCCTAAATATTCTCTAAAAATAAAATTTTCTTAGGTTAATATTTTGGTATCTTCTAAATCACTCTCTCTATATACCCAAAGGTCCTTTTACAATTATTTTCAGTTCTTCAAACCCTTGAATATTATCAAAAAATGCACTTTTTTTAGGAAGGGATTCTAACATATTTTGAATTACTCTCTTAGTATGTCCAAAAGTCCATGTAGGATTTTTTTAGGTGTGCTAATTTGGGGTTTATTTGGTTTATGAGCTCATAGATATATTTATCTCATTTGTAGTTTATTTCTAGCTTGATACTTCAAGGAACTAACTATGGAGGATTCCACCATTCCATAGCCATACTGCTCATATCTAAGGTACGATGTGAGTATCTTCCTAGGGCTAGCCACTTATCGATGTACCACAAAGCTCAAAAAATTGATATCTTCCTATTTTTAAAAGCTTCTTCTATTCCTAGGGGGGTCTCTCTATATACTTTAAGGTACATGGGAGCTCAAAACTATATACAGGTGTTATCTAAGGTCTAGGTATTGAAGTCTAATTTCTCCTAATTTCACTAGATGCTTTATGGGTAGTTTAGCTTAGCCAATGATCACAAATTCATGATATTTTAAAACCCTTGGCATAGTTTTTTAGCCTAATGAATTTAGGAAAGAGAAAAAATTCAAAGTGCTTTAAATGGATGCAAAACCAATTGAAAAAATAAAAAGGTTTAAGGATTAAAGAAAAATAAAAATGGATAATTAACTAAGATGGATGCATTGTTCTCATGTAGTTTTTTTAAATATAAGTACTATTGCTATAAAGGAACCATCCTTGGATAGATCTCTAATACTAGATGTAAGATTCTTGCTTGCTTTAATTAATTGGAACCATAATTGAATTCACACAAAACCATAATTTTGTAGATTTTGAACACAAATAACAATTTTCTTATTGATCAAACTAAAGAATTACAAAGCATCATAGGCCATTTCAAGGGGGAAACCTCCATTATCATAGGCCACTTAAAGAAGGAAATATCCATCATTGAAAACCACTTCAAGGGGACAACCTTCTTGATGAGCAATTCTCCATAATATAATTTCTTCAAGATGCCTTCACCTCTCTTACTATGTAATATATAAATATGAATTTACCTAAAGTAACTATCTAATATATCTAACCCTCATCCTAATGATCTAGGGTCACCCTTACATTCAAAATGAAGTTCCCACTCAATACTAACTAAACTATTATAATAAAATAAAAATGGTTAATATGTGAGGTCCTAACAATCTTATTTTTCTATTTGCCCATACCTTATCCCTTCTTATCCTTAGGAATTTCATTGTCTTTATAACCAATTAATACATCCCCTATTTCTCTCTCATAATTCTTGTTTTTGTAGGTTACTATGACCACACATTTTTGGATTTTTATCCTTGGTTCAAATTTTTTCAAATCCTAGTAAAACATCTTGGTGAGCTAAATGTGAAATCCTCCTAATGATTATGGAACTCTTTTCCCTCTGTAAATCTTGACTAGTCATTCTCTATATACCCCAACATGAGGTTTCATACTAAAAACCCTTCTATGGATGACAAAGTAATTTTCATCAACGATCAAGTCTATCCTATTCACAAAATCTATACTTTTCAAACTAGGAACCAAGCCAAGAATAACCATGCTAGGAAAATTAAGATTTTGGGGTAATCACCCTCAACAAGAACCATTACTTATTCTTCTTCCTCCACGAAAAGACACTAATGAACTTATGATGAGATAACCTCACTTGGCCAATATTTATGAAGAAGATCTAGTTTAAATCCACCAATAAAGAATCAATGCTTACAATGTGTAATGTGCACAAATATACCAATAAGATCCCAATAAAATTAACTTTATTGATGAGAATAAGCAAAGCTATCATACTGACCATGATTGATAAAATTTGAATTGTGAAGGCCAAGATATAGAGGATGGAGATGTGGAATAATCTCAACCTCTACCTCTATCATTCTCTTACTATCCTCCTAGTGATATAGATGAGTTACTCCTTAGGGAAATTGAGCTTTCTAGGAAACCATGGCATATCCTATAATATAGTTTGAATGGCCAATGAAATACTTATCATCATAATTATAAGAGATATGCACAATGATACATACAAAATCTAAAATCCAAGACACATATCTACTTATAAGGCTTAACCAAATACTCAAAGAGTATAGTGAAAGTAACCAAAGGTCCTTAACACTTTGGAAGAAATACTTAAATAAAATCCTATACCGAGGAATTTTCCCAAGAGTGAACACGAAATATGCTTTTGATAATTTAATATGCAACAAAATGCCAATAAACCAATGACATCCCAAAAAATAGTGAATCAATAGAATACTCATACAAATTTTTAATAAAAGGATTTAACAAAACATCAATACTAACAAAAGGAGAATCCAACCAATGTATAATCAACAAATGCAATCGACAAGATATAGGCCAACAAACTTTACCCAATAAAATCAGTTGAATTTGAATCAACAACTATTTTTATAAAAAACTTCATCAATTGCAACACAATTTGAAATTATAGACTTAAAAAGTAAGTGGAAGATTTCAATAATAAAATACAATAAATATAACTCCATGAAGTACAAAAACAAGCATAAGATTAATCTTTTGTACAATGACAAGCTATCCCACAAGTATACTTGGAGGCATATTTCTACCCATTTAGGTAAATTTAGTTAGCTATGCCTCCACCCCTCATGACAAATCAACAAGCTCATATGGTTCAAGAAAAAAATACAAAACTTAACAAGTGGCTTAATGAACCACTAGCACTGTATATAGTAGTCTATACTTTATCTCTAATAAACCATCTACCATATGATGGAAATAAGATAACCATATTAATTCCTAACAGGTTTTTTTAACATACACAAAATGTGATAACATTGGAAATCATTAACTTGGCCTATGAGACTGGTTGTGTTGTATTTCTAGTTCCCATAGAGTATCATATCCATAGCATCTCACCTCAAAGATAGGAATAGTTGTGAGTGTAAGTCTATTTTTGATGGATTAAATTTAGAGAAAACATACATTTCTTCCTAGGTTTTTTTATTGATTAATTTACCCTTAATTTGATCCAATTTGAACTACAAATGCATCAAAAAAATGCAGCAAATAGGACCTATAAACTATATATTATTTGATTTTTTGATGATAAATGTAAAAGATGTTCTAATTTTAAGGTGAGGGTTCAAGGATAAAATGCATTTAGACAAGTTCTAATGACTACATGGAGTTTAGTTTTAATGATATGCAAGACTATGGTTGGTCCCCTAACGCTATTAAAGATAATGGTTCATTCTCTTGACCATCATCATACCCCTATCCAAAAAATAATTTTGACAAATCTTTAGTATTGAAAAATGTTCAAATGTGAGTAATTTTTGTAGAGCTTTGCTATAAAAAATATCCAAATTTTTAGCTCCCCTAATATCTAGCTTTATAAGTAGTTGAGGCTCCTTTAGGGGATCCTCTAGGAAATCCATTGAGATCAGTTTTTGGATAGGTGTTGTTGTTTACATGGCTTTACAAGTTCTAGGACCAACACACATTTAAGGTGATAGATGTAATTGGAATTACCCATTCTAGATTTTGTGGGTGATGGTCAACTTGCTTGTCATCCAAATGATAGTTGCTAGGCTTAATTCAAAAAGAAATAATAAAATTTGAAAGTTTTGTAAAGATGCTACTGGACAAGTAGAAACACCATGCATGCTATCACTTTAATCCTAGTGATTTTACTTTGGATCAAAAAATTCTCCTATTTTGGTCTTTGAGATGGTTGCTTTGGTTTGGGTGTATGATTGACTAGGTAATAGAGATATTGGTAAATTTTGGATATATGACAATTTGCTCAAATTAGGTGTCTATATTTACCCCTTTTTGATGCATTTATTAGATGATGAATGTGTTAAAAACTAAAATTCATGCTCTAGTTTTGAGATAGATGGTTTTGATATTGCTTACGCTTTTTGATGTAAGATGACTAATGCTTTTTATTATTGATGATATTTTTTTAAAGTGAAAAACCCCTTGTGAGGCTGACTTGTTCTGAGAGACCATGACCAGGGGATTCTACACTGTCAAAGTCACCTGGGAGTCACGCTCGACCCTGCCTTTACCAACATTATCAATTGGATTTTGGGTACCCAATTCAACTTTTTGGTAGGGTGGATATTTCAACCTGGGAGCTCCCTTGGATTATTTCCCTCTCCTCTCCAACTCACCTACAACACCTAGATAAGTGATTATTGATGATCTTAAAATTTAGCTTTTTGACAACATTAAATGCTATCATGTCTTAGTGTGATACTTGCATTTCAAAGGAAAAATCAAGTTTTACCAAGAAAACTAATAAGAAAATAGTATGTTATTAGATAATTCTTATTATTCAATGTGAGATATAGTTGGTTGTAACAATTAGGTTATTTTTAATTTTAGTTATAACAATGCAGTATAATATTACATATGGTTATAACCATATGAATGTATAAATATCATTGTGGATTAATAAAATACAATTGTTAATTATTCCTATCATTGATATTATAGGAAGGTTTATCTGAGCAACTGTGTGAGGATTATAGGCATTTAATAGATTATATGGATTGAGAATAGAATCACCCTAAGGTGGAAGACCAAGTTCCAAATTGATTCTTGAGAAGCTTATCTATGTTGGTCCTATCCTTAGGAAAGTATACTAAACACCTACTCACTATATACTTGAATGAACAAATGTTGGGTGTGTAGTCATACCCATTATATTGCTCATCAATAATTAATAATTCTAATGCCATCCAGCTGATGGTTTCCCACTATCAATTGCCATTGTTTCATGCAATTATCCATCCTACTTTTGTAGAGGTACACCAAGAAGTCCATTGATGAAGTTTAAATCCATAGTGAGCAAGGAATACTTAGAGTGTGAGTCAATCCTAAGGAAGCTCCACAATAATATTTGGTGTGTCCTAGATATCTATGATAAAAAATGTTGTAATTGTCTTGCAAATATAAAAATTGATGAATGTTAAAATTATCTTTGACAATATATTTGTATCCATTAGAATCGAGAATAGTGTTAAGCAAAGAGTATTGGAATGAAAATAATGATGCATCATTGTTGCTACTAGGAATCAACCCTCTAATAGCTAAGAGATTTGATGAAGATGACAAACCCAAGGTTGTGAAGGTGGAGGAGGTAGCGTGTTGTATAAAGAAGTGATACTAGGATTTTTACAACCTGCAATTCTTCATATGTTATACAAAAAATAAAAAATAAGATGATTGACTTTGAATAGCATTTTAGTACCCCAAAACACAGTTAAAAAAAAGCGTTTATATTGATATATTGCCCATATAAAATATGTTCAATGTCTCCTCCTATGTTGTAAGCACAAAAATTTTGTTATCAGAAAGGAAATAGGAGATGAAGGTGTCATTGGGATTTAATCCTTATGCAAACAACCATGGAATTTGTAGACTCTGGTCATGAATTATGGTAGGAGGTTTTATGGAATGCAGTTGTGCAGGGGATGACAATTTTGATAATTCAATATTCCCTTGCATGGAATTTCTATATATATATATGTATATATAAATTATACTATGGTTCCAAGATTCCAACCAAATTTATAATTTTTTAATTTTAGAATTGGATGGGTTTTTGACAAGGAAAATTATTATGATTGTCTTGGGGATTACAATCTATATATGATTTTTTTAATATATTCATAATGAACATACATTCTACACTGGAATGCTCAATGTATAAAATGTAAGAGAAAAACCAAGGAAAGGTTAAGAGATGCATAATTTATTTGTTTATTATAGATGAATGATATTTCACATATTAAATCCTCATCATTAAATGAGTTGGAAAATAAAATAAAATTTGAAAGAGAGCTTGGACTTGTTGAGAAGAAGAATTGGAATTTGAAATGAAGAGATGTCTATTATAATTCTTCAACAACAAAGAGATATGGAACAAATGTGATGAATAGCTGAATTATCATCAAGGCAAATTTGAAGACTTATAGGGTTGGAGGTTTTAGGTTTAATTCCTTATATATATATATATTTTAAAATTGTTTTGTTTAAGGGGTTTAAAGTAAATTTTCCCCTTTTCCATGAATGAAGCCTTATGTAGGAGAGTTGGCAATTTAAAAAAAAGTATGAATTTTTAAAAGTAGAGGTCAACGGGTCAAAATCCACCAAGTCCATAATTTATTTTTACTACTATAGGATGGATATTATTTTTAATTTTGCAATTTCCTATATTTTTTTTGGTGGGAAATTAATTGACAACAAGATTATAATGAATATATTGAAAATTTAGAGGGGGTAGTAAATGTTTTTGTAAAGGTGCATTTTTGGCTATGACTAACATATTAAAATGTTGAAAATTTTACTTTAACATTTCATGCTTTGAATCATATCTTTAAACCATGTTCTTAAGCACAATAATATCATTAGATGTCAATGACATCTCTGGCTTGCATTTATATATCAAGATGCCATGTTGAGCTACTATAATTATATCCTAACAAAACTTCCATAATGATGTCTAAGCATCAACCCTTTAAATCATTTAGGAGATATAAGGTCATATTTTCTTGATACTTTCACTCTATAATCATACCTTATTTGTCACTATCACTAGACATAAACCCTAAAATTAAGAAATTCTAAGTATATAGGGAAGTTATGCCTATGTACAAGGATTTATCTTTAAGCATGTGTCATTGATAGGATGAATCCATTTTCATACTACCTTGGTATCTTGTATCATTCTCTTTCATGTACCTTAAAGTATCTCTCACATATGACCATGTATATCAAGAGGGATATCTTCTTCCACATATTGGTGGGTATATATGAAGGGCAAGTATATGGAAAGTTATGATATATTGGACTAGCAATATATTAAAAGAGGGACCATTTGGAAGGAATAAAGAACCCTCACCATGGCCGTACTAAAATTATTTCTTATAGATTTGTAGCTATTCAAAGGTTAAAAATTTGGGCCTTAGAAAACTAAGATGAGAACCATCTTGGTAGTTGATAAAATTTGGGACATTGTCATAGACAAAGTCACTTCACCTATTGAAGATGAAGAAGCACAACAAAAATTTTATGATACAGATGCCAAAGTACTAATGATTATCACCCTTACCACAATAGATGTTAATCAACCACATAATAATGAAGTATAAAAAATAAAGGAGGCATGGGATAAAATTTCCACCATCTACAAAAGGAAAAATAAACCAGTGATACTTTACCTTTAGTCTCAACTTCACACATTGAGAGTCTAATATGGAGAAATCATAGAGGCTTTTCTTCACCGTGTTGTAGAGTTAAAAGATATATTGATGCTATGGGAGAAAGAGTGGATAATAAGTTCTTAGTACCCATAATTATTAGAGCTCTACCAAATTCATTTCAAGTGTTAATCACTTCCTTGTAAGTCTCAAATAGGAAGGTGTATTTTAATAAGTTGGTGAATATGCTTCAATAGGAAGAAGCAACAAATAAGTTGAGGGGCTAGTTGATAAATAATACACTTATTTCTAATAAATTTGGGAGAAATAATCTATAGAAGGGTCCTTACCCATCATCATCATCATCATGGTCACAAATATGCCTAAGTACAAGATTTCATCACTTGTGCACCCTAGACTCGGCCAACATTGAAAGGCCGAGGGAAAAAGAAAATTCCTTCGAATCGATATCCAGAGAGGGCTGGCTCCATTACTAAATTCTACACTGTTTGAAGACTAGGGATGCAGGAAAGAAATTAAAAAATAACTGAAAGAAAGGGAAATATAGCCATAGGCCGAAGTGTAGAATTTGGGGCAGACTAACAAAAAAAATTCCACCAAGTTTTATAACAACATATAATAAAAGGAAAGCAGCAGAATTTAACTCACACATTTGTAGAGATAACCCCGGATCGCATTTCAAAATCTACTCACTAACCAACAATGTTTGAATTCAGAATGTAGAATTCAAAACTTAACAACAAGAGCATGAGCATAAACAAAAATGATTTAAAAAAAAGAAGGAAATCACACACATAAGAATGCTTGCAAATTTTAGAAGCCAAGTCTCTTCTATTGATGCAGAGAACTTAGAGAGTTTTCTTGCAAAATATCTAACTTCCCTTTACAATAAGAATTTGATTAGTATTTATAGAGGTTTTCACCTCTTTCGTTAAATACATGTGGAGGCAAAGTGTCGACCACCCAGCCACCAATAGCAACAACTTTCTCCTTGACCACAACAATGAACCAATGAGCAAATGCCAAATAAAATAACTAATGATTTTATCACATGGTATATCAAGCTTCAACACAAATCATCGGTCTAGTTTCAATCTCCATGGTGGAGCCTTGGAAATGCATGCCCACGAAGGGGTCGATACCTCAAAAATGAATAATATTGCACTGGAATCAAGAGCACATGCTTAAAATTGGTAGCTTCAGCGATCATATCACCTCAAGAATTATATTTATCAATATTAATCTCTTTTCAAGGAATATTTGCACCAAAATTCACCCAAAATTACATCCATAGGAAAAAGTGTTCAATGTGTGAAAACACTTAAAAAATAAAAACAAATTTCCAACAAAGATTACAACAAAATTCCAATATGGCACCAATGATTACAATGAAATGTCAATGTGGCACACTACAACAAAATTTCAATGTGGCAAAAATGCCAATATTTTTGGTGGATCACAGGGTATTCATCTCGCCTGAATGTAATCGATTCCAGGCCTTTATTCATTGGGTACAGAGTTCCCACTTGCAGTTGCATCTGATGGTTAGCTACTTGTACCAACTTTGTCTTGCTTTTTGAGATGTGCTACGGTGGATTCATATATCGAAATTGCTTCATCACATCCATATATGGTAATCGCCTCTCGAGCTTTAAGAGTACCCACAAGATATCGAAAAGTCTCAACCTTTTCTATATCAAGATGTTTGGCCCTTTGACTGAGTTCCAATAATCTAGATTCAATGCAAATGAACTCTCTCATTAATGGTAACACATGCTCTTCGGTGATGGGCTCCTCCAAATTATCAATATCTGAAGTATTCGTCATGAAAATAGCCCATAATGTATCCAAGTTTTTCTTTGCCAAAATATTTCCTTGATCATCAAAAAAACTAGGAAAACCATTATCTGCAAGTGTTTCAAAATAAACCAATGAAATACGTCTTTCATGCTCAAAGGTCTCTTGCAACTGACGAGCTTCTTTAATCAGATTCATCTTTGAGAAATAACTGCGTAATGTGATTTTAGCACTTGCCCAAGCATGGGCTATATCACTCATTGGATGCATCTTAAGATTTATTTGAGTCATTGCTTGGATCTTCATGGCCATTTCCAATTTTGTCTCTAAATCTTGCTCCATGCTGTCTATTATAGGTCCACCATATGAAAAAACTGCTTGAACATCCTGAAGGAACAAGAGCACTAATGTAGCCTTGGTCGCCATTTTCTTAGAATTAGTCAACATCTGACTACGAGCTTCCTTAATATTATCCTTGGTGAGGGACATAGAGTGCATTGATTTTGCTGCCAATTGATTCTACAAGTTCTGAAGCTAATCCTACAAAGCTTGAATTTTTAGTTGTGCTTCCTGCTCGGCTGCCTAAAACTGTGTAGCTATCTACTTGCTCTTCGCTATGTCACTTTCCAAATGCATCACCTATTGCTGCCACTATTGAGATTCAAATTATGCTGCATCAAATTTAGCCTGTTGTTCCTCTAAGGCTTCCTTGAGATTTTTGATTTTCTCTTCAGCCTGAATGAGAAGATCCTTTTAATGTTCTGCCTATAGATACATGGAACTTGATGCCTCCTGTATGGTGCCCATGTGCTCAACTGGATGCTTATTTTTGAGGTCCTCAGTGATAGCTTGGTATGAATAGTCACTAAATGTCATTTCTCTTTGAGGTTTCTGAACCCGAGGAATCATGGTCACCATGTGCTTCTCCATTGCTATGGGATCAAAAGTCACTTTATTTACTGGTTGTGCCATGGCTAGTGAATCCTTTCTCTTATGATTCTTCCACCACCTAGATGAACTTTGTTGTGCCTTGCTGAGTTTTTTTGCTATTGAGCGCTCAGGTAGCAATTCTATCTCAGAGACTAGTGGCTCCTCCATGGCAAAAATTAGGGAAGAGAGAAAAATAGCTTTTTGGGGAATGGATTCAACCATAGGAATGGAAGTGGAGGGGATCTCAGCTACGCTTACTCAAAGAGGTGCTTGCTTGCTTATGGAAGAATGTGAAGGTATGGAAGATGAAACAGAGGGTAATGGAAGAGCAAATGGATTTGGGGCAGATGCAAATGAACTAAAGGCAAGAGAAAAGGATGGAATGGGTGAAACTGAAGAAGCACTAGTGACTCGTGGATCGTGGGATAAAAGTGGGAATGGGAGAGGTGGATGTGACGGGAGGTGAAGTAGACATAGGAACTGTGGATGAAAACATAGTGGTCACCAAATGTTTATTAATGAGAGAAGAAGAAGGAAAATGCATACCTATGGTCTCCTCTCATTTTGTGCTTATGATCATTTGAGCCGATGGTAAACATTGTTGTATCACAATATTTTCTTCTCCTTTAGATTGTTCCTTCCCCATGTTAAGATCAACCGATGTCACCATTGAATCATAGTGTGTTGGCTCAATTGCTTGTGATGAAGAATATTTTATGCTCAGCGTAGAATGTGCTCCACTCCTAGGCTTCTTTGCTATGTGAGGGAAAGGAATTTCTATGGCTGCACTCCTTTTATTTTGTATAAATTGCTCTTGCTCTTCTTCTTCAAAAACAATCCTCTCTTTTTCCAATACCTCCACTTGTTTGATCATTTCTTGTTCTTTACCTGGACTACTAATACTTTTAGGCACCAAATCAGCAAAGGAGAGGGGATGATACTTCTCATAATTATCATCATAAATATTTGAAAAAGAATCATCTATAGCCATCGAATATTTTATTTTGAGATTATTTTGATGAACTCTCATGATACTTCAGGAGGAACCTGTTCTGAGTGATTGGCAAGATCATATTCAACCTCCATTTCATAAAAATCATGCCAAGGAGGAAGTGACATCATCTTCTCTACATGCCATTCAATGTCATGCCCTTCAGGATTGTTCCTTTGTCACACAATATATTCTCTGGGGCAACAATGAAATGTTTTTGCCTTGATGAAACTGGAAAAAATACCCAAAGGATCATACTTCCATCATTGGGGGAGCTTAACCAATCCATGATCATAGAGTGTATCAATAATCAATTCATTCTGCCCACACTGAGTAACTGTGATATCACCAAACTTGAAAGACATAACACATGTATTTTTTTTTCCTATTACCTGACCCATAGGTATCATTTATAAAATCACTTTGTTGGGCTACTTCCAAGGCAAAAAGATGTTCAGTTGTAAAATATGGTAGCAAAAAAGGTTTACCAGTAAAACCATACACTCTAACTACCACGCCTTGGGTTAGTAAGAAAACATCACATTTTTTCTGATCAACCACTTCTGATTGTAGGGCCCGAGGAACTCTGTTGCATACTTCATACATTATCTCCAAAGCAGGTCCTAAAAAAATTATGTTGAAGTTATAATAGGACTCGTTCTTGGACAAACTCTGAGTCCATGAGTATACTGGTAATACTTTTCCTGCTTCATCTGTCTTGTTTATTGCTACAAAAGCAAAACAAGAGTGCATATGGTAGAAAAAATACCATGTCAAGAGGAAACAATGCCTAAAGGCAAGATATTCTCCATTTTGTACCTTTCTCAATTGTGAATGTATCCTCATTTCTAAGAAACTTGCCCAATCAAAGAAAATTAAATTTGGAGTTGCTATCACGACAGTTGGAGCATAAAACCCTAGCTGTGAAATGAATTGCACCAATGATGCTTACCACTTTTGTACTACAAAATCTGAAGATAATCCTGTTAGCCATGCTATCATTGAATACAAATCTGGGATCTTGAAATTTTTCAATGGTGTTGGCATTTTTAGAAACTCTCCTAATCGTGGGGTCTTTAATAACTGGCTCTCCATGAACTGCTACATCTGAATGGTAGGTTGATACCTCTCATCCTCCTTAAAACTGAATTTTTCTAATGTAGCAGAAGATGAAAGTTATGCACTGCAAGCAAACACATCCTGTATGGAACTAGTTGAGATACTAAACAACACTTCTCTGTGGGCATTTTTGATAGTTCTTACAGTAGTGTTGTAGCATTGTGCAATTGCCCAAATTAGCTCAGGACATGGATGCACAGGTGTACACAAGTACTAGGAGAGATAAGAATGAAATGCTATAGTACGGGGACTCCCAGCAAACATATGTTGTGTAGCAAACTCAGCATCTAGACGCAATATTTCTACTCCCTTGTTGGTGATATTGCAATATTTAATTTGTCCCAAGTGATCATCATAAGGTTTCAGTTCCATATCTTCAACCTTTTCTTCTCGAGATCTTCATAGCTTCTTTGTGATCTCAGGACTTTTTTGCACATTCACCTTCTTGGCCTCTACAGCTTTCCTATCCATCTTCAGCTTCCTTTGAATATGCAGTAATGAACAACAAACCCTGGAGCAAAAGGGATTCACAAGACTTCGATATAGGAACCTGTTGGTCACAAATCTGCCATGGGAAAGGATTTGTATATATATGCGCCCTAGACTTGGCCAACATTGAAAGGTCGAGAGAAAGAGAAGTCTCTCGGGCCAATCTCCAGAGAGGGCTGGCTCCCAAACTAATCTAAACTGGTTTTGGAGATAAGGATGCAGGAAAGAAATAGGAAAATGTGAAAAGAGAGGGAAATAACAGGAAGAAATGGAAATAACAAGAAAGAGATGGAAATATGGCCACAGGCCGAAGTGTATGATTTGGGACAGACTAACAGCAAGAATTACACCAAGTTGTATAACAACATCTAGGAAAAGAAAACAACAAAATTAAACTCACACCTTTGTAGAGATAATCCCCAGATCGCATTCCAAAATCTACTCACTAACTAGCAATGTTTGAATTCAACATGCAGAATTCAAAACCTAACAGCAAGAGCATGAGCATGAACAAAAATGACTTATAAAACAGAGAGACATCACACACATAAGAATGCTTGCAAATTTTAGAAGCCAAGTCTCTTCTATTGATGCAGAGAACTTAGAGAGTTTTTCTTACAAAATGTCTAACCTCCTTTTGCTTTAGATATACATGAATATTTATAGAGGTCTTCCCTCTCTCTTTTGCATCACAACATTTAAAACATACAATAGATTTCGAAGAGATGATCCGCAAAATGTGCACTAGAAAAGAGAAACAATCCCCTTAATCTACCTCGGAGAAATGACATATTAAATGACCATTATCAGGGCAAGCTAGAAATTTTTAGGAGACCACGAACAAAACTTTCAATGCTGGAAGCATCTTTAATGTTGGTGGCATCGAAAATTGCCTCATGTTCTTTTATCTTGCGTAGCAACATTTAATCTTGGAGACTCCTTGACCACGATCTAAAAATCAGTTGGAGAGCTTTTACTTGATCCTTATCTTCTCTTCACATTCCCCTATGCAATCTTGAAGGAAAATGCAAACAGAATTGTATCGGGCCTTTTGTCGTTGATTCTGTCGCAAAAATGAGACAGGTCACGAAAATGTGACATGTCGCGATATCATGACACTTTTACCTTGCTGCCTTCTCTCTCCGCCACCAGTCGCGAAAACATGACATGTCACGAAATCGTGACATCTTCTTTTCTTTTGGCTCTTCTCTATGATATGTCATGAAATCGTGACATTCGCCTCTGCTTTGGCTTCTTCGCTGCTCCTTATCGCAAAAATGAAACATGTCACGAAATCGTGACATCTTTCTCTTGCGCTGTCTTTTCCTCCTTCTTACCCGTGAAAACGTGACAGGTCACGAAAATGAGACATGTCATGATATCGCGACGTTTTCATTTGCCTTGTACGGTTCAGCTCTCATTCCGTGAAAACGCGACAGGTCGCGAAAATGTGACATGTCGCGAAATCGTGACGTTTTTCATTTGGCTCTTTCATCTTAAACAAGTCGTGAAATCGCGACATGTTTCTCCATTTGGCTTGATCTCCACAATAATGTCGCGAAATCGTGACACTTTCTTTCTTCTTGCACTTTGATGCTTTTAGGCCACAAAAATTTGACATGTCACGAAATCGTGACATTTCGTACAATCTGGCCGCCTCCTTGCTTTCGCCTCGTGATAACGCGACATGTCGTGATATCGCGACAAGTTCTACATTTTGCTCCTTGTTCACTTTTCTGTCGTGATATCGCGACATTTTCTATCACACTGCTCCATGGCCACCACAAGTCACGATTTTGTGACATGTCACGATATCGCGACAACTTCATTTTAGTGCTTTCGTTGACTACATTGATCGCGAAACTCCAACACGTCGCGATATCATGACAGTTTTCATTTTGGTGCTGCCTTTGACTACGTTGACCGTGATACTCTGACATGTCACGATATCACGATAGTCTTAGCCCCTTGCTGTCATTGACTGCGTTGACCGCGATAACGCGATAGGTCACAAAAATGCGACATGTCGCGATATCGCGACACTTTCTTGACTTAGCCCTTTTCTGCATTTGGCACCGTGAAACTGTGATAGGTCGCGATATCGTGACAAATTTCCATGCTTGCACCTTTTTGGTTTTGGACCCCGCGAAAACGTGACAGGTCACGAAAATGCGACATGTCGTGATATCGCGACATCTTTTGGGCTTAGCTTTTTTATGGTACGGACGTCGCGAAAATGCGACAGGTCACGATTTTGTGACATGTCACGAAATCGTGACACCTTTGCTTTTTCACTTACAAACAGAGGAATGAGGATTTTGTTTACAATCTGAGCATTCTTTTACTTGAACAACAACAACAAAAACAATGTGGCAAAAATGCCAACATTCTTGGTGGCTCATGGGGTATACAGTTTTGCTGTATGCACGAACATCAGGCCTTTATCCATTGGGCAACAGAGTCAAGAAATAGAAGAAATAGGAGAAGTGAATGCTGAGATGTTGGACATCTCTGTAGGCTACTGCAAAATGCGTGCTGGTACTCGACATTGAAAAACAGGACCTGCAACAAAAATTATGAAAGAGCAGAACTCCCTTATTTCTTTAGAACTACTGCACTTTGCCTAGCTCAGTTGAGCTAGGTAATCACCAGGTGCTGTGAAAGGATCTTCATGGCAGTAGTGAAAAGCACCTTAACTATGAAAAATGGAAATGAATGGAGTGATGACCAGCGGAGGCGCAGGCCGTGGAATGGGAATGGGGAATGATGGAATGGTGGAAGATGGCGGGGCAGAAGTGGTAGAGACAGAAATAGGGTGTTACTGTGCTACCAGCTGCTATGAAATAGATAATGAAATGGAAATGGATGGAATGGAGATGGTAGGAGGAACTGTAGCTATGATGAAATACTCACAAGACAAAGGACTGGAAGAAAGGGAAAGTAGAAATGGGAACATCAGAGAGGGAAGTAGAAACAATAGCAGTGGCTTGATTATGTATAGAAGAACAAGGAGTAGGAATTACAGAAGAAGAAGGAGTAGGAGAGGAAGGAAATGCATATGAGAAAGGGGAAGAAGAAGTAGAGGAAAGCCACTAACTTATGGGAAGGAAAAGGAAAAAAGAGAAAGAAAAGAAACATACCTGCGGGCTCGTGGTGGAGAAGGAGAATTTTTTTTTTTGCTATGTACATGGTAACCCCAAAATTTAGCTATGAAATTTTGGGAGAGACCCTTACCAGAGCATGGCTCTATGATCTCCTGGATCCCAAACCTTTGACAGACACTCATGGGTCTCCTGATTGGTAATCAGCTCGGAGTCATCAAAGATTTGCAATCATCGCGCTCCAAGTGTCTCATCCTTCATGAGACCTAGGCATAAAACCTCATACTCTGTTGTATTAGTCATGCAAATCCAGGTCAACTGGTATGAAGGAGATTGTTGAATTCTAGAAGGTAATACTCGAATAGTCCCAGCTTCAGCATCATTTTTGTATTGTGCTACATCAAAATAGAACTGATCTTGCACAGGATTTTGACCAACTTGATCAGGAGATAACTCTACTTCAACCCCTTCAGGCTTTGTAATGGAATAACCACCAATTTCATTTTCCACCATGGCATTAAAATTGAGCATTGAAAAGTCATCCTCTAAGCAAGGCTCATCCAGGACTTCATCCATCAAATCAGAATTGTCCAATTCTTCAGTTATCAGATTGACAGACTGTTTGGACTTTTCTTCTTCTCCCATCTTCTCAATATGAAAAGTAGAAGGCTTCTGATTGTAAATATGGATTCTTCTCCCTTTGAAAGGAATCTCCAAGTGAGAATAATCCAGAGAAAGGTAGCCTCCTAGTTTGGCAGTAAATTCCCTTGACAAACACATGCTAAAAAATGGTTCCAAATCGACCACAACTATCTCCTGAATTACTGTAATCTGAGGCATATTATGTAGAGCAATAGGAACATCCTTGATTACACCCACTATTTTCATTGGAGTCCCATCCAACTGCAAGACACCAGGGCTACTTCTTGTATATTCCATTCCCATCGCTTCACAAACTGCCTTTGGCATGACAGTTGTCGCAACACCAGAATCAACCAGGCAGTTATGTACTATCCAACCCTCCATCCTGAGTGACAGATAAAATGGGGGTGGTCTGTTCTTTCCAGTGGTTGAAGTAGTCAGAGTTTGAGACATAACTACCTGGGCTGGAGCTTTCCCCTTACTTTGTATGGTCTTTAGGGATTCCTGTAAGAGATTTACCTATCCAAGCAACTGCAAGGTGTCATACAGACTTACCTTAGCTGGTATCCATTTGAGTTCTTCAACAATGTTGTACTCCATGGAGATCTGTTCTTTTCCTCCACTAGCAGATTCAAATTTGCTTTTATATTGCTGGGTAGCCTCCACTCATTGCCATTTGGTCAATGATGGATACCGCAACGTCTCTCTGGCTTGTTCTTTTGTTTTCGCTTGCGGCTGAGAGACAGAAGCTTGTTCCTTCTCTTTTGCTGGTGGTGGAAGCGAATCCTTCGACAAAATAGGTGATTGTCATTGCGTTGGAGGATCATGAGCCTTTGTTGGCATTTGCTACTTTGTTGCTTGTACAGGAGGCACTTTCAATGGCTCCATCTTAGCCGGATCTACCAACATTGGTTTCTTGCCGCTGCGTGTCAATATTGCTATGTGTTCCTCCAGAGACTTCATGAAATTAAGATCCACCTCTCGAATCATGTTTACACGGCTCCCTGCAAGAACTTGCAAATAATTTTGGTGGACCATGCAAGTGGACTCATCATGTGGGTCATTGCAGGAAGAACACCAGTAAGATGGCTCATGTGAAACTTCATAAGGGCCAGCCTCTTCACTTACCAGGATTGTTGAGTTCCTTTCAGGTACTTTCTCCATAGCCTTGCTAGGAGCAAGTTGTTCTCTAGTTACTGTCGACATAAATCTTCGTGGTTGATAGTTCCTTTCCGCCTCTCTCCATTCCATAGATGTCACCTTGTTAGTGAGAGATCTCATAGCCGACTGAATTTCTTGTAAAATAGCCAATTGAGGATCTAGGCTTGAGGACACAGGCGGTGCCGATAAAGGTAATGGAACCTGTGGGGAAGGTAATGCAGGAGTTGGAAGTGGAGAGGCTAACCGTGGAATGGGAACCATAGGTACTACAGTTGTGGGAGGATTCCATGAAGATGAAGGGTACATGGATGGAGCAGTGTAAGATGTGGGGGCTATACCTGTATGCTGGTATTGCGGAATGCTTGTTGCAGGCAACTGTGGAATAGTTGGAGCAGGGAGCTGGGGAACTAGAATGGGTGCGATCTGAGGTGCACTTGAGCTCCATGATGGGATAGGATACATGGAAGGCATAGGCTATGAAAATGAACCAGAATACAAATGCTTAGGAAGATCAGGTATGATAGGCATTGTTACCTTTGGAGGAAGCCTACCTATAGCAATCAAATCAGCTTTCGCCTTTTGTGCTTGTTCGAATAGTTCTGGAAATGTAGTCACATTAGATTGCCGGACAGCCAAGCCGATGTCTGTGTTGAAGGCTCTGAGATAATAGAATGCAGCTAGTTCATGAGCAGGCCGAAGACCATCAGGAATTCTCTGCCAGCTTTTGGTAAATCTGACATTGAAATCAGCTATTTCCTCCTGGGGGTGCCTTTGGATCGCATTGAATTGATGCAACAAGGAGTATGGATCAACTTGTTCATGAAATTTTTTTACTAGTAGCTCTCCTAATTGATCCCATGATGCAATGGTGCCTGGCTGCAACGTTCGATACCAATACAACAATTTGCCTCTTAGTGACAACACCAACAACTTTACCATCACATCCTCATCCGTTATGTCATGGATAGCCACCAAAGAGGCTACATCATTAATATGCTCATAGGAAGTTTTACCAGTACCATCATAGGTCGGCAAAGCTTTCAAAGCAGCTTGAGGGACTTGATTCTGTGCTGGTAAATTCAAGGCTCCCGAATCATTCCATGCTGAGAACTTCCTTGGTGGAGGCTACTGGGCCATTTGGAATGGTACGTATGGCTGTAGAGGTGGAAAACTAGTAGCAGTACTAGATGAATTTGAAGGAACAGAAAACACACCAGCTATTTGTGAGGATGTTGCAGAGGATAAAAGTGGTGGGGAGACCAACTTAGGGTGTTCGCTTAATCTTTGGTTGTCAAGTTCAAAAAACTCAATGAGATTTTTAGATTTTTTGGCCTTCGATCTTGTGATCATGAAGTACAACTTTCACTGTATCCACGTTCGAAGGCTTCTGGGTAGTGCTGAGTCGCCAGATGAACTTACAATCTCCGCTTGTGAGGTCAAGATAGTTCATCCAAATCTTGATTCCTTCGGGTATCAAAAAATGAGACTTGTGAGTCCCACCGGGCATGCCAAAAATCTGGCACGTGGGTTATCAATTGAATACTTATCCCACAGATTATGGATCTTTGAGAGACAAAAACAGTCTATCCCATCGGGCATGCCAAAAATTGTTGGTCACAAATCTGCCATAGGAAAGGATTTGTATATATATGCACCCTAGACTTGGCCAACATTGAAAGGCCGAGAGAAAGAGAAGTCTCTCGGGCCAATCTCCAGAGAGGGCTAGCTCCCAAACTAATCTAAACTAGTTTTGGAGATAAGGATGCAGGAAAGAAATAGGAAAATGCGAAAAGAGAGGGAAATAACAGGAAGAAATGGAAATAACAAGAAAGAGATGGAAATATGGCCACAGGCCGAAGTGTATGATTTGGGATAGACTAACAGTAAGAATTACACCAAGTTGTATAACAACATCTAGGAAAAGAAGACAACAGAATTAAACTCACACCTTTGTAGAGATAATCCCCAGATCGCATTCCAAAATCTACTCACTAACTAGCAATGTTCGAATTCAACATGCAGAATTCAAAACCTAACAGCAAGAGCATGAGCATGAACAGAAATGACTTATAAAACAGAGAGACATCACACACATAAGAATGCTTGCAAATTTTAGAAGCCAAGTCTCTTCTATTGATGTAGAGAACTTAGAGAGTTTTTCTTACAAAATGTCTAACCTCCTTTTTGCTTTAGATATACATGAATATTTATAGAGGTCTTCCCTCTCTCTTTTGCATCACAACATTTAAAACATACAATAGATTTCGAAGAGATGATCCGCAAAATGTGCACTAGAAAAGAGAAACAATCCCCTTAATCTGCCTCGGAGAAATGACATATTAAATGACCATTATCAGGGCAAGCTAGAAATTGTTAGGAGACCACGAACAAAACTTTCAATGCTGGAAGCGTCTTTAATGTTGGTGGCATCGAAAACTGCCTCATGTTCTTTTATCTTGCGTAGCAACATTTAATCTTGGAGACTCCTTGACCACGATCTAAAAATCAGTTGGAGAGCTTTTACTTGATCCTTATCTTCTCTTCACATTCCCCTATGCAATCTTGAAGGAAAATGCAAACAGAATTGTATCGGGCCTTTTGTCATTGATTCTGTCGCAAAAATGAGATAGGTCACGAAAATGCGACATGTCGCGATATCGCGACACTTTTACCTTGTTGCCTTCTCTCTCCGCCACCAGTCGTGAAAACATGACATGTCGTGAAATCGTGACATCTTCTTTTCTTTTGGCTCTTCTCTATGATATGTCACGAAATCATGACATTCGCCTCTGCTTTGGCTTCTTCGCTGCTCCTTATCGCGAAAATGAAACATGTCGCGAAATCGTGACATCTTTCTCTTGCACTATCTTTTCCTCCTCCTTACCCGTGAAAACGCGACAGGTCACGAAAATGAGACATGTCACGATATCGCGACATTTTCATTTGCCTTGTACGGTTCAGCTCTCATTTCACGAAAATGCGACAGGTCGCAAAAATGTGACATGTCACGAAATCGCGACGTTTTTCATTTGGCTCTTTCATCTTAAACAAGTCGCGAAATCGCGACATGTTTCTCCATTTGGCTTGATCTCCACAATAATGTCGCGAAATCATGACACTTTCTTTCTTCTTGCACTTTGATGCTTTTAGGCCGCGAAAATTTGACATGTCACGAAATCGCGACATTCCGTACAATCTGGCCGCCTCCTTGCTTTCGCCTCGCGATAACGTGACATGTCACGATAACGTGACATGTCACGATATCACGACAAGTTCTACATTTTTCTCCTTGTTCACTTTTCTGTCATGATATCGCGACATTTTCTATCACACTGCTCCATGGCCACCGCAAGTCACGATTTTGTGACATGTCACGATATCGCGACAACTTCATTTTAGTGCTTCCGTTGACTACGTTGACCGTGAAACTCCAACACGTCGCGATATCGTGACAGTTTTCATTTTGGTGCTGCCTTTGACTGCGTTGACCGTGATACTCCGACATGTCGCGATATCGCGACAGTCTTACCCCCTTGTTGTCATTGACTGCGTTGACCGCGATAATGTAACAGGTCGTAAAAATGTGACATGTCGTGATATCGCGACACTTTCTTGACTTAGCCCTTTTCTGCATTTGGCATCGTGAAACTGTGACAGGTCGCGATATCGCGACAAATTTCCATGCTTGCACCTTTTTGGTTTTGGACCCCGCAAAAACGTGACAGGTCGCAAAAATGCGACATGTCACGATATCGCGACATCTTTTGGGCTTAGCTTTTTTATGGTACGGATGCCGCGAAAACGCGATAGGTCACGATTTCACGACATGTCACGAAATCGCGACACCTTTGCTTTTTCACTTACAAACAGAGGAATGAGGATTTTGTTTACAATCTGAGCATTCTTTTACTTGAACAACAACAACAAAAACAATGTGGCAAAAATGCCAATAGAACCCTGCAAATGCTTTGATTGAAAACAAAAGGATGGGCCTCCTTTTTGTAAATTTTCATACACATCCATTGGAAAGCTTTCTAATTTCATGGGCACCGCATGCATTCTAATGATGCTTCTTACCACTTCTTGAAATGTGAGAAGTGGTAGTTTTTTTTTTTAGAAAGTGTAATGAGTGAGCCGAGTGAGAAATGGTAATGAGCAGAATTTATGGATAGTGCAGCACAAAGAAGGGAGGTGCATGGGAAAAAAGACGAGCGAAAGGATTTAAATGCATAATGGTTTTTCTTATTTTAGTATCATTGGTTTTTTTTTTTGGAATGGAAGCGGAAAGGATGGAAAAGCGAACGAGGAATGAGCTTTCCGAAAAAGAGAAAAGCGAAGCAGAGGACGGGTTGTTTTTGCTTTTTGAAGAGATTATTTTTTATTTTTTATTTTTTTAAAATGGCCGAAATGGTTTATTCGGGGGACGGAATGGGAATTTTGGGACCCAAAATAGTGTTTTCGGGCGTTTGAAATGAGTATTTTGGAAGGATAATGAAGAGTGCGGTCGAGAAGTGGTGGAAGACATGTATATTGGAAGGTCCGAAAGGTCTTTTTCGGGACTCGAAATAATGTTTTTGGGGACCCGAAAAGGCTATTTCGGGGGGAATATGAAGAAATTTCGGGCATGCATGAGCACGTTAAATTTTATTTTATTTTTTAAATAATGGAAGGGGGACCCGAAAAGGGTATTTGGGGCGGGAGAAAAACGAGCTCGGGAAGCATGCAATTTTTTATTAATTTTTATTTTCTTGGTTGACTAGTCAAAGGGCGAGAAGGAAGGGTTTCGAGATCTCAAGAACACTATTTTGGGATCCGAACGTTTCGGGCATGAAGGAACGGGAGGGAAAAAATGAAGTTTTTATAACATTTTATTTGAAGTCCGAAATGGGTATTTCGGAGGCCCGAAAACGAAATTTTGGGTTATGTCTTTTCTTATTTAAAAAAAAAGGGTTTGGGAGGGAAAATTCAAATTTTGGAATTTGAATTTCGAATTGAGCATGGAGGGAGTGGAGATTTTTTTTTTTTTTTTAAATTTCTTGCATGGGGGAGTTGGGAAAAAAAACGCAGCCAAAATCCCAAAAACAAGGGTTCCAAGGTAAGGCCATGTTTTAGAGCGTAAAGCGGGGAAAATGCAAGCCTTTGTTTTTTTTTTTTAACACCTGCAGAACCTTGGAACCCCTAAACACCTCATCCAACTTGATTTTTTTGGTTTTCAAGTTTTTAAAGAACTCCCTAGTTAAGCATAACCTTCCTAGAGTAGTACTCGGATGGGTGACATCCTGGGAAGTCTTGGGCTCTGCACACTTTTTCATTTTTTATTTTTATTTTTTTCTACTAATAATAGGCATTCAAATGAAAACCATTAACTGGAATTAACAGTGCATGACCATCCATATCTTGCAAATAAAAAGAATTAACTTGATTGGCACCTGTGATTTGAAATGGACCTTCCCATATTGCCTCGAACTTGTGATGTTCGCTAGGCTTTGATTTCTTTTCATTCCACTTCAATACAAGATCGCCAACCTTAAAAGTCCTTTCAGAGACCTTTTTACCGAACCATTTATTTGTCATCTCAGCATGTTCTATAAAATCCTGGTATGATTTCTCCCGTTCTTCTTCCAACTGTAAAAGTTGAGCTAATCTCATATTTATAGAATCAGATTCATCATCCTCATCATCAATCAAATTCCAAGTCTGGAGGGCCGGTAATTCAATATGAATTGGCAAAACCGCTTCTTTATCGTATACCAATGAATAAGGGGATGTCTTGATAGATTTTTTCATCGAGATGCGATCAGCCCACAATGCTTGATTCAAAAGTAGGTGTCAGCTCCGCTTATTGTCGCCAAGGGTCCTATTCAAAATTCGAAGCAAATTCTTGTTTGTAGATTCGGCCAAGCCATTCCCCTACGGATAATAATTAGATGAAGTTTTCAAATAAATTTTGTACTTACCCATAAATTCACTGATTTTGGCACCTATGAAAGGAGTACATTATCTATTATAATCACATCTGGGATACCAAAGCGAGTGATCAACCCCTCAAGAAAAGTGATGACCGTGGCTTGATCCACCTTTTTAGTTGGAATTGCTTCAATCCATCTAGTGAAATAGTCGATTGCAGCCAAGATGTACTTGTGACCAGTAGATGAGTTAGGATCAATGACCCCGATAAAGTCTAGGCCCCATTGCTAAAATGGTACTTCTACTTGAATCGGGTGAAGAGGTAATGATGCATTCCTGGTTCTACCAATGTATCTTTGGCACTTATCACATTTTTGACTAACTTTGAAGGCGTTTGCAAAAAGAGTAGGCCAAAAATAGCCTGCTCAAATAATTTTTAATGCCATGGGTCTACCTGCATAATGACCTCCTGATAATCCATAATGGAATTCTTCTAAAATTTTCTCCTCTGATTCTTTGACACATATAAGAAGAACCCCATCAATATTCTTATGAAACAATCCATTTGGCAGCAAGACATACTTGAGGGCTTGCAGTATAAATCTTCTTCTCTGTGAGGCATTCAGATGTGAAGGACATTTCCCAGAATAAAAATATTCAACCAGCTCCTATGTCTAATCTTGATCCACTATAGAATGATTGTCAAAATTACAATTATCTACTACATCCTCATACTCATGAATTGTGGATCTAGAGGAAGCATTCTTTGCAAGCTCTTGGCACAATGCTTGACCTCGAAAAATTTTGGTTGGTTGGATCTCAACATCAAATTCTTGAATTTTAGAAACCCAACCAGCTCTCCTATCTCCAAGTTCTCCTTGTATGATAAAATTTCGGACATCTGGATGAACAACATAAACTATTGTTTTACTCTGTGAAACAAAGTGCCAAAACTTCTTTAGAGATTTCATTACTGCATACACTTGTTTCTCAATGAAGTTATACTTTTATTGATATGGTTTGATGACTTGGATTAGGAAAGCAATCAGACATTCATTTTCATCATCTCCCTTCTATGTAAGCACCACTACATAAGCTTCTTGTTCACCAACAACATAAAGGATAAAATCCTTGGAATAATTAGGGTTCACCAGGATCGAAGCTTGAGTGATCCTTTCTTTGATCTCCTCAAATGATTGCTTTCTCTGCTCGGTCCATTTAAATTCAGCATTTTTATTTAAAAGCTCTGTCATTGGCCTTATTACTTGAGCGAAATCTGCAACAAACTTTCAAACAAAATTAATTTTCCCAAAAAAATATTGCAAATCCTTCTTATTGGCTGGTAATGGAAGCTTCAAAAGAGCTTGGGCCCTAGATGGATCAATAGCTAGGTCATTTTCTGAAATTACATGTCCTAGGAGATTTCCCTCTTTTACAGAAAAAATTAACTTTTTTGGATTAATAGATATGCCAAATTCTTGACATTTTTCAAATACCTACCTTAAATGAGATCCGTGCTCCTCCCTATTGTGAGAAAAAATAGTCATATCATCCAAATAAATAATAATAATGTGATTTAACAACTCACCAAAAGCCACATCCATTGCCCTTTGAAAATTTGTGCCAGCATTTGAGAGTCCAAACGACATTCGCTAGTAAGCAAAGGTTCCCCATTTTGTGGTGAACATTTTTTTATGTTGGTCCTCATCCCTGACCCAAATATGGTTATACCTAGAGAATCCATCCAACAAAGAGAATCTCTGAGCTCCTATAACCACATGAAGAATTTGGTCAATCTGAGGTAGAGGATAATGATCTTTTAGCGAGGCTTGATTCAAATTTTGAAAATCAACACATAGGCGAATATCTCCATTCTTTTTCCATACTGGGACCAAATTTTCCACCCAAGTTGAATGCTTGATGTGGTAAATGATTTTAGAATCCAACATTTTAAGAAGCTCCACCTTCATCAGTACTTCAATCTTGGGATTAACTGGTCTCTGCTTTTTTCTGAAGAGTTTCACCCCATCATGCAACTCAATAGTATGCTGTATTACATCTTTGTTATATCCCTTCAAATCATGGTAACTCCAAGCAATTGTGTCAAGAAATTCATGACATAAATCTCTAATTTGTTCTAACTCCTCGGGAGTACAATCCATCCCAATATTTATCAATTTTTGGGGATCCAACTCCAGTTTAGTATACTCCTCATCTAATTTGATCCTATGCTTCTCTACCCTATCATTTTGATCAAAAAGGCTTTCAAGTGTAATCAATAATTTTGGGATATGATTATTCCTTTTTTGAATAAGCCCTTTGGCTTCCTCCTCATCAAGCGTTCTCTCTTCCACAGTACTCGCTTCTCTTATCAAAAAATTTACAATCTGCTCATCACTTTCGAATACTTGCCAATACATGTTCTTGTCCAGGACCGAAGATCTGTAAACTAACCTTATGGTCTTAGGTTTCCTCACTACGTGCTCAATCAAAGAGAAGTTTGCTCCAAGAGATGCTAGAAGATCAGAATGCTTATTCAACTCTCATGAAATGGATTGAATATTCAATGCTATGAAAGCCTCAAATAGGTCCCAAAATTTTTTGCGGTACACCTTGAGATAATGCTGCTTGGGGATGCACTTGTTCGTTACTTGATTCACAATCAATTCAGTCACCAAAAATCTGCAATTGTTCAATCCCCAATTTTTTTTTCTTCAAACCTAGGCACAATGCTTCATACTCAGCAACATTGTTAGTATAAATCTAGGTCAGTCAATATGAATATGTTTTCTATAGGCCAGAGGGAGAAATAAGAACAATCCCTACTCCCACACCATTTTTACATCTTGCTCCATCAAAATACAACTTCCATAATTGATCGAGCATAAAGTCTTGATCATATTGATCAAGAGGCATCTTTATTTCAACCTCTTCAGGATTTGTAATGGAGTAACAACCAATTTCAGTTTCCATCATGGCATTAAAATCGAGCATTGAAAACTCATCCTCTAAGCGAAGCTCATCCAGGACTTCATCCATCAAATTAGGATTTTCCAATTCTTCAGTTATCATGTTGATAGAATGTGTGGACTTTTCTTCTTCTTCCATATTCTCTATATGAAAAGTAGAAGGCTTATCATTGTAGATCTGAATTCTTCTTCCTTTGAAAGGAATCTCCAAGTGAGAATAATCTAGAGAAAGGTAGCCTCCTAGCTTGGTAGTGAATTCTCTTGACAAACACATACTGAAATATGGTTCCAAATCAAGCACAACTACCTCATGAATTGTTGTAATTTGAGGCATACTATGTAGAACAATAGGAATATACTTGATTACACCCACTGTTTTCATGGGAGTCCCATCCAACTGCAAGACAACCAGGCTACTTCTTGTATACTCCATACCCATGAATTCACAAACTGCCTTTGGCATGACAATTGTCGCAGAACCAGAATCAATCATGCAGTTGTGCACTATCCAACCCTCCATCCTGAGTGTCAAATAAAATGGGGGTGGTCTATTTTTTCTAGTGGTTGAAGTAGTTAATGTTTGACCAAAAATCGTTTGGGTAGGATTCTTTTCATTATCTTTCATAGACTTCAATGATTCTTGTAACAAATCAACTTGCCCAGGTAATTGTAATGCATCATAGAGACTAACCTTAGCTGGAATCTTCTTCAATTCTTCAACAATATTGTATGTAGATGTACCAGACTCCCTCTTTTCAATAGTAGCTTCATATTTGCTTCGATATTGCTGAGTGGCTTCTACCCTCAGTATTTTAGTCAAATATGGGTACTTGAGATTTTCTCTGGCTTGTTCCTCTGTTTCAGCTCTTGCCTGCGAAGCTGAGATTTTTCTTGCAATATTTCCTTTGCTCATGGTGGCAAAAGACATTTTAATAGAACAAGTGAATCTAGCTTTGGTATTGAAGTAGGGGCTTTCACTTGTACTTGTTTCTTCTCATTTTGCATCTTAAGATCAGCCAATACCCTTAATGGTTCCATCTCTACTGGATCTACCGTGACTAGATTCTTCCCAGTTCTCATGAGAACTGAGACTTGTTCTTCAGATGGAACCATAAAATTATGATCTACCTCAGTAATCATGTTAACTTGTCCTCCAGAAGATCTTGCGACCAATGTTTGTACATAGTTCAAATGAACCATACAAGTCTCCTCATCATGTGGATCATTACATGTAGAGAACCAATATGTTCTTTCTGCAGGGCCAACTTCCTCATTCGTCAACACAGTCGAGTTCTTCTAAAAAACTTTGCTTGTTGAAGCCGCTTGTTCTCTAGTGATTGGCGGAGGTTGAAATCTCCTAGGTTGGAAATATCTCTCAGCATGATTTCTTTCAATAATTGTGATTTAATTTCCCATTGCTCTTATAGCTAAATTAGCAGATTTTACCTCTTATAATAGCGTTGTGTAAGGATCAAGATTTGAGGGTGTAGGAGGTGCCGATATAGGTAGAGGTGCTGGCAGTGCAGGCAATGCTAGGAATGAAGTGGGAGCTAGTAATTACAGAATGCTTGGTGCAGGAAATTATGGAATAGTTGGAGCAGGGATCTGGGGAACTGAAATGGGTGCGATCTGAGGCACACTTGAGCTCCATGATGGAATAGGATACATGGAAGGCGTAGGCTATGAAAATGAACCAGAATACAAATGTTGAGGAAGATCAGGTAAGATAGGCATTGTTACCGTTGGGGGAACCCTACCTATGGCAATCAAGTCTACTTCTGCCTTTTGCGCTTGTTCGAATAGCTTTGGGAATGCAGTCATGTTTGACTACCAAATAGCCAATCCAATGTCTGTGTTAAAAGCTCTGAGATAATAAAATGTAGCTTGCTCATGAGTGGGCCGAAGACCTTCAGGAACTCTCTGCCAGCTTCTGGTAAATCTGACATTGAAGTCCGCCATCTCCTCCTGCAGATGCCATTGAATTACATTAAATTGATGCAACAAGGAAAATGGATCGGCTTGTTCATGAAAGTTTTTGATTAACAACTATCCTAATTGATCCCATGATGCAATAGTTCCTGGTTGCAACGATCGATACTAATACAAAAATTTCCCTCTCAGTGATAACACCAACAATTTTATCATCACGTCTTTGTCTGTTATGTCATGGATGGTCACCAAAGAGGCTACATCTTGAATATGCTCATAAGCAATTTTACCAGTACAATCATAGGTCGAAAAAGCTTTCAAAGCAGCTTGAGGGACTAGATTTTGTGCCTGTAAATTCAAGGTTCCTAAACTATTCCATGCCGAGAACTACCTTGGTGGAGGATTTTGGGCCATTTGGACTGGTGTGTGTGGCTGAGGAGGTGGAAAAATAGTAGCAGTACTAGATGAACTTGAAGGTGTAGACACCAAAATAGCACCGATCTGATTAAGTGACTACAAACACTGATCGCATCAACATACACAGCTTTTAGGGCAGCCCTCAGAGGTCAAAAAGTGGTCCTGACCACTCACACAACAGTTTAGAAGGTCAAAAAATGGCAGAGCAAAGTTGGTCGTTTTAAAGCCTTTAATCTAAAGCGAGCCTTTAACAAAATTTAAGTCTTAAGCAAGAAAGCCGCAATCAAGAGCAAAACTTCAAAAGCAAACAAGCCTTAGTCAAAAGGGAACCTTGTCCTTAGACGTTGCGAAATCGTGACGTCGCGATTTCGTGCGTCGCGATATCGCGACGTCTAAGGCCCCGAGGGAAGCCTCGGCCTTAGACGTCGCGATATCGCGTGTCGCGATATCGCGACATCTAAGGCCCCGAGGGAAGCCTCGGCCTTAGACATCGCGATATCGCATGTCGTGATATCACGACACCTAAGGCCCCAAGGGGGAGGCTCGGTCGAAGTGTCGCGATATCGCGACGTCGCGATATCGCGACACTTTGACATTTTGCACATAAAACAAAATTTAAGCATTCAAAGACGACACGTCAGCATTCAACGGTGGACTTCATCGGTCAAAGGCAGCATTAAAGCAATTCATGCCATGTGGCATCCCTGCATGCCATTTTTAAAAGAACGGTGGACTTCACCAACTGGAGTAATGAGACGAGCAATCTCAACAACAAATCTGACCCGAGGCCATGCTTCGTAATTACGGATGTGATTTTCTAGCGACAATCTCAGTACAAGCCATGCCTCATACTCATCTGACAACGGTCAAATCTCAACGGTGCCTGCAGACTTAGGGTTTTGACGTAGAATCTTCTATAAAAACTAGCTCAATGCCATGTAAAAAAAAAAACGACGAAGCATTTTTAGAAACGCAACGAAGTGCTGCTCATCCAGAGACCCGATCATATTCCTTTCGGATTCAATCTTCTGCACCTGTAATCTCTTTCTGAAGAGAGGTTATTGGTGGCTGTTTGAAGGTGAACCCGGACAGTAATACTCGACAGTGGATCACTATATCCCACTAATTTGCCGACAACACCACAGTTTTAGATTTCGAGCTCATCCCTGGTGGATTGGCGTCGAAACTAAGTTCTAACGAGGGCGGCCCGCTTGGGCACCCCACGTATTTTGCTAGATTTACTTCGATTCATTCTATATCACGCGTATATCTTGTGTTTTATTGTATCTCTGTTACATAGTTTACAACATGGAGTTTAAGAAATATATATCACGTATTGCCATATTTAAATAGTTTAGAGATTATATATTATCGTGCTATTGTGTTCTATATCTGCATTACGTTTTTAACTGCATGTTCTCTTGCCTACGTCTTACTTCCTTGTTACAAGTGCTACTAAACGTTTTTATTGTTTCTTTGACTGCAGGAAAAATAGCAAACAACAAGGATTCATCAGCAACCATCGGTGGCAACATTTTAACCCGCCTGTTTCAAATGTGGGCATGCGGAAGGAGATCACTATTCATCTGGTGTATTTAAAAAAAATATGTAACAGAAGAGATGTATTGTAACCGAGCGGAATCTTATTAATAAAAAGGGCCGTGCTCCTGCCTTTTAATTTGATTATATTCGTGTTATTACATGCATCAAATTAGTTCTGTTTTTATTTGCACCTTAGTGTTTCTTTTATTCCGAAATCTCATGCTTTCAGTGGTGATCATGGTGGGACCGTTCCCAAAATTTTTAAATCACAGAAACTAATCAGATTTGCTGTGTTTTAACAGGTACCTTTTTTTTTTAAAAGCCGAAGGCCAGAAACAGCAAATCCGGTCAGAAAGAGGTAACGGTTTATAACTGTCTATGTCATTTTCTGTAACGGTTTAATTTTTTATTTTCACTTTTTTTAATTATTAAAAGTAGAGGAATTTTCATAAATTTTTCTTACTTTATTTAATTATTTATTTATGTAATTATTTATTTAATAATTAATTTTTATTTTTTTTGAAAGAAAGGTAGAGAAATTTTTTATACAATTTTCTTGCTTGCTTTATTTATTTAATTGCTAAAAAAAAAAAAAAAAAAAAAATAATAATTTTTCAAAATTTTAATTGCTGTTTTCCGGTTTGTAGTGTTTGTTTAGCATAGGGAAAGTCACTTTCTTCTTGCTGCATGTTTCATTTTTATTACATAAAATGAACCGCACACACTTCACGTGATAAATTAAACCAAGGCGTTGGTCGTAAAACCCCAGCCCTTGAGCAAGACCAACGGTGGGTTCATCACCACCTTGGCTTAGCTTTGCATCCATTTCCCCGATTGTCACTGTTATTAGACGTAAATCCTGATGAAAGCTGACCGAGTGTTGTTGGGGTGATTCCCATGCATGCGAGGATAAGTCTTCTATGGTAGGTGTCATTAATAGGACAATCCCCATTCCGTACCACCTATGTTCCACGTACCATCTGCTCTCACGTACCTATAGTTTCTCTCTCGTAAGGGTGGGTATATAAAGAGGTTGGTATATCGGTCCGACAATGGTATATTGAAGGGGCGACCATTTATGGGATTCATATGAGCCAACATTATGCATTCAAACGTTCTTCCAAAATTTGCAAAAACCTAACAAAACATCAAAATGCACTAAACCAGTTTAGGACACACCATCAAATCCTTAAAAGAGATAATCACGATTTTGTGTATGAGTGTGTTCATTTCTGCTTAGTGTAGACCAAAAGACAAATCATCATAAACAAGATAAAATCTACTTAGAGAAGCACCACAATGGTGTGCACCCGTAGCCAAGCCCAATCAAGGGCGGACGCTGCGAAAGGTGCACAAAGAGAGGGCGCTGGTCGCCTTCGCCTTAGCCCCAAGGATTTGGTCATACCACCTTGGCGGTCGGACACACAAAGCAGTCCCCTCTATGCCCCGACGAAACGGGACTATAGAGGCACCTCTTCGAGGAGCATTCCTGTTCCGCATAGCACTCAACACACACCCCTCCATGAGGGGTACAGTCGTAGGAGAGCTCCCTTAGATGCTCGCTATGAGCGGTCACCGCACGATGAAGCGCTAGGTCAATATAGGGTTCAATGGGAGGAACCACATCATTACACTATCCCTCATTCACCCCCTCTAGTTGTTAAGACTATAAAGACAAATCCAGAGCACAAGGCTTCTCAGGCGGGGCAGACCAACTCCACCCGCCCCCTTTTTACTTATGAAAGAGAGCACGAGGAAAACCCTTACCTTCCTCAAAAACAATATACATCGCAGGAGCAATCCGCCTTCGCACCTGCTAAATATCATGGTCACACACTGAGGCTAGAGCCTCGGATAAATGCTACTACCCCCAACAGAGGGAGGCTGCCTATAGATATCTTGGATCCCTATGACCAAGATAGATATCTAGGAGAGGCATCTGGGCCTTCTAAACATGAGACGATGAGACCAACTATCTTAGAATCTGTCAAGCATTTTGCACACTGAATGCAACTCACGCAACTTGAGCTAGAACGACAACGGTTAGAGCAATGGTATCTTCTAAATAAAGAGCACCTTCAGCACCAGAAGGATGAGTTGTCTCAACACACTATGCTGGAGAAGACTCCAACCCCTCACATGCATAAGACAAAACATTTTGAGGGGCACCACCCATGGGAGCGAGACAGGTCATCACGACCTCATCAAACGCTACCCCCAACACCTCCTAGACAACAGCGGGAGGCTACCCTCCCGATTCCTACAGGACATGAGTGGGAGGCCGCTCTTATAACCAATGACGGGTGCCTTCCTCCGACATCCACCCAGGTTTATGAACCACCCTTAGAAATTCATCAAGAAGCTTCTAAGGAATCTGAGCGAGAAGAAGAGCGGGATGAATTGCCCTATCAAGGCATGGGGGGTGCCATCTGGCCACCCCTCCATAAGCCCCAAGTTCCTCAACAAGAACCAATCAAAGAGGAGGAGCTCAAATCTCCCGATACATGCAAAGTGCTAGAGCACTTAGAGTCGGTAGTGACCAAGATTTTGGAGCTCCCAAGGCCCAACTTACATGAGGCTCTTTTCGAAGAGGATCAACCTTTAACCGTAGGTATAACTGAGGATGCAGTCCTCCATGTCTCAGAATCTCTAGAGTATGATGAGCTGTACTCACTGGTCGAAAGTGAGGATGAAACAGAGACAACCCACAACAATCACATGCGACAGCATCGACATCCTATAAATATCGATGAAGCATGTCAGTAGATAAACATAATACTAGGGCATGAGTGGCGCGTTAACCCACCCCAGTGGGACCAAGCATTACATCCGATGCTATGGGCACACAAAGATCAATTTCAACCCAAAGACCTCATAGCAACATTAGTGCCGGGGGTAGACCCTGTCCTCCTATCCATGCATAGGGTCGATCCATTCATGTCAATCCCTCCGGAGCCAGATCTCGAGTGTAAAGACCATCAAGTTGGGAGTACCTCTACCCCCTGAAGAACCAGAAAGCCAAATCCCAAAAAGCTCCAAGGATTTTTGCAATCGCTTGGTCAATCTCAAAAGGCTCCAAGGATTCTTGCAATCGCTTGGTCAATCTCAAAAGGCTCCAAGGATTCTTGCAATCGCTTGGTCAATCTCAAAAGGCTCCAAGGATTCTTGCAATCGCTTGGTCAATCCAAAAATGCTCCAAGGATTCTTGCAATCGCTTGGTCAATCCCAAAAAGCTCCAAGGATTCTTGCAATCGCTTGGTCAATCCCAAAAGGCTCCAAGGATTCTTGCAATCGCTTGGTCAATCTCAAAAGGCTCCAAGGATTCTTGCAATCGCTTGGTCAATCCCAAAAGGCTCCAAGGATTCTTGCAATCGCTTGGTCAATCCAAAAATGCTCCAAGGATTCTTGCAATCGCTTGGTCAAAACCCAAAATGCTCCAAGGATTCTTGCAATCGCTTGGTCCATCCCCAAAAGCTCCAAGGATTATTGAAATCGCTTGGTCAAACCCAAAAATGCTCCAGGGATTTCCATAATCGTTTGGTCAAAAATCAAGAAAATTCAAAAACAACAAAAATCATCAAAAACAACAAAAATTTGCATCTCAGTTCTAGGCATACTCAAATTCATCAATAGAGAGTTCTTCTCGCAATTCATCTTCATATTCACCAAAATCAATCCATCAAAAATACCAAAATACATAGCTGCATTAAAGCATTGCACCCATACATTGCATATTTGTGGTCGTACAGGTCAGGGGCCCCATAGGCTGTACTAATTCCACTAGTCCGTCTTGTTCCACACTATTCCATTTTCCAAAAAAACAACAAAAACACCATGCATTTCTTTTTCCACACTAGAGTCAATGGTCTTTTAATGTATCAAGGGTTTTCGTGATTCAGTCATCATTTTGCTCTTTAGCCATGTAATGTATCCGGTCAGACAGATTTTACGAAGGTAGAGTCATACTTGAAATACGCCTTGTTACGTAACATCCCAACACAAATTAAAACACATAAAAATTCCCAAGTTGTGTGAAAGAAAGATGAAACCTGCATTACAATCCAAGTTCCCATCAGCAAAACAGTTATCTTGCTCATCCCCCCGTGCGAATGGTTCTAGAATGCTGAGAATTGACAAAAGGACAAGCTCTTCCCTATCCACTCACCTCCATATACAGTGCTTTTCACCATTACCAAATTCCAATCACAGTTGGTCCCCAAAGTTGTAAGGATTCGTACCATCCGCCCCTAACCAGGATGGGTAGTCATCCCCAAAACCTAAAGGGATCAACACCATTCACAAACAAAATTCCAACAAATCATCATCTTACCATGTTCCATTCACTCTTGGTCTCCAAGTTGTAAGGATTCGTACTATCCACCCCTAACCAGGATGGGTAGTCATCCCCAAGGCCTAACAGATCAATTCCCTTACTTCATAACCTCCATCATCCCCTTGGTCCCCAAATCCGTAAGGATTCGTACTATCCGCCCCTAACCAGGATGGGTAGTCATCCCCAAGGCCACAAAGATCAAAGCTATTTACAATACTCCAAATACAAAATCAAATAACAAGTGGTTATCACCACTATTCAAAATCCTTGCTCAAAAAGAATTAATAGAAAATAAACAGTGATTTTCATCACTATATAGACGAGCAACCCTCTAAATCATTCAGCCCACAAACATCCTAAACCTGAATCCCTGGAATTCTCAGCATTCGAAAAACCATCTAGGTGATCCTCATTACAGGTTTGGTTGATAGCCTATCTGGCAATGGTGGTATCCTACCCGCACGATGATATGTCTGTCACATTCGCTTTGCGTATGTACAGACCAATGTTTGCATGTGGATGGGCTAGCTTATGGTATCCTGGATGACACCGCAGATTAATCTAACTACATACAACAAAGGAGTTAGTGGAGCTAATTAGGTGATCCTCAGTACAGGTTCGGTTGAAAGCCCATCTGACACTGGCGGTATCCTGACAAATACCACATAAACGAACTCAATTGCACACACAAGGATGTGAAATACCTTGGTAAAAAACAAGTCCGATTCATACCTTGTTCAAAAGTCTTGTAAGATAAAGTACAATCATGGCTAGTAAGTTAAAACTGTCTGAGTCTCAGAAAACCTTAGCTAAATTTCTAAACCAATTGCACTACTTTTCATCCTTGCAATACCATAAGAAAAAACAAAAAAAAAAAGAAACACCACATGTGTACACAGTCTAATAATGGAGTTCTAAACAGTCTATGCTGCCATGGCCAAACACCACAAAGTCCACCCATCCATTTCATTTCTGCATATCACATGCATTTGCATCCATCATGCATCCATCAAAATAAATCAACATACAACAATCGCATTTATCATAACATATGCATCCATCACTATAAAGTAGCATGCATCCACCCACATCAATCATTGTGCATAAAATCATGACATATACAAAGAAAGAAAATCAAAACAACAAAAACATCACAAAATTGCACCACAAAAACCATAGCAATAAGTTGCCGGACACAAGTGCTCTTGCACTTAACCTCTTGGCATAACGAAAATCGATGTCGGGGCTCAAATTGTCACTTTCTCACTTCCCCAAGAAGGCTACCATAGCTGGACCGCTCCACGGGAAGACGGGTTTTTGATGATTTCACCTCATTATGGCATCACCAAAAGGGTTAACACCCACCAAAAATAGGTCCAAATGTTGGAAAACTACACGTGCATAAACAGTAAAACATCTAAAGGCACCCTAACCTAAGTCATCTTGGGTCAAGCGACTCGTCGCTTTTCTCACGAAGGTCATTTCCTCATAGATTCGTCGCTTGAGGGGGTAGTCACACTTAGTCACCAATCAACAAGCACACACCCAATCAAGGCAATGACATGCATTCAAAGAATCATTGACAAAGACAATCACGCTCCTGCTTGGGGCAGTAAACAAGCAATCATTAAATTTATCAAACACTTGGCATTCCCAAAGCATAAACACAAGGTTTCCCCTGTGGACAAAAGGTTACGCCCTTTGCCTAATCATGACTGATCAATGTCCAAGCTCATGTCACACCTCATCAAAACAGGTTAACACTTGAAATCAAATTCCTTAGCTCGTCAGAAGCAAGGGTTCAAGAATGCATGCCCTTTCCATACTTGGGGCATCAAAAGTTGGTTAGGTTACCAAGAAACCCTAATCATTAGTGCTTTGGTTTTCTATTTTTGCTCGGCGCTGTGCCATGCACAGCGCATCCCAAAAAGGGGCATCTGTAGACACCAAAACAACACCAATCCGATTAAGTGACTACAAACACTGATCGCATCAACATACACAGCTTTTAGGGCAGCCCTCAGAGGTCAAAAAGTGGTCTTGACCACTCACACAACAGTTTAGAAGGTTAGAAAATGGTAGAGCAAAGTTGGTCGTTTTAAAGCCTTTAATCTAAAGCGAGCCTTTAACAAAATTTAAGTCTTAAGCAAGAAAGCCGCAATCAAGAGCAAAACTTCAAAAGCAAACAAGCCTTAGTCAAAAGGGAACCTTGTCCTTAGACGTCGCGATATCGTGACGTCTAAGGCCCCGAGGGAGGCCTCGGCCTTAGACGTCGTGATATCGCGCATCGCGATATCGCGACGTCTAAGGCCCCGAGGGAGGCCTCGGCCTTAGACGTCGCGATATCGCGCATCGCGATATCGCGACACCTAAGGCCCCAAGGGGGAGGCTCGGCCGAAGTGTCGCGATATCGCGACACTTCGACATTTTGCACATAAAATAGAATTTAAGCATTCAAAGACGACACGTCAGCATTCAACGGTGGACTTCATCGGTCAAAGGCAGCATTAAAGTAATTCATGCCACGTGGCATCCCTGCATGCCATTTTTAAAAGAACGGCGGACTTCACCAACTGGAGTAATGAGACAAGCAATCTCAACAACAAATCTGACCCGAGGCCATGCTTCGTAATTACGGATGTGATTTTCTAGCGACAATCTCAGTACAAGCCATGCCTCATACTCATCTGACAACGGTCAAATCTCAACGGCGCCTGCAGACTTAGGGTTTTGACGCAGAATCTTCTATAAAAACCAGCTCAATGCCATGTAAAAAAAAAATGACGAAGCATTTTTAGAAACGCAACGAAGTGCTGCTCATCCAGAGACCCGATCATATTCCTTTCGGATTCAATCTTCTGCACCTGTAATCTCTTTCTGAAGAGAGGTTATTGGTGGCTGTTTGAAGGTGAACCCGGACAGTAATACTCGACAGTGGATCTCTATATCCCACTAATTTGCCGACAACACCACAGTTTTAGATTTCGAGCTCATCCCTGGTGGATTGGCGTCGAAACTAAGTTCTAACGAGGGCGGCCCGCTTGGGCACCCCACGTATTTTGCTAGCTTTACTTCGATTCATTCTATATCACGCGTATATCTTGTGTTTTATTGTATGCTGTTACATAGTTTACAACATGGAGTTTAAGAAATATATATCACGTATTGCCATATTTAAATAGTTTAGCGATTATATATTATCGTGCTATTGCATTCTATATCTGCATTACATTTTTAACTGTATGTTATCTTGCCTACGTCTTACTTCCTTGTTACAGTTGCTACTAAACGTTTTTATTGTTTCTTTGACCACAGGAAAAATAGCAAACAACAAGGATTCATCAGCAACCATCGGCGACAACATTTTAACCCGCCTATTTCAAATGTGGGCATGCGAAAGGAGATCACTATTCATCTGGTGTATTTAAAAAAAATATGTAACAGAAGAGATGTATTGTAACCGAGCGAAATCTTATTAATAAAAAGGGCCGTGCTCCTACCTTTTAATTTGATTATATTCGTGTTATTACATGCATCAAATTAGTTCTATTTTTATTTGCACCTTAGTGTTTCTTTTATTCCGAAATCTCATGCTTTCGAAGGAACATAAAATACACTAGCAATTTGTGAGGATGTTGCAGAGGACGTAAGTGGTGGGGAGACCAACTTAGGGTGTCCACTTAATTTTTGTTTTTTAAGTTCAAAAAAACTCAATGGGATTTTCAAAATTTTTGGCCTTCAATCTTGTGATCATGAAGTACAGCTCTCATTGTCTCCACGTTCGGAGGCTTTTGGGTAGTGCTGAGTCACCAAATGTTCTAACTATATAGCATGAAGGCGAACATTAAACCTTAATACTATTGAAAGTGAAACTTTCAGTGTCCCACCGGGTGTGCCAAAAACTGTTGGTCACAAATCTGCCTAAGTATAATATTTCATCACTTATGCACCCTAGACTCGGCCAACATTGAAATGCCGAGGGAAAAAGAAAGTTCCTTCGAACCGATCTCCAGAGAGGGTTGGCTCCCTTACTAAATTCTACATTGTTTGAAGACTAGGGATGCAGGAAATAAATTGCAAAATAACTGAAAGAAAGGGAAATATAGAAACAGGCCGAAGTGTAGAATTTGGGGCAGACTAACAGCAAAAATTCCACCAATTTTTATAACAACATATAATAAAAGGAAAGCAACAGAATTTAAATCACACCTTTGTAGAGATAACCCTCAAATCACATTTCAAAATCTACTCACTAACCAGCAACGTTTGAATTCAGAATGCATAATTCAAAACTTAACAGCAAGAGCATGAGCATAAATAGAAAAGATTTAAAAAAAAAGAAGGAAATCACACACATAAGAATGCTTGCAAATTTCAGAAGCCAAGTCTCTTCTATTAATGCATAGAACTTAGAGAGTTTTCTTGCAAAATATCTAACGTCCCTTTACAATAAGAATTTGATTAGTATTTATAGAGGTTTTCGCCTCTTTCATTAAATACATGTGGAGGCAAAGTGTCGGCCACTCAGCCACCAATAGCAACAACTTTCTCCTTGACTAAAACAATGGCAAATGCCAAATAAAATAAATAATGATTTTATCACATGGCATATCAAGATTCAGCACAAATCATCAGTCTAGTTTCAATCTCCATGGTGGCGCCTTGGAAATGCATGCCCACTAAGTGGTAGATGCCTCGAAAATGAACAATATTGCACTGTAATCAAGAGAACATGCTTAAAATTGGTAGCTTCAGAGATCATATCACCTCAAGAATTATCTTTATCAATATTAAACTCTTTTCAAGGAAGATTTGCACCAAACTTCACCCAAAATTACATCCATAGAAAAAAGTGTTCAATGTGTGAAAACACTTAAAAAATAAAAATAATTTTTGAACAAAGATTACAACAAAATTCCAATGTGGCACCAACGATTACAACGAAATGTCAATGTGGCACACTACAACAAAATTCCAATGTGGCAAAAATACCAACACATCCTAAAATAACATTAGAAATAAAATAGGTGCTTCCATATCTATGATAAATAAGGACATGATACAAAGAGTTATTGGTATAACCCTATGAATCCATGAGATCAAGTATACAAACCTCATTAGAAAAAGATACAATACAAACCATGTCCCAAGCATAAGTGATGATAAGGACATGTTGCACATGAAGAATCAAATTCAGACTCTAAATATGCACATGAGGTGCTAATATCCAAGGCCATGACAAGATCAAAGGATAATGTTTGGTCTATTGATTCAGGTGCTTTCAAGTACACAATTGGGGATAAAGTATGCTTTGAATCATTACAGGCCAAAGATGGAAATCCAATAACCATTACTAATGATAAAACCTATCATGTCAAAGGAGTGGGAGATGTTCCTCTCAATATTCTTAGAGGAAAACTCATGAATGAAAAGGTACTATATGTATTTGAATTGACCAATAACTTACTGTCTATAGCAGAAGTTTTAGATCAAAATATTATGGTAGAATTTTGAGTTTTTGGTAACAACAAGAAGAAATTTATCACAAAACATGACAAGATTATGGTATCATGTTCTTAAAAAAATGGATTTTTTGCCCTTGATGTCATATCATCTCCTAATATCACACTATTCATAATAACGATTGATGGTACCTCCTTTTGGCATATGAGGTATGGTCATTTGAGTTCAGGATACTAACTCTAGTTGAGTAAGCATCAAATGATGTTAGGTTTTCTTAGCCTTTCACCAACATTGTTAGTATATTTGATTTTTTTAGTAGCAAAGCAACACAAAGTACCTTTTGAGCAAAGTACTCACATAACAAAAGAACCATTGGATGTGATATACATAAATCTATGTAGACCCATGCTAGCCAATATCGATGGATGTAGGTGCTTTTAGTTGTTTGTAGATGATTAATCATGAAAAATATGGGTATATTTCTTGAAACTAAAGTTGTATTCTTAAATTACCATGGTCAACAACTATGGGGTATGGATGCACTTGACAATCATGCTTCACATAGAGTGACATAGCAAGGCAGCTTTGAGAACTCAAGAAGTAGCTCATTTGAACTACCTTGGGGATTTTTTACAAGGTTGACTCCATTTAGGATGTGATATTCAATGATCACATACTTTAATCTAATATAACAATATTTTGGTGCTTAGAGGAAAAGGAGAAGAAAAAACATAAGAAATAGAGAAAAGTAAAATCCTAAGCTAATAGAGGGTGATAAGCAAAATTTATTAGATTTTTCTATATAAGATTGGGATAAATGAACATGTGAATAATTTATAGATAACACACAAGGAACAATTTTCTTTCTTAACATAAAAAATTAAACACAAGACCATATTAGAAATAGGACAAAAATTCAAGTAGTCACAACTTCTCATACATGCACATACAGACAAGAAAATAGGACAAAATACCAATAGTCACTTCTTAAATATGTGTATAAAAGAGAATACAATCATGCCAAAAGAGAGGGATTGAAAGTGTATCCTCAAAACAACCTAGGTATTAGGTCCAAACTATTATATAAAATAAATTAAAATTAAAGTTACATACAAGTCTTGAAGATAGGCTTAAATAAGAAACCAACCAATGCTTTACAATGTCTAGACAATCACTATTTATAGATAAAAAAGGGGAGATTTTTCCTCCAAAAATAATTCAAAAATATGAAAAAGACTTCTTTGTTACTTCCCTGGACCCAATTTGTATGATGTTATTTTAACCCTTTAAGGTCTCTAGATTTGGACCATCAATCCTAAGCTTTTGGATTCCCAATTACTGTTGACATCCTTAATTGCCACCTTAGGCATCCTAAAATCTAAATACAGGCACCCACTATAATCAATGTTGTTAGATTTGGGGTTTCTACTATTATGGTTTCTAGGTTTTTATATTTAAAAGTCCAACCACTTTTCCTAATTTGTTGAACCCAAGTGATTCCAATAGATGGTCTTAGATCATTTTAGTAATTGCTTATCGGTCCAAGTCACCTATCTTTTTAGGAGTTTGTGCACCAAAAATAAAGTCTTGGGGCTTATTGGTCACTTAATATTCCTCCTTCCTATTACTTTGCCATGTTGGACTATCCTTCTTTGTTGGACATTTTTACATTCTATATGATCTTATCCCTAGAGTCTTCTATCTTCTTCGTAGCTCCCTTAATTTTTGAAACAATATGAACTATTTGATCTTCAATTGAAGGGTCTTCAAAAAATTTCTTGCCTTCCTACAATAGACTTTTATAAACTTTCATGACTTGGTTGAAATATAACTTGACACATAAAAAATAATTTATAACTTGACATCTACTTTTGATACACACTTCTGTTGAGAAGCAACACACCCCCACTGAAAAATGAATTTCCACCCTTCGAAAATTTTGAGCTTTCATTTTGCAGTAAGGACCCTCTTGATGTTTTTCAGGTTTTAAGTCCAAGATTTTGCTTGTCTCTTTCCTCTTCAAGTTTTGCATATACCAAAGTGTCCAAACAGACTTGCATCTGGCTTTGTTTTATTTTAGAATTCATTTTGCAAATGTTAGAATCATTGCTGATTAAAGAAAATCTTTCACCGGTATGAAAAAATGCAGATTCCAGATAGATGAATTCATTGAAGGCCAAAACTTTCCATTTTTGGCAAGGTAGCGAAATCGCGACACTTCCATTTTTGGAAATGTCGCGAAATCGCGACGGGTTTCGAAAAAATCGGCCAAGGCAAGAAAACGTAGCGAAATCGTGACACTTTCCATTTTTGGAAATGTCGCGATATCGCGACACTTCCATTTTTGGAAATGTCACGAAATCGCGACGGGTTTGGAGAGAGAAAGCAAATGCGTACGAAACGGCACGATTTCGCGACATGTCATGAAATCGTGACATGTCGCATTTTCGTTGCTAGGAGGCAAAAGGAAGCTAAGGCATGAAAGAGGCATGATTTCGCGACATGTCGCGTTTTCGCTGCATGAAGGTTGAAGAAGCGTCTAAGTCGGAAAAACGTCACGATTTCGTGACATGTCACGAAATCGTGACATGTCGCATTTTCACGGCTGCCAAGGCGAGAAAGTGCCGAGTGTCAAAAACGTAGCGAAATCGTGACACTTCCATTTTTGGAAGGGTCGCGAAATCGTGACACTTTCCATTTTTGGAAAGGTCGCGAAATCGTGACACTTTCCAGTTTTGGAAAGGTCACGAAATCGTGACATATTTGGAAAGAAAGTGCCGAGTGTTGGAAACGTCATGATTTTGCGACATGTCGCGAAATCGCGACATGTCGCATTTTCGTGGCTGCATGAAGAAAAAGAGCCCAAGGAACAAACACGTCGTGAAATCATGACAGGTGAAGGGAATCAAGCAGAAACTGATAAACGTCGCGAAATCATGACACAGTCGGAGCAAAGGGCAAGTTAGTAAGAAGAGCCAAAGCAAAGAAAAGTCTAAGGCATTAAAATGTCATGAAATCGTGACGTTTTGGAGAGACAAGGCTCGAAAGGAGAAGGTGTCGCGAAATCACGACACAACGTAGTGAAGAGGCCAAAACCACAAGGGTGTCTCGAAATCGCGACATAGAAGACCCAAAGGAAGTGCCAAGGGCGGTCGCGTCGCGAAATCGCGATGCGACAACAAAAGCCAAGGTAAGCAAGGAAGGGTGCCACCATGTTGTGAAATCATGACATGGTGAAGGCAAAGCAAGGATGGATGCCACCATGTCGCGAAATCGTGACATGGTGAAAACAAAGCATGGTGAAGGCAAGACAAAGAAAACCTAAGGTAAGATGGCAGCAGGAAAAACCAAGGGCCATCGGGAGGCAAAGGAAGTGCAGAGGCGGTGATGTCGCGAAATCGCGACAGCCGAAGGGAGAGTTGCCGAAGCACAGGGAAAGTCACGATTTCGTGACATGTCGCGAAATCGTGACATGTCGCATTTTCGCGGCCATGACAGAAAAAGGCCCGAAAGTGGAAAAAAGCTGGAAATGGACACGTGTCACGATTTTGTGACACGTGTCAAAACAAAGCAAGCCACGTATCAGATAATTAGAGCCGACATGCAAATGAACTTTAGGGTTTCATTTTAATATTTAAGGTTTTGATTTAATAATTTTAAAATGCTAATCCTTGTTTGTCTTTCATGCAGGAAGCCATCTGGCACTTGCATGATAACGAGAGAAATGGCCATAAAGACAAAGTTAAGTGCAAATTAATCGAAGACCGCCATATTGAAATGAGAGATGCCGAGAATTGTCTGTTTCATCCAAATTTTACAGATCTGGCCGCAAAGAGACTTTACGGTGACTAAGCAGCTGCCCATTTAATGGAGTATGTCGAGAATTGGCCGAAAAATGAAAATATCTACACACAGTTATCGAAATTTGCCGATGGATGCATTTAATGAAAATTTATGGCAGAATTAATGGCTTGCAGACATTTTCAACTCAGGGATGGCTCTACGGAGATGAAATGTCAGAGAAGTGGTGACTCATCCAAATTACCCGAGGGCATTAATGAAGACATTTACTCACAGTTGCGGGTGAATGCAAGTGGCATTCGAATTCTGTCTTCTCCATTTATGGCAAGTGACCGCACCGATTTGCGGAATGGTTAAGTTTTATCAAAACTTTGTTTTAAATGGCTTTATATTGTAAAACCCGGGTACTAGGGTTTAAGATGATAAGATTTAGGGTTTGAGAAGAAGATATTTCTGAAAAGATCAGGGTCTGTCCTGAGTCTATAAATACTTCTTCTAAATGTAATCGCAGGAGGCGGAGACTTAGAAATAAAAAGGCTATTGAAGCAATTTCTTGCAAATCTTGTTAAATACTTTATTTCTGGACTTGGAGTTGATGTGCTTTTGTTTTCTGTGATAGCATGGCCAGGAGCCTAATATTTTGTAGATTGTGATAAGTTCATCTTCTTTTGTTATCTGTTTCTTTAAAGTTTATTAAATATATGCTGTAAATCTGTGTTATCAAGATTAAATATGTTGTTGGGCTTCATTTGTTCTATTGTATGCTAGGGAAAATCACAGATTTAAGGTTCAAGTTTGTTCTAATTGCTCTGTCCTCACTGTGTGAGCTATGCTGTCGGTGAGAAATACCAATTTTAACGGACTTCCCTTCTGTTTATGATTTTCTTTCAGATCTGTTCCATCTCTGCCTTATGCTCTTAGTAGAAAGTGATCTTAGAAAGCTGGACACTTTCTTCTTTGATTTGTTCTGTTGTGAAGCTGATAGTATAAATAAAATTGGTAGTTTAGGTTTTACAGCTAAGTTTGATAAACTTCTCTTTCTCGCCTCTACCCTACTCTCTTTGTTTTACCGTGAAATGATCCATTTTTATTTTCTTTTAAATTTGTCTTTTATTTAAATCACTGACCCATAAGAGCTAGATCAAAGAACTAATTTTAAATCCGATTGTCAACAAGTGACAACTTCTAAACATTACCGAACAAGTTCAAGAACCCGTTGTAAGGTAACAGACGAGTCCATATTGAAAACTATTCCAGAAGCGGAAAAGAGTGAATAGACATTCGACCCAACTCCGTAACTCACACCTTGGATAACCAGCAAGATCCTAAAGTGAGTGGGATTTATCCCGTATAAGTGTTATCAGAGTTTCATGCTCATTCTTCATAGGGTGTGTATAAAAGTCGGACCAACATTTAAAAATGGCGCTAGAAGGAGGGCCCACTAAACTTCGGTCAGTATTGTAAATTGTCAGTACAATATTTTAAAATTGCCAAAAAAGAAGACCTCAAGTTCAGTAGTCTGTTAAGGATTGTAAGGTTGTAAGTGCTTGTGAAAAGTCGGATTCTACATACAAGGTAACAAGGTCCCACCCCAGAGCTGGAGAGCTCCTTGTGCCTGAATTAGAAACTCCGAGAAGAAGTAGCCTCAGAAGGGCCAAGTCTCTGTCTCAAACAGTTTTATCACCACTGGTAGTTACTCCAACTACAACTCAGAATATCACCGTCAATCAAGTAGTAATGGCAAACTGGTTGGGTTCCACTGCTTTGAATATCCCGGGTATAGCCCATGACCTGCCCAGAAACCCGGAGAGATATCTTCCCAGATATAAACATGATGGGACAAGGACAGCAGAGGAACATCTGGTAGCTTTCAAAAATGCTCTAAAATTGTTGAATGTACAACATGAAGATGTTGCTTGCAGATTGTTCCCGTTCACTCTCCAGGAGGGAGCTTATGACTGGTTTCTAAATCTTACTAATGATTCTGTCACCAGCTGGAATGACTTAGAAAAGGTTTTTGTGTCACAGTTCGGTGAAGTGATAGATCCTAGTATATTATACCAGCAATTTTCTGGTATCAAAAGAGAATTAAGTGAATCTATCAGATCTTACAATGTCAGATTCCAGAAAGCTTATGGTAGACTTACTGGCTATTATGTACCGAATGCAGACCTGGCATTAGAGATCTTTAGAAATTCTCTAGATCCAATGACTTCAGTTTTCTTGAAAAGAGATCCCTCTGTTACTAATTTAACAGAGGCTTATAAAGAAGCTTTGATTCTGGAAAGACAAGTTGGGACCCCAACCTTTAAATGCTCAGAAAATTCCTTTGGTTACACAAGCTCCCCCTGTGTTCAATCCCATACCACATCAGATGATGTTGCCAGTATGTCAGACTCTACCATCAGCAAATCCATTGGCTGTAACACCTGTTGAGAATGTACAGAACCCAGGCAAAGAGGCTGACAATGCAAGAGTTGAAGAAGTCTCAAAAATAGTTCAGAAGTTGGCCAATGATTTTTTGAGTTTTAAAAGGCAAGTTTCTACTGGGGACAACTCAAACAGGTATTCATATCAACCGAACAGATTCAACCGGCCCCCATATGAACCTAATAAAGATTACAAAGGTAAAGGTCATGATGTGAATATTTGCGATTTAGCTCTGCCTAACTGGTGTAGAATACATGCTACTTCTCAGCACGGGGAGTTGGATTGTTTGGAATTTTGTAATGCATTTGAAGCTTTGTCTAGGGATTTGATTTCTCCTAAAAATCAAAGAACTGCGGATGGCCCAAGTTCATCCAGCCACAAGTGCAGCTATGGTCTTGGATTCTTTCACTTTCCCGGATGAATCTGAGAATGTAGTTGAAATGCCTATGGATGAGGTGCAGGCTTTCCAACAGTACAGGAGGGACAACTACAACCTGAGAAATAGAAATTCGGAGCCCAACACTACATCTACCCCTCCGGACAACTCTCACAATGTTCCTCCAGATCCATCTCCAAGCAATAATCCATCTCCACCCAAGGGAGGAAATCTGAGAGGACCAGATGCTTTTGTCCCTCCACTTAATAAGGGATATAACATAGTGGAGGACATGAAAAAGATCAAGGCCAACATTACTCTTCATGAGTTGGCCCAAATTTCAGAACAGAGGGACAACCTGATTAAAACGTACTCTGGGCATACTACAAAATCTTTGGACAAGGGAAAGAAAATGGCAAATGCGAATGTAGCCATGTACAAAGAGAAAACTGAAGTTCCCCCTTTTTTACTGACTGTTCGTATTTTTGGGAAGAACTTACACAATTGTTTGGTAGATTCGGGTGCATCTGCTAATGTTATGCCTTTGGCCATTTGTCAGCAGTTGGGTCTGACCCCAATGAAGTCTGAAAGGAGAGTTGTCCAATTGGACAAATCAGAGGTTAAAGTAGTGGGAGAACTTCAAAATATTCATATCCAATTAGCATCTGAGCCAAGGGCTCAACATAAAATTGAAATTCAGGTTGTGGATATCCCCGTGGGGTACGGGATGCTTTTGAGCAGGGATTGGTCGAGATCTCTGAACGGATACTTGGCAATAGACTTTTCACACATGTGGTTGCCATGGAAGGGAGTGGCAAATCAATTACGGGTTGAAAGAGAACCCAGGTACAAGCATACAATTACTGAGTACAATGCAGAGAATGAGACTGTAAATATTGCGGAGGTAGATATTGGAGTTTACAATTTAACAACGGGACAAAATGAGAAGTTTAATAAAGCCCATCCTGTTCATAGTAATGAAGTCTGGACGCTTCATGTGGATGGGGCTAAGTCTAAACAGGGTTCTGGAACGGGGGCAGTCCTTAAAGGGCCTGAAAGTCAGACATATTTTATGTCTTATCGCCTACAGTTCCCTTGTACAAATAATTTAGCAGAGTATGAAGCTCGGGTATTAGGTTTGAAATTTGCTTTGGACAAAAGTGTAAGAAATATTCAAGTTTTTACGGATTCAGAATTGGTGGCTAATCAAGTCAAAGGTAAATTCCAGTGTAAAGCATCTTATTTAAAAGGATACAAACATCGGGCTTGGGATCTTGTAGAAGATTTTGATGCATTTAATCTGACACACATACCCAGAGAGCAGAATTCACGTGCAGATGTCTTGGCTTCTTCAGCCGCAAGTTTAAAACCACTGGAAGAATTTAAATGGAACAAGTTTTCAATTGAGTTAGTCCCTTGTCCTTCAATCCCAAATAATATAGATAATTTTCAGGTTTTCTCTGATGATCAACAGATTGTAAACTTTTTGCAGAGTACTAACACATTTGAAAATGCTATAATCGATGAGGGCCAAAGGGATACTCTCTGGAGCGGTTAGATGATGACAGGGGAATAATAAGGTTGAAAGACAACAGAATTCCAAAAGGGATGGTGGAACTGGAGCGGCTCTTTGATGTTGACCAAATCAGGCAAAAAGTGAATTCTGAGGATTCTATGGGTGCAAAAGACAGTGAGACTGAGAACCTGAACGTGGGGACTGAAGAAGATCCCAGGCACATCAAGTTGGCTAAGAACTGTGATCCAGAAATAAAAGGGAATATGATTGATTTTCTTCACAGGTCCAAGGATGTTATGGCCTGGTCATACAAAGACTTAAAGGTATTTGATCCGAAAGTTTACACTCATATTATACCTTTAAAAGAATTTTGCAAACCTTTTCGACAAAAACAGAGGCATGTCAACGCTCTGTTAGAGCCCCTCATCCAGAAAGAGGTAGAAAAACTATTGAGTGCCGCCATTATTTTTCCCATCAGGCATTCTACTTGGGTGGCCAATTTGGTGCCAATTAGAAAGAAAAATGGAGAGATCCGCTCGTGTGTGGATTTTAGAAATTTGAACAAGGCATCTCGAGAAAGATAATTATCCTCTCGCCTTCTATGGATGAGGTGTTACAGATTGTCAATGGTTCAGAGATGATGTCTTTCCCGGACGGTTTCTCAGGGTATAATCAGATATTGGTTGAGAAGGAAGACGTAATGAAAATTGCTTTCACAACTAAGTGGGGAACTTTTGCTTACAAGAGGATGCCATTTGGATTAATAAATGCCGGAGCTACATTTCAACGAGCAATGGATCATGCTTTCAAGGGCCTTATGGGTAAATGTATTGTTGTTTACATGGATGATTTAACAGTCTTCTCTAAATCTCGGTTTGACCATGTAAAACACTTGGAGTCTGTGTTTAACAAATGCAGGGAGTTCGACATTTCTTTGAATCCGAAGAAGTGCATTTTTGGTGTAATAGAAGGAAAGCTCCTTGGGCACTTGGTCACAAAAGATGGCATTTCCATGGATCCGGACAGAGTTGAAGCCATATCCGGCATACCATTTCCCAACTCCAAGAAAGAGTTGAGGTCCTTCTTTGGAAAAATTAACTTTGTCAGGAAGTTCATCTCCGGTTTTGCAGAGATAGTCAAGCCACTGAATGACATGCTAAAGCAAACTGCTCAGATTGTCTGGACCACAGAAGCTAAAACAGCGTTCCAAGAAATCAAGACCGCCATCAAACAAGCACCAGTTCTGGTAAGCCCAAATTTTAGTGCAGATTTTTATCTGTACACCTTTTCTTCTGAACACACACTTGCTGTAGTTCTGACCCAACGGAGAGAAACCGGAGAACATCCAATTGCTTTCAAGAGTACCAATTTAAAGGGGGCTGAGCTGAAATATTCTCGTTTAGACAAACAAGCTTATGCCTTGGTGAGAGCAAGCTAAGCAGCTCGAGCACTACATACTAAGAAGCAGAGTTCATGCTATAGTTCCGGACCCAGCTGTTAAATACCTACTAAGTCAGAACGAGTTGGGTGAACTAAGAGGTAATTGGGTTACAAGGCTGCAAGAATATGACTTAGAAATTCGGCCTGCAAAATTGATCAGAGGACTTGGTTTGTCCCGACACATTGCCGAAATACCTGTACGGGAAGAAGTTAATCAGTTAAATTCTGAATCTGATGACTGGTATGGAGATATTATTCATCTGCTGCAATTTGGAATTTGCCCGTCTCACTTGAATAGAACCCAAAGGAGAGCATTAAAACTGAAAGCTGCTCATTATCTCCTCAAAGCAGGTAATTTGTACAGAGAAAATTATGCTGGCATTTTCTTAAGATGCATTTCTCCGAGTGAAGTCAATGAAGTCATGTCCAGTTTTCATGAAAAGTTAGGGGCAGGACATTCCTCAGGATCTGCTACCGCGCATAAAATATTGAGAGCAAGGCTATTACTGGCCTACGTTATTTAAGGATGCCCATCAAAGCATGTGAGAACTTGCCATCAGTGCCAAAATTTTGCAGCCAAAGAGGCCAACCGGGCTCTACCATTGCAACCTTGTTGTAATAAATAAACCTTTTATGCAATGGGGACTTGATTTTGTGGGAGTGATTAATCCAAATTCTTCAGCAGGGCATAAGTATGTTCTAACGGCTACTGATTACTGCACAAGATGGGTCGAAGCAGCAGCCACCACAAGAAGTACAGATCATGAAGTGATCGAATTTCTAGAGTCAAATGTCATAACCAGGTTTGGGGTTCCTCCGAATTTGGTGTGTGATAATGGACCAGCCTTCCAATCATTGGAGTTTGCGGAATGGGCATACCGGATGGGGATAGTTATCAGATTTTCATCCAACTATTATCCCCAAGGCAATGGACTGGCTGAGTCCACAAATAAGAATTTAATGAATGCCATTAAGAAATCTGCAGCAGACAAACCTGGGCAAAGGGCATACATTATTGAAATATGCACTTTGGGCTGACCGGATAAAATATAAAGTGGCTCTTAAGACTTCCCCTTTTGCTTTGTCTGTATGGTACCCAGCCAATTGTTCCCATCTCTCTGAAATTACCTACTTACCAATTTGTCTTAGACTATTTTGAGGATCAAGCTGATGCAGAGGCTCGTGTTTTGGATCTAACTAATTTGCAGGATGAAAGACTCCAAGCCCTGGAACACTTCAGTCGGCACCAAGAAACCGTCAAGCGCTGGTTTGACAAGAGGGCCAAAGTGAAAGCTTTCAGACTGGCAGACCTGGTGCTTCTATGGGACAAGGCCCATGAAAAGAAGGGTAAGCATACAAAGTTGCAGCCACTGTGGATAGGCCCGTACCAGATTGCTGAGATTCTGGGTAATAACGCATTTCGTTTACAAGACCTTGATGGTAATTTTTTGGACCTCCCTGTTAATGGTCAATACTTAAAGCATTATTTCTCGACTGTTCCGTCCAATATATCATTTGAATGAGTCACAAAGAAGTTGTAACATGTGTATACATTGTAAATAACTCTCAGCTTTATTTTTATTTTAACTTTTTTTCTATCCTACCTTTTAGTTTATTTATTTTAGTTTTATTTTAAATGCCTGTACAGTTTTTAGTTTTATTTTTAATTGTCTGTGCAGTGTTGTTTTATTTTATTTAATCTTAATTGTCTGTGCAGTTTTAGTCTATTTTAAAGTTCTGTATTTTATTTTTTAAAAGGTCTGTGCAGTTTTATTTCCTTTGCTGTCTGTACAGTTTTATTTTATTTCCTTTGGTGCCTGTACAGTTTTATTTTGTTTTATTTAATTTTGTTTTATTTTGAAGTCTATGCAGTTTTATTTTATTTTGTTTTTAAGGGTCTGTGTTTATCCTTGGAAGTCTGTACAGTTTATTTTATTTTAAAAATTTTGTTCTTTAACCTTTTCCTGAGCATCAATGAAAAAGTCAGCCTTCTAAAAATTGTTTTATTCTAAGTCCAGAATCCAGTGTTCATTATCCTAATTGTGAGATAGTCTGCTTTAATTGAATAGTGGAACTATTTTGTTATTCAGAACAACAGTGGAAGGATGATTGGATTTTGTGTCTTGCTTGCCACAATTGTTTTAATTATAAAGAAACTGCTATGTTGTTTGGCTGGAGAAACTCCTAGGGAATCCAAGAAAAGTTGGTTATAAGAGGGGACTATGATTCATGTAATTATTTGAGTATCCATAGAGGCTATCAGTGCCTAGGTCGGAGCAGCTCCAGATTGATGAAATATTAAAAGAAAATTGTTGTTCTTTCTAAGGCTTTTCAGATGTTGATATATTTCAAAAGAGAGAGAGAGAGAAGGTGAGAGTTGAGCAAGACAACATAGAATTGGCACTCTGTTATTTCCAATATATATAAAAAAAAAAGAGAAAAAAAAAAAAAGTAATGTAATGAAAGAGGCAGCCAAGACTTCAAAAGATGTTTTTCTTCTACCAAGTTGTAGATTCTACCTTACAGTTGTAAATCTGGGTCGTGTAAATCTAAAGGGTAACTCTGTCGGGGCTGTAAAAGGCTAAACTAGTAAACAGAGCTCTACTCGGTTTCCCCTTTTACAATCTAGAAAAGCCGATCAATCCAGAGTTCAACATTCGAAGGCCCACTCATTCTTGAAGAAAGTTTTATACGCTTGTAATTGCACATCAGAAATCTTCCTTAAATGATTCAACCTAGTATGTCCTTGGGAAATTTTGACAACTATCGGCTAGTAGTTAAATTGTTTTGAAGAATATCTCGTGGCAAGGCATGATACATGGTCTATGTTGTTTTGAAACTAGAGTCCTGGGTTCTAAAATAATGCTACTATTTTACCCGTAGATATCGCCATTTGTTGAGAAGCAACACACCCCCACTGAAAAATGAATTTCCATCCTTCAAAAATATTGAGCTTTCATTTTGCAGTAAGGACCCTCTTGATGTTTTTAAGGTTCTAAGTCCAAGATTTTGCTTGTCTCTTTCCTCTTCAAGTTTTGCTTATACCAAAGTGTCCAAAAAGACTTGCATCTGGCTTTGTTTTATTTTAGAATTCATTTTGCAAATGTTAGAATCATTGCTGATTAAAGAAAATCTTTCACCGGTATGAAAAAATGTAGATTCCAGATAGATGAATTCATTGAAGGCCAAAACTTTCCATTTTTGGCAAGGTAGCGAAATCGTGACACTTCCATTTTTGGAAATGTCGCGAAATCGTGACAGGTTTCGAAAAAATCGGCTAAGGCAAGAAAACGTAGCGAAATCGCGACACTTCCATTTTTGGAAATGTCGCGATATCGCGACACTTTCCATTTTTGGAAATGTCACGAAATCGCGACAGGTTTGGAGAGAGAAAGCAAATGCGTACGGAACGGCGCGATTTTGCGACATGTCGCGAAATCGTGACATGTCACATTTTCACTGTAGGAGGCAAAAGGAAGCTAAGGCATGAAAGAGTCACGATTTCGTGACATGTCGCATTTTCGCTGCATGAAGGTTGAAGAAGAGTCTAAGTCAAAAAAACGTCGCAATTTTGCGACATGTCACGAAATCGCGACATGTCGCATTTTCGCGGCTGCCAAGGCGAGAAAGTGCCGAGTGTCAGAAAACGTAGCGAAATCGCGACACTTCCATTTTTGGAAGGGTCGCGAAATCGTGACACTTTCCATTTTTGGAAAGGTCACGAAATCGTGACATATTTGGAAAGAAAGTGCCGAGTGTTGGAAACGTCGCAATTTCGTGACATGTCACAAAATCGTGACATGTCGCATTTTCGTGGCTGCATGAAGAAAAAGAGCCCAAGGAACAAACACGTCGCGAAATCGCGACAGGTGAAGGGAATCAAGCAGAAACTGATAAACGTCACGAAATCATGACACAGTCGGAGCAAAGGGCAAGTTAGTAAGAAGAGCCAAAGCAAAGAAAAGTCTAAGGCATTAAAATGTCACGAAATCACGACGTTTTGGAGAGACAAGGCTCGAAAGGAGAAGGTGTCACGAAATCGCAACGTCGCAAAATCATGACACAATGCAGTGAAGAGGCCGAAACCACAAGGGTGTCGCAAAATCGTGACGTCGTGATTTCGCGACTTCACGAAATCGTGACACAGAAGACCCAAAGGAAGTGCCAAGGGTGGTCGCGTCATGAAATCATGACGCGACAACAAAAGCCAAGATAAGCAAGGAAGGGTGCCACCATGTCGCGAAATCGTGACATGGTGAAGGCAAAGCAAGGAAGAATGCCACCATGTCACGAAATCGCGACATGGTGAGAACAAAGCATGGTGAAGGCAAGACAAAGAAAACCTAAGGTAAGATGGCAGCAGGAAAAACCAAGGGTCGTCGGGAGGCAAAGGAAGTGCAGAGGCGATGATGTCGCGAAATCGACGAAATCCAAATTTCTACGTCTTATGTCCATCGTGATGAGAAGGGAGAGTTTCCAAAGCACAGGGAAAAGTCACGATTTCGCGACATGTCACGAAATCGTGACATGTCGCATTTTCACGCCATGACAGAAAAAGGCCCGAAAGTGGAAAACAGCTGGAAATGGACACGTGTCATGATTTTTGTGACACGTGTCAAAACAAAGCAAGCCACGTATCAGATAAATAGAGCCGACATGCAAATGAACTTTAGGGTTTCATTTTAATATTTAAAGTTTTGATTTAATAATTTTAAAATGCTAATCATCCTTGTTTGTCTTTTATACAGGAAGCCATCTGGCACTTACATGATAACGAGAGAAATGGCCATAAAGACAAAGTTAAGTGCAAATTAATCGAAGACCGCCATATTGAAATGAGAGATGCCGGGAATTGTTGTTTCATCCAAATTTTATAGATCTGGCCGCAAAGAGACTTTACGGTGACTAAGCAAGCTGCCCATTTAATGGAGTATGTCGAGAATTGGCCGAAAAATGAAAATATCTACACATAGTTATCGAAATTTGCCGATGGATGCATTTAATGAAAATTTATGGCAGAATTAATGGCTTGCAGACATTTTCAACTTAGGGATGGCTCTGCAGAGATGAAATGTCAGAGAAGTGGTGACTCATCCAAATTACCCGAGGGCATTAATGAAGACATTTACTCACAGTTGCGGGTGAATGCAAGTGGCATTCGAATTCTGTCTTCTCCATTTATGGCAAGTGACTGCACTGAGTTGCAGAATGGTTAAGTTTTATCAAGACTTTATTTTAAATGGCTTTATATTGTAAAACCCGGGTACTAGGGTTTAAGATGATAAGATTTAGGGTTTGAGAAGAAGATATTTCTAAAAAGATCGTGGTCTCGTCCCGAGTCTATAAATACTTCTTCTAAATGTAATCGCAGGAGGCGGAGACTTAGAAATAAAAGGCTATTGAAGCAATTTCTTGCAAATCTTGTTAAATACTTTATTTCTGGACTTGGAGTTGATGTGCTTTTGTTTTCTCGTGATAGCATGGCCAGGAGCCTAATCTTTTTCAGATTGTGATAAGTTCATCTTCTTTTGTTATCCGTTTCTTTAAAGTTTATTAAATATATGTCTGTAAATCGTGTTATCAAGATTAAATATGTTGTTGGGCTTCATTTGTTCTATTGTATGCTAGGGAAAATCACGGATTTAAGGTTCAAGTTTGTTCTAATTGCTCTGTCCTCACCGTGTGAGCTATGTCGCTAGTGAGAAATACCAATTTTAACGGACTTCCCTTCGTTTATGATTTTCTTTCAGATCTGTTCCATCTTCGCCTTATGCTCTTAGTAGAAAGTGATCTTAGAAAGCTGGACACTTTCTTCTTTGATTTGTTCTATTGTGAAGCTGATAGATAAATAAAATCGGTAGTTTAGGTTTTACATCTAAGTTTGATAGACTTATCTTTCTCGCCTCTACCCTACTCTCTTTGTTTTACCGTGAAATGATCCATTTTTATTTTCTTTTAAATTTGTCTTTTATTTAAATCCTGCTGACCCATAAGAGCTAGATCAAAGAACTAATTTTAAATCTGATTGTCAACAAGTGACAACTTCTAAACATTATCGAACAAGTTCAAGAACCCGTTGTAAGGTAACAGACAGATCCATATTGAAAACTATTCCGAAAGCGGAAAAGAGTGAATAGACATTCGACCCAACTCTGTAACTCACACCTTGGATAACCAGCAAGATCCTAAAGTGAGTGGGATTTATCCCGTATAAGTGTCATCAGATTTTCATGCTCATTCTTTGCAGGGTGTGTATAAAATTTGGACCAACAACTTCCTAATTTAAATATTTACAATGGTACTCATAGTACCAAATAATGTAATACCTCCAACACCCCCCATATTATATTATTTGATGTGATGGATTTTACCTTAAATATTTAATTCTTGTTCTTGTTTCTTAGGCCCTTTGCTTTGTTATTCTTTTTTTTGGTCTTGGTCTTTTTATTTATTTCTTTGAGTTATTTCCTGCTCTTGTTACATTTCTCAACAAATCATCATAATAATATGACTCACATTCTTCATTATTATCATTTCTACTACTATTTGATTTATTATTAGATTTAGAATGTAATGATTCATTGTCAATTGATTGCTTATCATGATTCTTGTTGTAATTTGATAACTTTGTCTTTTATATATTTTTCCTCAATGTTCAAGTTTTTTTTGTCATTAATTTCTCGATCAAAGTATTCAATATTCAACAATTCTTATTTCCTTTTATGAATTTGAATTTTCTAGAGAGAGTAATTTCATATATGCTACCTTCCCTATATAAATAGGTACTATAATTGTAATTTTGAAGTCTTCACTTACTTCATTTAGTTTTATGCTTAAATAATCTTCAAGTATTACAAATTTTTCATCTTGGGATCCTCTAAAAATTGTTTGTAAGACCTTCTTTAATTTTACATCTTTTTGTTTCCAACATTCTCTATCATACTTTGTATGTAGTGTTTTAAATTTTCCAATATTTATTCATTATATTCTAATTATGCATTTTGAATTTTTTCTTCTATTTCTTTTCTCATACGATTTCTATCTATTACATCAACCAATTTTAAAATTCAAGTCAATCAATCAATTTCAAAACATTCTTCTTATGACTCTATCTAATTTTAATTCCCTTCTCAAATCAATTACAAATTTTTAATCAACTAATTTCAAATTCAAGTCATTTTCCCACTTGAGCAATATTGAGGAAGATACGACCCTCTAAAGTCAACCATTCAGAACAAGGGTAGTGATGATTTTTCAAATCGCGAAAAAAAAAATTGCAAAGTGTGAAGGATTAGGATTTTTTCTTGAAAAACATCTCATATTTTAGGAGCCATATATTCATGAAGAGTTATCCGATTTAGTTTATTCTTGGACCAACTTGTGTAGAATTTGAATAGCTTTAAAATTAGTGGTCATATGAAAAAATCCAAGCAATATTGAGGGAGATAAAACCTTGTGAAGTCAACCATTCGAAACAAGGGTAGTGACGATTTTTCAAGTTGTGAAAAATAAAATTGTAATTATTTTCCAACTAGGGTTCGAATGATGGAAAGAGAAATGAAGGGCTAGAACTTTAGTGAGGCAAGACATTCTATCTAGACAAATATATATATATATATATATATATATATATATATATATATATATATATATATATATATATATATATATATATATATATATATATATATATATATATATATATATATATATATATAGCGAAAAACCCCTTACGGGGCCGCATTGGTCTAAGAGACCATGAACAGGGGGTTCTACACCGTCAAAGTCACCCAGGAGTTACACCTAGCCCTGCCCGCACCAACATTATCAATTGGATTTTGGGTACCCAATTCAGCTTTTTGGTAGGATGGAGATTCAAACTTGGGACCTCCCTTGGAGGATTGCCCTCTCCTCTCCAACTCACCTACAACACCTGGGTAAAACTAATTTATAGTGGAAAACACCCCTTTTGAGGTGCCACTTTCAACAGGTTGGGCATAGGAGGAATGTAGCCTTGTCGGCCTCTACCAACACATAGGACGTTCTTAACTATACCATATATCTACAGGATGGAGATAAGTATAATGGAACCTGGGTCGGCCTCTACCAGCACCTAGGGCATTTACCACTGCACCACAACAAGCAGATAAAACTAATTTATAGTGGAAAACACCCCTTTCGAGGTGCCACTTTCAATAGGTTGGGCATAGGAGAAATGGAGCCTTGTCGGCCTCTACCAGCACATAGGAAATTCCTAACTATACCATATATCTGTAGGATGGAGACAAGGGGAATGGAACCTGGGTCGACCTCTACCAGCACCCAAGGCATTTACCACTGCACCACAACAAGCAGATATAGAGAAATAATTTTTTAGATAAGTTATTTTTTCCTTTTTGTTATCTTAGAATTTATGCATGAAAATTTTATAAAGTTTTTATCAAATATTATATTTGTTATAGAACTTTCAGATAAATTTCATTAGATTTTGAGTTTTAGTTTCATTTCCACTGATCAATTTATAATTAAATCCTTAGAATCATCCCTAGTGGTAGAGGTTAGTGAGCATACCTCAGAGAGATCCTCATTGCTCTAAGATAAAGTAATTTTTGGTAAATTTAATGGGTATTAGCCAGGGGATTCAACCTTGAGAAAATGGATTGATGGGAGTTGGAAGTCTCCTGGAGTGATTCTATCATTTCTTCCCAAAGGTTTCTTCCTAGAGATTTTTTTCTAGGGAAGAAAGAGAAAGAATCCTAAAAGGGGGTACTTGTTTTATGGGAAGGGAAGGTCTCTTCCTTACCCGCTGGTATGAAGGATTTTCACTTGAAAATATAAATCTATCTCTAGTACCAGTCTAGGTTAGGATGTTTGGATTGCCCATTGAATTTTAGAAAATAGATACCTTCAAGGCAATAGGCAACACTCTAGGAAAATTCCTTGAGATTTCAAATACAACAAAAGATGGATTTTTGGCTATTTATGCTCAAATATTGGTCATGATTGATATAAGTAAAGCTTTACCAGAATCAATCATTCTTAAGTATGGGGATAATATATGGATCCAAACTATAGATTATGAAAATATATATTTTAGATGTAGAAGATGTCATGAGGTGGGGCATATTGAGAGATCATGCCCTAAGAAGATCCCATTAGAATCATTTGTATAAAATCATAAGAGAAATTTACAAATGGTTATGGATAAAGATGGTTTTAAAATTCCAAAAAATAGATCTAGAAAAATAAAAGAAACTGAATAGTGGATACCAATAAGAAAGGATACTAGAAAAAATTCCAATTCTTTTGAGACTTTATCTAATGAAGAAAAAGTAGATCAAAACTTAGAGGACACAGGAATAATTTCAACATATTATCAAGGAACCATCTATTCAATATGATCCTAATTTAAGGAAGAACATTATCGATGAACCCAAGTATCATGCACCATTCAGGAGGAAATAATTAGTAAAGAAAATGCAGTTTTAGAAGGTAATACCTCTACCATTAATAAGGAAATACCAAAAAATGAGCAGGATAAGTCAAAAGCTTCTATAATAGATCCAAGAGAGGATAAATATGTTGAAAAAAAATGGTGAAAGAATATTGAGAAATAGAATAATAAGAGCTACTCCTGATATAGGCAAGGTAAAAAGAGGAAAACCATCAAATTATCAAGCAATATCCAAGGAAGCAAGAGCTAACATAGATAAAGGAACACAAACTAAGTTGGTTGAACTTATCTTTACCAAAAAACAAAATAATATTGGTAATACACAAGAGGTTCCAAAATCCCCTAATGAGACTTGATTATCATATCATGGAATATAAGGGGTGCTAATGCCCCCTCAAAGCATAGGTGTATTAGGGAACTATATTTAAGTAATAAACCTAATATTCTCTATATCTAGGAAACTAAAATGACAAAAGAAGTTTCAAAAACTATGAAAGAAGTTTGGGCAAGATGTGAATGGGATGCTATGGATTTTGAAGGAGTATTAGGGGGAATTATAACTTGTTGGAATACTTCTAGAACCTCTTGTGTAATCATTCATAAAAATAGGCATTGGATAGCCTCTTTAGTCACTTGCTACTTTTTTGATATGCACTTCATCCTTATTAATGTATATGGTCCTACAACTTAGTTAGGTAGATTAGAAGTTTGGAGTGGGATTGAGGCCTTTATGATAAGTAAATACTAAGAAATATGTTTCATGATCATTGGAGATTTTAATGCCATTACCAAGCTGAATGAAAAATTTGGGAGGATTAGGAAATTGATGCAAAGTATGAAAGATTTCTCAGCTTTTATTAAAAACAACAATCTATGGGAAGTTCAGTTTGAAGAAGACAACTATACTTGGACCAACAATAGGAGAGGCCAAAACCTAATAGCAAAAAAATTAGATAGATGCACTCTTTATGATCATTGGCTAGATGAAGGAACTTGTGCTAAAATTAATACCTTAATAAGGATTGGTTCAGATCACGAGTCAATAAGAGTTAAAATGGTGTTAGTGAATTCAAAAAGAGATCATATTTTAAATATAAGTAGATGTGGGAAGACCATCCTCAATTTGTTGATATGATAGCTCAAACATGAAATTATTTAGATAATTGTGGGTTGTATGCTCTTCCAAACCAAATTAAAGCTATTACATCTAGATTAAAATAATGGAACAAGAACACCTTGAGAAACATTTTTGAGAAGAAAGAAGAACCAAAAGATGAGCTTTAAAAATTCTAAAAATTTGATGAAAATAATACAAGCTTAGAGGAAAGGGAGTTGTTTAGTGAATATCATAATATTTTGAGTAAGGAAGATAAATTTTGAAGATTAAAATCAAGATAAACTTGGTTAAAAGGAGATAAAAATATTTTTTTTTCATAGGATAGTTATAGTATAGAGATCTTCTAGAATTGGTAGAATTAAATTGATAGAAGTGTTTTGGATTGAAGATCAAAGTGAAATTAGAAAAGAGGCTAAGCCATTTTATCAAAATATTCTAGGTTCATAGGAGACCGAAGTTCTTAATGATAAACTTCTTAAAGATGTTCCTTTAGTTATAACAAATGAAGACAATAGGAAACTGATGGAGCCTATTGTTCTAGAAGAAGTTTATTTAGCTCTTTTATCTTTTAATAAGGATAAATCCACTAGTCCATATGGGATATTTGCAAATTTTCACCAACATAATTGGGATATAGTTAAGGATTATTTATTGGTTGTAGTGGAACAGTCTAGGGTAAACCAATACATTCCTTATAAAGTAAATGTAACTTATCTTACCCTAATTCCAAAAAAGAAGGATGTTGACTTGTTTGATTCTTTTAGATCCATAAGCCTATGTAATATGGATTATAATATTATTTCCAAAGTTATGGAAAATAGATTAAGGCCATTGTTAGAAAAAATAATTTCATAAGAGCAAGGAGGTTTTGTAAAAGGGAGACAAATTTTGGATGGGATCATAGTAGCTCATGAAGTTATACATTTAGCAACTTTAAGAAAAGAGAAAGCTATGATCTTAAAACTTGATGAGTAAAGCCTATGATAGGGTTCAATGAAATTTTCTTTTGGTAGTTTTAGATAAGTTTGGTTTTGGGAAGAAATGGGTTATATGGATTAAAGCTTCTATCTCTATATTTTCTTATTCAATGTTGGTCAATGGGTTAGTGACAAAACATTTTAAAGCCAAGATAGGTATTAAAAAAGGAGATCATCTATCTCCTTATTTGTTCATTATTATGGCATATTTTTTTATTAGGAATTTAAAAAAGGCTTACAAATATAGGTTTATAAGTGGACTTAAGGTTAGTAATAACATCGATAAAATCACACATTAATAGTTTGTAGATGATACAACCATTTTTGGAAGGGCAAGGATAAATGAGGCTAGAGCTTTGAATAACTTTTTAAAAGAGTACAAAAGAGCTTTAGGGAAAAAAATTAATAGGACTAAATCCAAAATTTACTTTCTTAAAACTCCTAATATCAAAACAAGAATTTATAGGTTGCTTCAAATGGAGGAGGCAAATTTACCAACAAATTATCTAGGGATGCCTTTATTTGAGGGGAGAATGAGGATAAATTTATGGAATCCAATTACTAGTAAAGTTCAAATATTCTTCCAGCTTGGAAAGGTAGATGGTTATCATCAGCTGGAAGAGTGCAGTTAATTAAGTCAGTCTTACAAGCCATTCCTAAAGAACACAAGCTTATACTGAGAGGGAGGGGTGAACAATATAAGGGTACTTTTTACTTTTATTTCTAAATCAATATTATGCAATGCATAAATAGTAGTATCAATAGTAGTAACAAAGCAATGCATAAAATACCATACACAATAGAGACACCACAATTTACATGGTTCACCCAATGTGGGCTACTCCATGGAGAAAATCTTTCACTAAAATTTTCTCAATCAATCTCTTGGGAATCCTTCCTAATTACAGTTTTTATGGACCTTTGTCCAAAGTAGATGCTGATCATCTAAATCTGGTTTGTGGATCTCTATCCACAGGAGAACTTCTTCTCCTTTGCTCTGGCTAGTGATCCTCTAGAAGACTACTAACTCCACTACGCTAGCTTGTAGATCTCTCCCCACTGAATACTTTTGTCCCTACTCAGAAGACATGTCCTCACTACCCTAGATGATGGATCTCTATCCACTGGAGACTACTGTCCTCTCTGCTCTATCACCTCCAAAGCTTTGTCTCAAATATGCACTAAATATAGTCCAGTCGGTCTAGCACAAGTCTACTTAAAACACTCACTCAAATTTACACTAAACATAGTCTAGTCAGTCTAGCACAAATCTGCTCAAATTTGCACTAAACAAAGTCCAGTCAGTCTTGCACAAGTCTTCTCAATAAGCTCACTCAAATCTACACTAAATATAGTCTAGTTGATCTAGCATAAATCTGCTCAATAGGTCCACTCAGAATTTGCTCAAATATGCTCAAAAGGTCCACTCAGAACCTACTCAAATATTCTCAATAGGTCCACTTAGAACCTATCCAAATATGATCAACATGTCCACTCAGAACCTATCCAAATCTACTCAATAGTTCCACTTAGAACCTACTCAAATATGCTCAATAGGTCCACTAAGAACCTGTCCAAATATGCTCAATAAGTCCACTAAGAACCTGTCCAAATCTTCTCAATAAGCTCACATAGAACTTGTCCAAATATGCTCAACAAGTCCTCTTTAGAACTTGCTCAAATATGCTCATTAAGTCCTCTCTAGAACTTGCTCACATCTGCTCAATAATTCCTCTCTATAACTTAACCAAATATGTATTGTAAGCTTCCAAAAAAGCTCACACAAAATCAGTCCATAAGTCTCCTCAAAGACTTGCCTTAAATATGCTTAACAAGTCCACACATAGAACTTGTCCAATCTCATAGAAGCATAAAGAGAATTTTTAGATGAACACAAGCTTATACTGAGAGGAAGGGGTGAATAGTATAAGACCACTTTTTACTTTCTTTCCAAACCAATATCAATTAATGTCCTTAATTACAATAACCAAATATAATAGTGTGCATTAATAACTCAAATAACAATAGTAAGCAAGAGCACAAGTCACCATACACAATTGAGACAAAATATTTAACGTGGTTCCCCAATGTGGGGTACTCCACAATATAATCTCCTTATAATGTTTCACATAAAAATAAGGATCCTTATACAACACAATGATTTATTTGATCTGCTCAAAGCTAGCCAATAACAATCTCACATAGAACTTGTCCAAATATGCATAACAAGCTCACACATAACTTGTCCAAAATTTCTCAACAAGATCACATAGAACTTGTCCAAATTTCTTTGATCTACTCAAATCTAGGCAATAACAAGCTCACACAGAACTTGTCCAAATATGCATAACAAGCTCACATAGAACTTGTCCAAAACTGCTCAACAAGCTCACACAAAAATTGTCCAAATCTTCTCAACAAGCTCACACAGAACTTGTTCAAATGTGGTCTGACAAGCTCACTAGGAACTTGTCAAAATCTGCTCTAGCAAGCTCAACAAGAACTTTCTCAAATCTACTCCAACAAGCTCACTAAGAACTTGTCCAAATCTGCTCTAGCAAACTCACCAAGAACTTGCTCAAATCTACTCCAACAAGCTCACTAAGAACTTGTCCAAATCTTCTCTAGAAAGATCACCAAGAACTTGCTCAACTCTGCTCAATAGGCTCATTCAGAACCTCATAAAAATCTATCTCAAATTTGTCCACAAATCTATCTAAATTTGTCCATAAATCTATCCCAAAAACTATCCATAAAGCCTTCCCAAAGGCTCAATAAATCATACACAAACTGCCAAAAATATGTCCAGAAATCTATCCCAAAGGTCTTCTCAAAGGCTCAATCAATCATGCTCAAGTAGTACTCAAATCTCATCCACAAATCTATGAAGGCAAGGCTCAAAGATAAACTCAATAGTGAATGGCAATGCACTTTACAATATATGACAACAATGATCCACTATGATCTCAACTCAACTCAACTCAAATCAATATCAACTCAAGTCAACTCATAGAAGCATAAAGAGAATTGTTAGAGACTCAATATGTTCTAAGCTCAATCTCAACTCAAATAATAATTATAGAATAGTTTGTTTCATGGCACTTGAACAATCATCTCACACAATCACTTGACTAGGCTCAATCAACTCAACTCAACCAATCACCACAAAGATAACTCTTTCTCACAAAACCCTAGTCCAAGCATGTATCAACCAACTCAAATGTTTCCAACAATGCTCAACCAAAAATCTCACATAACAATGATACTCATGTTATTTTCAAGTTCTTTACATAACCAATGGGCTTCAAAAACTATGCTTATAAAACAAGTTTTAAACACAACTCTCAAACCAGAAAACCTTGAAGCATTCAACCAACCACTTTCAAAAAGGAAACCACAATCAATCCTTTTCACTCCAATGATATTTCAGAAATCAACCACCATAAACAATCAATAGGAGAATGTGCCCATACATTTTTGATGCCAAGAAGTTGTCCACAAAATTTGCCACACTAAACACAACTTTCCTTTCCAATATCAATAAGGGTTAGTGGAATTCAAATAATAATCACAAGATAAAGCATAACTCAATTTACACCTTTTTACTCCAACTTAATAAACACATCCACCAAAGTCCTTTTTTAATAAAAACCCTTATCAAAATAATAATCAATAAACCTCTCAAAAATTATTTTATAACTCCTTATTTCTCCTAAATCTTAATTCTCAATTTCATGAACATCAAATTAAATCAACAACTCATACACATTTGAAATAATAATCACAACCCTTATAAAAACAAAGTTTAATTAAAAACTTTAATTATTCCTAACCACCTTATAACTCCAACTTAGGGCTTAACAAAATTAATTAGAGCAAAAACGTTTTTATCTCCTCAAGGGGATTCGAACCCCCAAATTGCCCACACCGTGATTGCCTTAACCATGGCTAAGGTTGCCACATGATCTATCCACTCGTTCAAAAGGGAAAGACACAACGTGCCTTAAAATATTTCCTCCCTTTTCGCAAATCAAAAGCACTTTGAGCGCTTTTCTTCCAATGTCTTCTGAATGCAGTCAAGGGGATTTGAAACCTTGACATTTCGTCATCCTCATGCCCTAGACAAAATCCAATTCCCAATGCGTCACGCTGCCCATTATGCCTTTTGTCTTGACCTCACTTTGTCTTATTCGCTGCTTCCGCTTTCCAAAGGATTTCACATGAGCTCTTATTCGGATTCTTTTTCCAATGATTAATTCATGAGATCAATTCAGTTTATGAACCTTAGGTATCCCCTTTATATAGCCTCCTTATTATTTTCGATGACGTCAATAGAAATCTTGCATATTTAATTTTAAATTTAAATTTAAATTTTAAATAATTTAAATTTAAATTTAAATTTTAAATAATTAAAATTTAAACTAAATATTAAAAATTAAATATCTCCATAATCGGGGCACCTTTTTTGATGAAACAAAAGGCCAACTTGGGTTTTAAGAAAAACCCGGTTCAAATATATCATCCATGGTTTTAAATAAAACCTTTTATTTTTCCTGCCTTGGTTTTCACAAAAACCCTATATTTATCCATGTTTTCCAAAATATCATTTGGCCACCAAAACTCAATGTGATCCATGTGACATCAATGATCCATGTGACATCAATGACAACATAAAATAACTCAAATTGCCAACATTAGAGACTCAATATGTTCTACTCTCAATGCACAATCACTTTCATAATTTTATCAATCTCATAGAAGCATAAAGAGAATTTTTAGAGACTGAATATGTTCTATACTCAATGCTCAATAACTTTCACAATTCAAATATTATATTGATAGGGGGGGTGAATAGTATAAGACCACTTTTTACTTTCTTTCCAAAGCAATATTAATTAATATCCTTAATTGCAATAACCAAATATAGCAGTGTGCATTAATAACTCAGATATCAATAGTAAGCAAGAGCACAAGTCACCATACACAATTGAGACACAAGATTTAATGTGGTTCCCCCAATGTGGGGTATTCCACAAGATTATCTCCTTATAATGTTTCACACATAAATAAGGATCCTTATCCAATACAATGATTTATTTGATCTGCTCAAAGCTAGGCAATAACAAGCTCACACAGAACTTGTCAAAATATGCATAACAAGCTCACATAGAACTTGTCCAAAATTGCTCAACAAGCTCACACAGAACTTGTCTAAATTTCTTTGATCTACGTAAAGCTAGGAAATAACAAGCTCACACAGAACTTGTCTAAATCTGCATAACAAGCTCACACAAAACTTGTCCAAAACTGCTCAACAAGCTCACACATAACTTGTCCAAATCTGCTCAACAAGCTCACACAGAACTTGCTCAAATCTACTCCAACAAGCTCACTAAGAACTTGTCCAAATATGCTCTAGCAAGCTCACTAAGAACCTTCTCAAATTAGCTCCAACAAGCTCACTAAGAATTTGTCCAAATCTGCTCTAGCAAGCTCACAAAGAACTTGGTCAAATATGCTCTAACAAGCTCACTAAGAACTTATTCAAATATTCTCTAGCAAGCTCACCAAGAACTTGCTCAAATCTGCTCAATAGGCTCACTCAAAACCTCATCAAAATCTATCCCAAATCTGTCCACAAATTTGTCTAAAACTATCCACAAATCTATCCCAAAAACTGTCCACAAAGCCTTCTCAAAAGCTCAATCAATCATACACAAACTGCCACAAATCTGTCCAGAAATCTATCCCAAAGGCCTTCTCAAAGGATCAATCAATCATGCTCAAGTAGTACTCAAATCTCATCCACAAATCTATGAAGACAAGGCTCAAAAATGAACTCAACAATGAATGGCAATGCACTCTACAATGGATGACAACAATGATTTACTATGATCTCAAATCAACTCAACTCAAATCAATATCAACTCAAGTCAACTCATAGAATCATAAAGAGAATTGTTAGAGACTCAATATGTTCTAAGCTCAATCTCAACTCAAATCAAAATTATAGAATAGTTTGTTTCATGGGACTTGAACAATCACCTCACATAATCACTTGACTAGGCTCAATCAACTCAACTCAACCAATCACCACAAGGGATAACTATTTATCACAAAACCCTAGTCCAAGCATGTATCAACCAACTCAAATTTTTCCAACAATGCTCAACCAAAAATCTCACATAACAATGATACTCATGTTATTTTCAAGTTATTTACATAACCAATGGGCTTCAACAACTATGCTTATAAAATAAGGTTTAAACACAACTCTCAAACCAGAAAACCTTGAAGCATTCAACCAACCACTTTCAAAAAGGAAACCAAAATAAATCCTTTTCACTTCAATGATATTTCAGAAATCAACCACCATAAACAATCAATAGGAGACTGTGCCCATACCTTTTTGATGCCAAGAAGTTGTCCACAAAATTTTCCACACTAAAAAAAAATTTCTTTTCCAATCTCAATAAGGGTTAGTGGACTTCAAATAATAATCACAAGATAAATCATAACTCAATTTACACCTTTTTACTCCAACTTAATAAACATATCCACCAAAGTCTTTTTTTAATAAAAACCTTTATCAAAATAATAATCAATAAACCTCTCAGAAATCCTTTTATAACAACTCCTTATTTCTCCTAAATCTTAATTCTCAATTTCATGAACATCAAATTAAATCAACAATTCATCCACCTTTGAAATAATAATCACAACCGTTATAAAAACAAAGTTTAATTAAAAACTTTAATTATTCCTAACCACCTTATAACTCCAACTTAGGGCTTAAAAAAATTAATTAGAGCAAAAACATATTTACCTCCTTAAGGGGATTCGAATCCCAGACTTGCCCATACCGCGAGCACCTTAGCTATAGCTAAGGTTGCTACACGAGCTAGCCGCTCGTTCGAAAGGGAAAGGCACAATGTGCCTTAAAACTTTTTCTCCCTTTTTGCAAATCAAAAGTGCTTCGAGTGCTTTTCTTCTAATGCCTTCCGAATGCAGTCAAGGGGATTCGAAACCTTAACATTTCATTTGCCCCATGCCTTAGCCAAAAGCCAATTGCCAATGCATCACGCTGCCCACTATGCCTTTTGTCTTGACCTCACTTTGTCTTATTCGCTGCTTCCACTTTCCAAAGGATTTCACATGAGATCTTATTCAGATTATTTTTCCAATGATTAATTCACGAGCTCAATCCAGTTTATGAACCTTAGGTATCCCCTTTATATAGCCTCTTTATTATTTTTGATGATGTCGAAAAAAATCTTGCATATTTAATTTAAAATTAAAATTTAAATTTTAAATAATTAAAATTTAAACTAAATATTAAAAATTAAATATCTCCATCACCGGGGCACATTTTTTGATGAAACTAAAGGCCAACTTGGGTTTTAAGAAAAACCTAGTTCAAATCTGCCATCCATAGTTTTAAATAAAACCTTTTATTTTGCTTGCCTTGGTTTTCACAAAAACCTTGTATTTATTCATGCTTTCCAGAATATCATTTGGCCACCAAAACTCAATGTGATCCATGTGACATCAATGACAACATAAAATAAATCAAATTGCCAATATTAGAGACTCAACATGTTCTATTCTCTATGCACGATCACTTTCACAATTTTCTCAATCTCATAGAAGCATAAAGAGAAATTTTAGAGACTTAATATGTTCTATACTCAATGCTCAATCACTTTCACAATTCAAATAAGAATGTATAATAGTTTATTTTATGGAACTTGAACAATCACTTTATACAACCACTTGACTAGGCTCAACCAACTCAACTCAACCAATTACTTAATGAAACTTTCTTTTCTCATAAACCCTAGTCCAAGCATATATCAATCAACTCAAAATATTTCCAACAATTGCTCAACAACAAATCTCACATAACAATGATACTCATGTTATTTTCAAATCCTAGTTCAAGTTCTTTGCCCAACAACTCACTTCAACAACAATGCTTATAACTCAATCTTCACATAACAATGATACTCATATTATTTTCAAACCATAATTCAAATTCTTTGCCCAACAACTCATTTAAAAAACAATGCTTATAACTCAATCTTCACATAACAATGATACTCATGTTCTTTTCAAAACCCTAACTCAAGTTCTTCACACAATCCAATGACTTCAACAACAATTCTTATAAAACAAGGTTTTAATCACAACTCTTAATTCTAGAAAATCTTGAAGCATTAAGTCAAACACTTTTAAAAAGGAAACCGTAATTAAATCCTTTTCACTCCAAACCTTTTTTTTTCTAGTAAGCCAATCAATCAACTCAACCAATAAAGAATTTGCCCATACCTTTTTGCTTGACAAGGAGTTGATCTCACAAATTTGCCACACTCACAATTACTTCTTTACCAATATCAATAAGGGTTAGAAGATAATAATTTCTTCAACAAAACACAATGCAAAATGATATCAAAATTACACCTTATCAACTCCACAATATCTAAAAATTTTTTAACACCCATAATTAATTTTGACCTTATAGATTTTAAGGCAAATTAATTTTCACCTTATTACTCCACAAAATAATATCTTCCCCTTTTAAAATTTCAATCCAACATATAGTAATTTTATAACACTCCTTATTCCTCCTTATCACTTATTTCATTTTCCTAACAAAACTTCTTAATACTCCTTATAACTCCTAAAAAATATTAAATTTCAACTTTAGGTAATTGAAAAATAATAATAAAATTATTACCTTGCACTCCATGGGTTTCAAACCCCTGACCAACACCTCTGTGAATGCCCTAGCTATGGGCTCCTCAACCATGTGTTCCCAATGCATGTTTTGAACCAAAAGGGCCTTTGCACCCTTTATACCTTCCTTTGGCACCTTTTGAATTATGAAGAAATCAAAAATTTATTCCCCTGCACATGCCTCAATGGGATTTGAACGCAGGTTCGTCTCCCCATAAGTGCCTTAAAAATAATTTGTGCTACGACTGGACCACCACATCCACATTTGATTGGGGCTCCCACTTTACTCGCTTTTCTTCTTCTGCATGAGACAAAAAACACTTGTTTCATATTCTTACTCAAAAACCTTTCAAATTCGTAATTAATGTTTTTTATGGCGCTTTCAATAATTTGATCAAGGATTAATCTTGCAAAGGTCTTTGTGGCCTCATTTTATATACAAAGTCACTATTGAATTCAAACGTCGGTGCTTTGATTCTTTCAATGACGTCGATGCCTTTATAAACACTTTATAATTTATACAAGGTTCCTTATTAAATTGGATGATGTCAGCATTAATTATAATTTATAAATATTTTAAATTCTAAAGAATATAAATTTTATAAATTATAATTATAAGATTTAATTTTTAAGCCCTTCCTTTACATTGCATTCAATGGTGTAAATTCTTATTGAATTTAAATAATTTATAAAAAATATTATATCTCCTTTTTAACTTTGCACTGAATCCTTTGGGCTTCTTCCTGGATATCAAATAACAACTTTGACAACTTTGTTCCTTGATGAAAAATCTTGATATTAATGTTGACATCATTTATTGACATCGATGACAATTTTAACTTTTAGGACTCAAAATGTCCAAAAATTCCCCCTTTGTCATTGATGGCAACCCAAAATCTTTTTACCAAAAACTTGAATTCTTATTCTGTGCTGCTCCCCCTAGCTCAATGCTCTCTCAAATACTAAATCTCTCCCCAATACTCAAATCTCTCTCCCCCTTTGACATCAATGGCAAAGGGTCACCTTTGGGGCTCGAGGCTAAGAATGATCCTCTTAGATTATCCCCTCCCCCACATTTTGTTAAGGTGGTTATTTCTAGGATGGGAGTATTTCTACTCCTAGAAAGCACTGTTATTTACCTTTACCCTCTTCTCTTCTTTTCTAAATTTTCTGAATCCTATGACTATTTCTATCCGTGTCTATGTTCCTATCCATGTCATTATTATTGTTCCTATTCCTATTCCTATTCACATCCATGTTTCTATTCCTATTCCTGTTCACATTCATGTTCCTATTCCTATTCCTATCCATGTTACTATTCCTATTTTTGTTCACATTCATGTTCTTATTCCTATTCCTATCCATGTTCTTGTTCCTGTTCATATTCATATTCCTATTCCTATTTATGTTCAAGTTCCTATTCATACTTGTCTATGGAATGTCTGCTCTACACCACTTTGCTAAATGACCATCATTATTGCATTTATAACACTTAATGTATTATTCCTTGGAGGTGCAAATGTCTTAGTATTTCTCCTAGTGAAGCCATATCCTATTTTGTCGTGAACCCTGTAATTCATTGCCTTGTGACCAAACTGATTACATGATTCAAAATACCCATGGAAAGGCTGTCCATTTCCATATTCCTATCTTTTATGTGTCCTACACTATGAAGCCATGTGCCCAAACTTGTGACATGAAAAACATCTTCCATTGAATCTTCCTTATCTTGACCTGATTGGTCTCCTATTCTGATTGATGTTCCATCTATATCTTCTTTGTGTACTGTTCCTATTTTTGTTGAATTTCCTATTGTCCAACCCATCCTCTGATGTCCTAATGTATTTTACACTGTCTTCTTCTAAATTATATTCATCTGAAGTATCTTCTCCAAAACTTAAATTTGACTCATCCGCCCATGTAGAGGAGTTGGAGAGCAAGTGGGTAGTTAAACCTCTCTAGTTGCTGAGAGGCCCAGGTTCTAATCTCTCGCCTCACATGTTGCGGATATGTTATGTAATGGTTCCCTCGTGGTCATAGTTGCGGATATGTTATGTAATGGTTCCCTCGTGGTCACAGTCTGTTTACTCCTTGTGGCCACCACCAAAAAAAAAAAAAAAAAAAAAAAAACTTAAATTTGACTCTCCTTCATGTTTATTTTTAACCTATTCAAAACCAAGACCTGTTTTACTTGATGTAGGCTTTTGTGTCATGATGAACTTATCCAAGTTATTTAAGCTATTTCTAAATATCTTCATCTTGATTTTTGAGTCCTCTAAATATTTTTTTAGTAGTGTCACTTCTTATGCTAACTTATCACATTCTAAGATCTTTGCTTCTAACTTATACTTGAACCTCTTTGCCTTAGCCTTCGATCTTTCTAAATCCTCTATGAGCAATCTTCTCTCTTCATCACATTCTTGAAACTGAATTTCAAGTTTAGAGTGTTGCTTTCTTACCTTATTTACCGTTTCAAGGGCATAGATGAGTTCTCCCTTGAGATCATAACCATTATCTTTTGAATAATCCTTTATTTGTTTACCTTTGTCCACATCATTACTCTCTTTAGGCGTATCTTCTATAGGATCACTTTCATCTTCTTCTAATAATGCCATTAGAATATTTTCATATGGTCCTTCAAGTGCATTCTCATACTCATCATCACTAAAACTATAACCATCCCTTGTACAATAATCTTCAATATGTCCAAAGTTACCACATCTAAAACACTTGAGAATAACTGGAGTTTTTTTAATAGATTCTTTTTCTTTAATCATAAACAATTTTTAATCTCTATCATTGTCTAAAATACTAGCATCACTATCACTTGAGTACTTACTTGCATATCCACATAGTAGCTCTTATTTTGTCTTTGAAATAACTTCTTTCCTTGTCTGCTTTGTCCATCCTTGCTTTTCTTTTGGTACCTATATCTTTATGATTTCCTATACATGTGATCCTATTTTTCTTCACCATTGTTGTTCTTTGGTTCTTTACAATCTATTGCAAAATGTTCAAAATTTACACAATTAAAACACTTAACAAATTTTATATCTATGGGTCTTCTGGAACCTTTATTTCTTCTACCATAATTAGCTTCTTCATCACTGGATGACTCAATGCTTGATTATGACTTCTTACCCTTTGTTTTATTGATTGCTTTGAATGTTGCTTCCTTCTGGGGAGTAGGATATTTTGTTCTTATCTCAAAAGCTATTAGCATACCAAGAAAATTATCTCTTGTCAAAATATCATGATACAATTATATTTCTATAGCAAAAACCTGTTCACTAAATCTATTTGGAAGAGATATTAAGACTTTATCACAAACATCTGATTCATCAATATTCATTCCAAGATATCATTAACAAACTCATCATTTTAAATTAGATAAGCACTGATATTTTCTTCTTCATTCATTCTCAATGTTTCAAATTGTCCTTTGAGATTTTGTATCTTTGCTTTCTTGACAATTTTATCTCCTTCATATATACTTTGTAATTTATCCCACATTTCTTTTGCAGTTCTACAATGCATAACTTTCATAGACTCTATTCTACGCAAACCTCTCACAAATGAATTCATTTCTTTTGAATTATAATGTTGTAGAAGCTTACCTTCCTTATCTGTAGGAGTATTGACTGCTGGATCATATCCAAATTCCACTACATCTCAAACTTCATTGCCAAGTGCCATTAGGTAGATCCTCATCATCATACTCTAATACATTTAGTCATTTCCATCAAATACTGGTGCTGAGTTAGTTGAGGACACCTCCTTAGGATCCATTGTGTTCTTGTTAGATTTTCCTTCAAGTTGTTAAACTCGCTCTGATACCATTTGAAGAACACAAGCTTATACTGAGAGGGGGGGTGAACAGTATAAGGGTACTTTTTAATTTTCTTTCCAAATCAATATTATGTAGTGTATAGATAGTAGTATCAATAGTAGTAATCAAATAAATTCATAAAACACCATACATAATAGAGACACCATAATTTACGTGGTTCACCCAATGTGGGCTACTCCACGGAGAAAATGTTTCACTAAATTTTCTCAATCAATATCTTGGGAATCCTTCCCAATTACAATATTTATGGACCTATGTCTAAAGGAGATGATGATCCCCTAAATATGGTTTTTTTATCTCTATCCACATGAGAACTCCTTCTCCTTTGCTCTAACTGGTGATCCTCTAGAAGACTACTGCCTCCATTGTGTTGGCTTGTGGATCTCTCTCCACTGAAGACTCTTGTCCCCACTCAAAGGAACTATACTCACTACCCTAGCTAATGTATCTCTATCCACTGGAGACTACTATCCTCTCTACTCTGTCACCTCCAAAGCTTTGTCTCAAATATACACTAAATATAGTCTAGTCAGTCTAGCACAAGTCTGCTCAACATACTCACTCAAATCTGCACTAAACACAGTCTAGTTGGTCTAGCACAAATCTGCTCAACTCTACACTAAACACATTCTAGTTGATCTAGCTCAAGTCTGCTCAGAAAACTCACTCAAATATTCACTAAACATAGTCTAGTCAGTATAGCACAAATCTGATCAATAGGTCCACTCAAAACCTACTCAAATCTACTCAACAGGTTCACTCAAAACCTGCTAAAATATGCTCAATAGGCCATTTAGAACCTGTCCAAATATGCTCAATAGGTACACTTAGAACCTGTCCAATTCTTCTCAATAGGTCCACTCAAAAACTGCTTAAATCTGCTCAAAAGTTCCACTCAGAACCTCTCAAAATATGCTCAATAGGTCCACTCAAAACCTGTCCAAATCTTCTCAGTAATCTCACACAGAACTTGTCCAAATCTTCTCAACAAATCCTCTCTAGAAATTGCTTAAATCTACTCAAAAAGTCCTCTCTAGAACTTGCTCAAATTTGCTCAATAAGTCCTCTCTAGAACTTAACCAAATATGTATTGTAAGCTTCCACAAAAGCTCACACAAAATCAGTCCACTAGTCTCCTCAAAGACTTACCTCAAATCTGCTTAACAAGTCCACACATAGAACTTGTACAATATCATAGAAGCATAAAGATAATTTTTAGAGACTCAATATGTTCTACTCTCAATGCACAATCACTTTCACAATTTTCTCAATCTCATAGAAGCATAAAGAGAATTTTTAGAGACTCAATATGTTCTATACTCAATGCTCAATCACTTTCACAATTCAAATTAGAATGTATAATAGTTTGTTTTATGGAACTTGAACAATCAATTTATACAACCACTTGACTAGGCTCAACCAACTCAACTCAACCAATTAGTTAATGAAACTCCCCTTTCTCATAAACCCTAGTCCTAGCATATATCAATCAACTAAAAATATTTCCAATAATTTATCAACAACAAATATCACATAACAATGATACTCATGTTCTTTTCAAATCCTAGTTCAAGTTCTTTGCCCAAAAACTCACTTCAACAACAATGCTTATAACTCAATCTTCACATAACAATGATACTCATGTTCATTTCAAACCCTAGTTCAAGTTATTTTCCCAACAACTCATTTCAACAATAATGCTTATAACTCAATCTTCACATAACACTGATACTCATGTTATTTTCAAAACCCTAACTCAAGTTCTTCACACAATCCAATGGCTTTAACAACAATGCTTATAAAACAAGGTTTTAATCACAACTCTTAATTCTAGAAAACCTTGAAGCATTAAGTCAAACACTTTTGAAAAGGAAACCCTAATCAAATCCTTTTCACTCCAAACTTTTTTTTCTAGTAAGTCAATCAATCAACACAACCAATAAAGAATTTTCCCATACCTTTTTGCTTGATAAGGAGTTGATCTCACAAATCTGCCACACTCACAATTACTTCTTTGCCAATATCAATAAGGGTTAGAATATAATAATTTCCTCAACAAAACACAATGCAAAATGATATCAAAATTACACCTTATCAATTCCACAATATCTAAAATAATTTTTAACACCCACAATTAATTTTGACCTTATATATTTCAAGGCAAATTAATTTTCACCTTATTACTCCACAAAATAATATCTTCCCCTTTTAAAATTTCAATCCAACATATAGTAATTTTCTAACACTCCTTATTCCTCCTTATAACTTATTTCATTTGCCTAAAAAAACTTCTTAATACTCCTTAGAACTCCTAAAAAATATTAAATTTGAACTTTAGGCAATTGAAAAATAATAATAAAATTATTACCTTGCACTCCATGGGTTTTGAACCCCTCACCAATGCCTATGCGAATGCCCTAGCCATGGGCTTCTCAACCATGCGTGCCCAACACACATTTAGAACCAAAAGGGCTTTTGCACCCTTTATACCTTCCTTTGGCACCTTTTGAATTACGAAGAACTTGAAAACTTCTTCCTCTACACATGCCTCAATAGGATTTGAACTCTAGTTCATCTCCCCACAAGCGCCTTAAAAAGAACGTGCGCTGCCACTGGACCACCGCATCTACCTTTTATTGGGACTCCCACTTTAATCGCTTTTTTTATTTTGCATGAGACAAAAACACTTGTTTCGTCTTCTTCCTCACAAACCTTTCAAATTTGTAATTAATGTTTTTGATGGCGCTTTCAATAATTTGATCAAGGATTAATCTTGCAAAGGTCTTTGTGGCCTCCTTTTATATACGAAGTCACTATTGACTTCAAATGTTGGTGCTTCGATTCTTTCAACGATGTCGATGCCTTTATAAACACTTTATAATTTATACAAGGTGCCTTATTAAATTGGATGACATCAACATTAATTATAATTTATAAATATTTTAAATTCTAAAGAATTTAAATTTAATAAATTAGAATTATAAGATTTAATTTTTAAACCCTTCATTTACATTGCATTCCATGGTGTAAATAATATTTATTTATAAAATTTAAATTCTTATTGAATTTAAATAATTTATAAAATATATTATATCTTATTTTAAATTGTACTGAATCCTTTGGGCTTCTTCCTGGATATCAAATAACAACTTTGACAAATTTATATCTTGACGAAAATCCTTGATATTAATGTTGACTTCATTTCTTGACATCAATGAAAATTTTAACTTTTAGGACTCAAATTGTCCAACAATTCCAACATATTATGTATTTTTATTCTATGCCAAAATAACTTGAAAAAAGTTTAATCTTTATTATGTGATCCTTTTTATGGCTAGGTTTACATAATAAAAGGAAAATTTCTTTGGTGAAATGGAGCAAGTTGTGTGATCACAAAAGTAGGGGAAGTCTTAGTTTAAGAGCTCTTATAGATGCAAACTTAGTTATTAGGGTAAAATTTATCTAAAGATTGTACAAAGAGAGTCAAAGACAATGGGCAAGAATTCTTTTAAGTAAGTATGTTGATTCTAATGACCCAATTTTAATATTTACTGCATTCTCTCTTCCAAATGGTTCTGCTCTTTGGAATGGTTTAAGAAAATATATTGATCTTATGATTAAAGGTTTAAGATGGTTGGTGGAAATTGGAGAAAAAAAATTCTATTTGGATGGATACTTGGTGTGAGAAAATACCACTCAAATTAGATCTATTTTTTAAATCTTGGATGAGATTACTTCAATACAAATACAGTGATAGGGTTTCAAACATTTTGTACACGGATCGAGAAGGAAGATACAAATGAAAAGAAGATTTTTTTACAAGTATACAAGACATTGATGCTAGGAGGCAAATGAGTATAAACATAACAAATATAATTATTCTGAGGGGTGCCAAGGATAAATTTATTTGGGAGTTGAATAGCTTAGGAGAATACACAATAATAAGTGGATATAATGTTCAACACCAACATAATAATAATTTCACTAGAATTTGGAGAGATATTTGGGATAGCCCAAGCATTCCTAAATTCAAAATGTTTTTTTGGCTAGTAGGTCATAGAAGAATTTTATCCTAGGATAATATTATGAAAAGGTGTTTTCATGGCCCCTCTAAATGTGTTTTCTATAATAAGGAGGATGAGAGTATTGACCGTCTCTTGGGACATTGGTCAATTGTCTAGAATCTATGGCAATGGATTCTTAATATGTTTGGTAAATGCATGGTGATGAATAGCATAATTGAATATTGGTTAAAGCAATGACAAAGCACTTATAAAAATGAGGCTTTATAGACAATATGGGATATATCAAAAGATACAATACTTTGGACTATATGGCTAGAAAGGAATAGAAGAATATTTAAAGGAAAGGAAAGAAGTTTAGAGGTAATGAAAAATAAGATATGTTTAGCCATAGAGGAGTCTAAACCAACCCTATCAACTCACACAATCCCTAATTTGGAAGAAAAGAGTCTTAATAGAGGGAGTGAATTCATTAAATGGAATTATGATGTTGGGTACAAGAGAAGAAAAAATAAGATAAATAATATAAAGTGGAAACCACTAGATTTAGAGTGGGTTAAGTTGAATTTTTATGGAGCATCTAAAGGAAACATAGGACCAGCAGAAGGAGTAGGAATAATTAGAAATAATAGAGGAGATATTTTGTCTCATTATACTTTCAACTATGGATTTAAGACAAATAATGAAGCTAAAGCTTGGACAAATTTAGAAGGGTTAAAAATATGTAAAAAAATGAAATGGAATAGAGTTTGGATGGAAGGTAATTCTATCATAGTAATAAATGCAATTTTAAGGAAAGCAAAGGCTCCATGGAACATACAAGAGATAATTATGGAAATTCAAGATCTTGCTTTAGAGTTTGAAAAAATCAGGTTTACACATATATTAAGGGAAGGAAAAAAATGTGCAGATAAGCTAGCTAATAGAGGGTTTTTGGTTGAGGATCGTGAAGTTAACATCTCCTTTCCATGGTCAGAGGAAGTAGAAAGTTTAGTTGAAGATGACAAAAATTGTCGATTGCCTAAATCAAATAATGATTAAGATTTACTTTAATGTTTTCCATTGGTAATATCTATTTTAATTTGTAATAATAATGTGTGTTCATTTAGACTATTTATCACAATTTTTATGGTTGCACTTGTATTTCAGGAAGGAAACTAGCAATCCAGATTTGGTAAAACGGGCTATGTTAGTGCGATGTTTTCAAAATATTACTCTACTAATATGAAAGGCATAGATAGAAGAGGTGAATTTTTGGTATTGTGAAGGCTACTATAGGACAATTTCAAGAAAGATGCTAAATTCTAAAGTAATTGTATTCATACAGAGATTTGAAAAGATCTAGAAAATGAAAATCAAGAATTCAAACATTTTATGTAAAATGATGTAGGTTTCTAACTATAGCATCTAAATTGAGATGATAAGTGTATCTATTTGTAAAATATCAAGATCTAAAGAAGAGAGACATAATTTTTTAAGTGTGGGGGACCCGAGTACAACCCTTTTTTATCAAACAAAAAAAAAAAATTATTTTCCCACTTCTTAACTCCAAATTTTAACTTCAAATTCTTCCTTCCAAATTATCCATTTCACAATTTCAATTCTTCTTCCAAATTTTATTTCAATTCAAATAATTATATTGGAGATATCAAATTATTTGGTAGCATGTGGTACATTTGTAAATATTATATTAGGGAGTGTGATTTATATTTTGTCTAATATATGTGTCAATGTGTAGGAAGTGTCCAACTGCTATTTAATAAAGTGTGTAAGTATCAAAGTGTTTAAGGTGTGAGGTATAAGTTATGAGAGTGTGCAAATTATCATGTAAGTCAAGAGTTATAGGTGTTAGGTGTCAAATATGTAAGTGAAGAGTCACATTAAATGTGGCAATATGTAAAGTAAAGAGTCATGAAGGGTTTTTCATATGTGAGGAATAAGAAAGGATGCATCTTCTGAATATTTGAGGAGAGCAATAGTTGGGTATTGAAGAGTCATCTTGTAAGATTATTTAATGGAGATAAAGCTCCATGAATTGTTATAGGATTCTTGATATATTTTATGATTTATGAATAATATTTTGATTATGTGAGTGGACTTTATATGATTCATATTTGATCCTAGAAAATTGGAACCGTGAAATAATTTGGCAAAATTTCCATCAATGGTATTAAAGCTTCACTCTAGCCATGTGAGAAGCTTGGAGGATTGAGAAGAGGAGATTAAAGTATTAAAAAAATTAAGATATTAGTTGATATTGCATTGATAAGGATAAGTTAAGGAAATAAGACACAAAGGAGATGAGTTGATTGCACCCTGAGATTGCAAGTTGAACTAGAGGATGAAGTTTTCTTGTTGGAGACATTAGAAAGGATGGGTTGATTGCACCCTAAGATTGCTAGAGAAGTTGTGTGTGAAAGAATATCAATTTGCATATTATATGGTATGCATTAGCCAAACCCAAAGAGAATAAACAAGTGGAAGTGATGATCTAGAAAAACTAAAGTTTGCATTATGGAGGATGCTTAAATAAGCATCAAAGATAATCAACTAGTTACAACAACCAAAATACTTCCAAATTTGAATGAATGTGGTAATTTGGAATAAGATAGAAGAAGTTGTAACTGCTAAAAAACTAACACATAGGTGGCTAACAATAGGCTAGTCAATCGTAATATTAGGATCTAACAACTAACAAGTAGGAGGTTGACTAAAATAACCTACCACTAGGAAACCCACATGAGCATTGGAGGCTCACACTATATTACATAAAATAATAAATTAGGCCTATGTAATAATATATGACTAAGCTAATGCTTAGGCTAATTAATGACCTCATCATACCTCCCCATAGTAGAAACATTGAAATCTAATTCTTTAACAATATAAGTGGGGGTGTGAGACTGTTAGTCTAAAAATACTACCCTGAAGATAACAGAGGTTTTGAAGTTTTGAACACCAAATTCCTATTTTTGTGAAGTGAAGAAGAAAAAAAAAACTAAGGCATGCGACATGTCATGATTTCACAACATGTTGATGTTTCATGAGATCATGGTGAGAAAAGAACCAAGGAGGGTGAAATATCATGATTTTGTGACATGTCAATAATTCACGAGCTCATGGCAAGGAAAAGACTAAGACAGGTGAAATGTCATGATTTTGCGACAATTTGATATTTCACAAGATCAAATTAAGAGAAAGACCAAGGCCAGTAGGATGTCATGATTTTGCGACATCTCGACATTTCGTGAGCCTAAGGTAAGAAAAAGACCAAGGTCGACAAGATGTGATTTTGTGACATGTTGAAATTTTGCGAGCTCAAAGTAGAAGAGGAGATCAAGAATTCAAAATGTCATGATTTCACGACATAACTAAATTGTGTGAAACAAAGATAAATAGAATATGCCTTCAAAGGAACATGTCGAAACTGATGGTAGATCATGATTGAGCATCAAATATTAAACTTATACCATTGGTGATTTGATTACTTGACTGAACCAATGAGAAGCCACATAAAATATGCTGGTGCATTTAGCAACACTTTTATTGTAATTGATTTGGTGTCAAAATTTGGTAGCTATCAAAGCATACTTTTTTTAGAGTATATATAGTAGGAAGCATATCCTGAATAAGGGTCAGATCTTAGACGTTTACAAGACTGGATGTATGTACTATGGATTCAAGAAATAATATATGCTTCTCTTGGATTTTGGTTCATTGTGTGCAAGTGTATGTATAAACACTTTAAGCTTCTATTTACATTGCCAAGTTATACGTTGTGTTTGTTCTATCATCTGGACTCATGCACAATATAAAAAGTATTGTTGGAGCTAAATATTTAATACATGCATGTGTTAGATTAGCGTATAAATCACATAAATAAACCATGATTTCTACATGAATAATATAGAGAATGTTTAGCTAATGAGGTTATGTGCATCTATCTGTGTTGTTTAATTTGCATCAAGAGAAAATCTCTAGCTATGACTATATTTACATTTCTTTCAGTAAACTCTTCTCTCCATTTTCTCACAAAAAACCACCAAGGAACCAGCCTTCTTTGGAGATTAGATGAAATCCTTCAATACCAAGTGCATCTACTCAATGTTGGCAAGGTTGTGGGTGTAATCATAACCATAGGTTGATTTTGCACCAATATTTTTTGGCACACCTGGTGAGACCCAAAATCCCATAGTATTTTATAAGGCTTGGTGTTTGTCTTTGTTCTATATAAGACATGGTTATGCATAGTGGCAAATTTTTGCCATTGGTGTAAAAATTGGCATTTTCAAAAATTTAAATTTGCAAATTTGAGGGACTCAGACGTCAGCCATTTAGCCAAAAACTTTCAAAATAAAAAAATTTTAGGTATCAGTTCGCTGTGCATTGGTAATAGTATCTCGAATATTTTTAAAAAATTTCTAGCAATCCTGCCTAAATAGAGGACCCTTTTTTCCATAAAATTTTAAAATTATCCTACCCAATTAGCCAAGTATACCACTATATATAACTAACACCCCATCAATAATTTTTCATTTCTAGATCCTATTCTACACTATATGGATATCTCAACCCAATTTTGCACTAGATTAGATATATTTCTGCACCAAACAAGATCAAAACCATTTTTGCACCTAACCAAACCCTATTTTTACACTAGATCAGACCCTATTCTACATCTGAACAATATTTGGACCTTGTTTTGCATTCAAACGGACTATCGAACCTTGTTCTGCACAAGGTCAATATCCAAATCCTATTTTGCATTTGAATAGACTATCGGACCCTATTATGCACAAGGTCGATATTCAGACCTTGTTCTACGTCCTAATGGACCACCATACCCTATTATACACAAGGTCAATATTCGAACCCTGTTTTGCATCCAAATGATATCTGGACCCTATTCTGCATTCGGATGGACTATCGAACCTTGTTCTACATCTGGATGATATCGGGACCTTGTTCTACATTCGAATGATATTTGAATCTTGTTCTACATCTGGATGGGCTATCAGACCTTGTTCTACATCTGGATGATATCCAGACCCTATTTTGCATCTGAATGATATCTGACCTTTGTTCTACATCTTGATGAACTATCGGACCCTATTTTGCACAAGGGCAATATCTAAACCCTGTTCTACATCCAGATAGACTATTGGACCCTGTTATACACAAGGTCGATATCTAGACCCTATTCTGCATTCGAATGAACTACTAGACCTTGTTTTGTACAAGACCAATATTTGGACCTTGTTTTGCATCCAAACGGACTAACGGATCTTGTTCTACATCTGGATGATATTTAGACCCTATTTTGCATTTGAATGAATCTGGACCCTGTTATAAATTCATATGGACTACCAAAACTTGTTTTGCATAAGGTCAATATTTGAACCCTATTTTGCATCTGAAGAGACTACCAAATCCTGTTCTACACAAGGTCGATATCCAAACCCTATTCTACATAAGGATGAACTACTGTAACTTGTTTTGCACAAGGTTGATATCTGGACCCTGTTCTACATATGGATGAACTATCAGACCTTATTCTGTACAAAGCCAATATTTGAACCCTGGTTTGCATCTGATTGGACTATAGGACCCTATTTTACAAAGAAAAAATACATCTATTTTTGGCTTCAGGGGTGATGCCCCCTTGGACGCCCTTAGTGATGTAGTAGGGGGGGCGTTGGCCCCCCACACCCCCCCTTCATGGAGTGGGTCCAAGTGTGGCTAAAAACAAGACCTCAAAATTAGAGAGAATAAGGCTCCATAACCAATACCATGTTCTATACCTGGTTTGAGATCGGACATTTTTCTACACCTGGTTCAAGGTCGAACCATTTTTTGCATTAGTCCATGGCTGGATCTTGTTTTCCACCTAGTCTGGCTAGAAATTTCAAATTCACCAATATTTTATAATTTTTTTGAAAAAATAAGGTAATTTGCCATGTCCTCCTACATGAATTTGGTCGAGATTCACCAGGGTTTCGCAATGGATTCACCATTTTTTTACAAGTACATTTTAGGTCCGACCCCTTATGCATAACCCTGGTATAAGATCTAAATCAATCACCTAGCGACTCCATTTGAAGGTATAGACCCAAGAGATACCTTATCTATTTGTCTGGTTAAAAATTGCAATCATTTACATATATGATAACTAGATCTAAAGCAAGAAACTCTGAAGAGCCCATTGAGTTCTTCGAGTTACACCTTGGTAGCCTTAGAGTTCATCTAGTTTTATCTGCTAGATCAAACCCACCTGCTACCAGTATCACCACCCTTGTACCTTCTGTTTTGCCTAGCCCCGTTATCTGTATACCATCAAGTATAACTGCTAGTAGTTCTATAGTATAGGCAAGAGCAGTAGCTACAATGGCTACTCCACCTCCAGCTTATCTTACATGGAACCACACTGGTCCATTGAACCTGGTGGCTCAGAATCCGATCCCTACTATGGCTTTGAAAGCATTGCCTTCATATGATGGAATAGGTAAAATGGCTTATGAACATTGCTTAGATGTTGCCTCTTTGGTAGCTATATATAACATTACTCAAGAAGATGTAATGATCAGATTGTTGGTCATTTCCTTGAAAGGAAAAATGCTCTATTGGTACAGAGCACTTCCTATTCAATCCATCACCAGTTGGGCTAAACTTGCTGGCAAGTTGGTGGATGAATTTAATCAACATGCAGATCCTTTCTCCCTACTCAACCAGTTCACCATCATTCAAAAACATCCTCAAGAGGAAATTGTTGATTTCAACATCCGATTCAGTCGCACTTGGGAAAGGGTGCCCGATGGATTGAAACCAACCAACGAACAAGTTGTGTATTATTATTTGAGAGCTTTTGACTCTGATATTAGTATGATTATACGGAAATCTCGAGTATTCACCTTCCCTACTATTTTTCAAGAAGCATCTAAAGCAGAGAAATATCTCATTACCACTAGAAGGTATCCACCAAAAGCAGTAATGCCAATTTTTCTAGATATTCCCCAAGCTCTCGGTGCTAGTTCTTCAAGTTCTTCACATTTTCCAAGCATAGACCTTCCAAAATGGAGTGGACAACCATCCATTCTAGTGATACAAATGCCTCAAAATTTCTTGGCATTACCTCCTATTCCTATTGTTCTTGCATTGCTTGCACCACCAGTTCAGTCAGCCCAAGAATCTCAGCTCTTCGTCTTACTAGACATGCAATCAATGATGAAAAGTTTGACAAATGAGATTACATCAATGAAAATAAGGGAGGCCGAGAGAAGTTTTCAATCGAGAAGGTTTCCCCAAGTAACAAGGGACACAACTTCATCAAGCAATAGAGGTCAGGAAAGGTCAAGTGTAGTTTATGCGAATGACAATGAAGAATCTGCAACTCCTTCCACAAATCTCGATTACTGGTGCACTACATGTAATGACCCACATGGGGAAAGTTCATGTATGATCCATCAGAACTATGTAAAAAATATAGCTATTGAAAAGGTGGAGAAAAATATGAAAGGACATGTAAGCATGATTAGAGAAACGAACCATAATTTCATGATGCCTTCAGTTGAGCAAGTTGCAATCCTAACCAGATTAGGTAAAAAACCTCTGCAAGTAGATCCTCAAGAGCTCCAACCTCTAAGTTTTCCTCTAAGTTCCTAAAGCACTACCTAAAAGAGATACCTCCTATGAAAAGAAGTCTCAGGTTCCTACCCAGAGCTCTGGGTCAAAAGTACCTAAAGAATCTATCTCACAAAAGGAAGTCGAGACTCAAGAACAAGCTAAGGAGAGGTTAAGATTTCCTTCTTTGACTAAAATATAGAGAACAAAAGTGACTCAGGGATACAAAAATAGATATGACACCTTTTCTAAGGAAATAGAGAGGAATTTTGAGTCATCCTCTTTTAACATAGTAGAAGAGATGAAGAAAACTCCTTCGAAAGCAAGCATGTACGATGCCCTACAGTTTCTTGGTCAAATTGATCTCTTGCAAGAATATTTAAGGTCAATGAAAAATAAAGGTAGGAACCCATCCTACTCAAATACAGTCCAGACGAATCTAACATCTACCACTAGAAAAAATAGACCCCCTCCCTTTTATTTATCTCTTCAAATGGAAGGGTGGGTTGTACACAACTGCATGATAGACTCAGGTGCTGCTACCACAGTCATACCAAAAGCAGTGTGCGACATTATGGGAATGGAGTACACTAGAAGCAACCCAGGAGTTCTACAGTTGGATGGCACTCCAGTCAAGACTGTAGGGGTAATTAAAGATATCCCTATAAAGCTTCATAGGATACCTCAAATGGTGGTCATACAAGAAGTGGTAGTTGTGGATTTAGCACCATACTTTGGCATGTGTTTATCCAGAGAGTTCACAACCAAGATAGGAGGATATCTATCTCTAGACTACTCACATTTGGAAATACCTTTTAAGGGTAGGAGGATCAATATATTTAATGAAAAACCATCTACTTTTCACATAGAAAAGATAGAAGAGGCCGGTACTGTAAGTATGATGACAGAAGAAATGGAAGATCTCGATCTAATGGAAGAGACCTTAGAAGAGCTCCAAATAGAAGACCAATTCTCTCTGAAGGATTTCAATGCCATGATAGAAAATGAGATGGGAAGTTATTCCATTGTAAAAGAAAAAAACAATTGGCTCCTTCTCCCAAAGAAGATGACTCTACCAGTCAGCTTTGGAAGCTTTTCTTCGATGGAGCTAGATGCAAGAACGGGGTTGGTGCTGGAATAGTTTTAATCTCTCCCATAGGCAAAGAAAGAATTTTCTCTTACATACTGACATGGAGTTGCACTAATAATGCAATAGAATATGAAGCACTTTGTCTAGGTCTGAGAAAGGCCAAAAAATTGGGAGTTAAGCAGTTACAAATTTATGGGGATTCGGAACTCATCGTGAATCAAATCATAAAAAAATGTACAAGTAAATAACATTACTTAAAGGTATACAAAAATAAGGTGTGGGACCTTTTAGAAGTCTTTGAGGCTCTAAATATTAAGTCTATTCCTAGAGAACAAAACACCCATGCTGATTTTTTGGCGTCTGTAGGAGCAAACTTCTGCCCCATCAACAACGTCATTCAGAAATCTAAGATGGTTAGACTCATATATAGACCCTCGATGCTGGATAAAAATATATTCTGGAAAGTTTTTGAAAATGATGAGCAAATTTTAGATTTTTTAATCTATGAAATGAATTGCTCGAGCAACAGGACGCTGGAAGATGAAGAAGAAGAAGGATTGATTCAATTGAAGAACAATCATATTCCCAAGGGACTGATCACCCTTGAGAGTCTTTTCGATAACAATGATAGAGTGGTAGGCCATAAAATAAAAGTTGATAAACGTCGGTATAAAGAAGTCCAACTAGAACCAAGAAAAATGATCAAGGTTGGAGTTAATTGTACAGTAGAAGAATTAAATCAAATCAGGGAATTGTGCAAGAAATTTCTAGATATTATTGCTTGGGTGTACAATGATCTTAAAGTGTACAGGAAAGAAGTTATACAACATACCATTGAGTTAGAGGAAGGTGCTAAACCTTTCAGGCAAAAGCAAAGGCCTGTGAATCCAAAGATAGAGGCATTGATGAAGCAAGAATTGTTAAAACTCCTTCAAGCTAAGATAGTGTACCCTATTAAACATTCTACCTGGGTAGCTAATCTAGTCCCAGTTAGAAATAAAAATGGGGACATTAGATTGTGCATCGATTTCAAGAACTTGAACAAGGCTTCACTCAAGGATCATTACCCACTTCTACAGATAGACCAGATTTTACACACGGTTGCAGGAGCAGAGATATTTTCCTTGTTGGATGGTTTCTTTGGGTACAATAAGGTATGGGCTAGAGATGAAGATCAATATAAAACTACCTTTACCACCAAGTGGGGAACATTCACCTATCAAAGGATGCCTTTCGGGTTGTCTAATGTAGGAGCAACCTTCCAAAGGGCAATGGATGTAGCCTTCGGGGAACTTGCTAACAAGATCATAGTCATCTATTTAGATGATATGACAATTTTTTCTCACCAAAAAGAAGATCATATAAAGCACCTCGAGAAGGTATTTGAAAAGTGCAAGGAATTTGGGATATCTTTGAACCCAAAGAAATCCATATTCATTGTAGAAGAAGGTATTCTACTTGGTCATGTCATTTCAAAAGCTAGATTGGCCATAGATCCTGATAGAGTGAAAGCACTCTTAGAACTTCCTTTACCAAAAAATAAAAGAGGCTTGCAGTCTTTCTTTGGACAAATAAATTTTGTGTGCAAGTTTATCATAGATTTTGCACAGATTGTTAAACCAATGACATAACTGCTAAAGAAGGATGCACCATTCAAATGGATAGATCCAAGGAAGGATGCTTTCAGAAATATTTTAGAGGAAATAACTCAAGCACCGGTGCTTGTTAACCCTGAATACTCCCGAGATTTTATCTTGTATGTTGTTGGTGAGCAAGAAAGCTATGCTGCAGTTCTCACCCAGAAGGGAGCTGACAATGAAGAAAGACCTATAGCTTTCCTAAGTTCCACCATGCATGATCACGAGGAAAGATACAAATTTATTGAGAAACAAGTATATGTTGTCATGAAGTCTCTGAATAAATTCAAACACTTCCTATCATAGAGTAGGATCATTGTTTATGTGATCCATCCTGATGTCAGGAATTTTATAATACAAGGAGAACTTGGCGAGAAGAGAGTTGGTTGGGTAACAAAAATACAAGAATATGATGTAGAGATACACCCAACCAAAATAGTAAGAGGTAGGGCCTTATGCCAAGAGTTGGCTAAGCAGGCTTTGAATGATCATGCAACTCACCAAAGCATAATGTTGAATGTAGAATCAGATCAAAATCTAGAGAATGTTGATTGGTTTGATGCTCTCGTGGAGTACTTTCAGACTAGAAAATGTCCTGATAATATGAATGCTTCATAGAGAAGAAGGTACAAGACCCAAGCATTGAGATACACCCTTTTATCAGAAGGGTTATACAAAAAAACATAGATGGTGTACTACTAAAATGCATAAGGGAAGATCAGAAGCAAAAGGTGTTGAAAGAGTTTCATGGAGGTCTCTCTGGGGGACACTATTCAGGAAGAACTACTACTTTGAAGATACTCAGAGTAGGTTGCTATTGGACTTCTATTTTCTCTAATACTTTCAAAATAACCAAGAGTTGTGAGAAATGCCAGAGATATGTAGGGAGGAATAGAAATGCCCCTATGCCTCTAAAATCTATCCAAGTTGAAGAACCTTTCCAACAGTGGGGGTTAGATTTTATTGGGGTAATAGAGCCGAATTCATCAGCTGGTCACAAGTATATACTTACTACCATAGATTATTTTACTAAGTGGGTTGAAGCTATTCCCACTAAGAAAGTTGATCAAGAAGTCATGATTGAGTTTGTGGAAATCTTGATTACAAGGTTTGGTATACCAGATTCACTGGTTACGGATAATGGGTCAGCCTTCATTGGTGCTAAGATGATTGAATTTACTGGTAGATACGATATATATTTAAAGACTTCCTCCAACTACTATCCACAAGGGAATGGCCTAGTAGAGTCTACAAATAAAAACCTCCTCAAAATCCTGAAGAGAACTCTGAAAGATAACAAGAGGAGTTGGCACTCCTTAATAAACCAAGCACTATGGGCCGATAGGATTTCAATTAAGAAATCCATTGATACATCGCCCTATTCCTTGGTCTATGGCAAAGAGGCTATTCTACCTATACACATGGAGATTCCAGATTTAAAGTTACTTAATCAAATTGATGTTGAAGGAAGTCAACCATTGGAGGCCAGGTTGATGCAACTTTTACAACTAGAGGAACAGAGAGAGCAGGCCTATAATCACCACCAAAAACACGTGACCGACATAGAAGGGTGGTTCAATAAAAATACTACCTTCAAAAAATTTAAGGTTGGAGACTCTATTTTGAAATGGAATGAGAGAAAGGCCAAGCTGGGGCAACACCAAAAATTTGACGCCTTTTGGGAGGGTCCTTTTGAGATAATTTTTGAAAAGCAATTTAATTCATTTCAGCTAAAAAATCAGTAGGGTGTAATTCTACCCATAACAGTGAATGTTTTTCACTTAAAGCTCTACTTCAAGTAAAACAAAGAGAATTTCATGTACATTATGTATAATATATAGTAGTTTGTAAATATTTCAAATTTTCTGGCTTGTAACGATTTTTGTCATCATTTCATGACCCTCCAAGGTCAACCAAGAAAAAAAAGGAAAAAATATAAAAAAGAGGAGGAAAAGAAATAAAAGCGCCATTTTATCGGTATATAATGGTTCAAATTCAAAATATGCCACGTAGCCTTTTGACGGTTGGTGGGAAGGCACTCCTTTCATGGATGATCGATGCCTTGAAGAGCACAAATTCTTAGTTAATGTGGCTATCAGTGATTGGTCGACAAATTTAGCATGCAGGAAAGTGTTAGAAATGATGTGCAAGAAGATTCGGGAAATATGGATGCACCAACCATAGTTAATGCGGCTCATGCATAATATTTCAAATCGACGTAAAGAAACCCTAATTCATTTTTGAATGAATTTCTCTATCGTAACTCACTTGCTATCTTTGCTCTCGAGTTTGAACCCAGTACAAACAAGCTCTACAAGTGTTTTCACATGGCTCCCAAGAAAAATAGTCAGAAGGTAGCAATGGTAGTGTCATCTTCCATTTCCATGGCGATAAGATGCGAAGATGAAGTAGGCAAGAAATTTGTTGATAGGGATGCCAGAATTGGCGACACTGTTATAACATGGAAACCTCCAAAGAAAATTTGGAGAGATATTGAAGAGAGAATGGCTACAGACATCACTGCATCTTCTCCAACTACTTTCACGTTCAATTCTCTACTTTACTGGTATGTGTATATTCATGTTCATCCCTGTCCTGAATTAATTAAAGCTATTGCTAGTTTCTATAACAGAAAAGAAAATATTGTTAGGAACTCCCAAGGTAGAACCCTTTTTACTCTAAGCCCTGATGTCTTCATTGATGCTTTTGCCACTAGCCATGTACCTGCTCTTGAGCTAAAATATTTTGACCCGACAAACCAGGAAAAATATTTTGTTTCATCTGAGAAGATGAGAAATTTTCTAGCAATGCAATTGAAGAAACCACCTCCTGGAGGGACTATGCCTAAAACCCCCATTCCTCTGATGGATTTCAAAAATCTAGAACTATATTCTATTTTAGCTATGGTGGTGGGCCTGAAGATAGATGAAAGAGTTTATGGGTGGCAGATTGCACTGGTCAATTGCCTATCAAACCCTAAAAATTATGATTCCTCAGTTATGGATAAAAGTGTTAGGCCCATGTTTTTCGACTGGCCAAAATATATTTTTCACTAGGTCCATGAAGGTTTATCTTCAATAAAAAGAGGTTCTCACTCCTCTTTCAAGTTTTCTTCATATTTAGTATGGGTTTTCTTCTATTTTATGGCTCAAGAGCTAGCTTTCATTTTTGTAAATGATAAAGATGAGAAAGGGAGAACTTTGCCTGTATACGAATGGACTAATATTTTGTATAAGATAGAATTGTATTACGATTTCAAAAGAGAATTTCTAGGGACAGCCCTCAAAATTATGTATGGAGAAATAAGTAGGTTAAACCCAAAGGCTATAAAATTTCTGCAAAATAAACATGCAGAGGAGGGTGACTGGTTCATCCTCACTCAGGGGGTTGTTATTCGATTATACGGGTTTACTGGAAAGCCCTTTTTTCTGCCACATTATGTTACTGATAGATTATTTGCTTTAGAATATGTTAGACAAACCAAGCAAATAAATTTCAAATATGGTACAGGTATAGGTAAAATTGGTACCTGTACAATGCCATTCCAATTTGAAGGTATTATTGTTTCAAAAAAAGGGCAAATGAAAATTCAGTTCTAAGGAGTTGGGTAACAGCTTAAAAAGGGCCCCCTCTAAAGGGGGGGGGGGGGGGGAATTTCACTAGAAAGGTACCTTCAAGCATTGGTGGCAACAAAGAGACAAGCCCTAAAGCTGCTAAAAAATAGAAAGTGGACCAGGGAAAAGGCAAGAAAGTTGTGGTTGAGCAACAAGAATATCATGCATAGACAAGGCTTAGGTCCTCAAAAAAGAAGTCCACTGAAACTATCTTCATAGAGGAACAAAGGAAAAAGTATGTAAAATCACCTCAAATGATGGCGAATATGGGTTATGATGGCAGGGGACTAGGAAAATATGGGCAAGGAATTATTGAACCCTTGCTAGCAAAGAAAAGAGGAAAGCATCTGGTGCTCGGTGTAGATCTATCAAAATGTAGAGCCATATCTTTTGAGGCTCTAAAATTTGTTCCCCCCTCTCCCTATGATACTGAATTAGATGAAGTGCCTCTTGGCACTAAGAAAAGAAAACTAAAATCCCTGGTAGGAGGTCAATAGAAAAGAAGCAAACAGGTCGACATGGCTCAAAAAGTTGCAAAAGGCATCCAGGGTGGTGAAAATCAACAGCAAGAGACTGTTGAACATTCTAAAGCTATTAGGGAAAGTGAGCAAGTTGCTCAAGACATTGGAGATGTTTCATAAAATGATGAAATAGTTGAAAATATTGATGTGCAAGAAGAAGCTTAGAATGAAATAGTTGATAATAGCACCGACTGTGCTCAAGAAGGGCTAGACACAATTATTTTTGAAAATATAATAGTTAAAAAAGAGGTTGTTGAACACAACAAGAATCAACGTGGGGATATTCCTCTAAATGTTGAAATAATAGATTTAGAAGAAGATACATATGTTGAAGAGAATGAGGGTGGAGAAAGAGAAGTGACGAGAACCCCTCAACAAGATGAAGTTGAAAATTTTGTTGCTGATGAGGTTAATGAAGAACACATAATGGAAGATGAAAACCAGTGCATACTCTCGATAGGATCAGGTATGGCTTCTCTATTCTCTCATTCTTCTCTTCCTACTCATTCTCGAATTAAGTCTCCTTCCATTTCTATTCCAAAGAAAGATATAATGTTTCCCTTGAAACAATGGTTGCTTTCTCCAGAACCAGTATCATCTTCATAGATTCAATCTGAAGTTGGTCAATCTTTAGAATCACTCGCTCATCTTGTAGTTGCTCATTTGGATGGGAGTACCACTTTGGTATCAACCCCATTCCTCCTCGGTGCATGCATACCAACTATGAGGTCCACCTCTACTGCAACTACTGAAAATCACCCAACTTTTTCAAAATTGAAGGATCTAAGAAGGGCAAACAAAAATGCCTTGGATTGGTGGACTTCCCACTCTGCTGAAGCTTCTAAAGCTCCAGCCCATACACAAGAAATGATAGCACTTGATCCCACCACTATGCAGTGGAAGAAGGTGAAGTTGACCCCAAAAGTGAAGAAGCCTGAGGGTGATATGATGATAGAAGATTATCAAGTGGAAAGTGTAATTGAAGACATTACTCAACTTCATATGCAATATGAATGGGGAATGGTCCAAGCTCACCTAGGGAAAATTTACTTGCATGGAGAATATTTTAAATAAAAATTCAATAAAGAGCAAGAATCCAGAAAAGAATGTGAATCTACCTTGCAAGAACAGAAATTGATGGAAAAAGCCTTGAAACTGGAGGTTAAAATATGGGAGGATAGATTCAGTGAGGCTGCAAGAGAAGCAGCCACATATAAAGAAGAGCTTGAGAAGGTGAATGGACAGATTCAATCCCTGAATCTACAAATACAAGAACTTCAACAACAGATCCAGGAAAAGCAGAATGAAGCACATGGCCTATCAAAAGAAAAAGCTAAAGCAATAAGGAAGGAAATATTTGAAGATATCTTGTTGCTTAGTCTAAGAACAAGGCCTATGTTGATATATTTGGCTAAAGTCAAGGAAGTGCTTGAAGTGGTTGGAGATGAGTTGAAAGCTTCAGTAAACTTCTTACAGAAAATATCAGATGCTGCAACTAAAATTCAAATCCTGTCTGATAATATGCCTGAGATTGTTGCTGCCAAGATCCAAAGTGAAGCCTAGTCTCAGGCTAAAATTGCAGCTAGAAGTTTCTTCAGAAGATTCAAACTTGTAAATCAAGGGGTAAAACTTCTTCATGAGTTGGAGGCTGAAGCTAAGGGACTGGTAAAGCATTTAAACTTAGCAAACAAATGTGGACTTCCATATCTTTGGGATGAGAATTCAGATGTTCTAAGTGAAGATGCATTCACAACATCTCTAAGATATTTTATTAATGATGAATTTGAGATAGAAATTTGGTAAGAGCCTGTGGAAGAAGCACGTGTGTTCGCTATGATTCAAAATCTCACACAGATTAAGTCATGTTTATAAGAACTAATTTTGAGACATAAGATAGTGTCTCATGATAAAGTGGAAGAGTTGCAGTACGTGTATCAACTATTCATGGAATCATCGGATCCTGATGATGAAGCTTGGAAGCAGGTTTGCCTCACCTACAACGAAGTGATCAAGATGATAGAAATACAAAAAAATCCAAGCAAGTTGATCAAAGATAGCTGATAGAGGGTGGGACTAGCGGCCAATCATGAGGAGTTTCACAAAAAATTGAATTACTAAGATGTTAATGTAACATTAGTAAAATATGCATAAGCATGTAAGAGGTATTTTGAAAGGTAATGTTTTACTTGTTTAAGAAATTCTTTTCTGATTTTCCAAAACTTCCTCTTCCATATTGTTTTGACTCCATTTCCCAATGGATGAAGGTCCTAGATTCTAATATTTTTTCTAGAAAAATTCCTCGGAAGGCGCCAAGAATGTTAGTCTAAAAAGACTACCCTGAAGATAGCAGAGGTTTTGAAGGTTCGAACACCAATTTCCCATTTTTGTGAAGTGAAGAAGCAAAAAAAACTAAGGCATGCAACATGTCATGATTTCGCGACATGTCGATGTTTCATGAGCTCATGGTGAGGAAAAGACCAAGGTGGGTGAAATATCATGATTTCATGACATGTCAATGTTTCGTGAGCTCATGGCGAGGAAAAGACTAAGGCAGGTGAAATATCACGATTTCACGACATGTCGATGTTTTGCGAGCTCAAAGCGAGAGAAAGACCAAGGCCGGCGGGATGTCGTGATTTCGTGACATGTCAACGTTTCGTGAGCCCAAGGTGAGAAAAGGACCAAGGTGGACAAGATGTCACGATTTCACGACATGTTGAAATTTTGTGAGCTCAAAGCAGAAGAGGAGATCAAGACTTCAAAATGTCATGATTTCATGACATAACTGAATTACGTGAAACAAAGATATAAATAGAATCTGCCTTCAAAGGAACATATCGACAATTGATGGTAGATCGTGATTGAGCATCAAATCTTAAACTTCTGCCATTGGTGATTTGATTACCTAACTGAACCAATGAGAAGCCACGTAAAATATGCTGGTGCATTTGGCAACACTTTTATTGTAATTGATTTTGTGTCAAAATTTGGTAGCTATCAAAGCATGCTTGTTTTAGAGTATATATAGTAGGGAGCATACCCTAAATAAGGGTCGGCTCTTAGACGTTTACAAGACTGGATGTATGTACTCTGGATTCAAGCAATAATATATGCTTCTCTTGGCTTCTAGTTCATTGTGTGCAAGTGTATGTATAAACATTTGAAGCTTCTATTTACATTGCTAAGTTATACGTTGTGTTTGTTCTATCATCTGGACTCATGCACGATATAAAAAGTATTGTTGGAGCTAAATATTTAATACATGCATGTGTTAGATTAGCATCTAAATCACATAAAGGAACCATGATTTCTACATGAAGAATATAGATAATGTTTAGTTAGTGAGGTTATGTGCATCTATCTTTGTTGTTGTTTAATCTGCACCAAGAGAAAAGCTCTAGCTATGACTATATTTCCATTTATTTCAGTAAATATTTCTCTCCATTTTCTCACAAAAACCACCAAGGAACCAACCTTCTTTGGAGATTAGACGAAACCCTTCAATACCAAGTCCGTCTACTCAATGTTGGCAAGGTCATGGGCACAATCATAACCATAGGCCGATTTTGCACCAATAGAGACACAAAGTACTAAAGACATATCCTAATAGTTAGATATATTAGAGGATGATATACCACATCATTGTAGGCCTGGACAAGGTCGATGATGCCTATGAATCCGTATGCTGGAATGCCATGTTTGGTCATAACTCTATTGCCAATCCTAGAAAGAAGAGAAAACTGATGAGGACCAATAACTTGTTGTTGAGACTATTGAGTATTCTATAAAATAAGAGTAGGAGGAGCAAGAGGAGAAATAATACGAAAAGCTAGTGATGAAGGAGTAAACTCCTTATGAGGAGGACGAGATGGTGTAGCTGGTACCGATGTATCCTATGGTCTGCTATAGATTAATGTAATCTTTTGTGGCTGAATGGGGCACAACAAAGGTATGGTATACTTAGTACTTTGAATAAGAAATGTATTATTCTATTGATGTAATGTATATGTGTTTTTAAAAACATCATATTCAACCCTCTTGTCATATTGATAGGGCTTGCCAAGAAGCATACCACAACAATCCATTGGAGTCACATCACAAGTGACTTTATCCATAAAATGTGGGTCAAATGCAAAGGACACTATGCAATTTTCTTTGATTTAGGATGTGGAACCCTTATCCTTTGATCCTAGTGAATAGGTATGAGGATGAGGTTACATAAGCAAATACAACCTATCAACAATTGACTTCACAATTAAATTTTTTTGTGATCCATTATCAAGGAAACAATACATAGAAAATTTATGAGTTAAGTAGGTTCTCATGATGAACAAATAATCATGGGTACCCTCAGTCAAGTGATAAGACATTAGGGTTACATTATTTAGCCTTCCCCTAATCTCATCATATATTCTATCCTCTCCTAAAATTACAATGGTACCATCTTATGGTTCCTCATTTTATGATTATAAAATGGGATTTTTATTCTTCCTAAAGCAATTTGATTCCACATGACCTCTTATTTTACAATGATTACAAAATTTCTTTCCATTGAAAGAAGGAGAAGAGGAAGAAGAAGAAGATGAGAAAGGAGGAGAAGAAGAAGAGGAATAAGAAAAATTCACCTTATATGGCTTCTATTGATTTGGTTTTGGAAGTGCCTACTAATTGAGCAATAAATTTATCCTCCATAAGAAGCACATGGTTGAATGTGGTATCCAATGTGTCTAAGGGAGTGAATTTTAACTTCCTATACCCATTCTTGTAAACCACTTATGAACTTGATGATGCATGCTTCCATTGGATCTTTGACTCCAAGAAAAATCCTCAACTTATTGAACTAAAAAATGTAGTCTTGAAAAAATAAATTATGAGTTTGTATAAATATATATTATTTTATTTTGAGATTATGCTCATAGTTTGGTGGGTATAATATTCTCTTCAAGGCCTTGACAAGGTCATCCCATTTCTTGATTGTATCTTCCCTTTCCATAAACAAGATTTTCACTAATCCTGAGAGCTTTATTTGAGTGAAAGAGACATTTTCATCAGTAGGAGTTTAGGTATAGGAGAACCATGTCTCCATATCCCAAATTCAACTTGATAAGACATCAAGATTTCTAGATCCATCATAAGGCTTCACCTCACATTTAACCTTAGTTTAAATTTTATTATTATATATTTTAACATTATTGGAAGTATTTTGAAATATAATATCTTTTACTTTGTTAGACAATTGTCCAACTATTTGAGCTAGAGCTATCACCTATTCTGCTAGATCAAAAGCCATTGCTCACCTTGTTTAAGCCAGGCTAACAAAACATTCAAAATGGTTTGCAAAATTTGATCTCTTTTTCTAGGCACATATTAAGAACAATGTTGGAGAGTTCCTAAAATGCAAAATTCTTAGAACTAAGAGTTACAAAAAATATTTTTCTTTTGGAAAGTTATTATTTTATCTCTAAAAATTCACAATAGGGGTAATTTTTAGCACTTTTCCATGCAATTTTACAAAATAAATTTGCACAAATTACAAGTCATTTTACCATTCAAATATGGAATTTTACTAAGGAGTTAAAAAAATAGCACTTATTTGACAAATTTACCCCTTTAAAATTTCAAAAGCAATTTTTTACCTCATTTTTTAATTTTGGTACCAAGATTTGGATTTGAATATACATAAATCATAGCTCAATCACAGTGAGAAAACTACCAACTATTGTATTATCAAATGACATATAAATCATGACAAGAAAATTGTTAAGTGTCCAATCTATACCCAACCCAACCGCTAGTAAGTCGTATGTGTGATCAGCCGACCACCACCACTAGTGGTCCCTTCAATACGTTGGCCTGATTATCTTTAAAAATCCTTTAAAACATATTCCTACTAAATATGGGATATCATTTAGATGAGAATTAAAAAGACCTTCCATTTGAGAATTAGGGAAGCATGCCAAATTAGCAAGATGAAATATTTTTTTGACCAATATTTGGTGATTTCTATTATTGTTTTTAGTTTATGTTAGCATAGTATGATTCACCAAGGTCTACCAATGGCTGAGCACAAATTGTTATGGAGTTTTGGTTCGGGATTCAAATGGGAATTTCATCAAAATACTACTATGCTAGAAGGTTGTCCAACCAACTTCAAGATACTACATTTATCAGAAATAACAACAATTTTGAATAGAGTCTTAGTACGTCTAACAATACATAGGATGGAGAACCCAATATAAGTTAAAACAAGCTTACAAAAACTTTGTTTATGATGATGAAAAGAAATAATCCACTATTAGAAAGCAATATTTGCCACAAGATTTTATGAAACTAAATGGTTATCTAGCCATTGAAAAAGTTTAGCCATTACCTTCAACCAAGCCTCGAGCTCTATTCAACCAACATGGAGATGTTTACTAAATCCATGACTGTGTGTTATTTGAATAGGGATCTTGAAACTTTAATCGCAACAAAGTAGTGGATTTTCCAAAATATTGCTTAATAGTTCTTGATTTCTTTTAAAATCAAGTGGGCACCAAATTGTACCCAATAGTAAGATTACATTAATCGTGACAATTATCGATCTATTGATGATAGTATTTGGTTGTGGGTCTGCAAAAAATAGTGTAGGTGGATGGTCAAGGGTTTAAAATGGTGGAGTGATGGCTTTAATGTCAAGGTGATAGCATTTGAAAATAGCTACTACAACTTTTAGATGTTTGCTTACTAAGCTAGAGCCAAGCAAGACTTGGAACTACTAAAATTGGTACCTATGAGAACTATGTAGTTGTGATATTACAATATCATTGTCATCAAAGAAACACATGCTACTTTTTCACATGAAAAATCATGAACATTTTATTCCTCTCCTGATCCAACCCACATACTAAAACTAGAATCATGTTTTTTAGAAGATGTCAGTCTTCAGGTGGGCCACATTGACATTCAACCCACCAATAATTGGATCAAATGTGTCTAGTGTTTTTATGTTGATGTTAAGTCTAAACTTGATGCAATATTTGAGCCTTTATTTTATATTGAATATAGAACCAATCTCCAAAAATCGATGCTAGTGCAAGGGGTGGTGAGTAAGGACATCTTGTCCAAATTTGATGTCTTATTAGAGTATTTTCTTTATTAAGTGGAAGTGCCATTCTTTTTACATTAAACTAAAATTTAAGTAGATTTAATCTCACACAGGTAAAATCATGCATGCTATGATACCAGTGATATGGTATGTAGGAGCTAAACCTAGATAGAATAAACAAGCAGAAGTGATGAGAGAGAAAATTTGAAGCTTGCATTATGGAGGATGCTTAAATAAGCATCAAAGAGAATCAACCAGTTACACCAACCAAAATGCTTTCAAATTTGAATGAATATGATAGTTTGGAAGAAGACAAATGAAGTTGTAACTACTAACAAACTAACACATAGGTGGCTAAAAATAGGCTAGCCACTAGAAATATTAGGAGCTAACAACTAAAAACTAGGAGGTTGACTAAAATAACCTTCCACTAGGAAACACACGTGAGTATTGGAGGCTCACGCAATATTACATAAATAATAAATTATGCTTATGTAATAAGATATGCCTAAACTAGTGCTTAGGCTAATTAATGCTCTCATTAGCTAGCTAAAGGACATGAATATATATGTTATGAGTGAAAGTCCTATAAAGTAGACAACTAGTGAAGTTGAAACATTAAAAGAACAAGGAGACAATTGGAATTTGAATAGAGATAATTACAACAACAAGATTGAAGGTACATATTTCCAAGAAGAAAAGTTCATATGTGAAGCTTGAGCTAGAGAAGTTTGAAGAGCCAAAAAATGTTTGACTTGGGAGATATGAATACCTATGTGACAACAAGCTTATGCTTGAAGATTCAAAGTGCTTGTGGAATATTAGAGCATTCAAGAGGAGCCATTTGCATTAGGTCCATGGAGAGTGCCTAAGAGAAGGAAACGACAAAGTCTGAGTAGAGTAAAGTGCCTACATCAATGCCAAAGAAGGAATTTAAAATTATGATGTTTAAGATAGTGCTTGAGAAGAGATAATAATACCTAGAATAATTTATGTACAAGGGTGAATGTTACTTTACCACGTGAGAAATAAGGTGAGTTCCAAATTATTGACTATTATTTTATTTCACATATTGAGCACATATTTTAGGCTAACTTAATATAGCTTTGGGAGTTATAATTTTATTTGAATCCTGATTAATTATAAGGTTGAACTTTGAAAATTAATTGATTAATGGAGAAACAAGGAATTGAAAATTGAAAAATTTTTAACTGAAGAAATGCATTAATGCAAATGAGATATAAGGAAACAAAGAATTTAAAATTTGCACTAAATATTGATTTGAAATTGATTGGAGAGAGCGAAAATTAAAATTTGAAGGGATGATTGAAGAAAAGAATTAAATTGGAGAGAATAATTAAATTGAATTTGAATGAATGACGATGAAAAACATAAATTAAATTGAATGAATGAATGAATGAATGAATGAATGATTGAATTATTGAAGGAATTATTGTGAATTAAAATTTGAAATTTTGGATATAATTTAAGATTAAAAATTGAATTAAGAATTAGTTTGGGATTCATAATAAAATCATTGATTGATTTGATTATTTGATTGAAGAAATTTGAATATTGTTAAAAATTGTTGAATTGATGAATGTGGAGTTTGATTTGATGAAATTTGAAAATTGAGAAGAATTCAAATTTAAATTTTGGGAGCTATAAGAATAAATAATTGATTGACTAAATCATGTGATTAAAAATCTAGGAGAAATAAGTTTTCTACTTAAAAGGAATTAAAGTTGTTCAAAATGAATGCATCACAAAGATCATATAAATTCAAAGGGCCAAATACTATGAGATTTTTTTTTAGAACCAAAGATACTATCAGATATGTGACAAGATCATATGAAATTAATCAAAACATGATAAATGAAGAAGACACATGGTACATAGATTCAGGTTCTAGTCATCGCATGATAAGGAACTAACATTGGTTTGATTCATTACAAGTACCACACAACATTACATTGAAAATAATAGATGGAAAATTTTATCATGTGCAAGGATCATGAAATGTTACACCTAGTTTTCCATATTCATAATTCATGCTAGAATATGTATTATATGTACTAGTTTAACAAATAATCTTATTTTGTAGCTCAATTGGTTAATAGAGGAGGATAGTGGAATTCAAATACATAAATGGAAGAGAAAATGTGTCATCAAGAAATAAAATAAAGTTGAAGCCATCGGTTCCATAAATAATGAAATATTTACTCTAAGATACAATGGGATTATCATAGGAAATTTTGGATCATATTTTACCACAAGAATAGTTTAATGATGAATTTTTGACTTCTCTAAAAGAGAGAAAACATGATGTTGGACCAGAAACAATACAAGAATATCACGCAGAGTCAATAGGCAGAATCCATTGATGGACATAAAGGGAAAGCATAAAATGAAAATTGAAGACTAAAAATCTACACACCAAATAATGTAATACAAGGCTTATTGGAGATATTACATTATTTGATAGCATGTGATAAATTTATAAATATTAGATTAGGGAATATGATTTATATTTTATCTAATGTATGTGTTTGTAGTGACCCTGGGGAAGTGGCGCACCATCCACTCACTCTATTTGTGATTATTATTATTAAATATTTTAACGTTTAACATGCATTAAATGAAAAAGCATAAAAGAAAGGCATAGCCGAAATATGAAGAAATAAATGAATGAATGCTTTGTATTGATATTTCCAAGATCTGGTTACATATAAATCCCTCTACGGGATACCCTTCATTTGATACATGATTTTACACAAAGAGGGTAGCAGATGTATAAAATATCCCCTCGCAAAGGGAGATGCACTTTTCCAGGCTTCTCGGTGATGCACACGGAACTGTATGAGGGCTTACAGATGCCTCCTTCTCCAGGTCTGATTCCTAGAGGGATCCTCTTGCTTTCGTATGTTGCAGATTTGTCCGATGAACCTGTAGCCCTGCAATCAATGAAACAACAACACACGCTTAGATGTCTGAGATTGCCTCCCCGGATGAGGTTGTTAGCATAATGAAAACAACTGTAATGAAACTAGTACTATGAATGCCAATAAATGAAGTAAATCTTATGCTAATGATATGAAAACATGAAGAAAGCAGAATAAAAGAAACTTACACCTAAACCCTAGACTAGGTCGTGGGCCACTATCCAGGACAACGATCGCTAAGGTGAAATTTGTCTCTATTATCCAAAGGCTATGGGCTTAAGTCTACTACTAATGTTAAATGATTAATGTATGTGCATGGATGATTACCTCTTAGTTTGGCTAGTACTTCGTTGCTCCTCAAGGGTGCTCAGATTCACTCTCCAATCCGATAGGGCTTCACTATAAAAATGATCTCCAAGGGAAGCTCTCCAAGTATGTGATGTTCTCTCTCTCTTGATTCGCAAAAGAAGGTCCCCTAGTGCTTTTAGGTTTACTCCTTATAAAGTGTTTGAAACCCTAGGTCAATGTCAAAACCCTAGGATTGCTTTTCTGCATGCACACTGGACGTTGGCATGAGAAGTTTTGCCTTTGTCTACCCTTGAGGGGTAGTTAACTGATGTCTAAATCTGGACTTGAGTCTTTCATGTAGACTGGCTGTGAGGAGGAATGCAAAGTTATCCCTACTCGACCTTATTGCATGTAGACTGCCACTTCCACCCGATATTAGGCTAGATTGGTGGCAAAATGCATTTAAAGTTTAGCCACTATCATCTACAGTGGCTAAGGTTTGGCCGCTCTGAGCTTTAGCGGCTAGAATCCAGCCGCTTTGGTCCATAGCGGCCAGGCTTGGATGGGCTAAAAAATGCCCCAGATGAGTGGTAGAACCACTTTTGATACTTGGAAAGTCCCAAGGTTTAGTCACATGACCTATGAGTGTGCCTATGTGAGTAGTCTCCCTGAACATGACATGTTTTAGGTGTCTACAGATGCCCCTTTTTGCGATGCACTGAGTGGAAAACACAACGTGGAACAAAAACGTAGACTACTATGTTTGTAGGGTGTATGATGATCATTGATCTGATCAATGTTGGATGGCCCAATCACGCAAGATGGCATGCATCCTTGAATCATTGCTTCAACCTGATTGAAGGCTTAATTTAGCATAGGGCTTGCACATGTCCACTTGCACTCATTCCTCAAACACAATCGGGTAGCTTATGTTGCTACAACAGAACCGACCGGAGGAGAGCTACAAATTGAAGATGTCATATTTGCTTATGAACCCAACAAATGGGGGAAAGTTTTGTAAGAGTTGTATGCAATGATTCATAGGATGAACACTATTTTGATATGATCGAGTGATCTTTGGTTGACTTTGATTATGATTTATTTGAATATTTGAACTACCCCCTCACACAAATGAATTGGTGAGGGAAAGGCAATGAATGAAGTGACAAGTCGCTTGACCACTTTGACTAGTTTTGGTTCCTTTCTAGTTGTTTGTTCTTTTAATGGGAAAACCCCCATCCAAGTGTGATTCCAATTGTTTATGATGATCTTTCATCCCTATCCCAAGGAGCGGTCTGACCACAAATAGCCTTCTTAGGGAGTTAGGATGAGCGATTCTATTTATGCTTGTATTGCATCACTTGGCTCAGTGTTTTTGGTGTCATAAGAGAATTAGGATGATTCCCTCATACCCATGGAGCAGTCCGACCATCTTGGCCTTCTTCGGGATTGAGGTGATGCATCGTAATTCCAAAATGAATAATTTTCCCTGAGTAGCTCTATGGTAACTTACTCATCTCACCAAGTTGCATGGAGTGCAAATCGCTGCAACCACTGAGTTGATAGAGTAAGTAACTGAATACGAAGCTTACTCGAGATTTGTTTTTATGTAATTTTTTTGTTATTTTGATTATTATGATGATCAAGGACCATCAAAATGTGCTTATTTGATTTTTTTGCTATTCCTCCTAGAAGGAATCTTCTTGATTTTTCTTGTGCATCCAATCACTATCAGATCCAATGGTCGTTAAGTCCTTGCCTGTGGCTGCTCTCACCTTGAACAACCAAAAATTTTAGGTCACTGACATCAAAAGTGGTCGAGGCATAACTTGAGAAGTACAAAATGGGAATCTAGGGTTTTGAATTTTCATTTTCTAGCTGGCAATTTTTCTTTCTAGAGCTCTGATGAGAAAGTGACATTTACGACTTGGAGTGTTGTTGCTTTGGAGACTATGGCTATGTAGGGAGAGACATCGATGAGCGGAGGAGCCAGAGCTTCTCGGGTATTCTCTCAAACCTTAACCCTACTTTCTCTTTGGGTAAAATTGAACCTCATTAAGTAACCGGTAAATGAACCTCACTAAACTTGCTGGAAATGAACCGAATCCATAGATAAGTTTAGGTTATGCTTTGTTTTGGTGGGCTTGCCCCCATTTTGCTATTTTTGATTTTTTTGGTATTTTTGACCTAGGGCGTACACGTCTACCGTGTCACCTGTCGGCCACTATCACTCAGAGCGGCCATTTTGGCCTACAATTTGGTCGCTGTCACTCAAAGCGGCCAACTTTGAATCCCAACGGTCAAAAATTTGACCATTGGGGTTTGGTCGTTGCTAGCTTCAGAGACCAGTTTCTGGTCGCTATAGGCGACAATGGCTAAGATACTTAGGCAAATTTTGTAATTTTTTGGATTTTGTGAGATGATTTATGTATTTTTGTTGAATTTTTGGGCTATTTTTTTGTATTATGTTGCTTGAGTAGGTGCACTTATTCCTCTTTTACTCAGACTTAGGATAGTTTATCATTATTTGCACCACTTTTCATGTTTTATGTATGCCTTAAATGCATTGTAGTTATGCCTTTGATTTTTGCTCCTAGATTCTCACTACTCGGGCTCGAGACCCGAAGCTCCTTAATGACCTCCTTCCACTCCTGGATGATACAGAATGGACCTAGATTAAGGCCCGTGGACTACAGTATGTTACTAGGCTACCACAGATTATGTCTGACCAGGCCTACCTCACTGCCTTGGTTCATCGATGGGACCCCAAGATGAACACCTTCCACCTTCCTATCGATGAGATGACTATCACACCGGAGGATGTGTATAGGATTTTTTGGATCCCCTTTGATGGAGTGGCCATCGTCTCTTTGACCACTAATGATCGTGATGTAGTTTTTCTTTGGGTGTTCGAGGAGCATGCGATGACTACCTTCAAGGACACCAAGTCTAGAGGTGTATCTATTATACGTTGGTATAGGGAGCATGTCTTCATGGAGAGGCATGCGATGTTGTTGATGGTCATCAACAACATTCTGATCCTAGATTGCTTAGGCTTGAGGTTCCCGTGGAACCTCCTTGTGATGGTTCAAGATTTGTTGGACAGTGAGGAGCCCATCATCTATGCATGGGGAGGTCCCTGCTAGCATAGTGTTATGATGAGCTGTATCACATCCGTCGGTGAGGCCACATCAACATTGGTTGTAGCTTACTCCTTCAAGTATGGGGATGGGAGCACATCAGCGTGGATCATCCCAGAGGACTCCCTACTAAGATTATAGTTATTGATGCTAGGATGCAGTGCTATGCTACCAGGTGGGCTCGAGAGTGTGAGGAGCACAAGAGCTATCCTAATGCATGGGAGCTCCCCCATTATACTACTACTTTCACTAGGCTACAAGCCTAGAGCCATCATGTGGTGCCCATATTATGAGTGCCCAGCTTGGGATGATCCAGCCAGTTTTACTACTAGGATGTAGCATGAGTGGTGGCTCATTGGCCGCAAGATCGACATCAGGGAGTATTTCTTCTACTCTCAAGTTCTTCATCAGTATGGGTTACAGCAGGATGTGCCACTTGTCCCATTCTTGTATAGGTGCATCGAAGTAGAGAGAGACCTCCCTCCCCCACATATCATAGAGTTGGTTGATGAGGAGGATGCCCCAATAGTTGACCCATGAGTTGTTGGGGGAGTCACAGATGCATTTGCACAGTGGTGGGGTGACTGGATGTGGCATGGTGATGGCAGTCTAGGTCATGAGGGTGATGGCAGAGATGGTGCAGATCCAGCAGGGCATAGAGTCTAAGCTAGGACTGAGGTATGGGGCCAGTCGGTAGAGCAGGTGGTAGTGGAGGAGCAGGAGGCTCCTGAGGAGGAGGATGAGGAGTTGGATCCCAAGGAGAGAGATTCTCCTCTAAGAGCATAGTTGCATGATGTAGAGGTCGAGCTCCAGTCGGCCAAGATCCAAGTACAGCAACGTGATGCTATCATTGCCCAATGAGATGCTACTATAGTATAGTAGGATGCTACTATAGAGTAGATCATGGCTCAGATACAGGCTTTGTAGGCTGCTATCGGGGGTGGTGCTACTAGGATACAGGTTGTTGTTGATCCTTCCATACCTTAGGGCTCTACAGGTACAGATCCAGGGGTAGATATCAGGTGGATGTAAACTCTATTGGATGAGTATGAGGTGGAGATTACTGGTCATGTAGGCCATATTGCTTCTCTCGAGATGCAGATCAGGAGGCTAGGAGCCACTCCTAGGGAGAGGGCAGGTGCAGGTGGATCACAAGCTAGTGGGCGCTCTACTTCAGGGTAGTCTTCCATCCAGCCTAGTCAGAGGACCCGGACTCGCACAGAGAGGCCAGTGGGCTCACACCACTCCACCCGTGATCCATCCATAGGGGGTGGTACTATAGGGGGCATAGGCCTAGTGTTTGATTGATGATGCATTAGGCTCTTATTTTTGAGGTCAGCTGACCTATATGACTATAGCCTTCGGGTATTTTTGTATATCTATGCACTTTGAGATACACATTTTGAGACACTTTTGAGACACACATATTTATGAGATATTTGCATTATGCTTCATTATGTGCATCATTTATTGCTTATGTTTTTGTTTTACTTATGTGATGTGTTGATGGCATTATGATGAGTTGATATATGTGTTTAGATGATAGGTGATATTTATGATGATATGGATTCGAGATGGATGCTTATGTATATGTTTATGTAGATGCTTATATGATTTGATTATTGTGACATGATGTGATGTATCATGAGTTGATTTGATGATGGATTTATGATTCTATATATGGGTGGATGCAATTATGTGATCTTAGATATGAATGGATGATTTATGACATTATGTATTTATGGATGCAATGTTTTTGTTAGATGCATGTTTACTTTTGATTTAATTGTATGCATCTAACTTGTGTTATGATATGGTAGATGCAATGTGTCATGCACTATTTATATGATGTTTATGAACCTGTATGCTTTAATCACTTAAAACATAAGGGATGCATATGATATGATTCATCAATCTAAATGGGTGATACCATAGAAAGTATAACAATCATGAATGTAAATAATCACTCTTATCACAAGAACTAATTATTTGGGCATTCATATGTGAAATGTAATGGTGTGGAATGTATGTAATTTCTTGATAAACTTATGTAATTTAAAAGATACAAAGTAGTCAGTGGCCATCTAAACATCATTTCTAACATCCATCCGGTATCTATCCTACTTTGGTAATACCCCTTAATTTACAAAACTTCATAAATAAAACTGATGATGAGGTTGATGATATGATTTGTTGCTATGTAGGAATTTTGGAGGCTTTTCCTGAGACTCAAACACTCTAGTTATCCTATCAATAATTGTGTACTGACCATACAAGACTTTTGAAATGTAAGGCTTTCATCATGGACCTAGATACTCATTATCCCTATGTGTGCAAATGAATATATTTAGATAGAACTCAAGCATTTCCTCCGATGTCAGGTGGGATTCTTTCAGCCCATTGCTAAGATCGTGGATCCTCAATTGTTCATCTTATCCTATGTTGGACTTAGTTGGACTATACCACTAGGTAGCTTTGGGTTACCTAAAGCTAGCTCATCCACATGCAAACATTGGTCTACACAAATGCAAGATGCTATTGTGATAGACATATCATCATGCGTAAGGGTACCACCATTGCTAGGCATGGTTGTACACCAACCCATAATGGGAATCACCTTCCGATTTTGTGCAATGCTGAGAATTCTAGGGATTCAAGTTCCATTCTCTTATTTTCTTCATTTCATTTGGGATACTTGCTCATGCTTAGTGATGAAAATCACTATTTATTTTTTATTGATTTTTTTCTTGAGCAAGGGACTTATGTAGTGATGAAAATCACTATTTGCTTTGTTTCTGTACCTTTTGAACTTATGACTTTGGAAATTGGGGTTTTGAATTTGTGCTTTGTTTTAGGATTTTTGCTTGTTTTAATGAAAGCAAGGGATTTATGTAGTGATGATAATCACTCATTTGCTTTTAGGTAGGGTGGAACTTGTCCTTTTGCCAATTCTTAGCACCTTTGAACCGGTCACACAAGGGGATAAGCAAGGAAGACCCTTTTTGCTTAAGGTAACCTAGACCACTTTTGTAGCTTTCATCTTTCCCTTGTACCAACTAGGATTTTAGTGTTTCAATTAGTGATGGGATCCTGAATATCTAAGGCATTATCACGACTAGACCTTACTCTCTACTAATCAAGATGGCTTCCCACAAAAACTGATAAGACCACTAGATATGGTTGAATGACCGAAAAATCTTAGCCTATTCCTTATAGCAACATGATATGGTTGTGTTGAAAAACACTACACACATGGATGAATGGATGAAGGTGGACTTGTGTATTTGTGGTTGCGATACAAACTATGGCATCATTTGCAAGAATGTGATCATAACATATGCAAATGCAATGGATATGCATGTTTGATGTTATGCAACTATATGGATGCAGATGTGAGATGCAACTATTTTTGTATTTTTGATTTTTGCATTGTTTTTGTATTTTTTATTGTATTTTGACCAAAGGGCTTATTGTGCCTTTGGGGCTTTTTAGAGTTTGACCAAGCGGCGTGAAGATACCCTTGGAGCATTTTTGATTGAATTTTGACCAAGTGGTATGGTATACCCTTGGAGCATTTTTGATTGAATTTGACCAAGCGGCTGGTATACCCTTGGAGCATTTTTTATTGAATTTGACCAAGCGACTGGTATACCCTTGGAGCATTTTTGATTGAATTTGACCAAGCGATGGTATACCCTTGGAGCATTTTTGATTGAATTTGACCAAGCAGCTAGTATACCCTTGGAGCATTTTTGATTGAATTTGACCAAGCGATTGGTTTACCATTGGAGTGTTTTTGATTAAATTTGACCAAGCGGTTGGTATACCCTTGGAGCATTTTTGATTGAATTTGACCAAGCGATTGGTATACCCTTGGAGCATTTTTTATTGAATTTTGAATTTTTATGTTTTTAGATTTGTTTGTTTTTGTATTTTATGTATATTTGAATGTTTTTGTATTTTTGACATATTTGAATGTTTTTGTATTTTTGACATATTTGAATGTTTTTGTATTTTTGACATATTTGAATGTTTTTGTATTTTTGACATATTTGAATGTTTTTGTATTTTATGTATAAAATATCTTCAAATGAATGATATTGAGAGGCTCAGGCTCCTCAACGCCATCCAATGATGTGAGGCGATATGCCCCAGGCCCAACCTTCTCTGAAATCATGTAAGGGCCTATCCAGTTTACCATAAATTTATCTCATAGGTGCGGTGATAGATTCGAGTTCTGTTGGTTTTCTTTAAGCACAAGATCCCCAACTTTGAATTCTCTCAAGTGGACTTTACTATTGTAAGCTCATGCAAGGTGATCCTGATAAACGTGAAGATGCTCCAAGGCATTGAATCGACGTTCATCAAGAAGTGTTAACTGATCAAGGTGGGCTTATCGCGTGGTGTCATCATCTATGAAATCCTTCAATGCTATGTGCAGGGTTGGAATTTCCAACTCTAGGGGCATGATGGCTTCAGTGCCATATACAAGTGAAAACGGTGTTGCCCTAGTGGGCGTCCACACACTAGTCCTGTATGCCCATAATGCTAGAGGCAATTGCAAATGCTAGTCCTTATGATTATCTTTCACTATTTTCCTCAAGATGGAGACTATTGTTTTGTTTGAGGCTTCTGCTTGCCCATTTGCTTGCGGATAATAGGGCATTGAAAAACTATGCTGAATGTGATATTTGTTCATTAAAGCATGCACATTTTTGTTCTTGAAATATGGCCCATTATCCGATATTATCTTCGAAGGGACCCCAAAATGACTTATGATATTGTGGAGTATAAACTCTGCAATCCTTGGTCTAGTTGTCGATGTCAAGGGGATCACTTCGACCCATTTGGTGAAATACTCAGTGGTCATTATGATGAATATGTGTCGGCTTGAGGATGGGGGTGAGATCTTCCCAACTAAGTCTAGTCCCCACTATGAGAAGGGCCATGCTTCCTGGATGGGTTGCAAGTCTTGTGATGGCAAGTGAGTGAGGTTTGCATGATGCTGGTACTTAACACATTTCTTGACATACTCGCAATAGTCCTTTTCCATAGTGGGCCAATAATAACCCATTCTCAAGATGCACTTAACGATGGCCATGCCACTGAAGTGACCACCACACATGCTATCGTGGGCTTGCGAAATTGCCCAGGATGCTTCTTGGGGCTCAAGACAACGAAGGAGCATTCCATCATAGCCTCATATATAAAGGATCTCTCCTAGAAAGATGTACCTCATCGCATTCTATTTAAATGCTCATATTTCAGCATGCGATAGGCCTTATGGTACCATTCCAAGTTTTAGGAAGTCCCGTAATTGGGAAAGCCAATCCTGATAAGCCACAACCTCTATGGATAAAATGACATGCTCCTCCTGTGATCCAGAACTTGTGAACATAGATTGAGAAATAACCCTATGGTGAATGGTCGTACCACACTCTGCAGGACCTTGAGAGATCAAGGATTCCCAAGGTGCCATTTGTAAGAAAGCCCTAGCTCTGAAGGACCAATCCTGATTAGGTTCGATCTGAATCATGTTGACTGACTCTTGATTGTCCATAGCCTCACGTTGTATTGTTGAGTGCGTGAGCACTTTTACATGAATGGTTGTGAAATTAGTAGATGGATTCTAAGGGATTAAGGATCCCAAATATGCCATGGTGTCTATAAATCTGTTTGACATGCGAGGGATTGCCTCGATGTCATACCATTCCAGTCAGGCTAGGTAAGTGTCAACAAGCTCCTTGTAAGCTTTTAGGAGTGGGCACCTACATTGGAACAATCCTTTGACTTGATTAACTATGAGAAAAGAGTCACCAAAGATATTCAATATTTTAATACCCATTGCAATGGCTATTTGGAGTCCCAAGATCAGGGCCTCATACTCTATGTTATTTTTTGTGCAAGGGAAGTCTAGTTTGAATGATAGGGGTAATGGAGCACCCTATGGTGTGATAAATACTATCCCTGCTCCACCCCCTTGCTCGCACTTCGAACCATCGAAGAACAATGCCATGTCTCTTTATTTTTTAGGCTCTTTGGGTTCGGGTGGATCTGATAATGCAAAGACCACATCATCAAGAAATTCTATGGTGAGAGGCTTGCTATCCTGAAGAGGTGCCTCTACTAATTGATCTGCTATGACTTATCCCTTGATGGACTTCTAGCTTATGAACTCTAGATCAAATTATATCAATAGCATGATCCACTTTGCAGTACGTGTATTGTGATAGGTCTTTATAGCACCCTAAAATTGGCGCAGTTAAACCATCAGTAAAAAGTAGAAATTTGAATTTTAACCCCGAAACCGCCCGTTAACCGCTTACCTCATTTTTCATGCCATTTTTAGAGGTTGTTGTGACCGTTGGACGATATCATCGTCGATCTAATGATATCATCATCGATCTGATGATATCATCCCAAATCGGATGAATTCATCTGGAACAGAACGTCCAGACGATTTCATCCCAAAACCAAATTTTTGCAATTAGCTTCTATTCCAACGACCTCTCCAACTTGGGCAGAAGCGTGTCTGCATGGTTGGAGATTCCCACATTGAGGATCTCCCAGATTGGGATGATCCCCAACCTCCTAACCTCCCCCTAATCCTATATAAACTAGGATTTTTCTAGTTTATCCCCCTGACTCCCTCCCTGATCTCCCATCATTCGCACTTGTGTTTTCAAGTTTTGTTGTAGGATTTCACTGTGTTTCAGTCGGAGGTAGCTCGGATCATCGCAGGTGATTCAACTACAATTTTAGATGATCCTATCAAGATCGGCGATGATCTTGTATGATTACAGATGATCCGGTCTGCAATTCAGCTTGGGGGCAATTAGAGCCACGAGTTTGCATTCTCTATCTCATTTTCCTTATTTATTGGTGCATTAGATTAATTTACTTCTATTTTGCATCTTGGAGTTCACCTCATTTAGCATAATTGCATGATAAAATTCAAAATAAGTTTCCAAAATAGTGCATCTCATTTAATTTGATATCTAGATTTATCATTCAAACATCTATACTCTTATTTCTATCATTTTGCATCATTCTTGCAATTGTATTTTTGGTTTTTGGTGTCTATTTTCTTGATTGCAGGTTTCTGACGAATTCACCTAATGAATTCGTCAGGTCGCTGATGATCTTGGGTGATCTCGGATGATCTCCTATGATTTGGGATGATTCTATACAATTACAGATGATCCTATCATATCCGGGATGATCTGGACTCCTACAAGCTTCAGAATCTTCATCAGACATCAGAAATCAGGTGTACTCTTCTCCATTTTATATATTCTCTATATTCAATCACATTAGGATTCATTTATGTCTTTTGTCTTCATATAAATCAGAATCTTCATATAGAATAGCTTAGCTTCATTTTGGCCAACCTAGGAATCTGAATGATTGAACATAAAATGAACAAATCAAACCCATTCTCAAACCTAGGCATGGAAACTGCCACTCAAAGTTTCCTGGTGAACCCCACCATCCATCAAAAATTCACCTTTATACCCCTCCCCCGAGAGGCGCGACCTTCAAAGGGCCTCTCCATCTAAGGTATTGTTCCATCCTTTTCTCACCCCCTTCTAGGTACGGATCCTTTAGCCTGAAGGTAAGGGTGCAAAAAATTTGGGTGATACATTTTGGTGAACTCGACGTGAAACTAAAAACACCTTTTGAAAACAATCCAAAAAAAAAAACACATTATTAAGAACATCTAGAATCATTAGAAAACTATTAAATTTGCATATCATACTTAGATGGTAGATTATAATAGAAGACGAGTTGTCTCCATAAATGTTGAAAATCAATTAACGGCCATAGAGATTACTTCTATGCTTAGAGTACCTCAAACATATAGAGCCCAACCTTTGTGGGATGAACTTGATAGGAGATTGGGTATTATTGAATCTAGATCTGCAGAACTTAGGCAAATTAAGAGGTTTGTCCTAGATAGAATCCTGGATCCTGATCAGGTGACTTTGTATCATGAACTTCAGAGAGCTTGCCATAGGTGGTTAGCCGATAAAAGAGCACTTGTGTCTTCTGAATTATACACCTTTGAGGAATACCTTGAGAACGCAGTTGTAGTACATAAATTTCTATCTCGTGTAGAGGATCAAGAAGTCATTCTTACGGATAGAAAGAGATGGAATAGAGTTCCTAGAGCTATGTTGTATCGAGAGTATTGCCATGAACTTTATTTTTACATGTCGAGTCTAAAATAGATCATATTACCATAGCACACTTTGTCAAGTTCTTGAAAAACAACTTCCAATTTGAAGAGGAGCATTTCATGACTCATGATGAACTTGACCCTATCAATGATATCCATAAACTATTCATAGAAAGCTAAGTGATTCTTTCTACTATTGTTTCTTACAACTAGCATGTTGTTTGTTATTTTTATTCTCGCAAAATAATAATATAATAAAATCACACAAAAAAAAAAAACAAAAACAACAAAACATTTCCTTTTAAAATATTATAGTAGGTATATAGTTAAAATATATACCTCTCAACCCTATCGCATATATATATATATATATATATATATATATATATATATATATATATATATATATATATTTTCTAAAACCTAAGTTTAGCACAATGCCTAGACTTAGGAATGGAAAACAAACCGAAGAAGATGAAGATTGGTTAGGAAGACCATTAACTGACCAAAATGTCCCTCCTGAGGACCAAGTTCAGGAAGAAGAAACCCTAGACCAACAAGAAGAAGAGCTTGTTGTAGGAAATGAACAAGAAGAAACTATTAGAGAGGAAGGATCCTCATCCCCTAAAATGTCTCCGGGAGGAGCTATCACTTTTGAGAACATGGAACAATTATGGAAGTTCATTAACACTAATATTGGTGTTTTTAATAGAGCAGCCCATATGGACAAGGATCGAATTAGTGACACTCAAGCAACTCTAGAAGAAGTATTTCAAACACACACTAATCCCTTGTCCTTTATTGAACAAGAGAGTGATCAAGCTGGACCATCCAATTTGGATATAGTAGCTGCGATCCAGAGCATGCAACAACAGAAGGTTACCCAACGATCTAAAGTGCCTGTTAACAAGCCTAGGGTCATTCCCGCACAAAAGAAACCATCATTTACTGCTCTATTTTGCCAAGCTCTTGATCAACATACCTCAAATCAACAAAAACCCAAAACAAAACCGAACACCAATTACCAACAATCTAAGGTACAACATAATACTATTACAAATCCCCTTCATAATACTCTTCCTACCAACACTTTGCATAATAGCAATATAACATCTAATCCTTGTGTCACACCATCATACGCTCATAGATCCCATACCTATGTGCCACCGAACCAATATGGTGGACAAACTAGCAATCTGGAAGCCGTGGTGAAATAGTTAGTTTCCCGCATGGACCAGATAGATCCCTACCATCCCTCGTACAATTATCGAGAGATGTGTAGTCAGCCTTTAGATCCTATAGTCGTAGCACAATCGTATCCTAAACATTTTCCTATGCCTATTCTTCCCATATATAAAGGAACCGAAGATCCCATAGAGCATCTTCGTATGTTTAGGATAGCATGTCATGATATATCACATGATGACTTGTTATTACTAAAAATATTCCCAAAAATCTTGGGAGGAATGGCATTAGAGTGGTATTATCAATTACCCACTAATTCTTTGAGGAATTTCAAAGAAACTGCTGAGTCTTTTGTTCATCAATTTAGTGCCTACATCGAAAGAGATGTGACCATTAAAGATTTGTATAACTTAAAACAGGGCAAAGAGGAATGCTTTGCTGATTTCCTAGCTAGGTGGAGACAGTTGATAGGAAAATTGCACTTTGTGTTACCTTATAGGGAGATGTTGGACATCTTTATTAATAATTTGCAAGAGCAACTATCTTACGAATTATCAACTACTACCTTGACCACCTTCGATCAGGCTATAGACTTAGCCCGAAGAGTGGAAGATGCTCTCATTAGGAGAGGCCAACTTAAAAAGAGAGACGATGAGAAAACATCCAAAAATCAATATAAGAATAAACAAGTTGTGGGTGATGGAGTCATCGATAGCAGAAATATTGCTAATGTTAATGTTGCGAAGGCAACGGAGAAGTTTGTATTGAAACCTCATGATAGACCTCCTCGAGAATTTACTAGGTTAAATCAACCTTTATCAACTATTCTACCACAATTATTAGAATGAGGTTTGATTCAATTACCAAATATTCGAGAACCTGATCCAACTATACCTGGATATAGAGCAGATTTACACTGTGACTTCCATAGAGGACCTGGACACACTACCAACTCTTGTAAAATATTAAAACATAAAATACAGGACTTGATTGATAACAATGAGATGGAGGTGCAAGCCTTTCAACCTAAGCAAAATCCTCCTAATAATGTTCAAAAGAACACCCCACAAAACTAGAATCAGAATGCCAATCGAGTCATTGGACATCTTTCAACATCCCTTACCAAAACATGGTAAGGAGGTGGCTAATCAAGTTGAACATCATAATGTCCCTCCTCCTGCCCGATATGTAGGAACTATTAGTGGGCATTTACCTATTCATGATCTGGAAATATTTGACACAACTTTATCCGTGGTTACAACCAGGCCTCTATATAATATTCAGATACCTGATCTTAGTGATACAGAATACGAGACTGAGAGTGATATGGAAATCACATCAAATCAATCGAATAGTTCTAAAGATGAATCAGATCCTATTCACCCTATCACAAGTTATATGGTTCCAGAAGAGCCATTTCCAAGAAGAGTCACTACTAGACCATCGTCTCACCGATTACTTTCTAATGAGCTAGCTATAAATGCTAGACCAAGACCCATTCATCATCCATAGAATAATATTGTGGGTACCATCAGAGCTATTACTAGACAACAGGCTCAAAATTCTCAACAAGATCAAATTCAGAATGGTGGATCAGCTCCATTTGTTTTGAAGGTTCCTAATAAAGGGAATCATTCACCTAATGTTCAACCTAAACCTCCTTATAATATTAATGAACAATTATCAAATATTACAACTAGAATTTCTCTCTTGGACCTTTTAAGATCTTCTCCTACACATAGAGATGAATTAATGCTCACATTAAGTCAGATGATGGTACCACAAGACATTCAACTTGAAGCCATGGCCGATACTATAATAACTCATGAAGTTGATTGTATTGACTTTCGGGATAGAGACATACCGCAACATAGTTTACATAAAGATAACCCCTTGTATATTACTGCCTTAATTGGAGATGTAGCAGTCAAACGAGTTTTGATTGATAATGGTTCATCTTTAAATATCTGCACTTTTGACTTCTACCAAATATTTGGGTTTAGAAGTGATGAAATGAAAAGAACTGATATGATCATAAAATCTTTCAATGACGAAACACAAGAAACGTGTGGAGTTATTACCATTCCATTGCAGGTTGGTCCAAGAACCTTGGATACGATTGTGTTTATTGTACATTGCCTTGCATCATACAATATACTCTTGGGTCATCCTTGGATCAACGTGATGCGAGTTGTTCCCTCAACTTTACATCAATGTGTTAAGTTCGAATTTAAGAATCAGTTGGTTACCATTCATGGTGATCCAAGACCCTTTGATATGTGTGCTTTGGCAGAACCTATTGGAGTTCAATTTTGCCCCGCTCTATCATCCACACATCCTAATTCTCATTATCCATCTAAACGTGTGAAACTCACACCCACAACGTCATCTACTTCTTCTCCATCAGTTGCACCTCCACATATAGCTCAACCATCTTCTAAACAAACCGCATTAGGACCTAAGAAAGATCCTAATCCCACAACCAATGTCTCTTGTTCTACTCCTATAACTTCCATACCTTTAATAGACCCATCTATCGAAACCTCTACACCGTCTACATCCACCAAATTCATATTTTCTACATCGAAAGACGTAGGGAATGTTCCTTCTACCTCTTATGCTCTTATTGATGAGCTCTTACCCGATCTATCTAAAATTCTTATATCAGAAGAAACGAATGCTTCTATGCAAGATTCCCTTATTTTAAATAATTTGCCACCATCTCCTCATACCTTGGGCCTCCCACAACCTATGGGAAGTATTTACCAAGTCGGGAGTTATGCCTTTATTTATAAGGGATATGACTAGGGTAGAATACCCAGAAACATCAGAACTCATTATGATGGATATGCTCGATGTTATTTTACTAATGAGTATATTAAAGCCAAACCTATAATGCTTAAATTGGGATATAAAGGGAAAGGTTTGGGACCTTTCCAGAATGGTATGAAAGAACCTTTTGAGGTAGAAGCGTGGCCCGCCCGATGTGGTGTGGGCCTATTTTCTAGTAAGGGTCAGCCATTCCCATTTGAGGATGATGACCATCTTATATGTTACCAAGATTATTTAGATGAACGTGATGCTTTGCATTTAATGAATAAGACATTCACATGTAATATGCTATCTATAGCTTATCCTGAGATGATCGTTGAATTCGACGATGAGTTGGAGGGAGATATCTTTCACGATGTCTCCATTGAGGAATTATTACATAATGGATTTTATTTTGATGGCTCTATACCTAGTATAGCCCAGCTTGAGGCCACGACTCCTCAAGATGAATTATCCAAGCTAACCTTGGAAGAATTACAAGAATTGGGCGTTTCACCCGCCCCACCTAATTTTGAGAGAGATCTACACATGGAAGTAGAAAATGTCATAAAAATTAACATTGGAACCAACGATAACCCTCACATAATCAACATTGGATCAGAATTGAGTCAAGAAAAATAGGATAAATACATTGCATTTCTTAAAGAATATGAAGATGTTTTTGCTTGGACATATGAAGATATGCCGGGTTTAGACCCTTATGTAGTTATGCATCACCTAGTAGTGCATCCGGATGCTAAACTCTGTTAAGCAGAAGCTTAGAAAAATGCATCCTAAAGTGGCCTTACTAGTCAAAGGGGAGTTAGAAAAACTCCTGAATGTTATTTTTATACAAGCCATTGATTATCCTTGAATGGATCTCGAATGTAGTTCCAGTAACTAAGAAAGAAGCTACTAAGATTAGGGTTTGTATAGACTTTAGAGATATTAATGTTGCATGCCCTAAAGATGATTTTCCCCTTCCCAATATGGATCAGATCATTGATTTTACTATTGGGAGTGGAATGATATCCTTAATGGATGGATTTTTTGGTTATAATCAGATCAGGATAGCTCCTGAAGATCAGGCTAAAACAACCTTTATTACCCCTTGGGGGACTTTCTATTGGAAAGTGATGCCATTCGGTTTGAAGAATGCAGGTGCAACCTATCAACGAGCCATGACTTATATCTTTCATGATATGATGCATGATATACTACATGATTATGTAGATGACATTATAGCTCGTTCTACTGAAGAAGATGACCATTTAGATGACTTGAGAAAAGTATTTGATCGGTTAAGGGAATATCTTATCCGATTGAATCCAGCCAAATGTATATTCGGAGTTAAGTCAGGTAAATTATTGGGGGTTATAGTTTCTTTACGTGGCATCAAAATTGACCCTCTCAAGATTACGAGCTATCACTGATATGCCCGCACCTACAAATATATCTAAATCAATTACAGAGTCTACAAGGTAAGCTTCAAGCTATCCAGTCGCTTCATCGATAAGCTGGCGGATAAAACTGGACCCTTTCTTAAGCTTCTTAAGAAGGATGTCTCTTTCCATTGGGATGATGAATGTAAGGAAGCATTTGAACTCCTCAAACAATATCTTCTTAACCCACCTATACTTTCACCACCTAAACATGATCGCCCATTTATCTTGTATATTTTTGCTTCAGATTTTGCTTTAGGAGCTATGTTAGCTCAACTTGATGATGAGAAAAGAGAGCGTGCTAATTATTACATTAGCAGAACATTAATTAGTTATGAAACCCGCTACACAACATTAGAGAAGTTATGTCTAGCAGTCATATTTTCTACATAGAAACTATGCCATTATATGCTCAGTCAAAAAACATACGTTATTGCTAAATCCGATCCCTTACGGTATCTCATGAGTCGACCTTATTTATCTGGTCGCACAATGAAGTGGGTTCTTGCTCTAAGCGAGTTTGAACTCACATTTATAGGACAAAAGTCTGTTAAGGGTCAAATCATAGCAGATCAATTAGCTACTGCACCCTTAGAGTCCACCCATCCCCTCATCATTGAGTTTCCTGATGAATGCCTTAACCTAGAGGCGGATCATTCAGAGCAATGGTCCCTATACTTTGATGGAGCCCGATGCATGAGTGGGGCTGGTGCAGGTATTATTTTGATATCTCCATAGAAACATCTCATACCTCTATCCTTTAAATTAATGTTTGCCTATACTAATAACACTGTTGAATATGAGGCTCTAATCCTTGGATTACGAGCTGCCATGGCACTAAAAATTAAAAATCTATTAGTTTTCGATGATTCTCAACTTGTTATAAATCAAATTAACGATGTTTATCAGACCAGAGATGATAAATTGTGCCCATATAAAGCATATGTATTACAATTAATATCTTTATTTGATCAAGTTACCTTGGAAGCTATTCCTAGAACTAGCAATCATGTGGTTGACGCTATGGCCGTAGTTGCATCTCTTTTACCCTTGGAGTTAGATGACGAATATGCTACCATCATTATTCGTCGACTCCAGGAACCCACTTCAACTAAATCATGCTTGGAACCTTTGGACGTGTTTCTAATCAACGAAACTATTCCTGAACTTTGGTACAATCACATCCTCAATTTTCTTCAAAATGGGACCTTCCCTGAAGGTTTTAATAGAAACCAATATCGGTTATTACGTAGACGAGCAAGTCACTTCGTAATAATTGGCAATACGTTATATAGGAGATCTTTTGAAGGTATCCTATTAAGATGTTTGAATCTAGAAGAGTCTAGATCAGCTTTGAGTGAAGCCCACGATGGATCTTGTGGGGGACACTTTAGTGGTAGCGCCATTGCTAAGAAGCTCCTTAGGATAGGATATTTTTGGCCTACCATGGAGAATGATGCACATGATTACGTGTGCCATTGCGACAAGTGCCAGAAACACGTTGACCTTGTCCATGCGCCTGCACAAGAACTACAGGCTATTTCATCTCCTTGGCCCTTTTCAAAATGGGGCTTAGACATCATCAAAAAAATCAATCCTGTGTCATCTGATGGACACAAATTCATCATAACCACCACCGAGTATTTTACGAAGTGGGTCGAAGCTATGCCCTTAGCTTCTTGCACTGGAACGCAAGTTTCCAAGTTTATTCTTAATCAAATTATTTGTAGGTTCAGAATTCCTGCAAATCTCATCTCGGATAATGGAACTTGTTTCAAAAACAAATATGTAAAGAAACTATGTCAAAAATATAAAATTCAACATCGTTGGTCCACTCCCTATTATCCTCAGGGTAATGGCCAAGCAGAAGCATCTAATAAAACATTAATTAAAATCCTCAAGAGACTGGTCAATAAATCTGGCCGTGATTGGCACATTCAATTATATCCTGCTTTGTGGGCTTATCGAACTAGCATTCGTACTCCCACGGGCACTTCACCTTTTGTTTTGGTTTATGGCGTTGAAGTTGTTTTTCCCTTTGAACTAGAAGTTCCTTCTTTGGCTCTGCTACTTCAAGATACTGAAGTAGGAGATGAATATCATGCTGGCAGATTTAGTCAGCTGGAACTCCTAGATGAGAAGTGCATTAATGCTTTGGAGCATCTTCGTGCCTACCAGAACAAGCTCAAACGAGCATATCTCAAGAAAGTTCATAATCGATCCTTTGAGATCGGTGACCTCATCTTAAAAGAAAATAAAAAAATACTAATGCAACTAAAGACCTTAAAGGCAAATTCGAGCCTAACTGGCTTGGGCCATATATTATCAACTGCTAAATTTGGATCGGGAGCATACAGATTAGCTACCTTAGATGGTAAAGATCTTAAAGAACCTATGAACATTATGCATCTTAAGCGCTATTATGCATAAATATAGTAATTTCATCACTGTATATATTATACATATTGTCTCATATTAGTAATTCATATAAAAATTTCAAAAATAGTAATATTATGTATTCTCTCAATTCATAAATTAAAAATCAAAATATAAAAAAATCAAAATCATCAAAATCCTCAAAAACATCTTCTATTTTGCACCTGTCAATTCTTGAAGTATTGCAGTTATATTTTCAATTATTTTGGATAAATTAGCATTTATCTGGAATCCCTCACTTTCACACTCACATGAATAAATATCTTGATCTTATTTGGTATGATTATTAATCTCTCTTATATCGAAGTCCACAGTTGAATTAAATAAATTTTTGAGCATAGAGAGCTGATCTTGTTATTTACTTGAACCAAGTACACCTTTTCACATTAAAATGATTTCATTGCAAATTCAAAATGATGCTACATAGTAGAAGTGGTCTCTTGAGCGAAAAGTTTCCCCTGCTATCCTATCATGCACATGGTCTAGAATCTTTGAGAATTGACAAAAGGACAAGCTCACCCCTGCCTAGAATAAAAATCCCTTGCTCTACAACCAATCCGAGCAAGTATCCCTAGTATAGGAAGAAAAAGAAAAAGAAAAAGAAAATCAAGAAAAATCATGAGAAAAAGAGAAATTATTCAGAAGCATTATTGCAGTATCATTTTGTACCATCTCAGCAATATTTCAGCATTATCTCAGTGTCAAGCAAAATACAAAAAAAAAAAATAGAAAAAGAAAAGAAAAAGCAAAAAGCAATAAATCCTCCCCCCCCCCTTTGAAAGAAGGAAGGGTGAAGAGCTTGAATCCCTGGAATTCTCAATTATTCGAAAATCATGAGGTAAGCCCCATAACAGGTGGTTTGTGCCCAACTTGCTTGGCATTGGGTAACTCCTAGCGTGGTGATATGTCTGTCACATTAGCGACCTTCTTTTGTACAGACCTATGTCCGCTTATGGATCAGCTAGCTCTTGATGACCCGACTTACATAGTAGTCTGGTACGGTTACATGCATATAAATCATGGTCAATGAACACTCATTTGGTTAATTCAAATTACTTGTATCAAATTATCTTGCTCAAAATCGGTAAATGAACATTACAATTGCACACACATTTGTGTTTGAGAGATTTTGTATCATTATGATAGATCAAGATCGGCAATGAACTCACGTATGCACACGGGGTTCCTTATAAATCTAAATTTTGTCTTTGAGATAATTTAAAATATTTATTCAAATCTTCTGGAATAATTTGACTTTCTTACTTGAGAATATCTGCTTAGCGTAAAATCAATTAAATACATTTTTTTCAAAAATCCAAAATTTTCTTGCAAAACATGTTCAAAAATCTAGCAATAAAGTCACATTTATATATTTTTGACTTTCGCGATGATGGTATAGTTCCTAAACCTAAATTGGAATTTTATGCCTAGTGCAAGTCCTCATTTTTATATTTTATGTTTATCTCAAAATCAAAAATCAACTATGCAATAAAACTATTATATCAATTTCTTCTTTGGATTTCGTGATGATGGTATAAGTCTATACCTAAAATTCTATGCCTAGCGCAAACCATCGTTCTAATTTTATTTCCCATTTATTTAATCCATAAAAGCATATGGCTTAAATCATTATGTTACACAATTGTGCTTTAAAAAGAACGAAAACTTTCCTATTTCATTTCATTATGTCAAACATTCATTTTTTTTGCGACGATGGTATAATTCCTAGGGAATTGTTCAAATTTCTATCATACTTAGGAATTTTATGCCTAGAAAAAATCATATTTTTAATATTTCATGCATAATATTTTCATGGAAATCTGAAAACAAATCATCACTATCATCATTTTTCATCATCACAACACAAAGTCTTAAGAAAGTCTCTTAAGCACCCTTTTACTTTTAGCAATATTTCTCTCATAACTGGGATTAGCTTGATGACCTAGCGAGCGGTGACTCCATGAAATGGTCATGTAACAATGACAATGTCCTTTGAAATTATTGTTAGAAGTCACTTTATTTTCATCAAAACACACCACAACAACCAGTTTGTTTACATCAGATTATTTCATTTAATTTTATAGCATGACATAAAATTATAATATTTTCAACGACATAATTACATGAATAGTCAATCAACAATTAAAATATTAAAGCATCATAAAACATATGCACAAGTCATATCACAAAAAGAACATCATATATATATCAAGAAGTATATACATCATATCAAAATGGATTGGTATGCCACAATCTATACCCTGGCATACTCAATCATCTCAAAAATAGTCTATGTACAATGTGCATCTAGTCTCGAGAAGACCTCGAGCTCTCAGCCTCATCTCCTCTCCCACCCTGAGGTGGAGGAGGTGGTCCCATCGAAGCCCATCCTATGTCATGGGTCCTCGACGTCGATCGTGATGATGTCCTCGATGACCCCATCCTGATCGGCTCCACAATGTCGGCTAGCAACTGTATCCTCTAGCCCTCTAGAACCAGCTGGTAGTACACTCCCTGATAGAATATGGTCTGAGCAACCGACCATGCCAGCTCCAGAATGCTCGCCCCTCCACTCCGAGCCCTGAGCCATGTAGCCTCATCCTATAGAGTCTGCACCTGAGCTCGTAGGTGGGCATTCTCCGCCCGAAGAGCTACCATCTCGTTGCTCTCCCCCACCTCGACACCCTTGCCCCTATCAGGTGATGGTGGCCTATCCCTCTACTGAGGAGGGAGTCTTTCTCTCCTCTCCTCTCTCCTCTCCTCCCTCCTCTTTGGCTATTGTTGTCTCTCTAGAGCCTATGGTACTCTTCGACATCTCTCTTAAGGAGGTCATCATTGATCCCTCCCTCTATGACCCCTCGTTGCATCGATGGTAGCCTGGCACTGCCTCTCCATCCATTGCACTACAGCGTGCATCGGACCCTATGCCCTCATCATCCGAGGAGGGTGGATGCCTACATACCAGGCATCATATCCATCTGCTATCCCCGTATCATCCCCATCCATTGGCTGAATGGGGGCATCATCAACATCCTGACTCCAGAACCGCTGCATGTCTAGAGCCCCGCTCAGTGTGGTACTATCCCACATAGTCTAGGAGTACTCATAATCCCTAAGAGTAGGGATCCCCTACTGTAGACCGAACTACCTCAAAACTTGGTCATAGCGATGGAGCTCTACCTCTCCCCACTCTATCCTCAACCATATGACTCACCTGATGTGAGCCAACTCCTATCCATCCTCTACCCACCCTGGATGCTCTCTCCATGGTCTCCAGGTGATCCGATCTAGGGTGAGGTCATCCAGCAACCTCTGAGACATCGATAGATCTATCCACCACTATGACCCTCTCTAGAGCCACCAATAGAAAACCTGGGGTCTCTCTCGATCAACTCCTATCAGTGGAAGCCCTACCGGCCTCCGCACCACAATGTGCTCCCAGCACCAAACCTATAGAAGTGATGTCAGCACCAGACATCGACCCCCCTTGTATACGACCCCATAAAGGATCCTATACAAGTGGCATAGTACAAAGCTACCCCAAGCAAACCTGTATCTATGGTCTCTCATGTCACAGACCACATCTAAAAGTAGCCATGATAATCTGCATCCACTCTGGTGGCATAGAAGAAGGCCACCCACCACCCCTACCAAAACTTGGGTCAACCGAGATGCCCTAGGCATCCACCTCAAAGCCTCGATGTTCACTTCGCCCTTCTCCAGGATGAAGCTCGGGTCCTCGCACAATCTCATCATGGCGTGGCCCTGATTGGCCGAAGGCGTCATGAATCGACCATGTATGGGGATCCTCAAGATCCTCCATACATCCTCTAGAGTGGGAGTCATCTCCCCTATCGATAGCTAGAAGCAGGATGACTCTGGATACCATCTCTCTACTAGGGCTGTCAGTAGCCCCATGTCTATAGGAATTTGTGGCATCTCTACCACATGTTGTAGTCCTACCTCTACCAATCTATCTCGCTCGGCCTGATCGAGCATGGCCAAATCATCTCTTAGACCTCCGTATTTCCACTCCCGACTCTTTAGCAATCCCCTCTACAAAATAAGCAATAAAACAACAAAAATCATTAGTACATAATCATTAAAAAAATCAATTAAAATCAAATCATCCCATAAAAGTTGATATCGCCCATTATTGGATGATATCGTACCAAATTTAGATAAAATCATCCTTAATAGGATGAAATCGTCTTCATTCTTCAATTTGGGGATCGCCCCTTATTGGACGGGATCGCCCCTATTTCTTCGATTTCATCCCTAGACGAAATCGGCAATATAGAGACGATTTCGTCGTCGGCCTAAAAATGGCCATGACGCCCAAAAAAATTAAAATTCAAGTCAAAAAATTAAGTAAATCAAGTTAAAAACATAGTAAAACTAGGTTTAGATCCTTACCCGCAACCCGCGTCGGATCTCTGTCGATCTATGTGTCGTCTCCACCATTTCGCCTGCAGAGCTCTGAAACAATGAAAGTGAACAGTAAAAATGAATTAGGGTTTTACCCTATTTTTCTTATTTTTATTCAAAAAATGACATTTTTTATTATTTTTGCTTTTTCATGCTTTTACCTCAAACGTTCGATTTGGGTAAAAACTCGGAGGGGGCACCATAGTAAACAGTCATACGATTCGACCTAGAATCGTCGTCTAAAAAATGGAATAAATTTTTGCTTTCTCGTAAAGCATGAAGAACTCATCTTTAACGCATTTTTTTTAGAAAATTCGCTAAAGAGGGGGCAAAATGTAGCACCCTAAAATTGGCGTAGTTAAACCATTAGTAAAAAGTAGAAATTTGAATTTTAACCTCGAAACCACCCGTTAACCGCTTACCTCATTTTTTATGCCATTTTTAGAGGTTGTTGTGACCGTTGGACGATATCATCATCGATCTGACGATATCATCATCGATCTGACGATATCATCCCAAATCGGATGAATTCATCTGGAACAGAACGTCCAGACGATTTCATCCCAAAACCAAATTTTTGCAATTAGCTTATATTCCAACGACCTCTCCAACTTGGGCAGAAGCGTGTCTATGCGGTTGGAGATTCCCACATTGAGGATCTCCCAGATTGGGATGATCCCCAACCTCCTAACCTCCCCCTAATCCTATATAAACTAGGATTTTTCTAGTTTATCCCCCTGACTCCCTCCCTGATCTCCCATCATTCGCACTTGTGTTTTCAAGTTTTGTTGTAGGATTTCATTATGTTTCAGTTGGAGGTAGCTCGGATCGTCGCAGGTGATTCAACTACAATTCTAGATGATCCTATCAAGATCGGCGATGATCTTGTACGATTATAGATGATCCGATCTACAATTCAGCTTGGGGGCAATCAGAGCCCTGAGTTTGCATTCTCTATCTCATTTTCCTTATTTATTGGTGCATTAGATTAATTTACTTCTATTTTGCATCTTGGAGTTCACCTCATTTAGCATAATTGCATGATAAAATTCAAAATAAGTTTCCAAAATAGTGCATCTCATTTAATTTGATATCTAGATTTATCATTCAAACATCTATACTCTTATTTCTATCATTTTGCATCATTCTTGCAATTGTATTTTTGGTTTTTGGTGTCTATTTTCTTGATTGTAGGTTTCTGAAGAATTCGCCTGATGAATTCATCAGGTCGTTGATGATCTTGGGTGATCTCGGATGATCTCCTATGATTTGGGATGATTCTATACAATTACAGATGATCCTATCATATCCGGGATGATCTGGACTCCTACAAGCTTCAGAATCTTCATCAGACATCAGAAATCAGGTGTACTCTTCTCCATTTTATATATTCTCTGTATTCAATCACATTAGGATTCATTTATGTCTTCTGTCTTCATATAAATCAGAATCTTCATATAGAATAGCTTAGCTTCATTTTGGCCAACCTAGGAATCTGAATGATTGAACATAAAACGAACAAATCAAACCCATTTTCAAACCTAGGCGTGGAAACTGCCACTCAAAGTTTCCTGGTGAACCCCACCATCCATCAAAAATTCACCTTTATACCCCTCCCCGAGAGGCGCGACCTTCAAAGGGCCTCTCCATCCGAGGTATTGTTCCATCCTTTTCTCACCCCCTTTCGGGTACGGATCCTTTAGCCTGAAGGTAAGGGTGCAAAAATTTGGGTGATACAGTATTGTTCATCATATACTACAAAGGATTTTGTTTTGATATAACATAGGTCATATGGCTCAACATGTAGTGTCACAAATTTTTTGTTGCAAAGACCACTACTAAGCACAACTTTTCTACATATGCATATGCTAGCTCATAACTCACCAAGGTGCGACTAATGTAATATACGACTTGCTCTTTGTCTTGTGCATTATTTTGGGCCAACATGGTGCCCAAATCAAAATTAGTAGCCGATATGTACAGTAAAAATGGTACCTCTAGCCTTGGTGGAGCCAACATTGGCAGTGTTTCCAGGTAAGTTTTTATATCTGCAAAGGCTTGTTGGCATTCTTCATCCCAATGAAATGGGACATCCTTGTGTAGAAACTGATTCATGGGCTAACACTTATCTAATAGTTGCACAATGAACAATTTGATGGATGATACCTTGATTTGTAGGCTTCTTAACTCCCTAATGTTGGTAGGGGTGGCCATTTACATTATAGTATTTACCTTCGCAAGATCGACCTCGATGCCCCTCTTAGAAATGATGAAACCTAAGAGCTTACCAGAAGTCATGACAAACACACACTTCTTAGGGTTCAATATGACGTTGTGCTCATTGAGGTGATCGAAGACCTTTGTAAGGATTTCAGCATGCTCTTGCTACACTAAAGACTTGGCTAGAAAATAATCCATGTAGTCTTCCAAGCTTGTGTGCATGTAGTCATGAAAGATGTATGTCATGGCCTGCTGATACGTGGCACCAACATTATTTAGGCCAAACTACATCACCTTATAATAGAATGTCCCCCATTTTCTTCTTGCTCTTGATCCCATGAGTTATACCCTCTTTGGGTGGTATCAATTATGAAGCTTGGATGATACGTCTTGGGTGGTGGTATGTTTACCATGGCCACTTGTCTGTTACTTGGATGTCTTGCACTTGGTGGGTGATAAGGAATAAAATCGATGTCTTCTCCTAACCCCAGGCTTAACCTATCCAAGGCTACTACTAGAGAGTCATATAAACCTCTGATGTGATAACCTAACCCAAAACTTGTCAGAGGAAAGCTGATATTATGGCTCGAATGTCCACCTATGCTCCTGCTCATATGTACCAAGACCATAGCCATGACAATGACATCATTCAAAGTAGCTTAGAGAAAACTCAATATTAGAGAGGTAAAAAAAATTAATAGTGAATAGTTCATCATTGTCCTCTTCTATGTCTATAGACTTATGGGTGCAGTCCAGGCCAGCATAGACAAAGTTGGTCTGGTTGTGAGGGATTCCAAGTGGAACCACTATTCCCACTGGTGGTCTCATGTATTTCAGCCATCCCATGTCCTGTGTAGAATCTATGATGGGTATGAATGTTATGTTCTACACAAGATACTCTCCTATCCATGTGCTTGCCAAGTGTATTATCACATGTGATGTGGATAATCCTACAGATGTCACTGGTAAAGCGGGTTCTAGTATCTCCTCATCTTGATATTTGAGATCTTCTTCTTCCATTGGACTTGGAATTTTGTTGAAGGCTATGGTTAGCACTTCCTTGGGATTTCCTTCCTCAACTAAGGGTGCCTTTATATTTTGATTTTCCTTTGGTTTAGATTTTGATGGTCTCTTAGAAGCAATAGTCATTTTGGGCACAAGATGAGGTGCTGATGTTGATGGGTCTTTTCATACCCCTTTGTCTCTGTTATCTAGTTGCATAGTTGGAGATGAAGATCCTATATACAGGTTGGTAGAAGGAATAAAAAATTCTCCTAGAAAATCCACCTGATGGACATACTTGAATGGCTCTTCATCCGCCAACACCACATAGAATTTTTCATCATGCACATACTTGATACATTGATGTAAAATTAAAGGAACACACTTCATATCTCTTATCCAAGGGTGCTCTAAGAGGATGTTGTATTGCATGGCCCCTTCCAAGACATGACGCATCACAGGGATGGTCTCATGCCCTACCTTGATTGGTAGGACTATTGTTCCCATAGTATTGCATAAAGCATCATTGAAAGCTCTTAATGTGTAGGCTCCCAAAATGATATTTGACTTAGGGATCTGAAGGTGTTCTATTACTATAGTTGTGATGATGTTTATTGATGAAAATTTATCGATCAAGACCCACCTGAAATTTAAATCATTAACTGATGCAAAAATGTGCAATGGAGGGTCTGGTAAGGCAGTAAGCATTATCTTAATTGATGAGCACCAAAAATGCTCATATTTATGTATATGAACTAACGGTTTTTGCGTGGCATCATATAAGGAGTTGTACATTTTTATGAAATATTATGTATGTATTTAATAAAATCATGTGTTTATCTAATATGTGTGTGAAGTGTGTTGTGTGTAGCTATTTCCCTGATTTTATCATCTTTTGCTCAGTCAAGGTCCTACGTGGACCTGGCATGATTTTGCTAAGTCAAACAAAGGTAAAAGAAAGCATGTGCCTTATCGAGTAGGCACCTTACTAAAGTAGATGCCTTAATTACGTAGGAAAATTACTGGGGTAGGCACCTTATTGAGGTAGGCATCTTACTCAAGTAGGTGCCTTACCGAGTAGGCACATCACCAAGGCTGATGTTTGAATAATGCACATTGAAAAATCGGCTAGAGAAGGACTATGTTGACCACCTTTCCATATCACCTATGGGAAACCGTAGTTGGATGAGTTGTACTAGCTAGAGTGGTACAACATGTAATAAATTACAAGACCAAACCATGATGAGGCAAGATTTATTTGAATACAAGGAAATGATGCAGAGCTGCTTAGTGTGCATCGGTTACAACAACTGAACTGTCCTAGTATAGGCCGAACCAAGATGCTGGTTGAAACAGAACTGTCCCAGTTTAGGCTAAACCAAGATGCTGGTTGAAACATAACTGTCATAGGAAGTTCTATGTGTGTAGTATATAAACACACAAAATTACCATAATATAGGATCATATATATAATATTAGATAATATCATAGAGAGTTAGAGATTCTTTATGTATGTAATATTCCATCGGTAATAAAGTGCAAGCATTTGTCAAAGTAGCATTTCTTTGTGAGTTTATTGGGTAGGATCTGCCTGGAGCTCGGGCCCACTCCAAGCCAATATTCCTCCCCTTGTAGACTAATTACGTAGTTTCATTTTGCATGATAGTATGTTTATTTCTTAGGCTAAGCTTAGAGTGTGGTTATTTTATTATGCAATTTCATTTCATGCAAGTTGATTGTTTATTTTATTTTGCATTATTATTTATGTTTTAGTTTTATTAAAGGTAGATGAATTTATTAATGTTATATCAAACACCCCCCTTAGTGGTTGATCAGATCATCTTGAAAGTGGTAGTGTGATTAAGTCTTACCCATGATCCTTCACAAGCTTACGAGTTCCCTGGATTGACAAATTTAAATGAAGAGTGCTATGACAAACCTAGGACAAAATTAACCATATTGGCACCCAAAATTTTGGTGCCATTTTTGAGGAAGCATCACTAGTAGGCTATATTGCATTACCCCTTGAAGACCTTTAGAACTTGTATGAGTCCACCAAGAAAGAGGGGATGAGACAATCGTTTCATAAAGCAAAGCCCACCAGAGCAGTCAGAGTTATCAAATAATTTAGAATTTAAATTTGATTCTCCAAAACCATAACTAGTAGTCCACTAGATTCAGAGTCCTCTCCTTATGCAAAGTGCCTCCTCATATCACCAACCTAGGTAGGAACAAACCATTATGAATCCATTATTCAAGAGGACACCCTCAGAGGAAGCCCTACTATGGAAAGTCGTAGAGGATAAGAATATAGTACTAGCTAAATTAGACATCCTCACCTAGAGAGTGTTGAATGATCGAGAGGCTGTAGATACCATAATAGAGACCACATTTCCTAAGAAAATTGTAGAAGAAGAAGTTTCATCTAGATTCAATTTCTCGATAGAAGGGGTAGGAGAAGCCAAAATAAAGAAACATACTTTCAAGAGATACCCCACCGAAGACCCTGACATGTTTTTGTTCAAGTTTAATGTACTATGCAGGTCTATAGATTATAAATTAGAAGCTCAAAAGCTAAAGATCTTCCCATACACACTAGATGACTCAGCCCTATGGTGGTTCATCAGGCTGGGAAACAAGCAGATCGTCATGTGGGATGGAATGAAGAAGCTCTTTTGGAGTAGTATCAAGACTTCGTTAGAGCACAAGACTCCTAAGAAGAAGTCCTAAGAATGACTCAGAAGGAGGATGAATCCTTGGAGGAATACTGGGAGAGATTTAATTTTAACCTGTAGCGATCCCAACATGCAAAATTGGGGGATAAGTCCCTCAAGAGTATTTTCTTGAGGGGACTAAGCAACGAGTCACTAGAAGCTCTGAATATGATATCTGGAGGAGACGTTTACCAGCACACCCTAGAAGACATTTGATAATTGTGCCAAAATTACTCACAAAGGAGGGGTAAACCGACCACTAGAATAGTGAAAGTGACCATGTCAATCACAAAGGCAGAGATAAGAAACATGCTGGAGGACTTTAAGAGTGACGTGCTATCCTCTCTAGCTTTGCAGCTTGACACGCTGTTACGGGAGAATAAGAAGTAGGATAATTATGCAGCATTAACCTACTTCTATCCCAAATGCAGGGGGAAGCATGCCAGGAATGCCTACTAAGAAAATAAGGTTAGAGTATGTGCAGTTTTCTAGAAAGATCATTAAACTTGACTACACCCACAGATGCCCAACACCAAGTAAGAGGTTGACATAGCTAAAGCCTACTTCGTAGTCAATTAGAGGAATTGGTAACAAGAACCTATGGGAAATATGCCAATGGGGATGCCACCTTATGGAGGAGGACCATATATGCCATAGGGGCAACCTCCACCACCCAACATGGGATGGTGGGGACCACCACCCTAGATGAACATACCTCCAAGAATGACATTTCCTAGTCAACCAACATGGATGCCATATCAGCAGCCATGGAGGAACCATGGTCTATGAAACACACTTCCATAGAACATGGCATAGGGACCACCTCAGCAAGGCTTACCGACCCTACCTATGGCTAGACCTACGCAATTACTAGCATAGTCGATGGTGAACCCAAAAAATAAGGTAAACCGATAGGTATACCATGTAGAAGGAGAGATGTATCCTATGTACCATATTAGTTGTAATCTAATATATCTTAGATCAGGCAAGCAATTAGGAGTAGAACCGCCTACTCTGGTAGAAGTGGAGGAGGAAGTAGAAGAATCCCATCAGATAGAGGAGGTGGAGGAGAAGAGTTGTGGAGAAAACAAGAGCCCCATTCCCTCATTGAATGCAAGAGTAGAAGAGGCCAATGCAACCCAAATTTGATATCCTATCAAGCCTAAAAAATCTCACCATAACCATTCCACTTTTCCAAGCTATCTGATATGTGCCCATCTACACCAAAGCAATAAAGGAAATATGTCTAAGGATATTGAGATGCAAGGCAGTGCAAACCATCAATGTTGTTGGAAAGTTGACCAACTTAATGATGGGGAACACATATCAACTAAAGTATGTAGATCCAGGAAGCCTAGTATTGACGGTGAAAATAGGAGGGCACTCATTGGCAAATACATTGGTCGATTTGGGGGCAGCCATTAACGTAATGCTACAAGACACCATGCAAAAGTTAGAGCTCACCGATTTGAATCCAACCAAGACTATGTTACAATTGGTCGATCAATCAATAGTGTCACCAAAAGGGATGTTTGAGGACATCATAGTAATGATCAATGCATGGGAATACCTGATGGATTTCCTGGTGCTACAATCCAAAATTGGATTGGGTATTTACTCACTAATTTTAGGGAGACCATGGTTGGCCATGGTTGATGCCTACATCAGTTGCCATGATGGGTTGATGACCATTTTATATGGCTAGAACATCAAGAGATTGACAATATCTCCCCTAGCCCAATCGGTGGACACATTGGGAGAACCTAAAGAAGAAATATAGGAGGACAACCCGCTATCTATGCTTCAACTAGTAATGGTAGTTATAGAAGCAAAGGATGAAGTTGAGGAAGATGGTGTCATCTCAAGATTCTTCCATAGATAATCCTCCCTCCCAATTCCTAAGTCACCATTGGTGGGTGCTCAGGACCACCATACCAAATAGATCAACGTCAGGTCTGGAAATATGTTGAACGTCAGTTGTGAGCTGACCATCACATAGTTGGAAGTATTAAAGGAGATTCTAGCTGAACACCAACATGCATTCACATGGGATTATACAGATATGAAGGGAATTAGTCTAGAGGTGTGCACTCACTGCATCTATTTGGAAGAAAAATTGACCCCCGTCAGACAACCATAGAGAAGGATGAACCTGACCATGAAAGAAATTGTCAAGGCCAAGTTATAGAAGCTCCTAATGGTAGGGTTCATCTATCCAATCTCAGACAGTGAATGGATATAACCACTCGTGGTGGTTTCTAAGAAGAATGAGAAATGGAGGATCTGCATTGACTATAAGTCATTGAATAAGGTGACTAAAAAGAACCATTTTCCCCTTTCATTCATTGACCAGGTGCTAGATGTCGGATAATTGACTAGTGAACATTGTATTAAGGAATGTATAAATAATACACTATAGGCTTAGATTAGCCCGTAACAGATGGAGCTAATAATATGACTTAGGTAGATGTTACAACAACCTAAAAAATAACCTAATAATGGAATAACAACTATAATGTAATATACGCTAACATCCCCCCTTATTACATTATTTGTGTAATTGAATAACTACTAGCTATGCTAACATCCCCCCATACAACAATATTTGGGTAAAGTATATAATTGCCCCAATACAGTGAAAGAAGAAGAAGAGAAATGAAAGAATGATGGCTCATGCTTTGTCTTCGGCTCTGGCTCTAGCTCATGGCTCTGGCTCTGGCTCTGGCTCTAAGCATACCTCTGGAATTGTACCTCTGGGTCTATCCTGGGATCTTCCTATGAAACTGCGTTTGGATCATTGCCTCTGGATCTGCCTGTAGATCTGCCTCTGGAACTTTGTCACTGGGTCTGTCTTTAGGTATGTCTCTGGATCATTATCTTTGGGACTGCCACTAGGTCTGTCACTGGATTTTCCTCGGGGTCTACCATAGGTTTTACCTTTTTGGTAGAAGCCATACAACATTTCTTTCATCATGGTCCATTGTGTGAAATCTGTCCATCCACAATCTATATGAACCTTGTTGGCCATTTTCACTTTGTACCAACATTTTGAAGAAGAATGATTCGTACATCCACATGAATCACAAGGATGTAATCTCCAAAACTTAGATGCAACATGTCCTGTCTTTCCACAGTGACTGCAACAATGTTTTTTAGGAGATGTAGGAGATTTAGGTTTTACAAACATGGAATTACTGGTACTTGCTTGTCCAGTATAGCCAAGGCATTCATTCTTTGCCTTGACATCTGGCATTATTGGAGTTTTAATGCCTTGCTCATGTTTACCTAATATCTCACCATTGAATCTCATTTTCTTCATCATTTTGGAACCAAATCCTTTGGTGTGTTTTTCAAAACACCCAATTTCAACATCTTCATCAATGCTTTTAACAATATTGCATTTGTCATTATTGATGAGATTATGGAGTTCTTTTTGAGGAGGTTTAGTTTTTAAGTCACTAGTGTCACAAGCAAAATCTACTACTAAAATGAGATCACTTGTGCTACAACTGATATCTACCATAGAAGGTATGAGGTCACTTGTATCAAAACAAGCATTGGCCATCATGGGCTCAAGGTCACATGTATCACAACAAGCATTCGCCACCATGGGCTGAAGATCACTTGTGTCACTACAAGCATCGACCATTAGGGGTTTGACCTCTGATTCCTCACTAATGTCCCTTTTCTATTGTGCTTTGTCAAGAGCATAAAATGACATGAATATGCCCATTATAGCACCAATAGGGATTAGAACACCATTTTTCTGCATGTCTCCACAAGACGCAGAATCATTGATTATGGCATTTACACCACTCCTTAGTGTAAGAAATGTGCCATCTTCATAATAATCTATCCCTTCCAGGTGTGGGGAAAAATATGTTGGCAATTTTGGGTTTGAGATCCTAGCTTCTTGTCTATGAGTTGTCATTGATGTCAAAAGGAAATGGCATTAATGTTAAGAGGATGTGTTGGCTTCAAAGGTGGAAGATTCCAAGAGAATATTTTTAAGAGAATCCGGAGAGATTCCATTGGCAAGGGTTTTTCATTAAAACCAAACCGGTTTTTATTAAAACCAAGTTGGAAAGGGTTTTTATTAAAACCAATGGAGGTTCTCTTTATTAATTATTTAATTAATTAAGGGAGAAATTATTTTTAATTTATTAAAAATACTTAAAGGTTTTTAAACCTTTTTTATTCTTAATTTATTAAAATTATTTAAGGGTTTTTAAACCCTTTTTGAAAAGACTTTTGATTAATTTTGAAATGGTCTTTATTTTCGTCGACGTCAAGGTGTCTTCGAAGAGACTATTTATTCTCCAACTCCTAAGGTTGGAAGGCTAATTAATTCGAAATTCCTCGAATGCAATTTGCGGTGTTTGTGCTCTGTATTCGCTGTGATCGAAGGAAGACTTAGAAGCACGTGCGGTTGAAAAGTCTTCGAGAGTTTTTTTGAGGGTGAAGTGGAGGGAAGTTCACTTGTGAACTTCGTAGCCCATGTGGGCTAGTGGCAGCGAAGGCTGCTGTTGGGCGCTGCATTGGCGGAGGTCACCGTTTCGAGTCTCGCAGGGGTGCTTTGCTAGAGTAACACACGTTTTTATTAAAACGTCTTTATGCCACGAAATTCGGAGTTTCTTGGACAACGATTTATAAGTTTGAGAGTTGTGTGTGGTGACAGCTTGAAGGTTCAATTATCTTCTACTCCAATAAGGTATGGGCACATTCTTCTTATGAGTATGATTGGTGTATGTTTTCTGAAATAAGGTTGGAGTGAAAAGGTATTCTACTAGGTATCCTTTGGCTAGGTGTAAATCCTATTTTCTGGTTTGTTGAAGACTACTTATGCATTGTTATCCTTAAGGAGAGTTTTTGGTGAATGCATAATTTCTGGTTTGAGATAGTGGAAGCTTTGTGCACTAGGGTTTATATTTGTGAGTCTAGCTACTTGCATTGAGTTGGTGGAACCCTTGGTTGGCTGTTTTGAGTTTGATGGTTGAGTTGCTTCCATAGAGGTTGTTTGATCAAGTTATTGCTTTACTTGATTCATGATATTGGGCTTACTCCATTGAGTTGATTTGAGCAAGTTATTCTTTGCATTTGGTGATATTGTGTTGGTGGTTGTTTTGTTCAAATATCTTTGGAGGGAAAAGGATTTCTACTTGTTTCCTTTTCTTGTGATGATTGGTTGAATGCTTCAAGGTTGATGTTGAGTTGAATGGTGTTGGTTGACTAAACCTTGTTTGATGAGCATTGTTGTTGAAACCCTAATTGATGGTGAAAAGAACATGAGTATCATTGTTATGTGATTCTTTGCATAGTTGGCAATTGTTGGGGTTTCATGTTCTTGAAAGAAAACATTCTATCCTATCCATTTCAGATATTGAGTTGAGTTTTCAGATTTGAGATTGAGATTGAGCTGAGTTGATTTGAGTTGAGTTTTGAGATTGGGATTTGAGTATAGAACATATTGAGTCTCTAACAATTCTCTTTATGCTTCTATGAGTTTGAAAAATCACATTGGGTCTCTAACAATTCACTTTGTGATTTCCTACTAAGAAAGTTTTTCTTGGTGAGCTTGCTGAGTTTTTGGACAGGTTCTAGTGGGGACTTGTGAGCAGTTTTTGGATAGGTTCCATGGGGACTTGTGAGCAGTTTTGGACAGGTTCCGGTGGGGACTTGTGAGCATTTTGGACAGGTTTCGGTGGGGACTTGTGAGCAGATTTGGACAGGTCCTAGCAGAGGACTTGTGAGCTGAGTTTGATAGTTCTATCAGAGAACTTGAGGATAGAGGTGCATTGGTTCTATGAGAAGAACTTGAGGATAGTTGGCAAGTCTTTGAGAAGGCTTGTATGTAGAGGATTGATTTGTTCAAGAGTTGGATAGATCTGACAGACAGAGGAAGACTTGTACTAGACCGACTGATTGTGTTTGGTACAAGTTGCTGAGCTGTTGTGGACGTGATCATAGAAGGCAGAGGTCTCTTAGGCTAAGCATTGAGGACAGGAGGTCTTCGATGGAAAGGAGTTCCACATGCTGGCAAGAGGTAGAGGTAGTTGATCTTCTGAGGGATCATTTCCAGAGCAGAGGGGAAGGTATCTCCTTTGAGCAGAGGCTCATAAATTCTGATTGGGGGAAGGTATCTCCTTTGAGCAGAGGCTCATAAATTCTGATTGGGGGAAGGTATCTCCTTTGGGCCGAGGCTCATAAACATTGTAATTGGGAAGGATTCCCAAAGAACTTTGAGATAACTTTTAGAGAAAAGTTTTGTGGACGTAGCCCAACCATTCCGGGTGAACCACGTTAAAATTGGTGTCACTTTGTGGATGATATTGTGCATTGCTTTGATATTGCTTTGGGTATATTGCTTTACTATTTTGAAGTATAAAGGAAAAAGTAAAAAGAGGTCTTATACTGTTCACCCCCCCTCTTCAATTGGTATCAGAGCAGGTGCCTTCGAAAAGTTTAACAGCTTGAAGGAAAAGCTAGTAAAGAACACAATGGATCATTCAAGTGGCAATGAAGCACCTATTCTTGATGGGTCAGATTTTGGTCTTTGGAGTGCAAGGATGAAGGTTCATCTAATGGCACTTGGGAATGAGGTTTGGGAAGTGATTGAAGATGAGTACACTATTCCCGAACATGGTCCTAATACTAAAGAAGAAAGGCTCCTACATCACAACAATTCAAAAGCAATGAATGCAATCCTGAAAGGCTTACGGAAAGCAGATCTCACCAAAGTGATTCACTGCAAGACAACTAGTGAAATGTGGAAACAGTTGAAGGTGGTTCATACAAGTGATACAAATGTCATAAAGGCCAAGTTGAGACACTTCAAAGGTATGTTTGAACAACTCAAGATGAATGATGATGAAAATATTAGTGACTACATGCTTCGTATGGATGAGGTTGTTAACTCCATGAAAGACTTAGGTCTTGAGCTTGCTGAAAATGATGTTTGTGATAAGATTTTAAGATCTCTTCCTAATAGATTTAGTGAAAATATTTCTGCTATTGAGGAAGCTAAAGATTTGGATAAGTTGAAAAAGGATGAGCTCCATAGTATACTTGCAACATTTGAGTTGAGAACTCAAGTGAAGGTTGATGTCAAGAAAGAGGCAGCTTTCAAGGCTACCAAGAATTCCAAGGGTAAACAACTTCAAGATAGTGATGAGTCTTCTAGTGATGAAGAGGCATATTACAACAAGAAAGGCAAGTTCTCTAGAAAGCACAAAAGTATGAAAAATATAAGATGTTTCAATTGTGGAAAGTTTGGTCATTATGCTACTGACTCTACTGTTCCCAAGAATGAAAGTGATGAAGATAAACAGGATTCTAAGAGCAAGGATTCTGAAAAGCACAAGCATCACAGGAAAAACAAAGATGAGCACAACAATCAAGGAAAGAGGTATTCTCACAAGCACAAGAAGAGTTTCTACCTAGACAAAGCAAGTAAGTGTTCTAGTAGTGATAGTGAAAGTTCTTCAAGTGATAATGAAAATGAGATGTTGTTCATATCAGAAAAAGAGGAAGAACCGAAACATAGATTCATTATCATGAAATGTCTTAGATGTGGAAATTTTGGTCACCTTGAGGATGATTGCACAAATAATGATTTGGTTTCTAGTATGTATGAGGATGCTTCAGAAAACTATAAGGAAGATGCATGTATGGTTTTTGAAAAGGGTAGCACCTCTAGTGATAAGAAATCTGAAAAAGGCTTTGATGATTCAAAAAGCAAACAAATAGAGGAAGATATAGAGGAAGGTGAAGTAGATCTTGAAGGTGAACTTATTAGTGCTCTTAGTGCTTTGAAAAAGGAAAGAAAGAAGAATGCTAGACTCAAGGATAAGTTAGATGAATGTTGTATGGAGAGAGATGATCTTATAGAAAGTCTTGACTTCTCTATGGCTAAGACACAAGAACTCAAGGATGAGTTAGAGTCTAAGGTTCTTGAGTATAGTGAGTTAGAACAGAAAATGGCTTCTTTGAAAGAGGAAACTAAAGAGTACAAGGATAAGCTTTACAGTGTTTCAAGATAGCTCCAAAAAGGTTAAGTCACTCATCAAAGGTCAAAGAAAGACAACAGATAAAACAGGCCTTGGTTTTGTTAAGCCACACAAGGAACAAGTTGGAGAGTCTAGTAAGAGACTCCAAAAGGAAGAGAGTTCTGATGAGGAAAGTATTTCAGAAAAGGAGTCCTTGAATGATAGATGCACAGAAATAGAAAATAGAATTCAGAATGAGAAGAAGAAGTTTTCAGAACCTAAGAGGTCAATTAAAGGAAAGTTTCAAGGCAGATGTTTTGCTTGTCACAGGTTTGGTCACATGGCTTCACATTGCATGGCTCAAGTGAAGGAGGTAAATGACAGTTTCAGAAGTGCTAGTTACTTTCAAGGGTATTGCTACTCTTGTCAACAGTTTGGGCACAAGGCACTTTATTGCAAGGCAAATAACAGGAACAGGTTTGGTCAGAACAGGTTTGGTCAGAATAGGTTTGGCCAGAATAGGTTTGGTCAGAACAGGTTTGGTCAGAACTGGTGGATTCAAAGATCAGGTTTACCTCAGAGAAACAACATCGTCAAGTGTTTCAAGTGCAACAATGAAGGTCACACAATCAGAAAGTGTAGAGCTGAAATTCCAGAATACAGGAACAGGAACAATGGCATGATCAGGTCCAAGGATCAAGGCATGGACAAGAACAGGGATGAGAACAAGAACAAGAACAGTGACAGGAATAGGAATATGGACAAAGAGTTCAAGAGAAGGCCCGGCAAGGAAGTTATAGACGCTGATGATGATCAATGCCTAATGGGAGTTTTACTCCCACCCAAGAATTAATCACCTCATCGAGAGGTGGGGGAGGGACTAAGCTAAGAGGCTCATTCTTAGTCCCGAGCCCCAAAGGTGACCCTTTGCCATTGATGACAAAGGGGGAGAGATTTGAGTAAGGGGGAGAGCCTCAAGACAGGGGGAGCTATTTATGTTGAGTTTCGGTGTTGTTGAGAAGCATGGTTTGCCATCAATGACAAAGGGGGAGATTGTTGGCAATTTTGGGTTTGAGATCCTAGCTTCTTGTCTATGAGTTGTCATTGATGTCAAAAGGAAATGGCATTAATGTTAAGAGGATGTGTTGGCTTCAAAGGTGGAAGATTCCAAGAGAATATTTTTAAGAGAATCCGGAGAGATTCCATTGGCAAGGGTTTTTCATTAAAACCAAACCGGTTTTTATTAAAACCAAGTTGGAAAGGGTTTTTATTAAAACCAATGGAGGTTCTCTTTATTATTTATTTAATTATTATTTAAAACCCTTCAAGGTTTTAATTAATTAATTATTTAATTAATTAAGGGAGAAATTATTTTTAATTTATTAAAAATACTTAAAGGTTTTTAAACCTTTTTTTATTCTTAATTTATTAAAATTATTTAAGGGTTTTTAAACCCTTTTTGAAAAGACTTTTGATTAATTTCGAAATGGTCTTTATTTTCGCCGACGTCAAGGTGTCTTCGAAGAGACTATTTATTCTCCAACTCCTAAGGTTGGAAGGCTAATTAATTCGAAATTCCCCGAATGCAATTTGCGGTGTTTGTGCTCTGTATTCGCTACGATCGAAGGAAGACTTAGAAGCACGTGCGGTTGAAAAGTCTTCGGGAGTTTTTTTCGAGGGTGAAGTGGAGGGAAGTTCACTTGTGAACTTCGTAGCCCGCATGGGCTAGTGGCAGCGAAGGCTGTTGTTGGGTGCTGCATTGGCGGAGGTCACCGTTTCGAGTCTCGCAGGGGTGCTTTGCTAGAGTAACACATGTTTTTATTAAAACGTCTTTATGCCTGCAAAATTCGGAGTTTCTTGGACAGTGATTTATAAGTTTGAGAGTTGTGTGTGGTGACAGCTTGAAGGTTCAATTATCTTCTACTCCAATAAGGTATGGGCACATTCTTCTTATGAGTATGATTGGTGTATGTTTTCTGAAATAAGGTTGGAGTGAAAAGGTATTCTACTAGGTATCCTTTGGCTAGGTGTAAATCCTATTTTCTGGTTTGTTGAAGACTACTTATGCATTGTTATCCTTAAGGAGAGTTTTTGGTGAATGCATAATTTTTGGTTTGAGATAGTGGAAGCTTTGTGCACTAGGGTTTATATTTGTGAGTCTAGCTACTTGCATTGAGTTGGTGGAACCCTTGGTTGGCTGTTTTGAGTTTGATGGTTGAGTTGCTTCCATAGAGGTTGTTTGATCAAGTTATTGCTTTACTTGATTCATGATATTGGGCTTACTCCATTGAGTTGATTTGAGCAAGTTATTCTTTGCATTTGGTGATATTGTGTTGGTGGCTGTTTTGTTCAAATATCTTTGGAGGGAAAAGGATTTCTACTTGTTTCCTTTTCTTGTGATGATTGGTTGAATGCTTCAAGGTTGATGTTGAGTTGAATGGTGTTGGTTGACTAAACCTTGTTTGATGAGCATTGTTGTTGAAACCCTAATTGATGGTGAAAAGAACATGAGTATCATTGTTATGTGATTCTTTGCATAGTTGGCAATTGTTGGGGTTTCATGTTCTTGAAAGAAAACATTCTATCCTATCCATTTCAGATATTGAGTTGAGTTTTCAGATTTGAGATTGAGATTGAGCTGAGTTGATTTGAGTTGAGTTTTGAGATTGGGATTTGAGTATAGAACATATTGAGTCTCTAACAATTCTCTTTATGCTTCTATGAGTTTGAAAAATCACATTGGGTCTCTAACAATTCACTTTGTGATTTCCTACTAAGAAAGTTTTTCTTGGTGAGCTTGCTGAGTTTTTGGACAGGTTCTAGTGGGGACTTGTGAGCAGTTTTTGGACAGGTCCTGGGGACTTGAGTTTTGAATTCTGGGACTTTGTTTTGGATAGGTTTCTGGGGACTTGTGAGCAGTTTTGGACAGGTTTCGATGGGGACTTGTGAGCAGATTTGGATAGGTCCTAGCAGAGGACTTGTGAGCTGAGTTTGATAGTTCTATCAGAGAACTTGAGGACAGAGGTGCATTGGTTCTATGAGAAGAACTTGAGGATAGTTGGCAAGTCTTTGAGAAGGCTTGTATGTAGAGGATTGATTTGTTCAAGAGTTGGACAGATCTGACAGATAGAGGAAGACTTGTACTAGACCGACTGACTGTGTTTGGTACAAGTTGTTGAGCTGCTGTGGACGTGATCATAGAAGGCAGAGGTCTCTTAGGCTAAGCATTGAGGATAGGAGGTCTTCGGTGGAAAGGAGTTCCACGTGCTGGCAAGAGGTAGAGGCAGTTGATCTTCTGAGGGATCATTTCTAGAGCAGAGGGGAAGGTATCTCCTTTGAGCAGAGGCTCATAAATTCTGATTGGGGGAAGGTATCTCCTTTGAGGAGAGGCTCATAAATTCTGATTGGGGGAAGGTATCTCCTTTGGGCCGAGGCTCATAAACATTGTAATTGGGAAGGATTCCCAAAGAACTTTGAGATAACTTTTAGAGAAAAGTTTTGTGGACGTAGCCCAACCATTCTGGGTGAACCACGTTAAAATTGGTGTCACTTTGTGGATGATATTGTGCATTGCTTTGATATTGCTTTGGGTATATTGCTTTACTATTTTGAAGTATAAAGGAAAAAGTAAAAAGAGGTCTTATACTGTTCACCCCCCCTCTCAGTATAAGCTTGTGTTCTTCAAAATATGGGCTTTTAACTGATTTAACATCAGTTGGTTTTGGGATAGTTTTCTTCTTTGATCTACCCATTTTTTAAGGTGTCGGTCACAGCTAAAAATGCACCTTTTACAATGAATTTTGCAAAAGTAAATTTGACTAAGGTATCGATCACTACCGAAAATGCACCCTTATAAGTCTTCCCCCCTTATTTTTGCAAAATTATATCTCTCCTATTTACAAGATAGGAGATGGTGGAGAAAAAAATTTTATCCCCCCCTTTCAGTGCAAAAAATATGCAACTATGAAGCCTCAAAAGGCTCTTACAAAGCTTGCCTTGTAGGCAGATTAGCACAAAATATCACCAAAAAAAATCCCCCCTGTGTGAAGTACTTCAAACAAACAAGTTGCTATTTATGAAGCCTAAAAAAAAATAGAGTTTGAGGTTTGATGATTTGATGCCTCTTTAATTGCTTTGATGGTGGAGAGAAAAAAAATCTATCCCCCCTTGAAAATAACTCCCCCCTTTAAAATTTTCCTTTATAAAGCATTTTAAAACATTTTATATTCTAAAGTTAAAAAAAATAATAATTATTCTTTATAGCAAAAAAATTATCTTTTTTAAAAAAAAAATAATTTTAAAACTATATAAAAGAAATAATTTAAAAATTTTAATTTTAACTTTTAGAAAAAAAATATTAAAAAATAACTTTAATTTTTTTTTTTTTTACCGTTGTTTGGGGGAGTCGGCCACGCCTTGTAAAAGGTATGCCTTTGACGCCACCGAGAATCAAAATCCTGACCTCGCAGAAGTAAGCCTTCTGACTGGCGCTCCTGCCAATCGGGCTACACCGCCCGATGGGAAGGGAAGGGAAGATCCTTCCCTTTGTTCCCTTCCGCGGCGTGATACGCCAAAAAAAAATTCTTTGGGAATTAATCCCACATCACCGCGACGGGCGATGATGAAGCAGAATAAAAGGGCTAAGAAGCCCTTTTAGCTTCGATTGCCTGCGGGCAATCGAACATCCCACAGTTCTTTTGCTGTGTCGAGTGGCACGTGGCTTGTCTGCCATGCATCACATCCGGGTGGTGCATGGCCAATATGCCATGTGTCACCGCGTTGTCAGTCTAGGTGGCACGTGGCCAGTATTCCATGTGTCACTGCATCGTCAGCCTTGGGTTTTGTGCCCGAGGTCCAGTCAGGTCCAGTCGAGTCAACCTCGGGTTTCGTGCTCGAGGTCTAGTCAGGTCCAGTCAGCCATGTTAGTTTGCCTTGGGATTCATGCCCAGGGTTCAGTCAGGTCTAGTCGACCGTGTCAATCTACCTCAGGATCCATGCTCGGGGTTCAGTCCAGTCAGTGAGTCGCATCTCGAGATCTATGCCTGGGTCAAACTATGTCTAGTCTGAGTTACCTCGAGAAATGTTTCAAGGTGCTCACAGGTCAGGTGTTCCTCGAGAAATGTGCCCAGCAAGAATCAAGTCTCCCTGTCTTTGCCCGTCTCGGATTTATATCATGTCGGATAATTGACTAGTGAACATTGTATTAAGGAATGTATAAATAATACACTGTAGGCTTAGATTAGCCCGTAACAGATGGAGCTAATAATACGACTTAGGTAGATGTTACAACAACCTAACAACTAACCTAATAATGGAATAACAACTATAATGTAATATACGCTAACACTAGACACATTTGAGAGGAAATATTTCTCCTTCTTGGATGGATTCAGTGGGTACAATCAAATCCAGATTACAGAGGAGGACCAAGATAAAATGATGTTCACCTACCCATGGGGAACGTTTGCATACAGGGTGCTACCTTTCGGGCTATGCAATGCACCAACCACTTTTCAAAGGGTAGTGTTGAGCATATTTTTGGACATGATAGGAGAAGTGGTCGAAGTCTACATGGATGACTTCAATGTTTATGGGGAGACATTCGAGGAGGTGATGGAAAATTTGAAGAAAGTACTTCGAAGGTGTGAGGAAAATAACCTATCCCTCAGTAATGAAAAATGTTTCATGATGATGCATGAAGGTATAGTTTTAGGGCATCATCTATCAGTGGTAGGGATTAAGGTGGATCATAAAAAGATAGAGGTTATCAAGGACTTACCTAGCCCAAAAACATAGAGGGAGGTAAGGAGATTCCTCGGCTCATCCATATACTATAGGTGATTTATCACTGATTTTAGTAAAATCACCAAAGATCTACACAATATGTTGTTGAAAGAAGTAGAATTCAACTAGATAGAAGATTATGAACAAATATTCCAAGCATTAAAGGAGAAGTTGATCTCTGCCTCTATGTTATGGGGCTTGAATTGGTCGGTCCCATTTCACATATACTATGATGCATCCAATAACGTGATTGGAGTGGTCCTCGGGTAGTAGGATGGCAAAGAATTCTATGCCATCTACTACATCAGCAAGAACCTTGCAGGGGCTGAACTAAATTATACGATAACGGAGAAGGAATTCCTTGCAGTGATACATGCCATCAACAAATTTTGCCACTACATTACTGGGTATAAAGTATTTGTCCACACGGACCATGTAAACATCAAGTATCTTATGAGAAAACTAGCAATTAGTGACATAATTGTAAGGTGGCTTCTATTGCTACAGGAGTTCAACCTTACCATCATCGAAAAGCCTAGGAAAGACAATGTGGTTGTGGAATTCCTATCTAGATTGATACCAGTAGATCACACAGTGGTAGAGGACCAGTTATTGGATGAACATCTATTCATCATCAGTGAGCATACACCATGGTATGCAGACATTGCCAACTATTTGGCCATCGGTAGAACCTCTCCTACCCTCTCATACTAGGAGAAGCAAGGAGTAATAAAAAAGAGTGCATCATACCAATGGATCGATGGCCTTCTGTTCAAAATAGGGCCTGATCAGATCGTAAGAAGATGCGTGGCCAAGCAGGAATATGCAAAAAAGCTCAAGGCCTACCATAAGGAACCTTGTGGTGGACACTTCTCAAGAAAGAGTACTGCCTATAAGGTATTGCAAATTGGGTATTTTTGGCCCTTACTATTCAAATACATAATCACCTATGCTAGTAAATGTGATGAGTTACAGAGGATGGGTAGGCCGACCCATAGGTACGAAATGCCCTTATAGCCTCATGTGCATATTGAGCCCTTTGACAAATGGGGTTTAGATTTTGTGGGACCCATCAACCCACCTTCAATTGGGAAGAGATACATTATAGTCTGTATAGACTATGTCACCAAATAGATCAAGGTCCAGTCACTAAGGGACTCAAAGGAGCGAATGGTCACACAATTTTTATTCTCCCACATATTTATGAGATTTGGAGTACCTAGGGAAATCACAATAGACTAGGGACCCCAGTTCATGTCCAGATTAATAAAGGAAATCATGGAGTAATACAGGGTTTGGCATAACAGGACCACCCCATACCATCCATAGGCAAATGGAAAGGTGGAGGTCACAAACAGGGAGATAGAGAACATCCTGATGAAGATAGTACATCAACATAGGAAATACTGGGCTACAAGATTACTGGAGGCAGTATGGGCATATAACACAATGTGGAAATCAACCACTAGTTTTACCCCCTTCTGATTTATCTATGGGAAAGACGCAATGATACCCATATAATTTGAAGTGAAGATACTCAGGACAACGATCGAACTAGACTTGAACCTGGACTATGCACAAAAAGAACAAATTTGGTAGCTAAACCAGCTAGAAAATTTTTGCATGGACACCTTCCAGAGCATAGAGATTTTGTAGAGGTAGAGGAAGTAGTGGCATGATCACCACATTAAAAATAAATATTTCAAAGAAGGTGACTGGGTGTTATTGTATGACTCCAGGTTTCAGGAATGAAAGGGGAAGCTGATGCTGAGATGGATGGGACCATATGAGGTGGTGGAAATTATCAAGAATGGTGTAGTACAAGTCAAGATGATCGATAGTAGCAATACCATACTAACAGCTAATGGCCATCGAGTGCACCCATACCATACATTTGAGGGATTGATGATGGAATCCAGAACAGGCATGGGGGAGACCCCATCCGAGTAGAAACTCCCCAAAATTCTCAACAATCGGGTGGACACAGGGAGGTCCACCAAAACTAGTAGAGTAGTTTCCTATTTTTTCTTAGATAACAGTGTATTTTTTGGTAGGGACAACGTCCCGCATCCAAGTTGTATACATCCTAAGAGCCAGGGCCTAATAGGCATGGATCCTGTTTAACTACACTTTTTATTTTCTTTCTTATTTTCTTTTGCAGGAGTGTGGCCTAATTGTATGAGCAAAAGGCATCTTGGAAAATAAGGCCTAGATCAGCTCAACATCCACATGCCTACGCTTTAGGAGGTTAGCAACGATTCAGGCATGGGGGAATGCCAAATTCCTCATCAAACATCCCCATGCCCAAAAAATATGGACACTGACATTGCAGGACAAGAATTTCAGGAGGCCTGATCAACCTCACATGACACATCAACTGTCACAAAATTTTTAGCAATAAATAATGGGCACCTTACCCAGGCAGAGTGGCACCTTATTGAATGCTTTACCTGGGTGTAGCGGTGCCTTACCTGGGTGGAGCAGTGTCCTGTTCATCAAATATATATATATATATATATATATATATATATATATATATATATATATATATATATATATATATATATATATATATATAATGGAAAGGGGGGTTGTTGTCATGAGGACGCAATAAATTTTTAGCATGGGGGAGAATGGCACCTTATTCAAGCGCATTACTCTAGAGGAGTGACACCTTACCCCGATGCCTTACTCCAAAAGAGCGGTGCCTTACTCTGGCACCTTACCCAACTAGGAAAGCCACCCCCAAAATATTTAAAAAAAAAACTATATATATAATATATCAGTCAAAAAAGTGCCTTACCCTGGCACCTTACTAGGATTAAGCACCTTACTAATGCCTTACCTAGGTGCCTTACCTAGAATAGGTGCCACTCTAGCACCTTACTAAAGTAGGCACCTGATCAATAATCACATGCACAAACATGGTAGTAGTGGAGCGGCCGAAGACGAATACCATCATCTCACATGATGGAAGGCATGCAAACATATTTCTAAATCATTGGTGGAGATTCCTACACGCAAGGCCAACCACTAAGAAGACATGTGTCCCAACTAAAACCAGGAGGATCTAGTGCATCTTTAGCAAAGGACCTTGAAGAGATCCAAATACGTAGTACCCAAGGTGACTCAATCAAAACATAGGAATATCCCACTAAGGACCAAACCAACACGCTCCACGTAGCTAAAAAAAACCAATCAATGTATGCGCAAGATTATTTTTAGATATATATGTAATTTTCATATAATATGCTATCTGAAATGGTGGTGGTGCAAGAACGGAAAAATTGCCCCCATGCCTAATACGTCGTGCAAAAATTAATTTGGGTGGTGTACCCTGCTAAACCCAACATAGCAAGAATTTCTAGAGTTAGGCACCTTAGGTTATAAAATATGCCTTATTGAGGGCATAACTCAAGTTTAGAAGCAAAATTCACCATGGGAGGATTGAAAATGAACCACACTATTAAGAAATAGGAGCCGAGTGGCACTGATGGAATCAAGGAGGAAGTCTGTAACCGGTTCAAAGTAGCCAGATGGATGAATTACTATCGCATGGTTAGCCAGGAATAGGATGTAGAGGTAGCCAAAGAATTTTCCATCGCTCTAAAGGGAGAAGTGGCTCAGCTATGAGGACTGGTGATCCCAGTCACCCTAGAGCACATTGCTCAAGTCACTAGTCTCCCCCTCACTGGGGAATGTACATACAAGGACGATGTGGCAAGTAAATGCATCGAAGTGCTATTCGGACAAGGGAGCATCCCCTACAACCAAGGAGGGATTCCAAAGTAGAGGATTTTGATGCACCTGTAGGATATTTTTGAGTAGGTTGTGAGATACTTCACATGCACTGGGAAGTATTCGCACCTGAATGCAAACCATATGTAATTCATGAGTCATTTGGTGCATGGGAGGGAAATTAACGTCCAATTCTACTTGGCAAAGGCCCTATAGTATGAGGCATCTTGATACAAAAGAGGGATAATATCTATCGTAGCTCACCATGGGCTAATTACAACCCTACTACGATATGCATAGGAGCATATGGGGGAATCATTAGTAGCAAAATTTGAACCCTTTAGTATATAAGAGCAAGTAGAAGCCGAAGCAGTGCACAATGTCGAACTGAGGAGAACAACCAAAGGAATTAGGGCTGAACCATATGAAGTGGAAGAGTAGTTAGCCATAGATTTGGGGCATGATGCCGACCAGGGTTTAATGGTCAAGGAAGAATACCCCCAAATTTTTCCAAAATTTGTAGAGTAAGGACAAAACTCTCTACCCAATTTCATAGAAGAAAGACCAGAATCTTCTAGCCCAGAAGCCATAGGGTGACGAACGAAATTGAGGCATGGTTGAAGATGACTATGACACCTAATAATTACCCATGAGAAAGGAAAATAAGACAAAGAACATAGCATCATGGTGTAAACCCTATAGAATATGATAGCTCGTAGTCCACAAGACCCGTAGCCTTCAATGGTCTCACAAGGCCAGGACAAGATGCCATCAAGGGGAGACGATGTTGAACAAAATAGGAAATCCTTGATGTAGGTACTATTTGAGGGCTACAAGGAGATGGTTGAGAGGAAATTTTAGAGATAGGAGGCCACCATTGCTCAATTACAGTAATTGATCCAGTAGCTCGAGGAAAATTTGTAGCTACAGGTCAGGATGATAGAGAGGCAGGACGCCTCCACCCAGACTGACTGGGCAATGGAAGTACCTACGAACTCCCCAAACTCATTAGAGAGAGTATTATCCTCTAGAGATGAGGATTTGGAGGTAGGGGAAGGTTCATGCACCTCTAAAAAAGTAGTTGCAGAGGAATAGGGGAATTCTTTTCTTCAAATAGAACCCCCTATTATCCTTATTGATGATGATGAAGAGCTGTCATGGCAAGCCCCTAAGTTCAAAGAAAAGAAAGAGTACCTAGAGCACTGGGGACATAAAAACTAAGAGTTCTTAGGGTAAGCCCTTGAGTCAGAAGAAAAGGAGGATTACTTAGAATGCCAGGGACCTAGAATTGAGGAGCTAACACTAACCAGGGAACCAATGCCAGACAACCAGGATGCAGGAAAATTGGCCAAAGAGGACCCTATAAGGGAAGAAAAATTCCTTGAGAAATCCAATAGGGAGGTAGTTCTATAGAAAAATAAGTTGTACCCACACAGGCTACCGAGAGTTCAGAGAAAAGATAGGGGAAGATACATTGTACAACGTAGAAGAGGACCAAAAGGAAATCCAAAGTTACCTTCATCTAGCCTAATCCTCACTCAAACGAGGAATGGGAGGGAGGCCTAAAAGCCTTCAAAATAAGAGTTAAATAAACTTCTATGGGAGCTCAAGGCAGTCAAGGGGGCAAGGAAGAAGATGAAAAGGGCTGAGATAGGGCTAGGCATTTGTATAGACCCAACAATCGAAGACCAATTTTGGGAGATCTACGGTTCATCATCGGGATGACCCTCCAAGATAAGGAAATGGCTGGAGAGATGAGGGATCTTTTGGCCAAAAGCATAGGCAATGACAATTGCAAAGGAGAATGCCGACCTCAACCTTGAATATCTTTGGTTGTACAAAGCCAACATGGTTGTTCAAAATAGGGACAACTATGATATTCCCTTAGGGGAACCATGCCCCAAACATGCTGACTTATGGCATATGGTAGAGGCAGCATTTTAGAAGGGAGGAGTAATAGTAGAAGATGTACCCAGCATAGGGATTGGATCGAGAATATTTGGGCAACAAAGTCAGTGTAATAGAGACCAAGGCCAACCCCACTGGTGCAGCAGGAGGAATGTACAAACTAGGGATGCCTAGCAACGAACCAGGACCCATTATAAAAAAAGAAAGCCTCAAGAAAAAGAGGGAGTCGTAACCATAGGAAAGAGAAGGAGATAAAAAGTAGAGGTAGAGGTGACTACCAGTTTAGGTGCCATGAGGGCATGGCACATATTAGGCATGGGGGGATGATGAGCACTAGAAATGCTCATATTTTTGTATATGAACTAACGGTTTTTGCATGGCATCATATAAGGAGTTGTACATTTTTATGAAATATTATGTATGTATTTAATAAAATCATGTGTTTATCTAATATGTGTGTGAAGTGTGCTATGTGTAGCTATTTCCCTGATTTTGTCATCTTTTTCTTAGTCGAGGTCCTACATGGACCTGGCACGGTTCTGCTAAGTCAAACAAAGGTAAAAGAAAGCATGCACCTTACCGAGTAGGTGCCTTACTAAAGTAGATGCCTTACTTAGGTAGGCATCTTAATGAGGTAGGCACCTTACTCAGGTAGGCACCTTACTTAGGTAGGCACCTTACTAAGGTAGGATCCTTACTCAAGTAGGTGCCTTACCGAGTAGGCACCTCGCCAAGGCCGATGTTCGAATGATGCGTGTTGACCAACCTGACTGGAGAAGGACTCTATTGACCACCGTTCCATGTCATCTATGGGAAACCGTAGTTGGATGAGTTGTCCCGGATGGAGTGGTAGGATGTGCAACAACTTATGAGGCCAAATCGTGATGAGGTAAGATTTATCCAAATACAAGGAAACAACGTAGAGCTGCTTAGTGTGCACCGGTTATAGCAGCTGAACTATCCCAGTTTAGGCTGAACTAAGACACCAGTTGTAATAGAACTATCATAGGAAGTTCTATGTGTGTAGTATATAAACACATAGACTTCCCATCATATAGGATCATATAGAATATCAGATAATATCATAGAGAGTTAGAGATTCTTGATGTATGTAATATTCCATCGGTAATAAAGTGCAAGCATTTGTCAAAGTAGCGTTTCTTTGTGAGTTTATCGGGCGGGATCTTCCTAGAGCTCGGGCCCACTCCAAGCCAGTATTCCTCCCCTTGTAGATTAATTACGTAGTTTCATTCTACATGATAGTATGTTTATTTCTTAGGCTAAGCTTAGAGTGTGTTTATTTTATTATGCAATTTCATTTCATGCAAGTTGATTGTTTATTTTATTTTGCATTATTATTTATGTTTTAGTTTTATTAAAGGCAATTTTTTTTTTAATGTTATATCAAACACCCCCCCTTAGTGGTTGATCGGATCATCTCGAAAGTGGTAGTGTGATTAAGTCTTACCCATGACCCTTCGCAAGCTTACGAGTTCCTTGGATTGACAAATTTAAATGAAGAGTGCTATGACAAACCTAGGATAAAATTAACCGTGTTGGCACCCAAAATTAATATCATGATCATAGAATTGAATTACTGGATCTTGAAACTCTTGTACTTGTCCCACAAAATGCGTGAATGCATTGGGGTCTTGTGGTTGGAGCTTAATCGATCTCAAAATATCTATTAAAGTCTCCTTATGATTTGGGGACTGTTGTATGAGCTCATAGATAGATAGCTTGGTCGGAGTCATTTACAAGTTTTGCTCTAGTCTACTCTGATTAGTTACCACAAGTCAAGTTGGTGGACTTGGAAAGTTGTTATGCCCCTGCCTTTGCCTAAGTGCAGCTGGGACATTGATTGGAGCTGCAGGAGGCTATGGTTGACCATATCGTCTAGTCCTAGTAGCTATATTGATAATTTCAACCATACCAACACAAACATGGGTAGGAGTATCAATTCATATCTAATTGACTTGGGCACCTTGCCCTCTAGGTTCCTCATGGTTGGGTAGCAAGTTTTTGTATATGCCCATATCTCTGTTATTGAGAGCTAATGTATTGTCAACTTTAAGTTCTCCTGCCTCATTCATGTTTTGCACCTTATGTTTGAAACTAATGCCAACCTCAATATTATGCCCCAGTATCCTATGATAAGGGTTAAAATGATCTTCCCTATATCCTTTTGGCTTAGGATGGTTGGGATCTATGAGAGGTATATAAGGAAAAATAAATTTTCCAGCCTTGCTCAATTGGTTGAAAATTGATGTCTTTGACTCTAATAGAGGTGTAAAATAGCAAGGTGGCTTGCATTCTCTATTTTTCCCTTGATTGTTCTTTTGATCATAATTGGTTGGTGGGGGTTGTGCTTGATAATTTTGGGGTTACTGTGCAACCCCATCCTTAGATGCATCCAATACTACTTGATTAACTAGAGTCGGGTTGGCCTGTTTCTGCTTGTGTTTGTCATTTTTGCCATTTTTGTTCCACTCCTTTTTTCAGAGATTAATGGTTTCCTCATCTAATTTTATGTCCTAAATGAGTTTAGCCTATGCCAAGGCTTCCTCAAAAGATAGATATTTTTGAAGTTGTAGCAAGAAGGAAATGTGTTGAGAACAACTCTTGATGAACATGCAGATGATCTCTTTTGTGGGGACAAAGAATGGTAACTTTGCCATGATTTTTCTCCATCTATCCCTATATTCCATTTCTAGATCATTGTCATAATGTTTTAAGTTGGCCAAGTCCAAAAGGTTCACCTTTATTTTGGCACAAAAGAAGAAACGCTTTAGGAATGCATTTACTAGTTGTTCAAAATTGGATATGCTGTGCTTAGGCAGTTGGTTGAACCATTGAGTGGAAGCGCCTAAAAATGTCATAATGAAAGTCCTTAGCATAAGATCATCATTGTATTCAAGATGAAAATACGCATTGATCAAATTGGTAATATGCTCTTGTGCATCCTCTTCACCCTTAAACTTTTCTAACCTAGGCATCTCAAAATGCATAGGATAGATAGGGCTAGAGATCAATGGGCATAATGGCTAGTGTATTTTACTCAATGTTGGTTTGTTCCATGTTGTTTCTTGTTTCTCAAAGAACTTAATATTTTCAAAGAGTTCCTAGAATTCCTTTGAGGTGAGGAGTTACTCTTCTTGCAGGGCCCCTTGTAGTGGTAATGAAGGTAATCCTATATGCACTTGACTTGTTCTATTCTCTTTCATCCTAAGAGGGGATTAAGGATGTGTTTGATCCTGATTCATCAAGTTTACCCTTTCCCCACCAGTTTTATTTTGCTCATGATTTGAGTGGTGGTTTTTTTGTGGGATTTATTCTTGTCTGTTGCACCCCTCTCTTGGTGAGTCAACATGTTTATCTATTTTATGGTCATTGCCATTGGCTTTTAAATTGATACGAGCTAGTTGCTTAGCTTTTTCTCTTAGATGTTGCTCATGTTGGCACAAAAGCCTTTCTATTTGTTTTTCATGCTGAAGAGCTTCTACTAGCTCTCACTCTTTGCGCAACATATTTTATAACCATCACATGCGATCAAATTGCATTGTTGAAGAGGACTCAGGTTTTTTTTATTCTATTCTTTTGGTTTTAATTCATAGAATCATCAAAGAGGTCTCTGTAGTTTCCTTACTCTGGATAGCTAAGGTAATTTGTTCCATGTGTTGATAAGTGTCTCTATTTTCAAACTCTGCATGAGACTTGTGGAGTTCCTTTGAAGCATCCCTATATTGAGAGGTGCATTTAGAAGTAACATTTTGTGAACTCCTAGATGCAAAATATTCTATGGCTATGGTTTTGGGAGGTGGCCTCAGATGCAACCAATCCAAATCATCTAACTGTATTATATTCTATGGATGATCCCTTGGAATACCATTTAATTCAATGTGGTCATGAAATATTGGAATCCTTCTTCCTGTGTGAAGGGCATCTTATGTTTGATGTCTATGAATAGATGTGGCTCTAGTTTCTTGCCCTTAAGTAGGTAGAACCATGTATTTTTGGTGATGAGGGCTTTGTAGCCAATGGGGGAAGTCTCTAACCGCATAGACACGCTTTTGCCCTAGTTAGAGATGTCGTTGAAACAAAATCTAATTATGAAAAATCAGTTTTGGGACAAAATCGTCTGGACGTTCTTCTCCAGACGAATTCGTCCGATCTGAGGCGATATCATCTGATCGGTGACGATATCGTCCAATGGTCACAACAAATCCTAAAAATGGCACGAAAAATGAGGAAAGCGGTTTAACAGGCGGTTCAGGGTTAAAATTTAAATTTTGAATATTTTATCTTTTTACTAAGGTTTTAATCAGGCCAATTTTAGGGTGCTACATTTTGCCCCCTCTTTAGCGAATTTTCCAAATAAAATGCGTTAAAGACGAGTTCTTCTCGATTTACGAGAAAACAAAAATTTATTCCCATTTTTAGGCGACGTTCTAGGTCGAATCGTACGACAGCTTACTATGGTGCCCCCTCCGTGTTTTTACCCCAAATCGAACGTTTGAGGTAAAAACGTGAAAAAGCAAAATTAAAATGTTGTTAATTTGTTTTTGAATTTAAGAAAAGAGGGTAAAGACCCTAATTCATTTTTACTATTCATTTTTATTATTTTTTTGATTTTAGAGCTCTGCAGTCGAGGCTAGCTGCTGACTGACTACAGACTGCACTATATTGCCATTATTATTTGTAAAAATGCGAACCAAACTGTATTATTCAGCAGGGTGTTAAATACTGTAGAGATTACAAACTGCATTCCTGGATTAGCCTGGGTTGGGTGCATCTCAACAGGATGCAGGTATAACAATATACCAACCGCTGCAACTAGTTGCTAAGTTAAATTAACAACTAACAAATAGCTAAAGTACGCTAACATCCCCATTTATTACATTATTTGGATAATGTAATAACTAATAGCTATACTAACATCCCCTTACATAATTTTGCAATACAAAGAGAGCTGCGAAACAATTCAAATTTGACATGTCCAAGCACCTTAGTGAAAATGTCTGCAACTTGAGCATCGATGGGAATGTGCTGAAGCTGAATTCGGTGCTTTGGAACTTCATCTCGAATGAAATGACATTGTGTGTCAATGTGCTTTGTTCTTTCATGATGGATTGGATTCTTGATGAGGTTCAGAACACCCTGATTGTCGCAAAACAAGTGTATTGGAGATTTTGATGGATGGCCCATACTTGTCAAAATGTGACGCAACCATATCACTTCGCACACAGCTTCACGTGCGGCGCGATACTCTACCTCTATTGATGAAATAGCAACCACCTGTTGCTTCTTGTTGTGCCAAGAGACAGGACCGGATCCCATATGAAAAATGTATCCAGAAGTTGACTTGCGATCATCAAATGATCCAGCATAGTCGGAGTCCATGTATCCTTGCAAGAAGAATTTGTTGTTCCTCTTGTATTCTAGGCCATATTGCATAGTACCACGGACATAGTGAAGAACATGTTTTGTTGCTTTCCAATGAGTGGTCTTAGGCTCCTGCATGAACCTCGAAAGATAGTTGACAGCAAATACGAGATCTGGCCTAGTATTGGTCAGATATATGAGACTCCCAATCAACTATCGATAGAGAGTACCATCTACCTGAGGTGAATCATCATATCGTGATAATCGAAGTCCATTCTCCATCGGAGTTGCTATTGGCTTGCAATCAGTCATGCGATATTTTTCCAAAGCAATGTCTTGGCATATTTTTTCTGAGACACTTTGATGGAGTGCTCCTTCTGGCTGAATTCCAGACCAAGACAGTAATGGAGAAGTTCGAGATCTGTCATCTCAAAATATTTACACAAGTTTCTTTTGACAGTAGAGATCATAGTTTCTAAACTCCCTGTAATGAGCAGATCATCAACATAGAGTACAAGCAACACTATCTCAGAACTCTGTTTCTTGAAATAGAGGTTTGCATCTGACGGACATCTCTTAAATCCATGCTGCATAAGGTGATTGTCCATTTTTATATACCAAGCTCGAGGAGCTTGTTTAAGACCATATAAGGATTTGACCAATTTGCAAACCTTCTGCTCTTGGCCTTCCGCTTCAAATCCTTCTGGCTGAGTCATGTAGACTTCTTCTTGGAGATCACCATTTAGAAAGGCACTTTTGACATCCATATGGTGAACTTTCCACCCATATTGTGCTGCCATAGCACACATAACTTGAATTGTGGTCATCCGAGCAGTAGGTGCAAAAGTTTCCTCGTAGTCAATGCCTTCCTTTTGAGCATAGCCCTTTGCAACAAGACGGGCCTTATGCTTATCAATTGTTCCATCTGCCTTGTACTTGAATTTATATACCCATTTGCAGCCAATGGGTTTCTTTCCATGCGACAGATCAACAAGCTTCCAAGTTTTATTTTTCATCAAAGACTCATACTCTGTATCCATAGCGGCCTTCCGCTGAGGCTCACTAAGAGCATCTTGCACTGATGTAGGTTCAAGATCGTCTATGGTAGACATGAACGCCCTGTCATCATCAATATCCATATCCTCTACTTCTGTACGTGGAGTTACAGAAAGTTCCTCAAAATATTGACAAAGATCATCAACCTCACCAGTTTCTTTGGCTTCTTTTTCCTTTTGAGCCATACTGCGTGTACGAGGTCTATCCAAGTTCAAATTGGGAGGAGTGGATAAATTTGCGTCTCTGATTGTATTTGTACACCATTTTAGATTCTTCTTCGGTGGTGTTGAAGAAGATGTAGAAGGACCTCCTGTCTATGTTGACGAAGGAATCTTCTCTTCCTTAGATTCCACAAGATCTAGGTGTACTTTAGATGTGCTCTGTGATGTGAAAGCTTCATCAAAGACAACATATCTACTGACATGAATTTTCTTGGTCAAAGGATCTATCAAACGATATCCTTTAGAGTGCTCATCATAACCAAGAAAAATACATCTCAGTGTCTTCTCATCTAGCTTCTTCCTTTTCTCTTTTGGTATGTGCATGAAAGCATGACATCCAAAAATACGTAGATGAGATATGGAGGGTTTTTGACCACTCCATGCTTCCTATGGAGTCATTCCTTTTAGGGCCTTTATGGGTGCCCTATTCAATAGATATACTGCAGTGGTGACAGCTTCTGCCCAATATTGTTGCCCAAGAGTAGCTCCTGTGAGCATACAATGAACCATTTCCATGATAGAACGGTTCCTTCTCTCAGCAACTCCATTTTGCTGAGGAGTATAGGCAGTTGTTAACTGTCTCTTGATTCCATGCTTATCTAAGAATGTAAAAAATTCATTAGAGGTAAACTCCCCCCCTCGATCTGAGCGAAGGGTTTTAATAGAAGCTCCTGACTCCTTCTCAATGGATTTCTTGAACTGCTGGAAGAATGCAAAAGCTTCAAATTTTAGTTGGAGAAAGAAAACCCACATCTTTCGTGAGTAGTCATCTACGAATAACTGAAAGTACCTCTTCCCTCCACAACTGTTGGGTGTGAAAGGACCGCACAGATTGGTGTGAATTAACTCTAGAGGTTTTTGTTCTCTTATTGAGCTCTTCTCAAATGGTACTCTATGCTGCTTTCCTACCAAGCAGTCAGATTACACTGGCAATGTGGTAGAAATGGAAGGAAGACCCTTTACCATCTCATACTTACTGAGCTCAAGTAAGTAGCCAGAACTAAGATGCCCATATCTCTTGTGCCATAGGGAAGTTGCCTCCTTGGTAGAGACAATCATGGCAACATGTGGAGTAGAGATAGCATCTAGGGAAAATAAGCCGTGCTTATATGAAGCTGTTGCAATCTGCTTACCCTTCCTGGTAATAGTACAACACTTCTTTTCATTCTCAACACGAAAGTTGACAACCATATTTCTATCCAGGATTTGTGTCATTGACAACAAATTGTTGGCCAATCCTGGAACATAGAGGACTTTGTCAATCTGACACTTGCCATCAGGAAGAGTGACTGAAACTGTACCCTCTCCTTGAACCTTGTAGGTTTTATCATCAGCAATGGTGACATGTTTGCCCTCTTTGGCCACAAATGATTCAAACCACGATCTGTCGCCAGTCATATGTTTGCTAGCTCCAGAATCGACATACCAAACAGGATCCCTCTATGTGGAATCTGTGGTAGTCATGAGCACCTTCTGTGCCCATTCAGAATTTGAGTCAGATTATTCAACAACAACATTCACCTGGGGTTGCTTGTTTTTATTTTGTGGTTTGTTTTGGCCTTTCTGCTTGTTCTTATGCCAACACCTGTTGGTGTCATGGTTGTCTTTCTCACAGATCTTGCACCACCTCTTCTTCTGTTGAGGTTGTTTTCCTTTTCCTTTCATGTCTTGTTGAGAATTTTCTCCTTTCTGAAAGTTGCCTCCTTTTTGCCCATTACCTTTCTTCCTTGAACCCTGCCTGTTGGTGTATAGGGCTGTATTGGAAGAATCATCCTTGTGAAGTTGGCGTGCCTCCTGTTGTTGAAGCAGATTGACCAACTCGATGTAGGTAATTTATCTTTGAGACACCTAGATGGAGGTGATCAACATATCAAATGAAGAAGGTAAAGCTCTCATCATAATTGAAACAAGAAGCTTTTCATCCACAAAATCTCCCAAAGAATTCAATCTCTCTTTCAATTTAGACACTCTGCATAGAAAGAGTTCAACTGTTTCACCCTGTCTCAAACTCAGGTTATGAAGTTGTTGTTGAAGATGAAGAATGGTGGAATCATTATTTCCCTCATAGATGGTTTTAAGGGCATCCCATGCCTCTTTACCACTTTCTTTGTCAGCTATATGAGGTTGCACTTCATCTGAAACAACAAACAAAATGAGCACCTTTGCTCGACTGTCTTTCTTGTCAAAAGCTATCTGATCAGCAGAAGGAGTTGTGGATCCTGATGCTGATGAAGGCCTAGATGTTACTCCAGTAACAATATCCCACAAATCTTCCATTTGGAGAATTGCCTTCATCTTATGTTTCCATGGTGTATAATTTGGACCTTTCAATAACTGATGAGGATCAGTCATCAACTTTGCAACAACGGCCATAGTGAAGGTTCCTTATAACACCAATTGGTCCCCCTTTCGATATACCTTTTGCTAGGCCTTTATACCATACAAAATACCCACCCTTACGTGAGGGAAACTATAGGTATTTAGAAAGATCAACAAAAATCACCCGCCCTTACATGAGGGAGACTATAGGTGAGTTTTAGAGATCATACGATACGTGGAACATAAGCGGTACTAAAAGGGAATCGCCTTGTTGATGGCACCTACCATAGAAGATTCTTCTCATGCGTGGGGCGTAACTTCCCCTAAACACTATGAAGAATACTTTGTCAGGATTTACACCTAAACACAAGAACGATTAAGGGTAGTGGATGGAGTAAAAAAATGCAAAAATGACGTACTTATTCCTCCCTAATGATTTATAGAGAACAAGCTTAGATGTCGTTGTTACAGCAACATTATGTGATAGATACAGTAGCCCAAAGCATGACAGCTTTACCTGTAAGTGTGGGCCAGAGGTACCGTTTTTACCGAACGCTGCGGTGCAAATAAATTGCACAGATGGGTTTTTAATTATTCCGGGGACTTAGGGAGTGATTTATATTTTAATGAAGTAGTGCATAGAAATGAAAATGCATCATACATCAAAAAAATGCCCACAGAATGAAACCCTAAGGTGTCGGACACAGCCAAAAATGCACCTTTTACAATTCGCCAAATTGCTATTTTTCAGAAAATTACTCACATTCCCCCTTTGATTTTTTGAAAAAAATATCCCCCCTTAAAAAAAATTCTCTTTAACAAAGCATTTTAATAATTATTATGTATTTAAAGTTAAAATAAACAATTTTAATTTATATAGTTTTAAAAACTTATGAAAAAATAAATTAAAATTAAATTTTAATTTATAAAGTTTTAAAACTATAAAAAATAAATTAAAATTAAAAATTTTAACTAAAAACTAATAATTAAACATTATTTTGAGAGGATTGAGTATGCCAGGATATAGATTGTGGCATACCAATCCAATTGTGATATGATGTACATATATTTTTGATATATATATATGATATTTTTGATGATATGACTTGTTCATATGTTTTTATGATGCTTTACTATTTGAATTGTTTGCTTATTGGATTGAGGATTCATATAATTATGTCATTTTGAAATATTATAATTTTGATGTCATGCTATAAGATTTTAAATGAAATAATCTGATGTAAACAATTGGTGGTTGTGGTGTGATTTGATAAAAAATAAAAGGGACTTCTAAAAATAATTTCAAAGGACATTGTCGCTATTATAGACCATTTCATGGAGTCGTCGCTCACTCGGTCGTCAAGCTAATCCCAGTATAGAAATATTGTTAAAAGTAAAAGAGTGCTTAAGAGACTGTCTTAAGAATTGGTGTTGTAATGATGGAGATAATGATGGTTTGATGATTTGTTTTTAGATTTTCATAAAAATAGTATGCATGAAAATATGATGTTGCTAGGCATAAATTCCTAAGTGTGATAAAATGTTGAATAATTCCTTAGAATTTATACCATGGTTGCAAAAACTGAATTTAAACATAATGTCATGAAATAGAATAGGTGTTTGTTTGTTTGTAAAGCATAATTGTGTAACATAATGATGCAAGTCACATGTTTTGATGAATTTGGTTTTAAAATACATGGAAAAGAAAATTAGAACGATGGTTTGTGCTAGGTATAGACTTATACCATCATCGTGAAATCCAAAGAAGAAAAAGAGATTGTTGGTTTTATTGCAAGATGCATTTTTGACTTTTGATAAACAAAAAAATAATAATATGAAAATTTTGTTTGAATTTTTTTTTTTTATGAGAAGATGTATGTAATTGCTTTGATACAAAAAAAAAATTCTGAAATAAAAGGATTAAATTATTCCAAAAAGAGTTACAGAAATATTTTAAATTATCTCAAAGAGAAATGTAGATTTATAAGGAATCCTTATGTGCAAATGTGAGTTCATTACCAATCTTGATTTATCAAAAATCTCTCAAATACAAATGTGTGTGCAATTGTATTGTTCATTTACCAATTTTGAGCAAGATAATTTGATACAAGTAATTTGCCTTGACCAAATAAATGTTCGTTGACCATGATTTATATGCATGTAACCGTACCAAACTACTATGTAAGTTAGGTTATCAAGAGCTAGCTAATCTATAAGATGAAAGATGTCTGTACAAAATAAGGTCACTAATGTGACAGACATATCGCCATGCTAGGATTTACCCAAGGCCAAGCGGGTTGGGCACAAACAACCTGTTATGGGGCTTACCTCACAGTTTTCGAATAATTGAGAATTCTAGGGATTCAAGCTCATTCACCCTTCTTTTCTTTTCAAGGGGTAGGGAAAGGATTTTATTGTTTTTGCTTTTTCTTTCTTTGCTTTCTTTTCTTTTGTTTTTCTCTTTTGTTTTTGTATTTTTGTTTTTTTTTTTTTTGTATTTGAGATAATGCTAAAATAACCTTTTTATTTTTCTCTTTTTCTTGAACTTTTCTTTTCTTCCTATGCTAGGGATACTTGCTCGGATTAGCTATAGAGCAAGGGATTTTTATTCTGGGTAGGGGTGAGCTTGTCATTTTGTCAATTCTCAAAGATTCTAGACCATGTGCATGATAGGATAGCAGGGGAAACTTTTTGCTCAAGAAACCATTTCTACTATGTAGCATCATATCGAATGTGCAATGAAATCATTTTAATGTGAAGAGATATACTTGGTTCAAGTAAATAACAAGATCAGTTCTCTATGCTCAAAAATTTATTTAATTCAAATGTGGACTTTGATATAAGAGATATTAATAATCATAACAAATAAAATCAAGAGATTTATTCATGTGAATGTGAAAGTGCGGGATTCCAAATAAATACTAATTTATCCAAAATAATTGAAAATATAACTGCAATACTTCACAAATTGAGAGGTACAAAGATAAAATATGGTTTTGAATATTTTGATGATTTGGATGTTTTTGTTATTTGATTTTAATTTATGAATTGAAAGAAGTACAAATTTTTATTTTTATTTTTATATGAATTTTTAGATGATGGAATTGGTGGTATATACAAGATGATCTATATACACTATACAAGGTTATTTGAGTATAGTGTATCTAAGGTTGCTTCAAAATCAAAGGAGGTTTTGAAGGATAATTTGGTTGTGTTGAAGGTAAGAAAAAAGGTGATGAACAAAAGGTAGTGATAACAAAAGCTTTGTTATAATGTAGAATAATGTGACAAAAGATTTGAATTTTATATGTGTAAAATTGATCATGTTACAAAATAAAATGTCAGAAGGATAAGAAGATTCTTCATTCTTATCACTATCTTCCAAGTCTTGATAATATGGAGGGAGCATATGTGAAAGATATGAATGGGTGTTATTTTGTAAACAAGGATGATCATATATGGATGAAGAAAAGTGATGGATAGAAGATAATTGTGACAATGGAGAATGTATAGAACTTGATGTTTCAACCATTAAATATTCTTCAAATGGTGTCGGGTCATTATGTATGGTAACACTTTTATTTGCAAGTTCAAACTTCAAAAATTGGTGAAGAGTGGAAGGGACAACACTCATCGTATGAATCCAAGGACTTCTGAGAAGTAGGTTGTAAGGTGAAGGGAAATATTCTACATAAAACAAAGTATCCAGGATCTTGGATCCAATATTGAGGGGAAAAATTATAGTACCTTGAGCTTCTTGAATTTCATTGTTAAAATATTTTATAATAACATTTGATTCATTAAGATCTTCTTCCTTTGATTTGATTTTTTGAAATAATTGATAAGTGCATAAATTAAGAGAGGAGCCATTATCTACCATGATAGTTTTGATAGGTGTTTCTTTACTAGATCCTGTAATGTAAAGATAGTAGTCTTCTTGTGGAGTAGAGGAAGGAATCTTCTCATCATAGAATGAAATATGGTTAACCTCAAGAAGGTTTACACCATTAATTATGTTCTTAGAGAAAATATGATGAGGAACAAATTGTTGGCTAGGTATTTTGAACAAAATTTCCTTGTGATAACTTTGTAATACTTCTAAAAGGGATATCTTTGCTTGAGGATTAATCACTTGTTGTTGGCTATCAAAGGGGATTTCAGATTGAAATTTTGATTCTAAATATGAGCTTTCTATGCTTACATTCCATTTTGTATCATTCTCTAGAGCCAAAGATAGTTTTGAAGGTTGGTAAAATGAGGAATCCATATCTTTAATATCATATTGAGTTGATTGAACTTGAGGTTGCTCATTTGTAGTTTCTGTTACAATATTAGTAATATCATCATGATGGGACACATTAACATGCAATATTTTATTGGTTTCCTATTGTTGATAATTGAATAGGGTTTCTTGGGAGATCTCCATGTCTTGATTGATTATTGGTATTTTTTCTGTAGGAGTTTGATAGTTTACTAAAGATTTATAATCAGTTGTAGATTGTAATTATTTTATATTAAAAATACCCTCATCAATCAAATCTTGAATTGCACATCTTAAATCTTTACAATTTTGTGTCATATGTCCATCTACTCTATGATATTCACAATGTAGCTCAGGTTTAAACCAATCTGTTGTGGCATCAAGTTGTCTTATGAAAGGGAGTTCAATATTATTTGTATCAAGTAAATGCCTAAGAATTACATCCATTGGTTGATTGAGATTAGTAAATTTATGTGATGAAGGTTTTCGAGAGGTTTTTGATACATGCCTTAGGAATTAAGTCATAAAAGGGCCTAATGGTTTCTCACCTCTCCTTTCTTTATTATGGGTAGAATGATGACAGGAAGATTGCGAAGTAGGAGGTGAGTGCATGGTCGGATTGGAAGAATAAGTATTTTCTTGTTGAAATGGATGTGTTGTATTGAAAGAAGAATATTGAAAGGGTGGAGGAGGATTATATGTGGATTGATAGACATAATATGGATATATGGGAGAATAGATAATATCGTTATGGAGAGTATTGGAAAAGGGATTGTCCTGTTGGGTTATGGATGAAAAATGAGAAAAGCGTGATGGAGGTGATGTTGAATAGGGATGAGGTTGGTCATAATCAACAAATGTATTTGGCTGAATTCTTCCAACATTACTAATGGCATCATATTGATTTGAGTAAAAACTCATGGTTTCTTTAGTACTTCTAAAAGTAATATTTAATATCTACTATTTAGAATTGAATCTAAAACATATAAACTTGAAATGATGATTTTGTTTTTGTTTTTCTTGTATACATATATATATATATATATATATATATATTTTATATTTTTGAATAAAAAATATGCCTATGTTATTCACGTTGGGTTCACAAAAATGTATCGCTCCAAATTTTTTGCACCCTTACATTCAGGCTATAGTATCCGTGCCCGGAAGGGGGATGTGAAAAGGATGGGACAATAGCTCGGACTGAGAGGCCCTTTGAAGGTCCCGCCTCTCGGGGGAGGTGTATAAGGGTGAATTTTTGATGGATGGTGGGTTCACCAGGAAAATTTTGAATGGCAGTTTCCACGCCTAGGTTGGGAATGTGTTTGATGTGTTCAGTTTTAGCTTTAATCATCCAAGTCCTAGGTTTGGCCAAATGAATCTAAGCTAAGCTATATGAAATGTTGATTATATGAATACAAAAAATAGAATTAAATAGAAAATACAGGAAATATACTAGATTAGAAAAGCCATACCTGATCCGAATGTCTGATGGAGGTTTTGATTTTTGAAGCAGTCCATATCGTCTAGAATTTGATAGGATCGTCCCTGATCTACTGATCTGACAAGATCGTCTCTAATCTGACAAGATCGTCTCTAATCTGATGAAATCGTCTCTAATCTGATGATATCATCTCTAATCTGATGAAATAGTTTGACAATTTTGTCAGAGACCTGCAACTACTAAAATGGATACCAAGAACAAAAAATACAATTGCAAAAGTAAGGGAAAATGATAGAAATGAAAGTATGAATGTTAGAATAACAACTTTAGATAAAAAATTAAGTAAAATGCATTGTTTTAAAGACTAAATTTGAATCTATCATGCATCTATGCTACATGAGGTGAAATCCAAGATGCAAAATAGAAATAAATCTAACTAATGCAAAGCAAAACAGTAGATAATGGATAGATAATGCAAACTCAGGGCATGGATTTGCCCCCAATGTTGTCTGTAGTCGAAATCATCTACAAAATACATAATCATATTGAATTGTGGCGTGATCATTTGAGATCGTACAGGATCATCTGCGATGATCTAAGCTTGCTCCGGCTAAAGAATGACAAAGTCCCTGCAAGAAAATTCAAAAAGGGACAAAGGCAAATAGTAGTCTAAGACATTCTAATGCATGTAAAACTCGAAGTGCAGTAAAATTCAGCCAAGGGAATGTCAAGGGGAAGGCCTAAGATTAAATAGGCATAGGAAGGAGGTTGGGAGGTTGGAGATCATCCCAATTTGGGAGATCTCCAATAGGGGAAGTCTCTAACCATGTAGACACGCTTTTGCCCCAATTAGAGACGCCATTGAAATAGAAGCTAATTATGAAAAATTAGTTTTGGGACGAATTCATCTGGAAGTTCTTCTCCAGATGAATTCGTTCGATCTGAGGCGATATCGTCTTATCGATGATGATATCATCCAATGGTCACAAAAAATCCTAAAAATGGCGCAAAAAATGAGGAAAGCGGTTTAACAGGCGGTTCGGGGTTAAAATTTAAATTTTGAATATTTTATCTTTTTACTAAGGTTTTAATCGGGCCAATTTTAGGGTGCTACAATCACCCTATAGACTTGTAGAACTACATCTCACTATTTTATGAGCATGTGGTTCAATGTTAATATGAATTCGTATATGAGTATGTGTTGCTTCAGATTCTCCTTCGGTATTATACCAAGGATGTTTACTTTTGGTTTTGACCATTATGCTTATGAATTAGTTCGTTGGATTGCAATTTTAGATTTAGCCAAACAATATCAAGCAAGTGTTTATTTTGATTACCAATTTATGTGTGCCCTAAACTATTTGATGTGTCTTTGATGTGCTGTTCTTGTTTTTTCTTGCTCTTATTTTGAATTTAGAATAAGGAGACTCATCCATAGTCAGAATCAAGAACACCCATGCCTTACTTGATTTTCTCAAAAAGAGACTAGGGTACACTGCTTAAATCCTAGTGGGGGGTTCGCCTAGCTCTTCCAATATGAACCTATTGTTCCAATAGTGGGAGATAGTTTGAACATGAGTAACTTAGTACCACTATAAAGAAGTTCCCAATTCTATTCTAAGAAGATCTAGGGGGCAATCCAGTGGAAGGAGATGAATGCCAACATCACCGAACTGAATTAAAAGTTGATGATGAAATCCAAATCTCCAATGTTTAAAACAAAATGCATCATACAATAGAAATGAATCTTTCCTATATGCCTTATATGAATGAAATTTCACTTTTTTAAAAAATGCATAAGTAGTATGAGATTCATGGATGCACCCTATCTTGTGCAAATATGGCCTCTAGCAGGGACTCAAGCAAGCAAACCAACACACGAATTCTAGCACGCTAGATTATAAGGTGGAATTTACAAGCATAAGATGTTGGTCCTAGCAACACCTAGTGGAAATATAAAGAGACTCTAAGATGCACAATATGTAGGTTCTTTCCTTTCCATTCCTTGATTTCCAAAATTAAGATGTGTCTTAATATTTTTTTAGGAAAATAGAAGCATATAAAAGAACATAAATCATTAGAAAAGCTATACCAACCTCAAATCCAGATCAGAGAACCAATATTTTGTCCTTTGCTACACTCTAGTTCTAGCTACTATTTACCAAAGGCTTATTCCTGGCTGTTATAAAAAAAAGCAACTAATTTATGGCCACTGTAGACCAGAGCAGCTAATTTCTGGCCGCTGTAGACTAGAGTGGCTAAAACTACACACAAAAACATGGATCAGTAACTTGGAAGAAAATAAAAACTAGGTGGGGTTCCCACCATGATTGCTATCTATAGTGACCCTAGGGAAGCGGTGCACCGTCCACTCACTCTATTTGTGATTATTATTATTAAATATTTTAACATTTAACATGCATTAAATGAAAAAGCATAAAAGAAAGGCATAGCCAAAATACAAATAAATAAATGAATGAATGCTTTGTATTGATATTTACAAGATCCGATTACATATAAATCCCTCTACGAGATACCCTTCATTTGATAAATGATTTTACACAAAGAGGGTAGCAGATGTATAAAATATCCCCTCGCAAAGAGATATGCACTTTTATAGGCTTCCTGGTGATGCACACAAAACTGTATGAGGGATTATAGATGCCTCCTTATCCAGGTATGATTCATAGAGGTATCCTCTTACTTTCGTATGTTGCAAATTTATTCGATGAACTTGTAGCCCTACAATCAATGAAAGAACAACACACATTTAGATGTCCAAGATTGCCTCCCTAGATGAGGCTGTTAGCATAATAAAAACAACTATAATGAAACTAGTACTATGAATTCTAATAAATGAAGTAAATATTATGCTAATGATATGAAAACATGAAGAAAGTAGAATAAAAGAAACTTACACCTAAATCCTAGACTAGGTCACGGGCCACTATCCAGGACAACGACTGCTAAGGTGAAATCTATCCCTATTATCCAAAGGTTATGGGTTTAAGTCTACTACTAATGTTAAATTATTAATGTATGTGCATGGATGATTACCTCTCAATTTGGCTAGTACTTCATTTCTCCTCAAGGGTGCTCAGATTCACTCTCCAATTTGATAGGGCTTCACTATAAAAATGATCTCCAAGGGAAGCTCTCCAAGTATGTGATGTTCTCTCTCTCTCTTGATTCACAAAAGAAGGTCCCCTAGAGCTTTTAGGTTTTCTCCTTATAAAGTGTTTGAAACCCTAGGTCAATGTCAAAACCCTAGGATTGCTTTTCTACATGCACACTAGACATTAGAATGAGAATTTTTGCCTTTTTATGCCCTTGAGGAGCAGTTAACTGATGTCTAAATATAGACTTGAGTCTTTCATGTAGACTGGCTATGAGGAGGAATGCAAAGTTGTCCCTGCTTGGCCTTATTGCATTAGAATACCACTTTCACCCAATATTAGGCTATATTGGTGGCAAAATGCATTTAAGGTCTAGTCACTATCATCTGTAGTGGCTAAGGTTTGGCCACTCTGAGCTTCAGTGGCCAAAATCTAGCTACTCTGGTCCATATTGGCCAAGCTTGGATGGGCTGAAAAATGCCCTAGATGAGTGGTAAAACCACTTTTAATACTTGGAAAGTCCCAAGGTTTAGTCACATGCCCTATGAGTGTGGCTATGTGAGTAGTCTCCCTAAACATGACATGTTTTAGGTGTCTACAATATCAATGTGTGAGAAGTGTTCAAGTATTATGTAATAAAGTGTGCAAGTGTCAAAGTGTGCAAGGTGTGAGGTGTGAGTTATGAGAGTGCAAAGTGTCATGTAAGAAAGTCAAGAGTCATAGAGAATATTCACATGATATGTGGTAATATGTAAAGTGAAGAGTCATGATATTTTTATCATAAGTGAGGAATAGAAAAGGATGCATCTCGCAAATGTTTGAGAAGAGCAATAGTTGGGTATTGAAGAGTCATCTTGCAAGGTTATTTTATGGAGATAAAGTTGCATGTATTGTAAGAAGTTCCTTGAAATAATTTATGATTTATGAATAATATTGAGTTTTATACTATGAAATATTATTGTGATTATGTGAATGACATTTATATGATTCATATTTGATCCTAAGAAATTGGACCTGTAGACACTAAAATCATGTGAATACAATTAAGCAATCAAAAGTATTGACTAATTGACATCATATGGCCCCCTTGGGAAACCCTCAGAGGTTTAAGAATGGTATTAACCACTCTTGGAATGATCCACCCCACTTTTGAGAGATTTTGGGCTAGATAGGCATGACTGTCCCACCCTGGGATGGTCATAGTTCATGGCAATCCCACCCAAGGATGGTGGCAAAGCGATCATCCTTGGGTGGGATGGCCACAAGGTTTGACTCCCAAAAAGTCAAATTTGGATAAATGGCACCAAAAAAATGCCATTTATCCTACATATGTGAGAATGCAAGACCTGAGGGTGCATAATCCTTATGACATGCTATAGAATGGAGGCCAAAATGGGAGATTATCTTCCCCTTTCAATGCATGCTCAATTTTAGACAAGTCGCACCTCTTGCCCTGCATGCCTTTGCATGCCCAATTTCCCAAAGGATTCCTTTTGCTATAAAGTGGATCCATTTGCCACACAAGATATAGAGAGAACTTTTGAGACATAGCAACAAAGTGATGCCAAGATTTCCCCTCACCTTTTCGTACCTTTTTAAATTGAAATCTTTACCTAGAGAAGGCGGTTTGCAAGTGATCTAGGATGTGCAATTTGTTTGTAAAACTGAATCATCTGAATGAATTTCATAAAATTTGATGAAAAAACTATTGAGAAGGTTTCTAACCAATTCACAAATGATTTGGTGGTAAAATAAGAGCAAAATTGGTGGTCATCCAACCCTAGGATGGTCCCCAATTTGTGATAGTCACCACCATCCTTGGAAGGAACGGTGATATATATGTGCATTATTTCTTTACTTATTTTTATAGTCATATTATAGGGTAGTATATGGACCTCCTGTCCAAATTTCATGCTATTTGGAGTTATATTGAGTGAGATATTGCATTTTTACGTTTTTGCAGGCTTCCAAGGACCATATAAAGATGCACATGAAAATGTGACTAATTTTATAAATATGACCATATGGGTTCTCTTAAAATATAATTTTAGGAATAATTTCCAAGTTTAATTTTATTTGGAGGTGTTTTGATCAAGAAATTGTTTATTTTAGGTTTTGTAGGATTTGTAGGTAAAATGCGAATGTGCCATGTCATTGAATGCAATTTCTATTCTATTTGTGATTAGATATTTCAAAAATAGTCTATTATACACATTTCTACAATTTCGAATCATTTGGAGTTGTTTTAGATAGACGCATTGCAAATATACACTTTCTAGCTTATAGTTGCATGTATGGCTTTTGCATGTTTCGCATTCCATACACTTGCTATTTGAAAAATCTGGTTTCCTTGTGTGTATATGCAGGTTTTATAGTGCATTAGGAAGGAATACAATATCATAAAAACAAAGAACAAAGTGGTGGAATCATATGTTCACCCACCTCAATTGTGGGTACGAGGAAGAACATTGGAAGTGTACACAAGCTTGTTTGGAAGGACTTGATCCTTGGGCACCCATAATTTTGTAAACAATTGTATCACCTAATAGCCCTCAAGGGGAAATATATGTAACCATTGTACTAATTTAACAAATTAAATAAAGAGAAATACCTTTTCTTACACTTATTTGGCTTCTATGGTTGCTTAAATATTTCCTTTTGTAATGCTTCATTAATATAGATATAGATGCATATTGTTTACCACTCTTAGGTGCACCATTTTTTATCTAATTTAGTTGTGATCATGGTGGGACCCTATCCCTATTTCTTTAATTTAATATTTAACCATATTTTTGCTTGCTTTATGTTGTAGGTACTAGTCTTTTTGGCCTGAAATGGCCTCTGGATTGCTGGCCATCCCACCCTGGGTTGGCCACACAACCGTCCCATCCTGGAATGGCCATCAAACTGGCCACTATGCCACCCTAAGAAGGTCATAAAATAGGAGATTTTCTGCTCCAAATTCCAAAAATATCAGGCTTATAGGCCATCGAGGTAGGTATAAAAACCCTCTGTTTTCATTTTTGCTATTCAAAACTGCTAAAATTTGGTTTTTCTTACCTCTTATGATTGCTTGAAAATTATAAGTTAGGTTTGATTTTCTATAATTGAAAAAAAACAACAAAAATAAGAAGAAAAACTAGAAAGGAACTAAGTAGAAATGTACTTCTATGGTTTTATTTCTTGTAGCCTAGCAAATGGGTAGTTTCTCATTTAGGATTTGCATCTTGTAGGTTGTTTTTTATCTATATTTTTCTGAAAGTAAAATGTCATTTATTTGTATTTAGTGAAAGATAATTGAGTGCTTCATTGTTTACTTTTTTTGGGCTTAAAAAGAACCACACACACCATGTTACACTTGAATTCTAGTGATTTGGATTTCATCACCAACCACTAGTAGAGGTCAGCAACAGTGGCTTTCACCTCCACCCATTGCCTCAACTCCCACGAACCCTTGTTCTTTGCCAAGGTTGGCTCCAAGATCTGACGTAGCTTGGAAAATTTACATGTACTTCTCTTCAAAGGGTATAATGCTGATCAAGTGAGTACTAGGTGAGGATTGGCAAGACCTGTGCTCCCTGACCAGGTATGGGTTTCATATCCATACTTTGGTGGGTTTACATGACCATGACTTCCATTGCCAGTTGTCAAGCTATGTGCATATAGGTGAAATCCAATTAAGCACAAGATTATCATCCAATGAAATTTAAAACATGTAACACGAGATATTATTTACAAACAACACATCTAAAACACACAAAATAGTTTAGGGATTTACATTTAAAACTTAAAAGAGATAATCACTTGTCTTATTGAGTGTTTCCTTTCTTGTGTGTTGTTTTATTAAGAATTTGTAAAGGAGATAATCATCTAGGTTTTGATAGATAGTAACAATGGTGTGCACCTATAGCCAAGCCCAATCATTGGTGAAAGCTATGAAGGGTGGACTAGGAGATACTGGTCATATATGATTTAGCCCCAAGGATTTGGTCATACCTCCTTGGTGAGCCTCTAGTCACCCAAGTCCTAGAATAGTGGGACATGAACAACACCTACATGGTAGCCCTATGCGGGAAATCCTTATGGGTGGTGTACCTTATTTGGGAGAGTATTCTAGGTATGTAGACACATCATATGCATTCTTTTATGAAATGTAATAGTGCACTGAGGTGTAATTAGATAGAGTGGTGCCATGCATCTGCATGCCTGATAGGTCTAATATGCCCATCCATGGGCTAGAGCATGACTTCACACACTGGATAGAGTAGATGGATCATACTTTGTATATACATCACCTTGATAGGATCCAAAAACCTAGATAATAGGATGAGTATGATACTCATAACTTAGGGCAAGCAAACTCTGCCCTTACCTTCCTCATTCATGAAAGAAGGCATGAGGAAATCCTAGATTATCCTCAAGAGTAGTATACCATGCAAGCACAATGTGGCTCTACACCCACTGAGTATAATGATCATATGCCTAGGACCAAACCTCAAGTAAATGTGACTACCCTTGATCAAGGGAAGCATGTGATGGATATCATAGATTATCGTGAATGAGTTCAGCCTTAGGGAGAGACTCCTAGGCCTCTTAGGCCTCGCACAATGGAATAAATCAATTAAGTGGTTACAAGATATGCAAAACACCAAGCACAATTCAAGCAACTTCGATGAGACAAAGAGTAACTAGACCACTTGCATCAACTTGAGAAATATAGAATCGAATCATAGACCAATGAGCTATTATAGAAAACTTTGCATGAGAGGGTCCCTACCCTTAGAACATATAGATAAGAAGTCCATATAAGGCAACCCGATATCATTCAAGATAGATCTCCTAGGTCTTATCCAATGTTACCTCCATGACCTCCTAGGTAGAATCAAGACTTACATCTCAGGCCAAACATAGGGTGCAAACCTTAGGTAGGTACCCCTCTCTATAGACTAGCTTAGGAGACACCCTATGGGGCTTACATCGAGCATGAGCCAAAGGTGGAATATTTGGAAACACAAGGCAGGGGGTGACATGCCACCAGCCCAAAATAGGCCTAAGGTTCCTTGACCTCCACTATAGTATAGGAGTAAGGATGAGGAGATCAAATCCTCTAATGCATATAAGGTGCTGCTAGAGTGCTTAGAGTTAGTAGAGAACAAGACCTCTAGGCCTGGATATCAAAAGTCCACTTTGCACCAGCTACGTAGTCAACACATTCATCCTTCGATGCCTACCCCTTCCTATCTAGAGTAGTTTAATATGCCTTAGTTGGCTACCTTTAAGAGATAAGAAGATGCGCAGGATCATGTTACCAAATTTTTAAGCCAATGCTTTGGCATCTAGGATAACAATGCTTTACTTTTGTAGAAATTCATGACTACCCTCTTTGGTCCAACCATGGAGTGGTTTACCCAAATCCCAAAGAATAGCATCCACAAATTGGATCAAGTCATAGACGTGTTCCTAGAATGCTTCACCTTCAATACCAAGAGGAATGTGACATTGGCTGATCTCGTTAGGTTGAAACAATATGATGATGAGTCAATAGCGAATTACAACAATAGATGGTAAGCGTTGCTCACCAAGCTACCATATTTACTCCCCATGTCAAATTTGACTAAGATGTTTTCCAAGAGTTGCCTAAAGTTGATCTCCTTGTTGTTGCAACTACAATAATATCTAACTCTTGAAGATGCCCTAGCACAAGCTAAAATAATTGAATATATCAAGATTCAATAGGGAAAAATTGTGAAGCCTCACAAGAAGGAGTGGAACAAGAATGCTAAGAATATCCCCAGAATAGCCTAAAATAGTAGTAGTAAATCAGGTTTCCATTAGCATCCCAAGGCCAACGCAACACTACCTCAAAAGCCTAATTATCAGGCCACACCTAGGAACTATAACAAGGACAACTAGAATAATCAAGTGCAAAATTGACAACATCGTCCCAAGTGATAGTTCACACCCATTGTAGAGTCTATGGAATCTTTGTTTGAGTGCGTCTTAGCGGATAATTCAACAATCTACTTGAGATTCGACCTATTGATCTGAATACACCGAAGCCCATAGGTTACCATGAAGACCTATATTGTAAGTTTCATAAGAAATATGGGCATGACATGCAGATGTGCTATAAGTTCAAGAACTTGATACAAGACATGATCAATAGGAATGCCCTTCAGGTAGATAACCCTATCACACCAAACAACCAATAGATGGGTGTTTTTAAAGACCTATTGTCTACCTACGTAGAGCATGCCAAGCCAGTACCCCAGGTAAATGAGGTTCATCATGCACCCCCTAAGAAAAGGTATGTTAGCATGATCAACATTGTAACGAGGAATAGGTGGTACCCAAGTCTAGTCGCACCACCTACGACTCAAAGTGATGTTCCTTCAACATCGTAGCCTCTACTACCTCCAATGCCAAATATTCCACCTAGGCCTGTGGTCACAATTAAGAGAAACCTCACTCAGATCTTGAGAATGACATCTACCCAGCTCTCCATTTATGATCTCATTTAGTAATATCCACCTCATAGAGAAGCTCTAATGGAGATCCTCAAGGCAATCAAGCTATAGCCCCAGGAGTCTAACTCCAACAATTTTGTGGGGCATGTTCAACAATGTATAGAAATGATGATTACATTTCGAGAAGATGAACTTAAACCAGTTCCAAATGATATGGTAGATCCTCCCTTGCAAATCATTGCATGTGTAAACAAAAAACCATACAAGAGAGTGTTGATAGACATTAGCTCTTATAGAAACATCATAACTACAACAACTCTCAAGCATCTAAAGCTCTTGACGTACCATATTATCGCATCTACTTACACCCTTAAAGCATTTAATGATGCCATATACTCAATAGTTGGTATGATAGTCCTACCCATTAAGATAGGGCAAAAGACCATATCGACATTGTGCCACATATTGGAGGGTGAGATGACATATAATATCTTTTTGGATAGACCATGGATCAGGGATATAAAGTGCATCCCTTCCATCACTCACCAGTACCTCAAGTACACCTATGAAGGGTAATTTCATGTCATATATACAGACCTAGAGCCCTACAAGTATTGTAACATGGTGTAACAAATTCTTGAGTCGACCTTATCATCCATCCATTTGGATTTTCAACCAATTGAATCCATCAAAGGTTTGACTCTTGTAGACACCCAAAATCCACAAATTGCTATTTCTATATATATATAGTTGATTACATTCATCCCTAGGCTATTTTAGACTATTGTAGTTATGTGTAGACATGCGTAGTCATGCATAGACTGTTGTAGTCATGTGTAGTCACGCATAGATTGCCATAGATTGCCATAGTAACGTGTAGAATTCCACAAGTGGCTTTCAGGTCCAAAACCCTAATAAGTCCACAAAACCACATCTTATGAATCAATATACCTTCAGACGACAACCCGAGGTGATGCATAGCCCATTTACACTCAATTGACACCCCCACGAGGTATTAATTGGCAAAATCAATTAAAAGTCAATTATCAAATTCTAATTTAATTTTGACTTCACTTAAGCCCCTTTTTTAGGAAAAATTGGATTAATTAACTCTTAATTCATAATTAGTGTTAATCAAATCCCCCACATGTGCCAATTTGGGGTTTTCTAGGGTTTTCTTTTAATCCTCCTCTAAACATGCTTAAGGCTTAATTAGGATTAGCACTAATCCTTCCTCACACATGTGTGAGGATAGGATATTTCCTATTTAGAATGAGATGCTGCCACATAGCATTTCTTAACCTAACCCTAATTAGAACCAAACCTAGGTTTAGTCTATTTAACCCCCCCTGCACCTTGCATTTGCCTATAAATAGTGGGTCCTAAATGCCTAATTAAGTCTGATTCCCTAATTCAAAAAAGTATAGTTACTCTGCTAAAATGGAAAGCCAAAATTGAATAGTTACTTCTCGATGCATACAGTCAGATTCTGATAGCACACAGAGGCAATCCAACTACCTTTGGATCGATCTAACAGAGAGATTTCACTAGAAGAGCATCACAGCTCAAATCATAGCCTGCCCTACGAATTCAGTCCCAATTCTCAACCCAGGTCACAAATCACATCTGCAAGCCCCAAATAACTCCAAATTTGGGAGGTAAGCTTTGTTTCAGCCTATAATGACCTTATGTACATTTTATTTGGTTATGTTATAGTTTTACAGTCATTTCATCTTCTTAAATATGGGTTCTGAATAGGGCAAGCCCCCCAATGTATTGACTCTTTCTTGCAATTTTCTTTTAGATTATGCAATAGATTTTAAGGAAAGGAACACCAACAAAAAACAACCCAGTGGTGGCCCACATACAACGAAGCCCACCTACACTAAGGGACATCAAAATGATGCATTAGGCCTATATTGTTTATTCATGAAAAGAAAAGGGTAAAACTCTCCCTATTTGTAACCGATACAAATTCGATAATGAATAAAGCATATGTTTCTCAATAACTTGTGTTATTTACATGTTGTTAGATCAAATATCAACTTTTGATCGTTTCATTTTGGCACGCCTGGTGGGACCCCATAATGGATAGTGCTAGGTTCTGTTTTCTTATAAATCTAACATTATCCTCTATTTTTGTGTATTATAGGTACCAAATCTATTGTTCACAAAGACCTCCCAAAGTCCTAGGACCCTTCCTAGGTCCTCAACTCTCTGATTTGAAGCCTCTACACCTATTTCATGACCAACCCTATGATTTAGGTCAAATTTGTGACCCGGGTTGTGATTTGAGCATAAACACCTTCAAAACCCCCAAATCAAATGGGGTAACCTCCTCAGGGTCTAAATAAACCCCGGCTAGCATCATAATGTAGGTATTTTACCTTCTTTTGCCTCTGTTGCGAGTTTTGGATACAAAAATGTACTAGATTAGTGTATTGATCATTGCTTAAGGTAGTCTTACTTTCATTGCAAAGTTGTTAAAGTATTAAGGTTTCTAAAATTTTTAGGACCTACAACTTTCCAGCAATTTCATAAAATTTATTTCTCAAATAAGTTTGCATATGTCCTTGTATCTTGCATTTAGCAAAAGCCTACGTTGATTCCATTTCATTAATAGCTTTCATTGTTATAAAGAACTATACATGTTCAAGTAAATCAGGGTTTCTCATCCCTTATTCCATTTCTGAAATATCTTTTCATTCTAACAGCAAATTAAGGTTCTCAATCCCTTATTCCTATGTTTGAGAGAATTTTTTGTATTCAAAAGTTCAAATTAGGGTTCTAATCCCCTCCACTCAATACACTTGGATTGTTTGTTTATATGCTTTTGAAAGTAGATTAATTTATTTTGAAAAGGCATTAGGGTTAGTTTCTTTTGAAAATGCAAGCAAATAGTTTCTTATCTTGCATACATCGATAGTGAAACACAAACCCACACACACTCACGTAGTACTAAAACAAGTGGTGAGATTGGATTTCATCCCCAATCCTTCACTCAAGACTGGTGCTGGTGGAGTTTTACCCTCCACCAGCTCTCAACCCCCCTAGACACTTAGTAGCCCCATAGAAGTGGTTTTCTAGATTTCATCATCGAAAAATCCCCCACTTTTGTGTTTGGGCGCTAGATTTCATCACCAATAGTTACCTGTGGAGTGGGACAAGATTAGCGCCTTCATCCACAAGGCTTGTATAATTTGTGGAATTGGTAACTATTATTTTTTACTAAGCCTACCCGAGGGTGAAGCGAAAGCATGGGGTTTTTGACCATGCCTAGCATGTCTTAGAAAATACCACCTCTTCTTGTGAGAGGATATTAGTAGACTCACTTGAGTATAAGTGAATTCCACCCCTTTAGGATATCATTTCACTATGCCTTCCATATAGGTCACCATTCACACGTTGCGGTACCATTCTATCTTGTGCAGCTTTGGGTGTTGCAGGAGGTTTGTTATTGATGACATTCCCAATTTTCTAGAGTATTCACATCATTACCTATGATTCTACATAGCGAGTATCAACATTATAACACACAAAATGAACATAATACTTTTATTTTCTCAGCATTTAGAATTGATTCTGGTCTACCATTGTTTGCATGATTGAAGAACACAAGCTTATACTGAGAGGGGGGGTGAACAGTATAAGACCTCTTTATACTTTTTCCATTATACTTCAAAATAGTAAAGCAATATACCCAAAGCAATATCAAAGCAATGCACAATATCATCCACAAAATGACACCAATTTTAACGTGGTTCACCCAGAATGGCTGGGCTACGTCCACAAAACTTTTCTCTAAAAGTTATCTCAATTTTTTTTGGGAATCTTTCCCAATTATAATGTTTATGAGCCTCAGCCCAAAGGAGATACCTTCCCCAAATCAGAATTTATGAGCCTCTTCTCAAAGGAGATACCTTCTCCTCTACTCTAGAAATGATCCCTCAGAAGATCAACTACCTCTACCTCTTTCCAGCACTTGGAACTCCTTTCCATCGAAGACCTCCTGTCCTCAATGCTTAGCCTAAGAGACCTCTACCTTCTATGATCACGTCCATAGCAACTCAAAGAACTCTGTACCAAACATAGTCGGTTGGTCTAGTACAAGTCTTCCTCCGTCCGTCAGATCTGTCCAACTCTTGAACAAATCAATCCTCTGCATACAATCCTTCTCAAAGACTTGCCAACTTTGTCCTTAGGTTCTTCTCATAGAACCAGTACACCTCTGTCCTCAAGTTCTCTGCTAGAACTATCAAACTCAGCTCACAAATCCTCTGCTAGGACCTGTCCAAATATGCTCATAAGTCCCCATCGGAACCTGTCCAAAATTTGCTCACAAGTCCCCACCGAAACCTGTCCAAAAACTGCTCACAAGTCCCCACTGGAACCTATCCAAAAACTGCTCACAAGTCCCCACTGGAACCTGTCCAAAAATTGCTCACAAGTCCCCACTGGAACCTATCCAAAAACTGCTCACAAGTCCCCACTAGAACCTATCCAAAAACTCAGCAAGCTCACAAAGAAAAAATTTCTTAGTAGGAAATCACAAAGTGAATTGTTAGAGACCCAATGTGATTTGTCAAACTCATAAAAGCATAAAGAGAATTGTTAGAGACTCAATATGTTCTATACTCAAATACCAATCTCAAAACTCAACTCAAATCAACTTAGCTCAATCTAAATCTCAAATCTGAAAACTCAACTCAATATCTGAAATGAATAGGATAGAATGTTTTCTTTAAAGAACATGAAAGCCCAACAATTGCCAACTATGCAAAGAATCACATAACAATGATACTCATGTTCTTTTCACCATCAATTAGGGTTTCAACAACAATGCTCATCAAAAAAGGTTTAGTCAACCAACACCATTCAACTCAACATCAACCTTGAAGCATTCAACCAATCATCACAAGAAAAGGAAACAAGTAGAAATCCTTTTCCCTCAAAAGATATTTGAACAAAACAACCACCAACACAATATCACCAAATGCAAAGAATAACTTGCTCAAATCAACTCAATGGAGTAAGCCCAATATCATGAATCAAGTAAAGCAATAACTTGATCAAATAACCTCTATGGAAGCAACTCAACCATCAAACTCAAAACAGCCAACCAAGGGTTCCACCAACTCAATGCAAGTAGCTAGACTCACAAATATAAACCCTAGTGCACAAAGCTTCCACTATCTCAAACCAGAAATTATGAATTCACCAAAAACTCTCCTTAAGGATAACAATGCATAAGTAGTCTTCAACAAACCAAAAAATAGGATTTACACCTAGCCAAAGGATACCTGGTAGAATACCTTTTCACTCCAACCTTATTTCAGAAAACATACACCAATCATACTCATAAGAAGAATGTGCCCATACCTTATTGGAGTAGAAGATAATTGAACCTTCAAGATGTCACCACACACAACTCTCAAACTTCCAACCAAGTTAGGGTTAGAATAAAAAGAAATGAGTAATAATATAAACTTCCTTTATTACACCTTTTAGCTCCACTTATTTAAACACAACCACCATAACATGCCAATAAATCAAAAATCACAGAATCACACCTTATACCTCCATTTTTAATTTTAACATAGCAAAGAATAATCTTAAAAATACATCCAAAGAAATATGCCCTTATTTCTCCTAAGCTTTTATTCAATGCTAATCACAAAAGCCAAAACTCATAAAATTTAATCACACCTTATAAATCACTGTCCAAGAAACTTTGAATTTCCTGGCATAAAGACATTTTAATAAAAACATGTGTTACTCTACCAAAGCACCCCTACAAAACTCGAAACAGTGACCTCCGCCAATGCAGTGCCCAATAGCAGCCTTCGTTGTCACTAGCCCATGTGGGCTACAAAGTTCACAAGTGAACTTCCCTCCACTTCACCCTCGAAATAAACTCCCGAAGACTTTTCAACCGCACATGCTTCTAAGTCTTCCTTCGATCACAACGAATACAGAGCACAAACACCGTAAATTGCATTCAGGGAATTTCAAATTAATTAGCCTTCCAACCTTAGGAGTTGGAGAATAAATAGTCTCTTCGAAGACACCTTGACGTCGATGAAAATAAAGACCATTTCGAAATTAATCAAAAGTCTTTTCAAAAAGGGTTTAATAAAAACCATTTAACTTGGTTTTAATAAAAACCCTATCCAACTTGGTTTTAATAAAAATCGGTTTGGTTTTAATGAAAAACCCTTGCCAATGGAATCTCTCTGGATTCTATTAAAAATATTCTCTTGGAATCTTCCACCTTTGAAGCCAACACATCCTCTTAACATTAATGCCATTTCCTTTTGACATCAATGACAACTCATAGACAAGAAGCTAGGATCTCAAACCCAAAATTGCCAACAATGATCATAGAATGGTCTCAACACACCACACTATATATTATTTTTCTACACACATCATGTCACTTATTTTACACTCATAGTAGACACACTTGAGTCCACATCACATAGGATTTATTCCTAAAGCCCATTCACACATGCCACTATGCCTATGGTTACCTGTAGTAGAGTGCATGAGCAATCATGCTCGATGGAGGAATGGCCACCCCTTCCTCTAGTCAACATACTATTACATATTTGATCATGAAGGATAATATCATAGACACATCTAATTCATGTATATAATATTATATTCCATTCACACACATGACACCTCATGATGAGACATCAAATTTGAATGAAATTCTTGCTACTTCACTCGCAGAGGATTACCCACTCTTTGCAGCCCCATCCTCACCTAATCCCTTGACCATGTTCTATGATCATGTAATCTACACAGCACTAGGACAACCTCCTCCAACCTCCACCATATATGAGGAGGTCATTCCTACATCACCCACCTTTGCACACCCCTTTTTCCAGAATTTATCTCAATCCTTATTTGAGAATGATTCCTCCCTTCTAAACTGTACCCATCCTGAGGTTGCATCATTCGCCCCTATCATAGGATTGGTGTCTAACCCATCCTCATCCACTATAGGAATCAAGAGTCCATCCTTCCAAAATGCACAATATATCCCTACCCAACAAGAACTACAAGAATTCCCTTAAACCTCATGCCTATAATCCTCACAATAGTACCAACCATCCTCTTCCAAAGAGTCGTTCTTCACCATATTGGAGGGTACTTCCTAATAGCCTCCTCAAGAGCAAGATATGCAAACCCAAGTAGGTGTTTACACTTACACTTTCCCTTCAATCCAAGATCATATCTCAGTAGCTTATCCCACCTTTTCAGTCGCATTTTCACCTATCTCACAGGTATCCGAAGTGCACGACACCCAACCCTTGGAGCCACCTTTGCCTACGATGACCTTTAGGATACCACCACCTATGCATTTTTAGGCCCCAAATACCCATATCCATCCTACCTATGGACCAAAACCAGCAACTTATGCACCTACTCAACCAAACTATTCCACACAGTTTAGCTTCCCTACTTCCTACCCTCTAGGGCAAAGATAGATCCCATATTTTGATACCTCATCTCGACCACCTCTAGCACCAATAGCACCAACACCTACATTACCACCAACTACACCTAGCTTATTTAATCCTCCACCAGTTTGGTCATCACCACCTATGGTCCAACCGGTATAGCAGACCCCAAAACAAGAAGTACCTGTGTCGCAACCATACACCTCATAGTTGTAGTACTTTTATCCTCAATAGAAACCTACCTACAACCTAGTGTGCTTGTAGACACTACAAAACATGTCATCCAATACCCACCTTATCATGATCAATAATAATAGTATTCCTTATAATACTATGAAGAACAACACTACCAGTATCCACCACATCCACATGGTCAACCTATCATAGCCCAACCTTCGAATCGCATGACACCTGAACTTCAACTCTTACGGGATGAAGTAAAAATGTTGAACCTACGCACTTCTAGCTATGGGCCACAAAAGCCTTGATATGATGAATTATGCAACAAGCCAGTACATCCATCTATTATTATCCCTCCTTATCCCTATCACTTTGAAATACCAAAATTCAACAAGTATAAAGGCAAGGAAGATCCCAGAGAACATGTGAGCAACTATCGCTTGTCCTGTTACCAACTTCATAGTAGTAATCCTCTTATGTGTGTACCTTCTCCCTATCCCTCACTAGGCCAGCCTTAGATTGGTACAACATGCTACTACACCATAGCTTGTACACCTTTGAACAACTGGCCAATTCCTTCTTAGAACTCTTTTCCATCAACATCAATAAAAAGACCACATTTTTTGATGTCTATGCCTTACGACAGGCAGATGATGAACTCATAACTGAGTTTTTTGCAATATGGAGAGCAATTATTCATAATATTACCCATATCCTCCCCACCTCAGAGCTTGTGACTCTCTTTTCCAAGAGTTGCCACAACAATATTTCCACATCCCTCCAACTTAATCAAATTTGTACTTTTGAAGATGCTATATCACAAGAAAAAGTGATCAAAGATATTAAAGTGCAATTTAGGAAGATTAATTTGAGAGCCAAAACCAACTACAACTCCAAATTTCACTTCAATAGACCTGCACCCACTCAACCTTACCCATGACCATAGTAAACCAACCAAGTTGTAGCTACTACCCTAGTGCTAGTACTGACTCCTGCACCCCATACGTTGCAACCGTAACCACTCCAAGCTACTGCACCTACCCCACCTTGATCATAGCAATACCATGGTATGCATCCATAGGGTCCACCATGCAACTTTACACCTTTATCTGAACCATTACTAGCCTTGTTCCATAGATTGTACGAGGGTAACCATGTTGTTCTAACTGACATCTACCCATTGGATCCAAATGCACCCAAATATCATGACTACAATGAATAATTTTTTTATCCCTTTCATAGGTAGTGTGGCCATAATATCGATTCATGGCACTCCTTTCATGAACAAGTTCAAGATCTAATTGATAGGGGCATTATTCAGGTAGCAAACCCACTGGCCCCATAGAACCAAAACCTAGGGATATTCCAAAATCATCTACCAGATCATAGAGGACCCAATCCCCCTAGACCTCCAAAAAATCCTCATGTGCCTCCTCGCCAAGTCAACAATGTCTAGCATGATCCTCCATCATGCAGAGTAGTAGGCATGATCAACCTTACTATGAGAAACCAACGGTACCCGTCACCCTAGACAACACCTATTGTTTCTCCTCCTATCCATTTTATATCCTTGTAAACACCACAAAGGCCTAAAACTGTACCGCCACCACCTCAAAATGTGATTACCATACATGGTAGTCTAACCCATCAACTATGCAATGCCCCCAAACGATTATCCATATTTTATCTCTTACATCAATCTCAACCCCATCGTGAGGTGTTTAATGACATCCTAAGTTCCATTGACTTAGAGACACATGACACAAATGCTTTTGTCAATTTTGTAGGGAACATCCCATGATGCCTTCAACCATCAATTAGCTTTCACAACCATGAGATAATAGAACTCGTTGGTGAAGGAGCTGACCCTCCCCTCCACATACAAGATAATATCAATGATATTATCTACAAGCAGGTACTCGTTGACACTAGCTCATACATCAGTATCATATCAACAACAACCTTACATCATCTACACCTCTCTCTAGCACATTTCACCACATCTTCCCTAGACCTACGCACTTTTGATGGTTTCATGAGACCTATCGTAGGATTCATAGTTTTTCCCATTCATGTAGGAATCCATACGATCCTCATCCTCTTCTACATCATTCAAGGAGAAATGCAATACAATATTCTCCTTCATCACCCTTGGATCAAAGACATACAGTGTGTCCCATCCACATTGCATCATTGCCTCAAGTATGTCCACAATGGACTTGTTCATTGTGTCCTAGCTGATGGAGACCCATTTTAGTTTTGTAACATCATAGACCTTCCTCCTATGCCTTCATTCTCATCTTCCCAACTGTTCCCTATATCTTCTAACTAGTCAGTCGGAGCATTGGCATCCTTACCAATTTTCACCTCAACATCCCAATGTTCATTGACAACACAAGCCTCGATATTTGCACCATTAACATCATCTACTAGAAGACCTAAAGTTGATACTATGCCTCCCCCATTTCCATCCTTATGGCCTTCACAACCTTCTCAACCTCTACCATTCTAATTTCCACCCATGGTGTCACAACCACCATCACCACCCATTACACAACCAACTACATTACCTCCATCACCTTTGCATATGGAATCCCCTATCATTCCTACATCGTAGACACCACCCCTTACCTTCTGACCAAAACCTAAGACATTCACCTCTCCATGCATCCATACACTTGCACTGATGTCATCCCCTACACAAAACAAACAACTTGTTCAACCCACAAAAACCAAACATCATGAACCTAAATAGCCAACACCCAGCTTGGGTAAACAACCTCCACATCCATCAGCTACCACCATTAGAGAATCCCAAATTTCTCCTTCATCATCTGATTTGGATATGCCACCCTAATCGCCAGAGCGTGCTACTCTATGCATATCCATATTCATGATGAATAATGGCTTAGGAGACTATAACATGCATGACACCTATGTATGTGACATCCCTATCCAATATACCCAAGATTTTGGTTATCCCTCAGCCTCTGTATTGACTATTGGAACTGTCATACAACGAGGAAGTCCCAAAAACCACACCAAATTTGTGTATGCGAGAGCAAATTCCTCAATCCCCTCATTAGCTTCTCCACCACCATAATCCAGCTTGAGTGATGCAATCACACACCTATCCAACCCTCAATTTACCTTGCGCTACCTACATCACTTTCATTGGCATGGGTTTAGACTAGGCCATTATGAGCAAGGGATATGTACACCCATTAACCCTCGTGTTTGATCACCTACCGATAAAACCGGCCTAGGTTATCGCTCAACTGTTATCTACATGTTAGAAGATAAGATCCAAGATCTCTCTTTACATCCTCCTCTACATCCAACATACTCCTTGGGAGAGTATCTTGACATGGATATGCTAGAAGACACACCTTCACCCACATCGACTATCATCATACCCTATGATTTATTCCAATAATATCCCATGCTAGATACCTCAATGTTCTTTGATGTTTAGATATTGGTAGAACACTTTGCTACCTTATCCCTGGTTACACCACCAATAGGGCTAGACCTGATTATTCCTGATCCATTACCAATAAATCCAGACCTAGTTCTACCTGATCCACCACCGATACACCTGCCTGTATTCCCGCCTATACATAGACAGTTACAAATATCAGCCTCTCGTCCTTGGTCACCACCCATCATCCTAAGACCTCCCTTGAGTCTTTTTGGATGTGCACAACCTATTCAGCCTCCATCACCCAATTCTACACCATCTAATTCACCTACAACATCGATTAACATGGTGGAGGTAGATTTATGTTCTCCCCTTCGTTACAACCATTAGCAGATTCAAGATGATACCCAAAAACCAAACTTTATTGATTTCACACACATCTCACACATACTAGCACCTGAAGACTTCCTTATCTCTCCTCACATCTTGTGAATGGAAAATACCCCTTACTCATCCACGTCACACCAAATCCCTCAAGTCCATCATACATGTATTTATGTAGATGATGAATTCAAGTTTAGCGAGGTCATCGATGACTTCAATATCATCCCTATCCCTGAATAGTTGGATGACGGATCTCACATGTTCATAGAGAACATGATCAACGTAGATGTCGGTGATGATCCAAAAAATCCACACATCCTCAAATTAGTCACCAGCCTCTCACCCAAGGAGTGTATCGCCTTCACAAACTTCTTACGCAAGTATATAAAAGTATTTGCAGTCTTACAAAGACATGTCGAGACTTGACCTTGCCATGGTAGTGCATAATATTATAATAGATCCCAATGCAAAAATAGTGAGATAGAAACTGTAACATATGCATCCAAATGTCGCATTTATAGTAAAATTTGAGCTTCAAAAGCTCCTAGATGTTGATTTCATAATACCCATCGACTATCCCGAGTGGGTATCTAGCATGATCCCTGCCCCTAAACCATCTAGTGATGTTCGTGTCTACACAAACATTCATGACCTAAACAAAGATTTTCCCAAAGACAAATTTTCGTTACCCAACATTATTTTATGGGTCAACTCCATCATATGTCACAAAATTATTTCCCTCATGGATGAATTTTTTGGATAAAATCAAATTTGGATCAACCCAGCTAATCAACACAAAACTTCCTTCACAACACCCTGGGGGACTTTTTGCTACAAGGTCATGCCCTTTGGCCTTAAAAATGCTGGGGCAACCTATCAACAAGCCATGACCTACATATTTCATGAACTAATGCACAAAAATTTCAAAGACTATGTAGATAACCTCATAGTCAAATAAAAAAAACATGCTGATCATCTCGAAGATCTTCATCAAAATTTTGATTGACTACTAGAACACAACATGCACCTCAATCCAAAAAAGTGTGTGTTCGGTGTTACATCTTGAAATATATTAGGATTCATTGTCTCCCAATGAGGCATTGAGGTTGATCCTAGAAAGGTGAAATCCATATGCCTCCTCCTACTCCCTTAAAGAAATTATGCAGCTTATAGGGCAAGATCACCTCTATTCATAGATTTATAACACAATTATCAAACAAATTCCAACCATTCAATCATATCCTACAAAAATGAGTACACTTTAAATGGGATGAAAACTATCAAGCCACATTCGATGCCATAAAAACCTATCTCACATCATCGCTACTTATGTCACCACTGCACCCACAATTACCATTGACTCTATACATCTCGGCCACAGAGCTTACGCTAGGTACACTCCTAGCTTAAAAGAACACTCTCGACAAAGAGTAGGCCATATACTACATTAGTCGCATGCTAGTTAGTAATGAAACAAGATACAGATACATGGAGAAGCTATGCCTAGTAGTAGTATTTTCCACCCAGAAGCTAAGACATTACATGTTAAACCACACAACTTTTATCATAGCTCGATACAATCCCCTACGGTATATGATGAACAAAAGTTATCACAACCCCTACATAGCTAAATGGATTATGCTCCTAACCGAGTTTGACCTAGAATTTGCATCTCAAAAGTCCATCAAAGTGCAGGTCATTTCTAACCAACTGGTTGAAGCCCCTATAACTGATAACCAACCCCTGCTCATCCAACTCCCCAACAACTCTATGTTTCACATAACCGAAGATGAGGAGTATGTCAAACCAAAATTTGTGGCTGACCTCACTATGTTATTTGATGGGTCTAGGTGTCTCCACGCTGGGGGTGCAGGCATTGTTTTCTTAACACCTGAAGGAGAACCACTTCGATTTTCATTCAAACTTGATTATCCTTGTACCAATAACAAAATAGAGTATGAAGCCCTAATATTAGGACTGAAACAAGCACACTCTATGCACATCAAGCAACTTCACATCATAGGGGATTCACTCTTTATTGTCAATTAAGTGCAGGATCTTTGTCTATGCAATTGTCCAATTCTCCAGCAATACAAGAAGATTGCCTAACAACTCTTATCCCTATTTGAATGGTATTACCTTGAAGCCGTGTTGCACTCATCAAAATGTAGACACCAAAACAACACCAATCCGATTATGTGACTGCAAACACTAATCGCTTTGACAAACACAGCCCCTAGGGCAGCCCTCAGAGGTCAAACAGTGGTCCTAACCACTTCCATAGCAATTTTGTAAGGTCAGGAAGCAATTTGGTACATTTAGACACTTTGCCCAGTACTCGTCTCACCCAGGGACGATTACTAACTTGCAATCGTCTCACCCAGGGATGATTGTTGTAATCGTCCCACCCAGGGACGATTACCAAGTTTAACGGGAAAAATGACAAACGACGCCAAGTGGTAGCCCAGAATAGTCAGTTGATGACTCCTGCCTTGCACGCGTGTGTAGGTGGACAGAAGGGCCATTAGAGGACTGTCACAAGAAGAAATTATGAAAACACAAGTCAATGGAGGACTCCCCTCCCTCATGAGGAGACATGACTTCCACATGGCGCCTATGACCAACACATGGCGTTTGTGCTTCCTTCCCAAAGGAGACCCCTTGGGTCTATAAAAGGTGAGACTTTTCTCACCCAAAGGGGGAGGTTGAAGGAGTTTTCAAGCAACGAAGTTCTGCCGAGTTGAAGACCCACTTGCATCCCTTTTGGTTCACCTTCCCACATCCACCAATCTCTTTTGCAAGGGAGGTTGTTGGGTGGCCTTTGGAAGCTCGAACCTGACCCAAATCCAACACATGGACACCTGAACCAACCAATTTTCCGACCCCCCACTCCTAAGAGATTTTGGGCCCATCCCAAGTGGATTGGTGCCAAAATCAAGTTCCATCGGTGGGCTGCCCACTTGGGCACCCCGCACCTTTTGGATTTAGTTGTAGTTCATTTTCTGTCATTTGTTCATATTCCATGTTATTCTCTCATTGTTCAATAGTTCAGAATCTTGAATCTTGATTTCAAAATGTTTTCATCGAATATTATCATGCTTTTGTTATTTTGGTTGTCCCACTGACTTGCAGGTAACAACGTCCAATTTCTCGGTGATGGAGGCCAAATTGGGAGAATCCGACCATCTGGGTCGTCCCAAAATGGCCCCAATTACATAACCCCCTTGTTTGCAGGCATTTTGTAGGTCTCAAGAATCGACATTGGAGCAGCGGCAGGTCGGCTTCTTCAACACAGTATCAATCGTCCCTGCAGGGGACGATTAACAACAGCAATCGTCCTTCCAGGGGACGATTAATAGTAGCAATCGTCCTTACCAGGGACGATTACCAGGTAAAAGCAGATTGGTCGGCTGTCTCAGGGGCAATGGCATTTTGGTAACATTTTCCGTCTTCTGTCAAGTTTTCAAGCCATTTGGACTCACTGTATTTATTGTTTCAGGCAGATGTTTACATGCATATTTCATTGATTTTAGAGAACGAACCCCTTTCCTTTGCAGCAGGTGCTACTGAAATTTTTATTGTTTCTTTGATTGCAGGAAAAGCAATTAGAGGTGAAGAACTTATCCACATCAGCGACGGCAGCATCTTGGCCCGCCCATTGCAATCGTGGGCACGCGGGAAGAGGAAGACTAGGTCACACATTGTAATGAAGACAAATTTAACGCTCCTAGCCCCCAAAAGGGGAGGAGACGTCTATGTAACTGAGGATAAGATATTTGAATAAAGAGGGCTGTGATTTCTTTACATCTTGTCTTTCGTTTCCAAGTTGTCTCCTTTCTCTGTTTTAGTGCATAGGATCAAAGCGTTACATTTTCGTCTTATGTTGCATAACTAGTGTTTCCTTTGCCCGAAATCTCGTGCTTTCAGTGGCGATCACGGTGGGACCCTGTCCCCTATTTTTAAAATCATAGAAACTGATTGAATTTTTGTGTTTGTGCTTGACAGGTACATTTTTTTCTTCTTGCAGACTGTTAATCGTCTCTGCAAGGGACGATTTCTGTTCTGGAAATCGTCTCACCCTGGGACGATTGTAAAATCGTCTCTGCAAGGGATGATTTCTGTTATGTTAATCGTCTCACCAAGGGACGATTTTTTGTCTGCAACTTTTCAGAGCAAAAATTCAGAGGCAACTGGAGCAAGCAGAGAAGAGGTAGGGATTTTCATCATCTTTGTTGAAATTTTCTGTTTCTGTTTCTGTTTCTTTGACTGTTTTCATTTTTAGCTTGCATTGCTTAGGAAAAGTCATTCATGCATGTTTCATTTTCGTTGGATAAAATGAACCTCACACACTCCATGAAATAATTTTAAACCAAGGAGCTGGTCGTAAGACCCCAACCCTTGATCAAGACCATTGGTGGATTTAATCACCACCTTGGCTTGATTTGCATACATTTCTTGATTGTCAACTGTTGTTAGGCGTAAATCTTGACGAAGACAGACCGAGCGTAGCTGGGGTGATTCCCATGCGCGCGAGGATAAGTTTTCTATGGTAGGTGCCATTAACAGGACAATCCCCCTTTCGTACCGCCTACGTACCACGTACCTTCTGCTCTCACGTACCTATAGTCTCCCTCTCGTAAGGGCGGGTATATAGAGAGGTTGGTATATCAGCCTGGCTAGTATATTGAAGGGGCGACCTTTTGGGAGTTATAAGAGCCTACATGATGCATTTAAACGATCTTCAAAACCTACAAAAACAAAACAAAACACCAAAATACACTAAACCAGTCTAGGGCACACCAAGAATCCTTAAAAGAGATAATCACGGTTTTGTGAATGTGTGTGTTTAATTCTATTTAGTGTAGACAAAAAAAAAAAAAATCATTAAAAACAAGATAAAAATCTACTTAGATAGTGTGGACGCACCGCAATGGTGTACACCCGCAGCCAAGCCCAATCAAGGGCAGCAGCTCGGAAGGTACACAAGAAGCAGGCACAAGTCACCTTCGCTTCAGTCCTGAGGATTTGGTCATACCGCCTTATCGGTCTAACCTACAAAAGAATCCAATTCAAAATCCTTGGTGGGGTATGCCCATTCAAAGCAGCCCCTCTCGAAAAGACGCCCTACATGCAGACCTTAATGTAAATAGAGAATCGCCCTCTCAAGCTAGACATGAGTGGCCACAGCGCGATGAAGCGCTAATGGGGCACACTGTCCATTTGGAGGGACAACGTGGATATGGCGTCCCTTATTTACCTCTCATTAGAACAGAGAGACCAAATCCAGAGCGTAGGGCTCCTTACACAGGGCGACCTAACTCCACCTGCCCCTTACGCACCTATGAGAGAGAATATGAGGAAGATCATCGCATTCCTCAAGGACAACAACATACAACACGGGAACCTTATGCTTCTGCACCATTCGGATATCATAATCACCCCTTGAGGCCAGAACCTCGAGCACATACCACCTACCTCGACAGAGGGAAGCGACCCCTTGAGATTTTAGAGCATCAAAACCGAGGTAAACCCATAGGAGGAACATTTGAACCTTCTGAACAAAATAGGGTAGATCAAATTGACCCAGTTGTCGCCGAGATATACCACCCGTCAAGCCCAAATCATGCGGCTTAAACAAAGTCGACAAGAGATAGAGTATCAATACCGCTTGGATAAAGAACGCATGCAACGTGAAGCGGATGAGTTACAATATGAAATACTTGAGAGAGGGCCAACCCCTCGCGTCCAAAGAGTCGAACAACATGAGAGGCATAACCCTTTAACGCAGGACGGGTCTCCACGACCTCGTCAAGCTTTGCCTCCGAGACCTCATAGACATGAGAGGGAGGCTACTCCTCGAAATGATGATGGGTACCTTCAGCGGGGACTCGATCAAGGTCAGAGGTTTCACCCAGAAACTCCTCAAGAATTTTATGAGGAGTACGAACCAAAGATAGAACATGTTGAAACTCTCCATCAAGGCAGGAGGGCTGCCATTCGGCCACCCCTCCATAGGCCCCCAGTTTATCATAACGTACAACGGGAGCAAGCAAGAGAGGAAGAAATAAAATCTTCCGATGCATACCAAGCGCTATTGGAGCATTTGGAGTCTGTGGAGACAAAATTTGTTGGGCATCAAAAACCCACATTACGTCTACTCCGCAGTAATCCGGTGCATCCCTCAGTGCCTACACCTCTTTACCCCGAACACTTCAAGTTGCCTCAATTGGCAGTTTTTAAAGGTGAGGAGGATGCACAAGAGCACGTTACAAGATTTCTAAGCCAGTGCTTCGCAATCCAAGATAATGACGCGTTGCTGCTTAGAACATTCATAACCACATTCGCAGGCCCTGCCTCGGATTGGTTCACACAACTGCCCAAACATAGCATAAGCAGCTTAGATCAGCTAGTAGATGCATTTCTTGAACGCTTCGCCTTCAACACAAGGAAGAAGGCATCACTTAGTGATCTTGCTAGCCTTAAACAATTTGAGGAGGAAACAATGGCAGCGTACGGGAACCGATGGAGAGCTTTTCTTTCTAAGTTACCCTACCATCCTCCCATGTCGGATCTCACGCAAATGTTCACAAAAAGTTGCTTAAAATCAATCTCTGGTCTATTGTTGCTGCGACAATATGATAGCCTAGAAGAAGCTTTGGCCCAAGCCAGACTTATAGAAGAGATTAAGATAGGCGAAGGCGCAATTGCCAAGCCTAAGAAGAAAGAGTGGAACAAAACCACTAAAACTGAGACAACGCAACCACAACATGCTGCAATCAATCAAGTTGCGATAAATGTTCCCGCGCCTATGCAAGAGACGCAGCCCCAAAGGGCTAATTACCAGGTAGTGCCTCCTGCTTACGAAAGAGATAACAGAAGACAGGAGCAGTATCAGCAGCGTCACCCTAGGTGACAATTCACCCCGTATGCGGAGTCTAGGGACTCCTTATTTGACCGCTTGTCAGTGGCAAATTTAGTTACTCTACCAGAAATCCAAATTTTTGACCCTAACATTCCCAAGCCTAGGGGGTATAGGGAGGAATTGTATTGTAGATTCCATAGGCGCAGAGGACATGACCTAAATGGGTGCTGGAAATTCAAAGAACTAGTCCAGGATTTGATCGACAATAGAACATTGGTCGTGGACAACCCCATCGCACCAAACAACCAAAAAATGGGGGTATTCAAGGACCCCTTTCCTGCCCACGAGGCACAGAAAAAACCGCTCTAGATTAACGAGGTGCGACAAGATCTTCCCGTGCAAGGATTGGTGGGAATGATTAGCATTGTAACAAGGAACAGAAGATACCCAGCAGTTGCCCCCGAGGTAGCTACGAGGGAAGTTCCGTCGACATCGCAGCCTCAACAATGCCCAACGCAGTTGCCTCCGCCTAGACCCGAGGTCACGATACGGACCAAACTCACGCAGAGTTTGCGGACCACATCGGCTAGGCTGTCCATCTACGAGCTTATCCAACAATCAGCTCCCCATAGAGAAGCTCTTATGGACATTTTAAAAGCCATTGAAGTACAACCCCATGAAGCAAATTCTTTCAACGCCTTCGTGGGACATGTGAAACAATGTATAGAGCCGATCATCACATTCTGAGAAGACGAGGTCAAAATGATATCAAATGACATGGTGGATCCACCCCTGCACGTTATCCCGTGGGTCAATGAGATCCTGTACAAGAGAGTGCTGATAGATACTGGCTCGTCCAGTAACATTATAACCACTACAGCATTAAAACATTTAAAAGCGCCGACCTCTCACATCACCGCTTCCACGTACACACTGCGAGCTTTTAACGATGCAATTTGCTCGACAGTCGGCACGGTTGTTCTGCCTATCCAGGTAGGACAAAAGTCAATACCCACATTGTGCCATGTGCTGGAAGGCGAAATGGCTTATAATATACTGCTAGGGCGGCCTTGGATCAGGGACATGAAGTGTGTCCCCTCGATCGCACACCAGTGCTTTAAGTATGCCTATGAAGGGCAAATACATGTAGTCCCAATGGACTTAGAGCCCTTCAAGTATTGCAATGCGGTACAATTCATACCTCAATCGACCCTCCCATCAACGCATTTGGATTTTCAATTAAATCCATCTAAACAGAGTCCGATATCGCAGGTACCACTGGTGGCCAACAAGGCAAAATCCCAACCAGGTGAGACTTCATCATCGGCTCCTTCATCATCAATGCCACCTATCATGGCCCAACAGAAGGACAAGGGAAAGCAAATCATGGAAGAGGTTAAGCCCCTAGAAGAAAGGTTGCCCATAATTTCAACAATATCAACAGAGGAAACACCCAACACAACACAAACCAAGACTCCTGAACAACCAAACATGGAATGGACTCAGGAAGGACTACCGTTTCCTCCCACCCAATCATCAACAATCACTGTTGAGATGGCCAGTACGGGCTTGGGGGAGTACTTAGTGCAAAACGTTGTGGCAACCCCCACATTGGAGTCAGTACAAGACATGGGAAGACCTCGCCTTCCCATTGGGACAATTGTTCCACTAGGCTACCCTCCCAACCAGACGAATTTTGTGTATGGGGGCCTTGATCATGGTTCTGAACCATGCGAACAAAAGGAAACAGATGAAGAGCCTTTTGTCAAAAACATCAATTATCTGTCGAACCCAGAATTTGCCCTAAAATATCTCGAACAATGCAATTGGCATGGGTATGGGCTAGGCAGATATGAGCAAGGGACATGAATCCTTTGCCAACCAAGATATCAGATGCCATACGACAAGTCAGGAGTGGGGTTCAACCACCCCTTGCCCTTAGACATCTTGGTTGAAAATATGCAAGGCCTAGAAATAGGCAACAAGGGGGGATTGGCACAAGACCCGTACGCCAATCCAAACACAGAATACACATTGGGGGACTATCTCCCATGGTCTACAAACACCCCTGGAAATAGCAATAATCCCTCTCCTTTGCTAGAGAGAGGTGAAAGTTCAGAGAGCAATCCTCAAAGAGAACAACAACGGCTTTCGGACATTTTTCTGAAGCTGTTTCCCCTAGAGATTCTAGATGAAATGACACAATGTCAAGAGAATCAGGTCCCTCCACCAAGAGTGGAACAACCACAATGGGACTGGATTAACTTATTGGAACAAGAAGAGTCCTCAACGTCACAAGAAACAGAGATGCTGAAGAGGATGAACAATTTTGGATCTATGAAAGTGAGTCAGAAGATGAGACTGAGATGGACTATCTCAGACACGCACGACGGCATCATCGTGCTTTAACACATGAAGATCTAATGGGACAAATGGGCATCCTATTAGGACATGAATGGCAAGTAGACCCAGTGAGGTGGGACCAAGTGTTGGACCCATGGCTCCAAATTCAAGAAGAGCATCGTCCACCTCGAGATCCCATCAGGACAGCAGTATCGAGGGAAGACCCCGCCTTCCTTTTCACACATAGAGATGAGTTTGCACCTAGAGAGGATCCATTCGTGCCTGTTCTCGTAGAGCCAGATCCAGAGTATAGGGAACAGCTAAAAGAATCAAGTCATCACACCCACGATTCTGGAGACCAAATTCATTCCATCCACATGATCTCCATTGATTTGACCGCACCCATCCACAATCCGATCGATCCATCATGGTCATTGCATCTAGACATGGATGCCATCGACTGGGATCACGTCAATTCACCATTGTCACCATCAGAGTACTGGCCTTTCGATGAAATGCTTCATTCTACCCCAAGGACAACTCAGGATATTTTTCAAGCTGAAGAGGGACCCGAGGTTCCAAACGTAGATCTTAACTCAGCTGATGATATCCATTTGATCCCAACTCCACATCAGTTGGAGGATGGATCCCACATGTCAGTCGAGGAGACGACTGACGTAGAAATCGGCATAGATCCAATGAATCCATGGATTCTCAAGCTGGGGGTAAGTCTTTCCCCGAAGAGCAAGCCGATTACATTGCCCTTCTTAAAGAAAAGAAGGAGGTTTTTGCATGGTCGTACAAGGATATGCCAGGACTAGACCCGCGACTAGTCATGCACAATTTAACGCTTGATCCGAAAATCAAGCCTGTAAAGCAAAAACTAAGAAAGATGCACCCAATAGTGGCCTTGATGGTCAAAGATGAATTGCAAAAGCTGTTGGATGCACAATTTGTCATCTACGTGGATTATCCGCCATGGCTGTCCAACATGGTTCCCGTCAAGAAGCCCGACGGGAGGATTCGCATATGCACCGATTTTCGAGACCTAAACAAAGCGAGTCCTAAGGATGATTTCCCCTTGCCAAGCATCGACGCATTGGTAGACTCTACAGCAGGTCACGAAATGCTCTCCCTAATGGACGGTTTCTCAGGATACAATCAAATTCGTATCAATCCTGAAGACCAACTCAAAATGGCATTCACAACGCCTTGGGGGACATTTTGCTATAAGGTCATGCCTTTTGGCCTTAAAAACGTTGGTGCTACATACCAACGTGCTATGACGTATATCTTCCACGATTACATGCACAAAACTTTGGAAGATTACATGGATGATTTGTTAGCCAAATCTCTCTTGCGCTCAGACCATCTCGGTGACTTAAGCAAGATTCTCGATCGCCTCATAGAGCATAAGGTCAGACTGAATCCCAAGAAGTGCGTATTCGGCATCACATCTGGAAAACTCTTGGGTTTTATAGTCTCAAAGAGAGGCATCGAAGTGGACCCAAACAAAGTCAAGGCAATCCTTGAAATGGCTCCCCCAACCACTATCAAGCGGCTCAGAAGTTTGCAAGGAAAGCTCACATCGATTAAACGCTTCATAGCGCAATTATCTGACAAATTCCGACCAATGAACAAACTATTGTACAAGGGGGTCACATTTCATTGGGATGACGAGTGCCAGTCAGCCTTTGGCAAAATTAAACAATACTTGGCTTCGTCGCCAGTACTGGCACCACCTAGACTAGGAGTTCCGTTCTACTTATACATCTCAGCTACTAAGGTGGCACATCATATGTTGTTTTGGTATTCCATCCAAAATAATCTCGGATAATGGGCCATCATTCAAGAACAAAGACGTGCGTGCTTTGACCACAAAGTACAAAATTCAGCACAACTTTTCAACACCCTATTATCCGCAAGCAAATGGGCAAGCAGAGGCATCAAACAAGACACTAGTTGCCATCCTTAAAAAGACCGTCGCAGACAGTCATAAGGATTGGCACATACAAATCCCACTTGCACTTTGGGCTTATCGCACTAGCATTCGGACGCCCACTGGGGCAACTCCGTTTTCACTAGTGTATGGCTCAGAGGCAGTAATGCCTCTCGAGTTGGAAATCCCTTCCCTGCGCATATCAATGCACGAGTTCATCGATGATAACACTGCGTGGCAGGCCCGATTAGACCAACTTACGTTGCTTGACGAACGACGCGTTAATGCTCTCGAGCACTTACGTATCTATCAAGAGCGGCTTAAGAGAGCTTACAACATGAAAGTTCACCTAAGAGACTTTCGGGTTGGTGATTTGGTTCTGAAGGAAAACCAACAAAACTCTAATTTGCCGTCCCATATGAGGGACAAATTCGTGGCAAATTGGTTAGGTCCTTATGTCATTGATAGCAAAATAGGACCAGGAACGTACAGGCTAGCTTCTCTTGATGGTATCAAGGAAACAGAACCCTTGAATATCAGTCATTTGCGACCATTTCATATCTAAGAAAGCCATATACCAAAAAAAAAAAAAAAAAAACTCCAAGGATTATCGCAATCTCTTGGTCACCCAAAAAGCTCCAAGGATTATCACAATCTCTTGGTCAAATACAAAAGCTCCAAGGATTATCGCAATCTCTTGGTCAACCAAAAAAAAAGATCCAAGGATTATCGCAATCTCTTGGTCAACCAAAAAAAGCTCCAAGGATTATCGAAAACTCTTGGTCACCCAAAAAGCTCCAAGGATTATCGCAATCTCTTGGTCAACCAAAAAGCTCCAAGGATTATCGCAATCTCTTGGTCAACCAAAAAGCTCCAAGGATTATCACAATTTCTTGGTCACCCAAAAAGCTCCAAGGATTATCGCAATCTCTTGGTCAATCCAAAAAGCTCCAAGGATTATCGCAATCACTTGGTCAAACCCAAAAAGCTCCAAGGATTATCGCAATCACTTGGTCAAAACCCAAAAAAAATACATCAAAAACAACAAAATACATCAAAAACAACAAAAATTTGCATCTCATTTCGACGCATTCTCAAATTCATCAATTGAGAGTTTTCTCACATCTCATCTTCATATTCGCCAAACTCAATTCATCGAAAATACAAAAATATGTAGATGCATTAGCATTGCATTCATATCGATCCATCTTGTTCCCCACTGTTCCATTTCATAAAAACAACGGACACACCATGCATTGCTTCCACCACACTAGAGTCAGTGGTCTTTTAATGTATGAAGAGTTTTCGTAGTTCAGCCAAAATTTTCCTCTTTAGCCATGTAATGTATCAAGTCAAACAGATTTTACGAAGGTAGAGTCATACTTGAAATACACCTTGATACGTAACATCCCAACACAAACTAAACACATTAAAAATTCCAGAGTTATGTGAAAGAAAGATGAACTGCACAGTAATCTAGGTCACCATAAGCGAAACGGTTATCTTGCTCATCCCCCTGTGCGGATGACCCAAAGAATGCTGAGAGTTGGCAAAAGGACAAGCATCACCCCTACCCAATTCCCAAAAATCCCTAATCTCAATAGTTGCAAAAAAAAAAAAAATCAAAAAAATTTGCAAAACGTCAAAACATCAAGATTTGACATCCTACAGTGCACACATCAAAATGCACTAAGAAACAATGATTTTTATCACTCCAATCCCTTGCTCAAAAAAAAAAAAAAAAAGAAGAAGAAAACAAATCAAAATAAACAATGATCTTATCACTACAAACGAGCAAGTATCCCATTACAATTGAAGAAAAGAAGGGAGTTGAACTTGAATCCCTGGAACTCTCAGCATTCTAAAGGTCTTCTCGCATGACGATATATCTGTCACATTAACTTGCGTACAGATCAATGTTTGCATGTGGATAAGCTAGCTTATGACATCCTAGAAAACATCGCGGATTAATCTAACTAAACATAACAAAGGAGTTAGTGGAGCTAGTTAGGTGATCCTCAGTACAGGTTCGGTTGAAAGCCCATCTGGCACTGGTGGTATCTCGATAAATACCACATAAATGAACTCAATGGCACACACGGGGATGTGAAATAGCTTGGTCAAAAATAGGTCTGATTCATACCTTGTTCAAAAATCATGTAAGATAAAGTACAGTCGTGGCTAGAGAGCTAGAACTGTCTGAGTCTCAGAAAAACTTAGCTACATTTCTAAACCAACTGCGCTACTTTTCATCTTTGCAATACCATCAGAAAATACAAAAAAAAAAAAAGAAAAACCACATGTATACATACAAATTCATGCATCACAACAATCGCCTAAAAACAAAATAACAGAGTTCTAAACAATCTATGGTGCCATAGCCAAACATCACAAATCCCATTCATCCATTTCATCTCTGCATATCACATATAAATCAAAAACATTTGCAGTCATCATAGCATATGCATCCATCAAAATAAATCAACATAATACATCCATATTCATCAACCATCATGCACAAGATCAAAGAATATCAAAACAACAAAAACAACAAATAAATGCAACACAAAAACAAAAAGCAATAAACATTGCCAGACACAAGTGCTCTTGCACTTAACCTCTTGGCATAGCAAAACTGATATCGAGGTTTACATTGTCACTATCCTACTCCCTAAGAAGGCTACCATAGCTGGACCGCTCCACGGGAAAATGGATTTCAGACAATTAAATCCCCAAATGGTGTCACAAAAACAACAAAAACAACAAATAAATGCAACACAAAAACAAAAAGCAATAAACATTGCCAGACACAAGTGCTCTTGCACTTAACCTCTTGGCATAGAAAAACTGATATCGAGGTTTACATTGTCACTATCCTACTCCCTAAGAAGGCTACCATAGCCGGACCGCTCCACGGGAAAATGGATTTCAGACAATTAAATCCCCAAATGGTGTCACAAAACAACAAAAACATCACAAAAAAGCAACACAAAAACATAGCAATAAACATTGCCAGACACAAGTGCTCTCGCACTTAACCTCTTGGCAAAGAAAATCGATGTCGAGGTCCAAATTATCACTCTCCTACTTCCCCAAGAAGGCTACAATAGCCGGACCGCTCCACGGGAAGTTAGATTTTCGATGATTTCACCTCATTACGACATCACCAAAAGGGTTAACACCCACCAAAAATAGGTCCATATGTTGGAAAAATTGCACACGCTTAACGGTAAACCCTCTAAAGGCACCCTTGCACAAGTCATCTTGGGTCAAGCGACTCGTCGCTTCTCTCACAAAGGTCATTCCCTCATCGATTCGTCGCTTGAGGGGGTAGTCACACTTAGTCACCAACCAACAATCACACACCCAATTAAGGAAAACGACATGCATTCAAAGAATCATTGACAAAGACAATCACGCTCCCCGCTGGGGCAATAAACAAGCAACAATCAAATCAATCAAACACTTGGCATTTTGTGAATCATGAATACAAGGTTCCCCTGAGGTAAAAACGCCCTTCGCCTATTCATGACTGATCAATGTCTAAGTTCAAGTCACACCTCACCAAAACAGGTTAACACTTGAAATCAAATTCCTTAGCTCGTCAGAAGCAAGGATTCAAGAATGCATGCCCTTTCCATACTTGGGGCATCAAAAGTTGGTTAGGTTACCAAGAAACCCTAATCATTAGTGCTTTGGTTATCTATTTTTTGCTCAGCACTGCATCACCCGCAGCGCTTCCCAAAAAGGGGCATCTGTAGACACCAAAACAGCACCAATCCGATTATGTGACTGCAAACACTGATCGCTTTGACAAACACAGCCCCCAGGGCAGCCCTCAGAGGTCAAACAGTGGTCCTAACCACTTCCATAGCAATTTTGTAAGGTCAGGAAGCAATTTGGTACATTTAGACACTTTGCCCAGTACTCATCTCACCCAGGGACGATTACTAACTTGCAATCGTCTCACCCAGGGACGATTGTTGTAATCGTCCCACCCAGGGATGATTACCAAGTTTAACGAGAAAAACGACAAACGACGCCAAGTGGCAGCCCAGAACAGTCAGTTGATGACTCCTGCCTTGCACGCGTGTGTAGGTGGACAGAAGGGCCGTTAGAGGACTATCACAAGAAGCAATTATGAAAACACAAGTCAATGGAGGACTCCCCTCCCTCATGAGGAGACATGACTGCCACATGGCACCTATGACCAACACATGGCGTTTGTGCTTCCTTCCCAAAGGAGACCCCTTGGGTCTATAAAAGGTGAGACTTTTCTCACCCAAAAGAGGGAGGTTGAAGGAGTTTTCAAGCAACGAAGTGCTGCCGAGTTGAAGACCCACTTGCATCCCTTTTGGTTCACCTTCCCACATCCACCAATCTCTTTTGCAAGGGAGGTTGTTGGGTGGCCTTTGGAAGCTCGAACCTGACCCAAATCCAACACATGGACACCTGAACCAACCAATTCGCCGACCCCCCCACTCCTAAGAGATTTTGGGCCCATCCCAAGTGGATTGGTGCCAAAATCAAGTTCCATCGGTGGGCTGCCCACTTGGGCACCCCGCACCTTTTGGATTTAGTTGTAGTTCATTTTCTGTCATTTGTTCATATTCCATGTTATTCTCTCCTGTTCAATAGTTCAGAATCTTGAATCTTGATTTCAAAAGGTTTTCATCGAATATTATCATGCTTTTGTTATTTTGGTTGTCCCACTGACTTGCGGGTAACAACGTCCAATTTCTTGGTGATGGAGGCCAAATTGGGAGAATCCGACCATCTGGGTCGTCCCAAAATGGCCCCAATTACATAACCCCCTTGTTTGCAGGCATTTTGCAGGTCTCGAGAATCGACATTGGAGCAGCGGCAGGTCGGCTTCTTCAACACAGTATCAATCGTCCCTGCAGGGGACGATTAACAACAGCAATCGTCCTTCCGGGGGACGATTAACGATAGCAATCATCCTTACCAGGGACGATTACCAGGTAAAAGTAGATTGGCCGGCTGTCTCAGGGGCAATGGCCTTTTGGTAACATTTTTCGTCTTCTGTCAAGTTTTCAAGCCATTTGGACTCACTGTATTTCTTGTTTCGAGCAGATGTTTACATGCATATTTCGTTGATTTTAGAGAACGAACCCCTTTCCTTTGCAGTAGGTGCTACTGACATTTTTATTGTTTCTTTGATTGCAGGAAAAGCAATCAGAGGTGAAGAACTTATCCACATCAGCGGCGGCAGCATCTTGGCCCGCCCATTGCAATCGTGGGCACGCGGGAAGAGGAAGACTAGGTCACACATTGTAATGAAGACAAATTTAATGCTCCTAGCCCCCAAAAGGGGAGGAGACGTCTATGTAACCGAGGATAAGATATTTGAATAAAGAGGGCTATGATTTCTTTACATCTTGTCTTTCGTTTCCAAGTTGTCTCCTTTCTCTGTTTTAGTGCATAGGATCAAAGCGTTACATTTTCGTCTTATGTTGCATAACTAGTGTTTCCTTTGCCCGAAATCTCGTGCTTTCACAAACCATTTTGTAGACACCATGGCCTCCCTAGGGTCCCTTATCCTACACAATCCAATCTCCAACATGACATATATAACCATTCATATGCTTACACAATCTGCTATATCACCCACACCCCCCATATATGATGATGGTGTATGTGTGGTAAACATTGAACCTCATGATCCATGGTTCTCACAGATCAAAGAATACATCAAACTAGGTTTCCTACCATGTGATCTACCCCAAGTCCAATGTCAAACCTTTAAACAAAGAGCGATACACTACACCTTGTTGGGGGACGTCCTTTACAACCACAACTATGATGGTATACTCTTGCATTGCCTAGAACCACAAGAATCACAATGGGTTGTACAAGAAACCCATGATGGTGAAAGCACGAGATTCCGGGCAAAGGAAACACTAGTTATGCAACATAAGACGAAAATGTAACGCTTTGATCCTATGCACTAAAACAGAGAAAGGAGACAACTTGGAAACGAAAGACAAGATGTAAAGAAATCACAGCCCTCTTTATTCAAATATCTTATCCTCGGTTACATAGACGTCTCCTCCCCTTTTTGGGGGCTAGGAGCGTTAAATTTGTCTTCATTACAATGTGTGACCTAGTCTTCCTCTCCCCGTGTGCCCACGATTTGCAATGGGCGGGCCAAGATGCTCCCGCCGCTGATGTGGATAAGTTCTTCACCTCCGATTGCTTTTCCTGCAATCAAAGAAACAATAAAAAATGTCGAGTAGCACTCGCTTGCAAAGGAAAGGGGTTCGTTCTCTAAAATCAACGAAATATGCATGTAAACATCTGCCTGAAACAATAAATACAGTGAGTCCAAATGGCTTGAAAACTTGACAGAAGACAGAAAATGTTACCAAAAGGCCATTGCCCCTGAGACAGCCGGCCAATCTGCTTTTACCTGGTAATCGTCCCTGGTAAGGACGATTGCTACTGTTAATCGTCCCTCGGAAGGACGATTGCTGCTGTTAATCGTCCCCTGGAAGGACGATTGCTGCTGTTAATCGTCCCCTACAGGGACGATTGATACTGTGTTGAAGAAGCCGACCTGCCGCTGCTCCAATGTCGATTCCCGAGACCTGCAAAATGCCTGCAAACAAGGGGGTTATGTAATTGGGGCCATTTTGGGACGACCCGGATGGTCGGATTCTCCCAATTTGGCCTCCATCACCGAGAAATTGGACGTTGTTACCTGCAAGTCAGTGGGACAACCAAAATAACAAAAGCATGATAATATTCGATGAAAACCTTTTGAAATCAAGATTCAAGATTCTGAACTATTGAACAACAGAGAATAACATGGAATATGAACAAATGACAGAAAATGAACTACAACTAAATCCAAAAGGTGCGGGGTGCCCAAGTGGGCAGCCCACCGATGGAACTTGATTTTGGCACCAATCCACTTGGGATGGGCCCAAAATCTCTTAGGAGTGGGGGGTCGGCGAATTGGTTGGTTCAGGTGTCCATGTGTTGGATTTGGGTCAGGTTCGAGCTTCCAAAGGCCACCCAACAACCTCCCTTGCAAAAGAGATTGGTGGATGTGGGAAGGTGAACCAAAAGGGATGCAAGTGGGTCTTCAACTCGGCAGCACTTCGTTGCTTGAAAACTCCTTCAACCTGTATATTTTGGGTGAGAAAAGTCTCACCTTTTATAGACCCAAGGGGTCTCCTTTGGGAAGGAAGCACAAACGCCATGTGTTGGTCATAGGCGCCATGTGGCGATCATGTCTCCTCATGAGGGAGGGGAGTCCTCCATTGACTTGTGTTTTCATAATTGCTTCTTGTGACAGTCCTCTAACGGCCCTTATGTCCACCTACACACGCGTGCAAGGCAGGAGTCATCAACCGACTGTTCTGGGCTGCCACTTGGCGTCGTTTGTCGTTTTGCCCGTTAAACTTGGTAATCGTCCCTGGGTGGGACGATTACAACAATCGTCCCTGGGTGGGACGATTACAATAATCGTCCCTGGGTGAGACGATTGCAAGTTAGTAATCGTCCCTGGGTGAGACGAGTACTGGGCAAAGTGTCTAAATGTACCAAATTGCTTCCCGACCTTACAAAATTGCTATGGAAGTGGTTAGGACCACTGTTTGACCTTCGAGGGGCTGCCCCGGGGCTGTGTTTGTCAAAGCGATCGGTGTTTGCAGTCACATAATCGGATTGGTGCTGTTTTGGTGTCTACAGATGCCCCTTTTTGGGAAGCGCTGCGGGTGACGCGAGTGCTTGAGCAAAAATAGATAACCAAAGCACTAATGATTAGGGTTTCTTGGTAACCTAACCAACTTTTGATGCCCCAAGTATGGAAAGGGCATGCATTCTTGAATCCTTGCTTTTGACGAGCTAAGGAATTTGATTTCAAGTGTTAACCTGTTTTGGTGAGGTGTGACTTGAACTTAGACATTGATCAGTCATGAATAGGCGAAGGGCGTTTTTACCTCAGGGGAACCTTGTATTCATGATTCACGAAATGCCAAGTGTTTGATTGATTTGATTGTTGCTTGTTTACTGCCCCAAGCAGGAGCGTGATTGTCTTTGTCAATGATTCTTTGAATGCATGTCGTTTTCCTTAATTGGGTGTGTGATTGTTGGTTGGTGACTAAGTGTGACTACCCCCTCAAGCGACGAATCGATGAGGGAATGACCTTTGTGAGAGAAGCGACGAGTCGCTTGACCCAAGATGACTTGTGCAAGGGTGCCTTTAGAGGGTTTACCGTTAAGCGTGTGCAATTTTTCCAACATATGGACCTATTTTTGGTGGGTGTTAACCCTTTTGGTGATGTCATAATGAGGTGAAATCATCGAAAACCTATTTCCCGTGGAGCGGTCCGGCTATGATAGCCTTCTTGGGGAATTAGGAGAGTGATAATTTGAACCTCGACATCTATTTTTCTATGCCAAGAGGTTAAGTGCAAGAGCACTTGTGTCTGGCAATGTTTATTGCTTTGTTTTTGTGTTGCTTTTTTGTGATGTTTTTGTTGTTTTGTGACACCATTTGGGGATTTAATTGTCTGAAATCCGTTTTCCCGTGGAGCGGTCCGGCTATGGTAGCCTTCTTAGGGAGTAGGATAGTGACAATGTAAACCTCGATATCAGTTTTGCTATGCCAAGAGGTTAAGTGCAAGAGCACTTGTGTCTGGCAATGTTTATTGCTATGTTTTTGTGTTGCTTTTTTTGTGATGTTTTTGTTGTTTTGTGACACCATTTGGGGATTTAATTGTCTGAAATCCGTTTTCCCGTGGAGCGGTCCGGCTATGGTAGCCTTCTTAGGGAGTAGGATAGTGACAATGTAAACCTCGATATCAGTTTTGCTATGCCAAGAGGTTAAGTGCAAGAGCACTTGTGTCTGGCAATGTTTATTGCTTTTTGTTTTTGTGTTGCATTTATTTGTTGTTTTTGTTGTTTTGATATTCTTTGATCTTGTGCATGATGGTTGATGAATATGGATGTATTATGTTGATTTATTTTGATGGATGCATATGCTATGATGACTGCAAATGTTTTTGATTTATATGTGATATGCAGAGATGAAATGGATGAATGGGATTTGTGATGTTTGGCTATGGCACCATAGATTGTTTAGAACTCTGTTATTTTGTTTTTAGGCGATTGTTGTGATGCATGAATTTGTATGTATACATGTGGTTTTTCTTTTTTTTTTTTTTGTATTTTTTGATGGTATTGCAAAGACGAAAAGTAGCGCAGTTGGTTTAGAAATGTAGCTAAGGTTTTTCTGAGACTCAAACAGTTCTAGCTCTCTAGCCACGACTGTACTTTATCTTACATGATTTTTAAACAAGGTATGAATCAGACCTATTTTTGACCAAGCTATTTCACATCCCTGTGTGTGCCATTGAGTTCATTTATGTGGTATTTATCAGGATACCGCCGGTGCCGGATGGGCTTTCAACCGAACTCAGCATGCGAGGATCACCTAACTAGCTCCACTAACTCCTTTGTTATGTTTAGTTAGATTAATCCGCGATGTTTTCTAGGATGCCATAAGCTAGCTCATCCACATGCAAACATTGATCTGTACGCAAGTTAATGTGACAGATATATCGTCATGCGAGAAGACCTTTAGAATGCTGAGAGTTCCAGGGATTCAAGTTCAACTCCCTTCTTTTCTTCAATTGTAATAGGATACTTGCTCGTTTGTAGTGATAAGATCATTGTTTATTTTGATTTGTTTTCTTCTTTTTTTTTTTTTTTTTGAGCAAGGGATTGGAGTGATAAAAATCACTGTTTCTTAGTGCATTTTGATGTGTGCACTGTAGGATGTCAAATCTTGATGTTTTGACGTTTTGCAAATTTTTTTTTTTTTTTTTTTGCAACTATTGAGATTAGGGATTTTTGGGAATTGGGTAGGGGTGATGCTTGTCCTTTTGCCAACTCTCAGCATTCTTTGGGTCATCCGCACGGGGGGATGAGCAAGATAACCGTTTCGCTTATGGTGACCTAGATTACTGTGCAGTTCATCTTTCTTTCACATAACTCTGGAATTGTTAATGTGTTTAGTTTGTGTTGGGATGTTACGTATCAAGGTGTATTTCAAGTATGACTCTACCTTCGTAAAATCTGTTCGACTTGATACATTACATGGCTAAAGAGGAAAATTTTGGCTGAACTACGAAAACTCGTGATACATTAAAAGACCACTGACTCTAGTGTGGTGGAAGCAATGCATGGTGTGTCTGTTGTTTTTATGAAATGGAACAATGGGGAACAAGATGGATTGTATGAATGCAATGCTTAATGCAGCTACATATTTTTGTATTTTCGATGAATTGAGTTTGGCGAATATGAAGATGAGATGTGAGAAAACTCTCAATTGATGAATTTGAGAATGCGTAGAAATGAGATGCAAATTTTTGTTGTTTTTGATGTATTTTGTTGTTTTTGAAATTTTTTTTTGTTGTTTTTGATGTATTTTTGTTGGGTTTTGACCAAGTGATTGCGATAATCCTTGGAGCTTTTTGGGTTTGACCAAGTGATTGCGATAATCCTTGGAGATTTTTGGATTGACCAAGAGATTGCGATAATCCTTGGAGCTTTTTGGATTGACCAAGAGATTGCGATAATCCTTGGAGCTTTTTGGGTGACCAAGAGATTGCGATAATCCTTGGAGCTTTTTGGTTGACCAAGAGATTGCGATAATCCTTGGAGCTTTTTGGGTGACCAAGAGATTGCGATAATCCTTGGAGCTTTTTGGTTGACCAAGAGATTGCGATAATCCTTGGAGCTTTTTGGATTTGACCAAGAGATTGTGATAATCCTTGGAGCTTTTTGGGTGACCAAGAGATTGCGATAATCCTTGGAGTTTTTTTTTTTTTTTTTGGTATATGGCTTTCTTAGATATGAAATGGTCGCAAATGACTGATATTCAAGGGTTCTGTTTCCTTGATACCGTCAAGAGAAGCTAGCCTGTACGTTCCCGGTCCTATTTTGCTATCAATGACATAAGGACCTAACCAATTTGCCGTGAATTTGTCCCTCATATGGGACGGCAAATTAGAGTTTTGTTGGTTTTCCTTCAGAACCAAATCACCAACCCGAAAGTCTCTTAGGTGAACTTTCATGTTGTAAGCTCTCTTAAGCCGCTCTTGATAGATACGTAAGTGCTCGAGAGCATTAACGCGTCGTTCGTCAAGCAACGTAAGTTGGTCTAACCGGGCCTGCCGTGCAGTGTCATCATCGATGAATTCATGCATTGATATGCAGAGGGAAGGAATTTCCAACTCGAGAGGCATTACGCCTCCGAGCCATACACTAGTGAAAACGGAGTTGCCCCAGGTGGCGTCCGAATGCTAGTGCGATAAGCCCAAAGTGCAAGTGGGATTTGTATGTGCCAATCCTTATGATCTGTCTGCGACGGTCTTTTTAAGGATGGCAACTAGTGTCTTGTTTGATGCCTCCGCTTGCCCATTTGCTTGCGGATAATAGGGTGTTGAAAAGTCTGTGCTGAATTTTGTACTTTGTGGTCAAAGCACGCACGTCTTTGTTCTTGAATGATGGCCCATTATCCGAGATTATTTTGGATGGAATACCAAAACGACATATGATGTGATGCAAGATGAACTCCGCAATGCGGGGTCCTGTCGTAGAGGTTAACGGAATTGCTTCCACCCATTTGGTAAAATATTCTGTGGCCGTTATGATAAACGTGTGACGGCTTGACGATGCAAGGGAGATCTTTTCGATTAGATCGAGGCCCCACTACGAAAATGGCCAAGCAGACTGGATTGTCTGTAAGGCCTGGGAAGGTACGTGCATCAGATTGGCATGATGTTGACATTTTACGCACCTCTTGACATACGCGCAACAATCTTGCTCTAAAGATGGCCAATAATAGCCCATGCGAAGAATGCGCTTTGCAATGGCCATACCACTAAAGTGGCCGCCACATGTACCGTCATGCGCTTGGGCGACTGCCCAAGTGGACTCTTGCTGGTCCAAGCAACGAAGGAGAATTCCGTCATAGCTGCGACGATACAAAATGTCTCCTATCAAGACATATTTTGCCGCTTTCTGTTTGAATGTTCGTTTTGCGGCATGCGTCAATCCAAAGGGAATATTACCTAACTTGAGGTAGTCTCTGATTGGTAAATACCAGTCCTGTTGATCGGAAACCTCGACAGTATGAACAACCAATCCCTTTTGAAGTTCTTCCCTAACAAGTGCTGATTGGGATAGAACTTGTAAGAATAGCGTTGTGTTGCTATCAATGGGAGTGGGGGAAAATAAGGACCCCCAGTTGGCACGTTTCAGACTATCTCGGATTCGAAAGAACTTATCCGAGGATGGTTCGATCTGGATCATGTGGACTCCTGGCGTCAAGTCTGAGCTTGCGCGCTCCATCGCGGGTTGCGATAATGTTTTGACTTGAATAGTTGTCATGTCACCGAAAAGGTCTTGCGGGATTAGTGACCCCAAGGAGGCCATTGTGTCCGCAAAATGATTCGATGATCGAGGAAGTGCCTCGATGTCATACCACTCAAGTTTTGCTAGGAATTTGTCCACGAGGGCTTTATAGGCCTTCAAAACTGGGCATTTGCATTGATATACCCCTTTGACTTGATTGACGATTAACAGCGAATCACCAAAGATGTTCAGTCTTTTGATGTTCATGGCGATTGTTGTTTGAAGACCTAGGAGCAAGGCTTCATATTCTGCATTGTTGTTGGTGCACTGGAAATTTAATTTAAATGACAGGGGCATTGGAGCGCCCTGCGGTGTGAAGAATACAATTCTTGCGCCACCACCTTGCTCGCATTTAGAACCATCAAAGAATAAGGTTATGTCGGCCTGAGACTCAGGCTCTTCAGAATCTGGCGATTCTGAGACATGGAAGACCCCATCGTCGGGTAGTTCTATAGCCAGAGGCTGATCGTCTTCAAGAGGAGCCTCTGCTAGTTGATCGGCTATGACTTGTCCTTTGATAGATTTTTGCCCAATAAATTCAATGTCAAATTCCGTCAACAACATGATCCATTTCGCCGTGCGACTACTATGATAAGTACGACTCATCATGTATCGCAATGGATTCTCCTTAGACACAACATACGTAGTGTTGCTCAGCATGTAGTGGCGTAGCCTTTTGGTAGCAAACACCACTCGCCAAGCAGAGTTTTTCAACGTATGCATAGTTAAGTTCGTAGCCCGACCGGGGTGCGGCTAAGATAGTAAGTAGCTCTGTTCTTTGTGATGTTCATTCTTCTGGGCTAGCATGGCGCCCAGTGCCACCTCAGTAGCTGAGATGTATAAGTAGAACGGCACTCCTGGTCTAGGTGGTGCCAGTACTGGTGGCGAAGCCAAGTATTGTTTGATTTCGTCAAAGGCTGACTGGCACTCGTCATCCCAATGAAATGTGACCCCCTTGTGCAATAGTTTGTTCATTGGTCGGCATTTGTCAGATAATTGCGCTATGAAGCGTTTAATCGACGCGACCTTTCCTTGCGGACTTCTTAGCTGCTTGATAGTGGTTGGGGGAGCCATTTCAAGGATTGCCTTGACTTTGTTTGGGTCCACTTCGATGCCTCTCTTTGAGACTATAAAACCCAAGAGTTTTCCGGATGTGACGCCGAACACGCACTTCTTGGGATTCGATCGACCTTATGCTCTATGAGGCGATCGAGAATCTTGCTTAAGTCACCGAGATGATCTGAGCGCAAGAGAGATTTGGCTAACAAATCATCCATGTAATCTTCCAAAGTTTTGTGCATGTAATCGTGGAAGATATACGTCATAGCACGTTGGTATGTAGCGCCGACATTTTTAAGGCCAAAAGGCATGACCTTATAGCAAAATGTCCCCCAAGGCGTTGTGAATGCCGTTTTGAGTTGGTCTTCGGGATTGATACGAATTTGATTGTATCCAGAGAAACCGTCCATTAGGGAGAGCATTTCGTGACCTGTTGTAGCGTCTACCAATGCGTCGATGCTTGGCAAGGGGAAATCATCCTTAGGACTCGCTTTGTTTAGGTCTCAAAAATTGGTGCATATGCGAATCCTCCCGTCGGGCTTCTTGACGGGAACCATGTTGGACAACCATGGCGGATAATCCACGCAGATGACAAATTGTGCATCCAACGACTTTTGCAATTCGTCTTTGACCATCAAGGCCACTTGTTGGGTGCATCTTTCTTAGTTTTTGCTTTACGAGGCTTGATTGTCGGATCAAGCGTTAAATTGTGCATGACTAGCTGCGGGTCTAGTCCTGGCATATCCTTGTACGACCATGCAAAAACCTCCTTCTTTTCTTTAAGAAGGGCAATGTAATCGGCTTGCTCTTCGGGGGAAAGACTTACCCCCAGCTTGAGAATCCATGGATTCATTGGATCTATGCCGATGTCTACGTCAGTCGTCTCCTCGACTGACATGTGGGATCCGTCCTCCAACTGATGTGGAGTTGGGATCAAATGGATATCATCAACTGAGTTAAGATCTACGTTTGGAACCTCGGGTCCCTCTTCGACTTGAAAAATATCTTGAGTTGTCCTTGGGGTGGAATGAAGCATTTCACCGAAAGGCCAGTACTCGCTGGTGATAATGGTGAATTGACGCGATCCCGGTCGATGGCATCCATGTCTAGATGCAATGGCTGTGATGGATCGATCGGATTGCGGATGGGTGCGGTCAAATCAATGGAGATCATGTGGATGGAATGAATTTGGTCTCCGGAACCGCGGGTGTGATGACTTGATTCTTTTAGATGTTCCCTATACTCTGGATCTGGCTCTACGGGAACGGGCACGAATGGATCCTCTCTAGGTGCAAACTCATCTCTATGTGTGAAAAGGAAGGCGGGGTCTTCCCTCGGCACTGCTGTCATGATGGGATCTCGAGGTGGACGATGCTCATCTTGAATTTGGAGCCATAGGTCTAACACTTGGTCCCACCTCGCTGGGTCTACGTGCCATTCATGTCCTAATAGGATGCCCATTTGTCCCATTAGATCTTCATGCGTTAAAGCGCGATGATGCCGTCGTGCGTGTCTGAGATAGTCCATCTCAGTCTCATCTTCTGACTCACTTTCATAGATCCAAAATTGTTCATCCTCTTCAGCATCTGTTGCTTGTGACGTTGAGGACTCTTCTTGTTCCAATAAGTTAATCCAGTCCCATTGTGGTTGTTCCACTCTTGGTGGAGGGACCTGATTCTCTTGACATTGTGTCGTTTCATCTGGAATCTCTAGGGGAAACAACTTCAGAAAAATGTCCGGAAGCCGTTGTTGTTCTCTTTGAGGATTGCTCTCTGAACTTTCACCTCTCTCTAGCAAAGGAGAGGGATTATTGCTATTTCAAGGGGTGTTTGTAGACCATGGGAGGTAGTCCCCCAATGTGTATTCTGTATTTGGATTGGCGTACGGGTCTTGTGCCAATCCCCCCTTGTTGCCTATTTCTAGGCCTTGCATATTTTCAACCAAGATGTCTAAGGGCAAGGGGTGGTTGAACCCTACCCCTGACTTGTCGTATGGCATCTGATATCTTGGTTGGCAAAGGATTCGCGTCCCTTGCTCATATCTTCCTAGCCCATACCCATGCCAATTGCATTGTTCGAGATATTTTAGGGCAAATTCTGGGTTCGACGGATAATTGATGTTTTCGACAAAAGGCTCTTCATCTGTTTCCTTTTGTTCGCATGGTTCAAGACCATGATCAAGGCCCCCATACACAAAATTTGTCCGGTTGGGAGGGTAGCCTAGTGGAACAATTGTCCCTATGGGAAGGCGAGGTCTTCCCATGTCTTGTACTGACTCCAATGTGGGGGTTGCCACAACGTTTTGCACTAAGTACTCCCCCAGGCCCGTACTGGCCATCTCAACAATGATTGTTGATGATTGGGTAGGAGGAAACGGTAGTCCTTCCTGAGTCCATTCCATGTTTGGTTGTTCAGGAGTCTTGGTTTGTGTTGTGTTGGGTGTTTCCTCTGTTGATATCGTTGAAATCGTGGGCAACCCCTCTTCTAGGGGCTTAACCTCTTCCATGATTTGCTTTCCCTTGTCCTTCTGTTGGGCCACGATAGGTGGCGTTGATGATGAAGGAGTAGGTGATGAAGTCTCACCTGGCTGGGATTTTGCCTTGTTGGCCACCAGTGGTACCTACGGTATCGGACCCTGTTTAGATGGATTTAATTGAAAATCCAAATGCGTTGATGGGAGGGTCGATTGAGGTATGAATTGTACCGCATTGCAATACTTGAAGGGCTCTAAGTCCATTGGGACTACATGTATTTGCCCTTCATAGGCATACTTCAAGCATTGGTGTGCGATCGAGGGGACACACTTCATGTCCCTGATCCAAGGCCGCCCTAGCAGTATATTATAAGCCATTTCGCCTTCCAGCACATGGCACAGTGTGGGTATTGAATTTTGTCCTACCTGGATAGGCAGAACAACCGTGCCGACTGTCGAGCAAATTGCATCGTTAAAAGCTCGCAGTGTGTACGTGGAAGCGGTGATGTGAGAGGCTGGCAATTTTAAATGTTTTAACGCTGTAGTGGTTATAATGTTACTGGACGAGCCAGTATCTATCAGCACTCTCTTGTACGGGATCCCGTTGACCCACGCGATAACGTGCAGGGGTGGATCCGCCATGTCATTTGATATCGTTTTGACCTCGTCTTCTCTGAATGTGATGACAGGCTCCGTACATTGTTTCACATGTCCCACGAAGGCGTTGAAAGAATTTGCTTCGTGGGGTTGTACTTCAATGGCTTTTAAAATGTCCATAAGAGCTTCTCTATGGGGAGCTGATTGTTGGATAAGCTCGTAGATGGACAGCCTAGCCGATGTGGTCCACAGACTCTGCGTGAGTTTGGTCCGTATCGTGACCTCGGGTCTAGGCGGAGGCAACTGCGTTGGGCGTTGTTGAGGCTGCGATGTCGATGGAACTTCCCTCGTAGCTACCTCGGGGGCAACTGCTGGGTATCTTCTGTTCCTTGTTACAATGCTAATCATTCCCACCAATCCTTGCATGGGAAGATCTTGTCGCACCTCGTTAATCTGGAGCGGTTTTGTCTGTGCCTCATGGGCAGGAAAGGGGTCCTTGAATACCCCCATTTGTTGGTTGTTTGGTGCGATGGGGTTGTCCACGACCAATGTTCTGTTGTCGATCAAATCCTGGACTAGTTCTTTGAATTTCTAGCACCCATTTAGGTCATGTCCTCTGCGCCTATGGAATCTGCAATACAATTCCTCCCTATACCCCCTAGGCTTGGGAATGTTAGGGTCAAAAATTTGGATTTTTGGTAGAGTAACTAAATTTGCCGCTGACAAGCGGTCAAATAAGGAGTCCCTAGACTCCGCATACGGGGTGAATTGTCGCCTAGGGCGACGCTGCTGATACTGCTCCTGTCTTCTGTTATCTCTTTCGTAAGCAGGAGGCACTGCCTAGTAATTAGCCCTTTGGGGCTGCGTCTCTTGCATAGGCGGGGGAACATTTATCGCAACTTGATTGACTGCAGCGTGTTGTGGTTGCGTTGTCTCGGTTTTAGTGGTTTTGTTCCACTCTTTCTTCTTAGGCTTGGCAATTGCGCCTTCGCCTATCTTAATCTCTTCTATAAGTCTGGCTTGGGCCAAAGCTTCTTCTAGGCTATCGTATTGTCGCAGCAACAATAGACCAGAGATTGATTTTAAGCAACTTTTTGTGAACATTTGCGTGAGATCCGACATGGGAGGACGGTAGGGTAACTTAGAAAGCAAAGCTCTCCATCGGTTCCCGTATGCTGCCATTGTTTCCTCCTCAAATTGTTTAAGGCTAGCAAGATCACTAAGTGATGCCTTCTTCCTTGTGTTGAAGGCGAAGCGTTCAAGAAACGCATCTACTAGCTGATCTAAGATGCTTATGCTATGTTTGGGCAGTTGTGTGAACCAATCCGAGGCGGGGCCTACGAATGTGGTTATGAATGTTCTAAGCAACAACGCGTCATTATCTTGGATTGCGAAGCACTGGCTTAGAAATCTTGTAACGTGCTCTTGTGCGTCCTCCTCACCTTTAAAAACTGCCAATTGAGGCAACTTGAAGTGTTCGGGGTAAAGAGGTGTAGGCACTGAGGGATGCACCGGATTACTGCGGAGTAGACGTAATGTGGGTTTTTGATGCCCAGCAGCTTTTGTCTCCACAGACTCCAAACGCTCCAATAGCGCTTGGTATGCATCGGAAGATTTTATTTCTTCCTCTCTTGCTTGCTCCCGTTGTACGTTATGATAAACTGGGGGCCTATGGAGGGGTGGCCGAATGGCAGCCCTCCTGCCTTGATGGAGAGTTTCAACATGTTCTATCTCTGGTTCGTACTCCTCATAAAATTCTTGAGGAGTTTCTGGGTGAAACCTCTGACCTTGATCGAGTCCCCGCTGAAGGTACCCATCATCATTTCGAGGAGTAGCCTCCCTCTCATGTCTATGAGGTCTCGGAGGCAAAGCTTGACGAGGTCGTGGAGACCCGTCCTACGTTAAAGGGTTATGCCTCTCATGTTGTTCGGCTCTTTGGACGCGAGGGGTTGGCCCTCTCTCAAGTATTTCATATTGTAACTCATCCGCTTCACGTTGCATGCGTTCTTTATCCAAGCGGTATTGATACTCTATCTCTTGTTGACTTTGTTTAAGCCGCATGATTTGGGCTTGACGGGTGGTATATCTGGCGACAGTCGGGTCAATTTGATCTACCCTATTTTGTTCGGAAGGTTCAAATGTTCCTCCTATGGGTTTACCTCGGTTTTGATGCTCTAAAATCTCAAGGGGTCGCTTCCCTCTGTCGAGGTAGGCGGTATGTGCTCGAGGTTCTGGCCTCAAGGGGTGATTATGATATCCGGCTGGTGCAGAAGCATAAGGTTCCCGCGTTGTATGTTGTTGTCCTTGAGGAATGCGATGATCTTCCTCATATTCTCTCTCATAGGTGCGTAAGGGGCAGGCGGAGTTAGGTCGCCTTGTGTAAGGAGCCCTACGCTCTGGATTTGGTCTCTTTGTTCTGATGAGAGGTAAAGAAGGGATGCCATATCCACGTTGTCCCTCCAAATGGATAGTGTGCCCCGTTAGCGCTTCATCGCGCTGTGGCCACTCATGTCTAGCTTGAGAGGGCGATTCTCTATTTACATTAAGGTCTGCATGTAGGGCATCTTTTCGAGAGGGGCTGCTTTGAATGGGCATACCCCATCGAGGATTTTGAATTGGATTCTTTTGTAGGTTAGACCGATAAGGCGGTATGACCAAATCCTCAGGACTGAAGCGAAGGCGACTTGTGCCTGCTTCTTGTGTACCTTCCGGAGCTGCTGCCCTTGATTGGGCTTGGCTGCGGGTGTACACCATTGCGGTGCGTCCACACTATCTAAGTAGATTTTTATCTTGTTTTTAATGATTTTTTTTTTTTTTGTCTACACTAAACAGGATTAAACACACACATTCACAAAGCCGTGATTATCTCTTTTAAGGATTCTTGGTGTGCCCTAGAGCTGGTTTAGTGTATTTTGGTGTTTTGTTTTGTCTTTGTAGGTTTTGTAGAACATTTAAATGCATCATGTAGGCTCTTATAACTCCCAAAAGGTCGCCCCTTCAATATACCAGCCTCTCTATATACCCACCCTTACGAGAGGGAGACTATAGGTACGTGAGAGCGAGAAGGTACGTGGTACGTAGGCGGTACGGAAGGGGGATTGTCCTGTTAATGGCACCTACCATAGAAAACTTATCCTCGCGTGCATGGGAATCACCCCGGCTACGCTCGGTCAGCTTTCGTCAGGATTTACGCCTAACAACAGTTGACAATCAGGAAATGTATGCAAATCAAGCCAAGGTGGTGATTAAATCCACCAATGGTCTTGATCAAGGGCTGGGGTCTTACGACCAGCTCCTTGGTTTAAAATTGTTTCGTGGAGTGTGTGAGGTTCATTTTATCCAACGAAAATGAAACATGCATGAATGACTTTTCCTAAGCAATGCAAGCTAAAAATGAAAACAGTCAAAGAAACAGAAACGGAAACAGAAAATTTCAACAGAGATGATGAAAATCCCTACCTCTTCTCTGCCTGCTCCAGTTGCCTCTGAATTTTTGCTCTAAAAAGTTGCAGACAGAAAATCGTCCCTTGGTGAGACGATTAACAGAACAGAAATCGTCCCTTGCAGAGACGATTTTACAATCGTCCTAGGGTGAGACGATTTCCAGAACAGAAATCGTCCCTTGCAGAGACGATTAACAGTCTGCAAGAAAAAAATGTACCTGTCAAGCACAAACACAAAAATTCAATCAGTTTCTATGATTTTAAAAATAGGGGACAGGGTCCCATCGTGATCGCCACTCGAAAGCACGAGATTTCGGGCAAAGGAAACACTAGTTATGCAACATAAGACGAAAATGTAACGCTTTGATCCTATGCACCAAAAAAAGAGAAAGGAGACAACTTGGAAACGAAAGACAAGATGTAAAGAAATCATAGCCCTCTTTATTCAAATATCTTATCCTCGGTTACATAGACGTCTCCTCCCCTTTTGGGGGCTAGGAGCGTTAAATTTGTCTTCATTACAATGTGTGACCTAGTCTTCCTCTTCCCGCGTGCCCACGATTGCAATGGGCGGGCCAAGATGCTGCCGTCGCTGATGTGGATAAGTTCTTCACCTCTGATTGCTTTTCCTGCAATCAAAGAAACAATAAAAAATGTCAGTAGCACCTGCTGCAAAGGAAAGGGGTTCATTCTCTAAAATCAACGAAATATGCATGTAAACATCTACCTGAAACAGTAAATACAGTGAGTCCAAATGGCTTGAAAACTTGACAGAAGACAAAAAATGTTACCAAAAGGCCATTGCCCCTGAGACAGCCGGCCAATCTGCTTTTACCTAGTAATCGTCCCTGGTAAGGACGATTGCTACTGTTAATCGTCCCCTGGAAGGACGATTGCTGCTGTTAATCATCCCCTGGAAGGACGATTGCTGCTGTTAATCGTCCCCTGCAGGGACGATTGATACTGTGTTGAAGAAGCCGACCTGCCGTTGCTCCAATGTCGATTCCCGAGACCTACAAAATGCCTGCAAACAAGGGGGTTATGTAATTGGGGCCATTTTGGGACGACCCAGATGGTCGGATTCTCCCAATTTGGCCTCCATCATCGAGAAATTGGACGTTGTTACCTGCAAGTCAGTGGGACAACCAAAATAACAAAAGCATGATAATATTCGATGAAAACCTTTTGAAATCAAGATTCAAGATTCTGAACTATTGAACAACAGAGAATAACATGGAATATGAACAAATGATAGAAAATGAACTACAACTAAATCCAAGAGGTGCGGGGTGCCCAAGTGGGCAGCCCACCGATGGAACTTGATTTTGGCACCAATCCACTTGGGATGGGCCCAAAATCTCTTAGGAGTGGGGGGTCGGCGAATTGGTTGGTTCGGGTGTCCATGTGTTGGATTTGGGTCAGGTTCGAGCTTCCAAAGGCCACCCAACAACCTCCCTTGCAAAAGAGATTGGTGGATGTGGGAAGGTGAACCAAAAGGGATGCAAGTGGGTCTTCAACTCGGCAGCACTTCGTTGCTTGAAAACTCCTTCAACCTATCTATTTTGGGTGAGAAAAGTCTCACCTTTTATAGACCCAAGGGGTCTCCTTTGGGAAGGAAGCACAAACGCCATGTGTTGGTCATAGGCGCCATGTGGCAATCATGTCTCCTCATGAGGGAGGGGAGTCCTCCATTGACTTGTGTTTTCATAATTGCTTCTTGTGACAGTCCTCTAACGGCCCTTCTGTCCACCTACACACGCGTGCAAGGCAGGAGTCATCAACTGACTGTTCTGGGCTGCCACTTGGCGTCGTTTGTCATTTTTCCCGTTAAACTTGGTAATCGTCCCTGGGTGGGACGATTACAACAATCATCCCTGGGTGAGACGATTGCAAGTTAGTAATCGTCCCTAGGTGAGACGATTGCAATTTAGTAATCGTCCCTGGGTGAGACGAGTACTGGGCAAAGTGTCTAAATGTACCAAATTGCTTCCTGACCTTACAAAATTGCTATGGAAGTGGTTAGGACCATTGTTTGACCTCTGAGGGCTGCCCTTGGGGCTGTGTTTGTCAAAGCGATCAGTGTTTGCAGTCACATAATCGGATTGGTGCTGTTTTGGTGTCTACGAGATGGCACTTGTGGTGGCCATTTCAATGGTTTGGAATTTACTAAACGCATTCTCCGTATGGGCTACTACTGGCCTAAAATGGAGAAATACTGCTACGAGTATGTTAAACATTGCATCAAATGCCAACAACATGCCAAATTAACACATTTACCATCCCAAGAACTTCAACCAATCCAGTCCATGTGGCCCTTCTCCTAATGGGGCTTGGATATAATTATACAAATTACACATGCACCCTCTAGCAATCATAAATTTATCATTACAATAATAGAATATTTTACAAAGTGGGTCAAAGCCATCCCACTGGTCGAAAATATAGGAGCCAAAATTACAACATTCATCATGGAGCACAACATATGCTGCTTTGAAATTCCATCCAAAATTATTTCAAATAATGGGAAATATTTCAAAAAAAAAACTATCCAAGCTCTGTGCATCAAATTTCACATACATCATAGCTTTTCAACCCCATATTATCCTCAAGGAAATTTCCAGGCTGAAGCCACTAATAAAACCATCTGCTCCATTCTTTGTAAAACTATAGAAGAATCTCACCGGGACTGGCATAACCAAATGCTCCTAGCCTTGTTGGTATATCGTACGAGCATTCATACTCCCATTAGGGCAACACCTTTTTCACTTGTCTACAGGGAAAAGGCTATCATGCCCCTCAAGCTAGAGATACCCTCTTTACAAATATCCATGAAAGATTTCATTGACGATGACATGACTCGCCAAGCTCATCTAGATAAACTAACACTCCTCGATGAGCGTCGCATCCAAACAATCGAGCACACATGAGTATATCAAGATTGCCTTAGTAATGCCTACAATAGTAAGGTACATCAATGTGAATTTAATATTGGTGACTTGGTTCTCAAGGAGAACCAACAAATCACAAGTCAACCTCGCCAACAACGCGATAAATTCGCTCCAAACTAGCTAGGCCCATTTATGGTTATACACAAATACGATTCAGGAGCATATCGTTTAGTCGATATTAAAGGTTTAATGATCCTGAAACCATAAAAATCTTGCACCTTTGTGCATTTAATGCATGATGCATAATCACATTCACCATCACAAATATTACATAGTGTTAAAAATAAATCACCAAGCACATCACCATGTGAATCTATTATTTTTGCTTTATTATTTCTCTATACATGTACATTTCACATTTCTGCCATTTTTATGCTTGGGGTATTTTTTTTTCCTTTTGCAAGACTCATGTCATCAGTAGGAAAGCACTATAGTAGCATCACCTACAACCATGCAGGACCATATGTAGCCATAGCAAAAACCCATTACACCGGTCGATCTCGCCCAACCACCAACCACCCTTCATGCCAGGAACTCCTTGCACTCATCCCGATTAGGTCACCACACTTCACCTCAACACCATTCCCCTCACTAGTGAGGCTCATCCTATTCACCACACTCTAGCGATAGCCAGATCACCATGTCCTCTTTTGATGACAAAGAGGAATCCACCCAACCGCAAGCACAAGGATCATCCTCCCATCCGTCTGATGACCTCAAACATCATTACTCACCCATAAATCATCCCCATCATCCCATAGGATCCTACCACCCACCTAATAGGGAGTATGCACCTCATCAACCTCGCCCTGCATTTCTACCAGCTTCGCTTCCCAACGGTGAGTCTACCTACACCCAGGCATTGCAAACCCATGCGGTCCAAGCTACTCAAGATGGTCATGAAAACATGCCCTCCTCCCATTCACGTCATCACCTAGGGCCATCACCCATGCCACCGGTCCTCAAAACACCACCTTCACCACTATGAGGCTTACTACCCCAGCAAATATTACAATCATCATAGTCATTTCATTCCACTACTTCCTCATCATAGCCCTATCCTTTTTCTACCATGCATCGAGCTATTCCATTCACCTTGGAATCTCGATCGCCCCCTTCCCCAATACCATCACCACCACACCATGAGATACAACATATCATCTCCCGTATCAAAGCTCTGGAGTTGCAGATGAGCCACTACCATTGCCACGTTCACCCACATCAGTATTCTATGACCCATTCATCCTCGCCACCATGCAGATCCCTTCCCTGACCTTGAAATCGACCCGTGCTAGAACCCAGACCCATGCCTCCATTACCAAAACTTATTTCACCCAGACCACATGCACCTCCAATAGATCCTTACATCTACCCCATGCCTATTCCACACACACCCCTTTTCTAAATGTTCCACCATCTCATGCATCAGGGTCTTATCGACCTACCTGAGATTCGACCTACTGACCCCTCATGTCCTAAACCACGCAATTATAATGAGAACCAATTTTGCATTTTTCATCACCAGCCAGGCCACGATATCAAAGAGTGCAGATCATTTGAAACCCTAGTGCACAACATGTTGCACGATGAGCGTACCCCATCACCGGAGCGTTCCTTTCCATTTAGCCGACTTGTTAGTCCTCTGCACCGCACCATTCCCAGGATGTTACCACCCCATAGTACCCTAACAGTGCCCACCCACTATATTCATAGTATTTCCAACTATGGCTCCAACCGCAACTCTAGCCATGTCACCACCTCACCATCCCACTCCCACCTAGATTTACGCCAGTTCACCCGACAGTAGTGTTAGTTACTCATCTTCTTCTATCTTATTCTTCTACTTTGTACATACATTGTTTCATTTCTTCTCTTATATCATGGTCAGTTGTTGGTGATCCCCTTATCTCGATTGGTCACCAAAGCCAGTTTCTTCCCACTTCTTCCATTTATACATTCCACTTTTACATCTTGCTTCTTTTTGACAACCATTACACACATATACAATGCACAGTAAAACATCTACTACACACGCACCCCACATGCTGGGGCAACCAGGATCATAGCATCACGCCTTTTGCCATCATTATGCACTTTACTCATTTGTAAATAAGTTCTTCTAAACTTCTCTTTCTACACAACATTACTTTCCTCTTGTAAATATTGCATTCCTCCATTTGCATCATTACGATTATATTCATTGCACATATTCATATGCTTTATAGTTAAAATTTTAATTCATGTTTGTATATTCTCCCCCAAAATGTGCCTCAGTAGGAATAATACAAGCACTTGTTAGCATCACCACCTGGATGTCCATCCCCCCTTTTTTAGGATCAAGATATACATAGGTGTTGTGTTTAATTTTGACTACTCTGTAGTTTAGGCAATCAAGTGTCACCCATAGCTACTGAGTCTTGTACATTCTTCTTATGGTATTTTAGGCTGGTTCAACTTCTCTCAAGGATCGCTCACAACAGGTTACACATTAACAATTTTGAGCCTAGGAAAGAGGACATCTTGAGTAGATATCGCCATCTAGCGAATGGTATCCCCTGCTCATCCTATCGCCTGCATGGTCAACATACGACCTGGGGATAAAAAAAGAGATCAAGCATAAGCAAAAATAAATGATTGGGTAGAAAAAAAACTACATCGCCCATACAAAAAGAGCACCACAAAAGAAAAAAGAAAAAGAAATGAAAAGAGCACCACCACAATCAGATAGGTCAACACTAGAACAGGGGCAAAAAACAAAAGGAAATACCTCTTGATATCACACATGTTATGCTTATCGCCTTTGGTCCTTAGGTTCAACATAACACCACGGGATGATTTCCATCGCTAGCAAAAGGCTCCAAGAGCCTGCCTACCAGTGGAATAGTCTTACGGGTGACAACACATCTCTCACATTAGCATCTCGCTTTTGTAGAAATCATTATTGTGGACGGATGAGCTAGCTAGTATGGTAGCATCTACAATGGGTTAATCCTACCTCCCTCAAAATGGATAAATGAACATTACACATTCACACACATAGGTCCAAGACAGACTTTGAACCAGCCCGATCATGTTATAAGTTGCCACAACACTTGCATAGCTAAGGGTTTGAGATTTGATTGTCATAACTATGTTAGTCAAAACTATTACACATGCCTTACATTATCCACCGATCCTAAAATCATGGAATGGATAGCATCCATACAGGTAAATGCAATGATACAAGTGCTTCCTTGGTGTATTTTAGTAAGTCCATACATGCATACATGCATCTATGTCAGATACATTTGATACACATTATAGTATTGCATCCAACCTACATGCATTTCATATCAAATTACATTTATGGCATTCATCCCATATGCATTTCAAAATCGAGTCATAAGTATCGCAATTACTATACATACATTCATTACAAAATCACAATTGATATCACATCATGTCATATTGGAAATACAATCATAACACTATTTTACAATCCATTCATACCACAATACGATAATAGATCTAAACCATGTCATACATGTACATCTATTCATCATACATATCTACAAACTATGTTACGCTAATCCATGCAAACATAAACAAGAACACAATTCAAACCATCAAAATAACACATGTATATAATAGCCAAAATCAACAGAGTATATATATATCATCCATACAAAATGCCCGAAGGCTACAACCTGGGATCATGCCCATCATCACCTAGCATCCAAAAAAAATGCCCATAGGCTACAATCAGTAATAGCTATCCTAGCTCCCACTAGGAGTCTCCCCACGGCCCTCATGGCTCACTCGCATCCCTGCAACCTAGCTCGACTCTGCCCTAAACCCTAGATTCTAGATCCATAGTAGGCTGATCCTACACCTTAGCCCTAGCACCTCTCTAGCCCACCATAGCAGCACTATGCTAACTCTGATGTGATGGCACCCACACCTATGAACATGAACCAGACTGCACCACAATCCTACTATAATCAGGTAGAGGTATCCCATGCACCAACAAGGTGATCTCGCACATCATCTTCTTAGTGGCCTCCACCGCTAACTGACTAGTCAGAGTATCGATCGCCTGATCCTACCTAGACATAGCAACCCTCATATCCACCATGTCTACCTCCAATTACTGAATATGATCATGCAACCCCTCACCTCCCCCACCTCTCCAAGATATCACTGGGAATCTATTGTGCTATATCAACAAATACCCCAATATCAATGGTATCATCGATACCACCCATACTGGCCACCCCACTTCCCTCAACCTAAACCCCAATAGTCTGCTCCATCCCAACCTCTACACCCACATCAACCTCCTCCACTCTCACATCCTGGGTGCTCGCTCCAGCACCTATGCGACATCGTGTCCATCATAGAGTAACCTCCTCCTCAATAGTAGTCGTACTCACCACCCCAGCCCGAGTCCTCCTGCTCATCCTCCTCCCTGGTGGAGATGCCCCAACAGCAGGTGCTACCCATCCATCCACCACACCTCTCCTAGGCTCCCAAGACTGTAGCGCCCACCACGCATCAAACTATGATGTCATCCCTGCATCCCCTACATCTGGGATATCCATAGGAGGGTCTCTCTCCCCAACCCAAGGTGGTACAATAGGGCACTCTCCCCTATCTCCCTATCACCTGAAATATGTGACAGGAGTCCCTGGAACATCCTATCGCAAACCGAACTGGCGCTGTACTCGATCAAACTAAAAATACTTAGTCTACCGAGTATACCTTCCCACCAACCACCTACCCCATCGCACGGCCCATAGCTGCTCATCATCCTCCCTCCACCTCACTCCACCCATCCATGGCCTCCATGTAATGTTGCCTATTGTCAACTCACTAAACTTAAGCCTCCACAAAACTGGATCACCCTCATGAGGCCTCTTCATACCCTGCTCAGCCTCTGTACTCCACCGCAAGGCATAAGGAAGCTCCTCATCCTCCTCATGAACAGGGTGTGGTAACAAAGAGGGCCTCTCAATGGCTATGTGTTCCCATGCCCATACCTACAGTAAGGGAATCACACTCAATCCTATCCATCTACCATGAACCACCTCATGTAACTCACGATACACTTGGGCCAGAAGCGCAGGTGCCCATGCAAACACAACCTTATGCTCCACCAGGTCACTAACTATGTCCAACATGTTCCAGGTAAATAGAAGAACTATTAGGTAGGGCATAGGTATATATCATCATCATAGCCACACACTACCTATCGGATATCTTCTTCTGACACCATAGCCACTCATAGTCCATCTTGACAGCATTGATCTCTCTCTACCTAGCCCCAAAGAATCTCTCCAACATCGCATCCTTCCTCCCATATTCAACGGCCCTCACAAGAACACCCTCAATCGGCAGCTAATATATGTGATACACATCCTCCAATGTCACGGTCATCTCCCTCGTAGGAAAATGAAAAGTGTTTTGATCTCCATCCCACCACTCACATAAGGTAGACACATATGCTCTATTGGTGAAAATGCGCTTACACTCCCACACACCGTGGAAGTGTATCTCATCCAACCACTGCAATTCCTCCTCAGTCTTCATAAGCTTTTCAAAACCTTCCTTAAAATTTCCACACCCGATGATGAGGCTCAAGCGCCTTCACCTGTTCAACACATAACACAAACACACATCAATAATCCACATAACAAATCAATCAAACTTAATATCATCACTCAAAATTTACAAATCAAATTAAAAACATTTAATTTGACATGCATCTCGAGACAAAATAACAAATAAATAAAATGATAAAACACATCAACAACACAGTCACGTACTTGGATACCCATTTTGTCATTTCATAGCAAAAGTCCAAGTACATACAACAAACAGTACACATCGGTCGCCCAACGACCAATAACAGACTCAAACTGTACAACTACTATGGCACGCAATCTAAAACATGATCAATTAATATGACATACAAAAACAAATCACATTTTTGGATACCCATTTGCCCACTTAATGGTAAATGTGTCAACAAAATTTAGAAACAAAGCACCAATCAACACAGATCTACCAATCAAATCTGTCCTAAAAACACCAATACTAAAAACATATCCAGGCACGCAATCTAAAAATAACAATCACATTTTTAGATACCCATTTTCCCATTTAATGGTGGAAGTTCAAACTGACATCAAGTATAGTCTACATCGGGCTCCCTATAGCTCATTTTTAGTTTACTACTATCTACACCGTGGCACGCAAATCCAAGGCATGTCAAATGAAGTCAGCTACCAAAATAGTTAACATTTTTGGACACCCATTTTGCCCTTCTGCTGTGAAAGTGTCATTAGTTTTTAAATATTCTACCTCTAACATGGCAGATCTAACGTCCTAGTATTCACACATTACACCTAAAAAGTGACATATTTCAAAATCACATCAAACGAAGTCATAAAAATAAAATAGTCGCATAACCAAATACCCATTTCCTACTTTAGCAGACAAAGTGCAAAAACATATCGATGTCAGTACACCGTTACCTCACAAACTGACAGTCAAACTCCACACCTACTCTACCCATTACCCGGTCAAATTGGTGACAAAACAAATCCAATTGAAAAATTGACCACACTTTTGGGTACCCATTTGGCCCGTTTATCACTACATGTTCAAATTTTACTTAAAAGTTACAATTTTTTTTAAATCGGGATGAAAACCTCCCCCCCTCATTCATATTTTCTCAAAAAAATGAAACACAAACAAAACAAAGTCAAGAATCACTTACCGGTGGATCCCCGCGTCTGATGCCAGTTGGTCTGCGTCCCTTCGTCATCCTGGCTCTCACAATCGCTAATCGTGCTCCTTGTGTGCCATCAACTGCTCTCCCAAGTCACTTTCCACACACGTGCATCATCCAAATGAGCTCCCACCATGCATATTTGGGCTAAAATACTACTTAGTTGCCATTTCATGACCCAGGTCATGAGTTAGGTCAGAATCACGACCCAGGTCACGAATTAGGTCAAAATCATGACCTGGGTCATGAATTCAGCCAGAACACCTCAAAACCTCCCCAAAACCCTAGGAAAGAAGGGAAATGCCCTCTAAAACCCTAGGAGCCTCAAAAACTTACCTTTTAACACCACTTGCACACACACATTGCATTTTACCAACAAACTCATCACATTCATACTCTGCGACCATGCAGACCTGGTCGCAAAAGCACAACCGACAACCGTTGCCATTCTCAAGCAACTAGTATGGCATCGTAAATGTCATACAGATGCAACAACAACACAACATTGCATTTGCAATCACCTATTTCATTTTATTAGCATTGCCTTTTTATTTCTTTCCTCTTCTTCCCCTTCCCTTTTTCTTTCTCCTTCTTGGCTATCCAATCAATGTTGTATGGTCATGCTTCGAGCGGCTACATACCTTTGATTAGATCCCATTCTTTTCTCTTCTCCTTCTTGGCTATCCAATCAATGTTGTATGGTCACGCTTCGAGCGGCTACATACCTTTGATTAGATCCCATTATTTTCTCTTCTCCTTCTTGGCTATCCAGTCAATGTTGTATGGTCATGCTTTGAGTGGCTACATACCTTTGATTAGATCCCATTATTTTCTCTTCTCCTTCTTGACTATCCAGTCAAGGTTGTATGGTCACACTTCGAGTGACTACATACTTTTGATTAGATCCCATTATTTTCTCTTCTCCTTCTTGGCTATCCAATCAATGTTGTATGGTCATGCTTCGAGCGGCTACATACCTTTGACTAGATCCCATTCTATTCTTTTCTTACTAGCAATCATATCCATCATGCATTGGTATCTTTATCAATCGCTGCATCATCCATTCATCACACTTCATTCACCTCATTGTTTATTCCTCGTTTGAGGGGGTATTCATATCCAAAGTCAGTTTTGCATGCAACCACAACATCAAAAATCCAAAAGCATGGTTAGCACATTTGTCTACAAATTTTTTTGCTGAATATTATCATACAATTATAATCTCAATCCCAAACAGACATGGGTTACATCAGGAGAGTTATGCATTACTATGGAGAAGTCAATCTAGCATTCATGTACGTCGAGTACACAATGGATGATACGTTTGATCAATCCTAGCACAACATTTGGAAATGGACTTCGCGACCACGCTGATATGGTCACGAGTTGATGATCCAAATGTTAAACTAGCTCAAATGGTTTGACACTTGTCACCATGTTCTCATCAATCAATCAACAACAAATATTTAGTTAGGCTTTTGTCCTAATCATACTTTTGGACCACGCTGATCTGGTCGCAAAAGCAAAGCAGTCAAAAGTTGTTTTTCTCAAGCAACTAGTATGGCATCGTAAATGTCATATGGACTCAACAAAATCACATCATTGCATCCATAACCATTCATTTTCCCTTACTAGCACTATTTTTATCTCTTTCCTCTTTTCCTTCTTTCCTTCCTCTCTTCTTCCCCTATGGACATTCAATTGATGTTGTATGGTCACGCTTTGAGTGGCTACATACCTTCGATTAGATTCCATTCCTTTCTCTTCTTTTCCTTGGATACCCAATTGATTTGTATGGTCATGCTTCGAGTGGCTACATACCCTTTGATTGGATTCCATTCCCCTTCTACCCCTTTTCCTTCTGCACAAACCCTTCATATTTTTGTATTAAACTGTGTTCCACACAATATAGTACAAAAAGGGGCAAAATGTAGACACCCAAAAGTCACACATTGCTATTTTTGCATATCTATAGGTGATTCCAGGCATCCCTAGGCTATTGTAGACTATTGTAGTTATGCGTAGACATGCGTAGTCATGCATAGATGGTTGTAGTCATGTGTAGTCATGCATAGATCGCCATAGATTGCCATAGTAACGTGTAGACTTCCACAAGTGGCTTTCAGGTCCAAAACCCTAATAAGTCCACAAAACCACATCTTATGCATCAAGATACCTTCAGACGGCAACCCGAGGTGATGCATAGCCCATTTACACTCAATTGACACCCCCATGGGGTATTAATTGGCAAAATCAATTAAAAGTCAATTATCAAATTCTAATTTAATGTTGACTTCACTTAAGCCCCTTTTTAGGGAAAAATTGGATTAATTAACTCTTAATTCATAATTAGTGTTAATCAAATCCTCCCACATGTGCCAATTTAGGGTTTCCTAGGGTTTTCTTTTAATCCTCCCCTAAACATGCTTAAGGCTTAATTAGGATTAGCACTAATCCTTCCTCACACATGTGTGAGGATAGGATATTTCCTACTTAGAATGAGATGCTGCCACATAGCATTTCTTAACCTAACCCTAGTCAGAACCAAACCTAGGTTTAGTCTATCTAACCCCCCATACACCTTGCATTTGCCTATAAATAGTGGGTCCTAAACCCCTAATTAAGTTTGATTCCCTAATTCAACAAAGTATAATTACTCTGCTGAAATGGAAAGCCAACATTGAACAGTTACTTCCCGATGCACACAGTTGGATTCTGATAGCACATAGAGGCACTCCAGTTGCCTTAGGATCGATCTACCAGAGAGATTTCACCAGAAGAGCATCATAGCTCAAATTGTGCCCTATGAATCCGGCCCCAATTCGCAACCTCGGGTCGTGAATCACATCTGCAAGCCCCAAATCACCCCAAATTTGGGAGGTAAGCTTTGTTTCAGCCTATAATTACCTTCTACACATTTTATTTGGATTTATGTTATAGTTTTACAGTCATTTCATCTTCTTAAATATGGGGCCTGACTAGGGCAAGCCCCCCAATGTATTGACCCTTTCTTGCAAGTTTCTTTCAGGTTATGAAGAATATTTGAAAGAAAGGAACACCAAAAAACAACAACCTAGTGGTGGCCCGCATACAATGAAGCCCACCTACACTGAGGGACATCAGAAGGAGGCATCAGGCCTATATTGTTTATTCATGAAAAGAAAAGGGGAAAACTCTCCCTATTTGTAACCGATACAAATTTGATAATGAATAAAGCATATATTTTTGAATGACTTGTGTTATTTACATGTTGTTAGATCAAATGTCAACTTTTGGTCGTTTCAACTCCATCACCATCACATTCATTCAATTCATCATCATCTCATGCCATACCATCCTCATATTCAACATCCCAGACATGCCCTCATTATCGATGAATCGTCCATCGAGGGACACGGGGAAGAGGCCTATTGATGAGATCCATCTAACCATATCTACCATCTCCACCAGTGAGACTCATAGCCTAGTAGACAAGGAGCTACCTCATGAGGTAAACATTGAATCAATTCAAGCCTCACTCCTATCTCCTCCTCCTCCATATCCACAATTCACAGTGCATCTAGCATCTATCAAATTAGGAGAGTACATGGTTAGGAATGTCACAACCACCCCTTCTATTGAGTGGGTGCAAGATATAGGTTGAACTTATCTTCCCATAGGCACTATCGTACCTCTCAACCTTCTTCCTAATCAAAAAAAATTCATTTTTGGGGATCTCGACTATGGCATCAAGCCTTATAAATAGTAGGAAGAGGATGAAGAGCCCTTTTATGAGGACATCAAATACATGTCCAACCCTAACTTTGCCATGAGGTATATTCACCTTTACAATTGGCACAATTATGGGTTAGGCCTATATGAGCAAGGCACTCATATCCCTTACTAGCATGGTATTCAAAAATTTTGTTCTCCTTGATCTCCTCATGGATAGTCTAGAGTGCATGACTCTAGAATTTAAGGATGAGCTAGCACACGATCCCTATGCCATGCCTAGTTGAGTCTATTCATTGGGAGACTATTTCCCCATACCCATGGGTAATCAAGAGATACCTTGTGATGTCCCCTGATCCTATGAATAGGGTAAAATTTTGTATAATCTTCCACATTATAGTAAGGAAGAAGATCAGGGGTCTCCCTATGAGTGGAAATATAATAATGAGTCAGATTATGAGGTGGCATCCATTGGCTTCTCTATTTTGCATGTTGAGTATGCATGGATTGTCCCATTGGATGATGAGCATAAGGGTTACTTGCTTATGTTCCACTTAAATGATCCTATCTAGTGCTAGTTCCTCCTTGTAGAAGGCCAAGTCCACCCGTAGCCACATTGGACACCTCTAGTAATTTTGCCTCCACCACAACCACCTCCTCAGGTCTTGCAACATCTCGATGTTGATGGAAGTCACCAGCCACCTAAGGGTGAAGAACATGAACTTATACTGAGAGGGGGGGTGAACAGTATAAGTCTTAACCATTTAATAATTTTAATTTCAGATAGCAGTGGCATCAACACAACATTAAACAAGACAAAAAACATCACACATTGAAGACTCATTTTTAACGTGGTTCACCCAGAATGGCTGGGCTACATCCACAAAAATTTTCTCTAAAATATTATCTCAAATTCTTTGGGAAACCTTCCCAATTACAAAGTTTATGAGCCTCGGCTCAAAGGAGATACCTTCCCCTAACTCTGCTCTGACTGGTGATCCTCTAGAAGACCTTTGCCTCAGCTACCCTTAGCAAATGGAACTCTATCCATAGAAGACACCTGTCTTCCCTACTCTGGATGGAGACCTCTGTCCTCAACTCTATCACCTCAAAGCTGGTCCTCGAATTTGCACTAAACACAGTCCTTCGGTCTAGTACAAATGTCCTCTTTCTCTTTCTTTGATCTGCACCAAACACAGTCCTTCGGTCTGGCACAAATGTCCTCTTCCTCTTTCTCTGGTCTGGGTATAAATCTATCCTCAAATCTGCACCAAACTCTATCCTCAATAGGTCTCTTTGCTCAGTCATAGCCGCACTTGGTTGAAACCAACTTTTGCACTATCTACACAAACACAGCAGCACTCAGCTCTCGACGATCGAACTTCTCACTCTGTGCATCAACTCGCCACTTCTGCGCTATCTATGCTGTTATGGCTGCATCTCGCACACTTCGCTCGATTCGACTCGACTCGCTCTCTACGCACCGTGGACTTAACTTGCGCAAGTTTGATACTTATCATCTTCTTTCAATCTCGAAACAACCCTCCTTTTATAGTATAAATTTCAAGAACAAAACTTAAACTATAGTCGACTGTTACCCTAAACTCCATTGACTGTGCACAACCCTGAACTTCGTCGGCTCAAAGTTAACTCTGTCGGCTTCAACCGCCTCTGGTTCTATAGCTTTTCCCATGAAACTACAACATGTCACGATATCGTGACACTTTTGTCTTCTTTAGCCTTCCTTTTTGCTTTTGTCATGAAATCATGACACTTCACCTATGGAAGACATGCTTTCAGTTTCTGTCATGAAATCGTGACACTTCTGCTGTCGTCTGCTATCTTTTCTTCCTATCATGAAATTACGACACTTTTTGCATCCGTATGCTATCTTTTCTACCTGTCACAAAATCATGACACTTTATGCATCCGTACACTTTTCTTTCATTCTGTCATGAAATCATGACGCTTTCAGCTTATGAAAGCTTTCTTTGCAACCTATCGTAAAATCGCGACGCTTCTCATTTTAGACTCTTCCCTTTGCTGCATGTCGTAAAATCATGATAGTTCTCACTTCGAGCTTTTCAGCATGTCGTAAAATCATGACAGTCCTCACTTCATCTTTTGCAGCATGTCACGAAATCGCGACTGTTCTCACTTCAAACTCTACAGCATGTCACGAAATCATGACACTTTTCAAGATACTTTATCTCTCTTCAAACTTGTCATGAAATCATGACAGTTCACACTATGGACTCTCCCTTCTGCATCATGTCATGAAATCATGACACTTTTTCATCCGTACAACCTTCCTTGCATTATGTCACGAAATCATGACACTTTCCCTTCTTTGCCTTCCTGCACTTTTCGAGTCACGAAAATGCGACATGTCACGAAATCGTGACACTTTCCACCTTGCTTTCTTTCTCTGCCAACATGTCATGAAATCATGACAGTTTTGCCTGCTTCTTCTCTCTCTTCCAACATGTCATGAAATCATGACAGTTTTTCCAACACTTTCTCTCTCCTCTAAAATGTCATGAAATCGTGATAGTTTTTCCAGCCTGCTGCATACTTTTTCTAACTTGTCTTTTTTCTTTGATCTTTTGCAAATGGGCTACTATGATCTTCTTGGAAACCCACTGTCCATGCTCTGAATAATCTGACATTAAATCAAATTCCTTCAAGAGCTTCTTGACATCAATGACAACTTCTACACTTGAGCAAAGGCAATGTACCCAAGGTACCCAAAATTGCCAACAATCTCCCCCTTTGTCATTGATGGCAAACCTTTACTGAAAACACATCTCAATAGCCAAAACTGAAACCAATATGAGCTAACAACTGAGAAATTGCCTTTGAAGTTTTGCTCCCCCTGACTTGAAGCTCTTCTCTTCACTTGAAGCTCTCCCCCTTACTCATATCTCTCCCCCTTTGTCATCAATGGCAAAGGGTCACCTTTGGGGCTCGGGACTAAGAAAGAGCCTCTTAGCTTGGTCCCTCCCCCACCTCCTGATGAGGTGATTAATTCTAGGGTGGGAGAACAACTCCCAATTTCTCCCTTAGATACTCAAACGTATCTCTTGGAAGAGGTTTGGTGAAGATATCGGCAATCTGCTCTTTAGTAGACACATACTCTAGCTTGACCTGCTTGTCTTGCACTTTCTCCCTTAGAAAATGATATTTGATGGAAATGTGCTTCGTCCTTGAGTGCATTACCAGATTTTTGGAAATACTTATGGCACTTGTATTATCACAAAGAATGGAGATGGGTTGTTCATGCTTGACTTTGAAATCCTCCAAGGTGGTTTTCATCCATAAAACCCGTGTGCACCCAACCACTACTGCTATGTATTCAGCCTTTGCTATAGATAAGGAAACTGAAGGTTGTTTCTTACTTAGCCAAGAGACCAAACTCTTTCCCAGAAAGAATGCTCCACCACTAGTGCTTTTCCTATCATCAATACTGTCTGCCCAATCTGCATCTGTATAAGCTGTGAGGGTGAAATCATCACCTTTGGGATACCAAAGCCCAAAGTCCATAGTGCCCTTCAAATATCTGAATATCCTCTTAACTGCTATAACATGAGATTCTTTTGGAGCTGCCTGAAATCTTGCTACTAACCCAATGACCTGCATGATATCTGGTCTGGTAGCTATACTGTATAGTAAACTGCCAATCATAGATCTGTACAACCTCTGATCTGCCATTGGAGATTCATCATCTTTACTCAGATTGCACCCTGTAATCATTGGAGTACACACGGGTTTGCTGTCCATCATCCCAAATTTCTTCAACATTTCTTTGATATACTTTCCCTGAGAGAGAAATATACCATTTTTTGATTGTGCAATCTGAAGACCTAAAAAGAATGACAGCTCTCCAATCATAGACATCTCGAATTCCTTCGACATGGTGTTAGCAAAAACTTTGCACATCTGAGTATTATTTCCCCCAAAAATAATATCATCAACATAGACAACTATAATCAACATATCATCATCTTCATTCTTAATATACAAGTTGCTATCTGCCACGCCTTTCCCGAAGCCTTGCTCATGAAGATACCCATCAAGTCTTGAGTACCAAGCCCTGGGTGCTTGCTTTAACCCATACAAAGCCTTTTTAGTTTACACACATAGTTTGACTGTTCTGAGAGAGACACTCCTTCTGGTTGTTCTATGTAGACTTCTTCTACCAACACCCCATTTAGAAAAGCCGACTTTACATCCATTTGATATACCTTGAATGATTTGAAGCTTGAAAGGGCCAAAAACATTCTGATAGCTTCAAGACGAGCAACAGGCGCAAACGTCTCTTCGAAATCAATACCTTCTACTTGAGCATAACCTTTACAGACTAACCTAGCTTTGTTTCTGACAATCTTTCCATCCTCATTGAGTTTATTTCTGAATATCCATTTTGTGCCAATGACATTCTTGTCCTTAGGTCTTGGAACCAAATCCCAGGTTTCACTTTTCTCTATTTGATTTAGCTCTTCATCCATTGCTTTTACCCAAAACTTATCTCGTACATGCTTCACTAAAATATTTTGGCTCAATCTCGAGATAACAATGAAACATTCGCAGAATCATGTGAAGGAATGACTCTTCTTCTTGTTTGCCTGCTATTTGGATCACCAATGATCAAGTCTTTGGGATGATGTTTTCGAACATACCATGAAGGAGTTTTGGGAAGCAGCTTGTTGTCTTTCCTCTTCTTCATCTCGAAACCTCTCTGAATTCTTCTTGACAGATTTCATCACTGAGTTCCTTGACTGGTTCTCTTATCCCTGTCTTTTCATCTACTGTTACATTTATGCTTTCTACAACTGTATGAGTTCTTTTGTTGAAGCATCTGTAGGCCTTGCTTCTGCTGGAATATCCAAGAAAAATTCCCTCATCACACCTAGGATCAAACTTACCCAAATTCTGATCTTCCCTTTTGATGAAGCACTTACTCCCGAACACTTTGAAGTATTTTACTGTAGCTGGTCTTCCTTTCCACAACTCATAGGGAGTTTTATGATGATTGACTCTGAGTTGAGCCCTGGTGATGATGTAGACTTTTGTACTGACTGCTTCTCTCCAAAAGCCATCTGAAAGTTTTGACTCATTTAACATTGCTCTAGCCATATTTTCAATAGTTCTGTTTTTCCTTTCAACTACTCCATTTTGTTGAGGAGTTCTTGCTGCTTGAATATTCTCTTTTGATTTCGTGTTGCTCACAGTATTCCACAAATTCATTTGAAGTGAACTCTCCTCCTCTATCTGATCTTAAGCATTTGATTCTCTTGTCAATCTCATTTTCAATCATTTCTTTAAAAGCTTTAAATTTTTCAAAAGCTTCAGATTTTTCTTTGAGAAAAGTAACCCAAGTCATTCTAGAATAATCATCTATAAACAACATGAAGTAGCTTTCTCCCTGAATGCTCTGAGTTCTGGTAGGGCCACACAAATCAGTATGAATAAGATCCAATGGTTTTGAAGAAGTATACCCTTTTGATTTAAAACTGGTTCTGGTCTATTTTCCATGTTGACAAGGACCGCAAATGATGTTATGGGGCCTTTTTATTTTGGGCAAGTCTCTAACTGCTTCCTTGTTACTAATATTGACAAGATTATCAAAGCTCAAATGCCCCAATATTTTATGCCATAACCAACTCTCATCTTCTTGAGTTAGAAAACACTTTTCCCTTTTTATCTCACTTAGCATGTAAAGATTGTTTGGAGTCCTTGTAGCACTAGCAATGAGTTTTCCATTTTTTTCTTTACTTATCTCACATCTATCTGAAAAGAAAGATACTATGTGCCCTTGATCACAAAGTTGACTCACACTAAGAAGATTATGTCTTAGACCTTCTACATAGAGCACATTTTCTATTTTGGATTTCCCATCCAAACTAAGAGTCCCTTTACCACAGATTTTAGTGGACCTGTTATCTCCAAAACTGATTGTTCCTCTATTTGTTTTTTTTAAGACCAAAAACTTTTCCTTTTCACCAGTCATATGTTTTGAACAACCACTATCAAGATACCATTTTTCTACTTTGTCTTGAGCATGAAAAGCAGTTTGAACTATCATTGACTTAGATTTGATCTCATTCCTATTTTTAGTGAACTCAAGGCTAAATCTATCCAAACTGCACATCCTTGCTATATGCCCAAAATTCTTGCACTTGTAACACATGATATTTTTATTCATAAGAGGTGCAAACGAGTTAACATTTTCCTTACTATGGCTATTCAGAGACTTATTGCAATGCATAGCTATGTGACCAAATTTCTTACAGGAAAAACAATAGCCATGGAAGGTATTATGTAACCTGTTTTGATGCCTTGGATGATTGTTCTTCTTGTGATCAACTGGAATCCACTGCTCTTCAGGATGAAGCTTGACCTTGCTCGTAGACCCTGTTTCATGAATGGTGATACCATCCTTCTTTTGCTTTTCACACGGAGTATTCTGTCTGAGAGTCAACTGTTCCAACTTCACTCTAAGAGACATAATCTCTTCTTCTAGTTTCTCACAATCAACTTCCTTTCCTTTTAGAGCCTCTGTCAGAACCTGTTCAACCTTCTTCCCTTCTTCAGCTAGAATTTTGAAGTCTATAACACTTTGAGACAATTCTGATCTTGCTATCTCTTCTTCCTAACATTGATGCTTGAGAATAGAATTCTCTTCCCTAAATTTCTCAAGCTTTCTCAAAGCCAAGAAGAATTCACCTTTGAGATCGAACTCAACCTCTTCATTTCTTTTTGAATCTGTATGTTCCTCTGATAGATCCTTCTCCAAGCTGTTAGGCTCTTTCTGGAGTGACCCGCTCTGATACCAATTGAAGAACATGAACTTATACTGAGAGGGGGGGTGAACAGTATAAGTCTTAACCATTTAATAATTTTAATTTCAGATAGCAGTGGCATCAACACAACATTAAACAAGACAGAAAACATCACACATTGAAGACTCATTTTTAACGTGGTTCACCCAGAATGGCTGGGCTACGTCCACAAAACTTTTCTCTAAAATATTATCTCAAATTCTTTGGGAAACCTTCCCAATTACAAATTTTATGAGCCTCGACTCAAAGGAGATACCTTCCCCTAACTCTGCTCTGACTGGTGATCCTCTAGAAGACCTCTGCCTCAGTTGCCCTTAGCAAATGGAACTCTATCCATAGAAGACACCTGTCTTCCCTGCTCTGGCTGGAGACCTCTGTCCTCAACTCTATCACCTCAAAGTTGGTCCTCGAATTTGCACTAAACATAGTCCTTCGGTCTAGTACAAATGTCCTCTTTCTCTTTCTCTGATCTGCACCAAACACAGTCCTTCGGTCTGGCACAAATGTCCTCTTCCTCTTTCTCTGGTCTGGGTATAAATCTATCCTCAAATCTGCACCAAACTCTGTCCTCAATAGGTCTCTCTGCTCAGTGTCATAGCCGCACTTGGTCGAAACCAACTTTTGCACTGTCTGCACAAACACAGTAGCACTCAGCTCTCGGTGATCGAACTTCTCACTCTGTGCATCAACTCGCCACTTCTGTGCTATCTATGTTGTTATGGCTGCATCTCGCACACTTCGCTCGATTCGACTCGACTCGCTCTCTGCGCACCGTGGACTTAACTTGCGCAAGTTTGATACTTATCATCTTCTTTCAATCTCGAAACAGCCCTCCTTTTATAGTATAAATTTCAAGAACAAAACTTAAACTATAGTCGGTTGTTACCCTAAACTCCGTCGGCTGCACAACCCTAAACTTCGTCGGCTCAAAGTTAACTCTGTCGGCTTCAACCACCTCTGGTTCTGTAGCTTTTCTCGTGAAACTACAACATGTCACGATATCATGACACTTTTGTCTTCATAGACTTCCTTTTTGCTTTTGTCATGATATCATGACACTTCATCTATGGAAGACATGCTTTCAGTTTTTGTCATGAAATCGTGACACTTCTGCTGTTGTCTGCTATGTTTTCTCCCTATTACAAAATCATGACACTTTCTACATCCGTATGCTATATTTTCTACCTATCATGAAATCGTGACACTTTTTGCATCCGTACGCTTTTCTTTCATCTTGTCACAAAATCATGATGCTTTCAGCTTCCGAAAGCTTTCTTTGCAACCTGTCGTGAAATCGTGATGCTTCTCATTTCAGACTCTTCCCTTTGCTGCATGTCATGAAATCATGACAGTTCTCACTTCGAGATTTTTAGCATGTTGCAAAATCGTGACAGTCCTCACTTTGTCTTTTGTAGCATGTCACGAAATCGTGACTGTTCTCACTTCGAACTCTACAGCATGTCACGAAATCGTGACACTTTTTGAGATACTTTATCTCTCTTCGAACTTGTCACGAAATCATGACAGTTCACACTGTGGACTCTCCCTTCTGCATCATGTCATGAAATCGTGACACTTTTTCGTCCGTACAACCTTCCTTGCATTATGTCACGAAATCGTGACACTTTCCCTTCTTTGCCTTCCTGCACTTTTTGAGTCACGAAAATGCGACATGTCACGAAATCGCGACACTTTCCACCTTGCTTTCTTTCTTTGCCAACATGTCATGAAATCGCGATAGTTTTGCCTGCTTCTTCTCTCTCTTCCAACATGTCACGAAATCGTGACAGTTTTGCTAGCACTTTCTCTCTCCTCTAACATGTCGCGAAAATGCAATAATTTTTCCAGCCTACTGCATACTTTTTCTAACTTGTATTTTTTCTTTTATCTTTTGCAAATGGGCTACTATGATCTTCTTGGAAACCCACTTGTCCATGCTCTGAATAATCCGACATTAAATCAAATTCCTTCAAGAGCTTCTTGACATCAATGACAACTTCTACACTTGAGCAAAGGCAATGTACCCAAGGTACCCAAAATTGCCAACAAAGGGAAATCATCCATCCATAAACATGATTTCCATAGACCTTTTTGAGCCCATGTGAGATTTGAACAACCCATAAAAGCTATTGCACATTGACTTGGGTGCAATTGAATTCGATCAAGGAGATTCTCCTCATCGTCGTTTGAGTACTATCATTTTGATGAGATGCTACAATTGTTTCATTTCTCTCCAAGGTCTACTCATTATGTCTTCCATGTTGAGGAGGAAATTGAGGTTCAAGTTGAACCCAGTGGATAAAATTCACCTAATCCCTAATCCCAACCAATTGGAGGAGGGGTCACATATGTCAATCGAGCCAATGATTGATAAATATATCAGCTCAGATACCAAGAATCCTCAATGTATCAAGTTAGGGGAAAGCTTGTCCCCCATCGAGTAGGCTGATTACATAGCCCTTCTCACAAAGAATAAGGAAGCCTTTGCATGGACCTAAAAAGACATGTCAGGACTGGATCTAAATCTAGTCACACATAATATGATGCTTGACCCCAAGGCCAAGATAGTTAAGCAAAATATGAGAAAGATGCATCCAACAGTAGCCTTAATGGTTAAGGATGAGCTACAAAAACTATTGGATGCCAATTTTATCATATCAGTGGACTATCCGTCATGGTTGTCCAACATGATTTCCATCAAGAAGTCCGACTAGAGGATTCGTATTTGCACCAAATTTCAAGACTTGAACAAAGCGATTCCTAAGGATGATTTTCCTTTATTGAGCATCAATGACCTGGTAGATGCCACATCAAGCCATTAAATGTTATCCCTCATGGATGGTTTCTTCAGATACAACTAGATTCATATCAATCTAGAAGACCAACTCAAAACAGCGTTCATAAAGCCTTTGGGGACATTTTTATATAAGGTCATGCCTTTTGGTCTTAAAAATACTGGTGCTACCTACCAGTGTGCTATGACATACATCTTACATGATTACATGCATAAGATTTTTGAATATTACATGGATGACTTACTGGCCAAATCATTATTATGCCATGAGGATCTTGATGTCTTGTGCAAAGTCCTCGATCACCTTATTGAGCATAACGTGAGACTAAATCCCAATAAGTGTGTCTTCGACATCACATATAGAAAGCCCTTGGGATTTATCATCTCTAAATGAGACATCAAAGTGGACCCCAATAAGGTCAAGGCAATCCTTGAGATGCCTATCCCAACTACCATTAAGTAGATTTAGAGCCTACAGGGTAAGATTACATCCATCAAGCACTTGATAGTGCAATTGTCAAACAAGTGTCGACCCATGAAAAAGCTACTACATAAGGAGGTTGAATTCAATTGGGATGACGAGTGTTAGTCTAACTTCAATGCAATAAGATAATATCTAGCTTCATCACTAGTATTAGCTTCACCTTGACCAAGAGTGTCATTTTATTTATACATCTCAACCACTAAGATTGCATTGGGTATCATGTTGGCCCAAAACAATGAATTGCATAAGGAACATGCTACTTACTACCTTAGCCACACCTTGGTCAACTAAAACATCAAGTACGCAGATATTGAAAAGCTATACCTAGCAATGGTTTTCACAACCAAGAAGCTATGCCATTACATGCTTAGTCATACCATGTATGTTGTATCAAAAGGGAATCCATTGCAATACATGATGAGTCGTACTTATCACAATAGTCGCACAGTGAAATGGATCATGTTGTTTATGGATTTTGACATAGAATTTATTAGACAAAAATAAATTAAGGGTCAGGTCATCACCAATAAACTCGTAGAGGCTCCTCTCTAGGATGAGTAGCCTCCTAGCATGGAGGTTCCCGATAATGGAGTCTTCCAAATATCAAAATCACCTAATTTTGATGAGCCTAAGTCACATGCTGATATGACTCTTTTCTTCAATGGCTCTAAGTGTGAGCAATGGGGTGGCACTGGAGTCATGTTTTTCACACCACAAGGGGCCCCCATACCCATATTGAATAAACTTGATTTTATATGCACTAACAACAATGTCAAGTATGAAGCCTTGCTCATAGGTATTCAAATGGTTGTCACCATGAAGATAACCAAGCTCAACATTTTTGGTGACTCCTTGATCATCGTAAACTAGGTCAAGGGGATTTTCCAATGTAAGTATCCAGGTCTGCAAGCCTATAAAGCCCTTGTGGATAAAATCCTGGCAAAGTTCAAATGGTATGATATCGAAGCACTCCCTCGATCATATAATCATTTTTTGGATACAATGGCCTCCCTAGGGTCCTTGATCCTGTAAAACCCTACGAATGAGATGACAACCATTCAGGTCAAAAAAAATTTACAATCTATGATTGAGCATGAGAGCACTCAGTCCACACTAGAAGTCCATTTGATTTAGATTGAACCTCATCAAGATAGGTTCTCATAAATTCATGAGTGCCTGAATCATGTTGCTTGGGGGACTCTATTCCCTCAAACCCCATTTGATAGTAGCATGACACTATTCTTACAAGTTCTCTACCACTCAATATTTTCTTGAGATGAACTTCAAAAGGGATAGGTAATTCATGCAATCAAGGCTTCCTATTAACAAGACTAGTCTACTCAAATCAAGAATTACCTAAAGCTTGGTAATATCCCTCCTGGGTGTTGCAGGCCAAACAATGTTAACTTATTTTCTACTTTTGTCACATGCCCATGCATTTAATTTATCAACCTAGGGAGCTTCGTAAACTTACAGAGGGTCTTGAACAATATTTCTTACAATACCACTTGAGATGAGTCCGCTAGTTCTACTATTGGGGGGTGTTTCAACGGTCGTCAATCATTCATACACTCAATAATTTACGTAAAAACAATTAAATCTATAGAAAGGAAATATTCACACATTCCTAGAAATAAACCTATTGCAATACTAGAAATAACAATGCGATAAAAAATCTTATAAAAGCAATAAACTAATCTAGAAAACACAGGAAAAATAGGGGAAGAAATATTGGCTTGGAGTGGGCCTAGGCTCCAACAGCTTCCTCCCAGCTGAACATGCACTTAGAAACTCTTAGAACTATATTATAATTATCAAAGTATTACAATGCTTCTTCTGTATATCTCTCTACATTTACTAAAATATTCTATATATCCTTAGAGAGGTCTACGTGTGTTTATATAGCACACCCGTAGATATTTTGTTACAAAGAAGTTATAACAATCGATTCATTCTAGACTAAACTAAGACAGTCTGGTAAATGTGATCGACGTCTACTAAAATTGGCATTCATTTCTAATGGTGGCGTGTTCACTAATTGGTTTGTGCTTTTCTTGGAATTGGTAGGATGTTATCATATGTTGGTGCGATTCCCAATTTAACTCTACATGACATAGAGTTGGAACTGCACCAGTCTCTATTGTCCATGTCATGCTTGTCTGGTCAACGAGTGAATAACAGGGGCACCTTACCTATGAGGAAGGTACCTAAGTATGTCGGGCACCTTCTCTATGTGAAAGGTGCCTTACTGCCATTGGCACCTTCTTGGAAGAGGAAGGTGCTTATCTTCTGTTGGTGCCTTCCTGTGAGAGGAAGGCACTTGCCTTCTAGTGGTGCCTTCCTTATGAGAGGAAGGTGCTTGCCTTCTAGTGGTGCCTTCCTGTCGTGCCTTCCTTATGAGAGGAAGGCACTTATTTTCCTTTGGTGCCTTCTTGGAAGAGGAAGGCACTAGCCTTCTATTGGCACCTTCTTGGGAGAGGAAGGCGCTTGTATTTCCTTGGTGCCTTCCTGGAAGAGGAAGGTACCTACTTATGCTTAGCGCCTTCCTGGAAGAGGAAGGGGCCTACTTACACTTGGCGCCTTGCTGGAAGAGGAATGTGCCTACCTTCTTTGCATTGATTCCAAAAGAAACAAAGTGCCAGGTCCATGAAAAGACCTCAACCATTCCAAATATGACTAAATCAACTACAATTCCATAAAAAAACACTAAAAATACAAGAATTAGATAACATGCATAATTACATCAGATAATTATATAATCATTCATAAACATATGCAATCCTTATTATACAACCACATAATAATCAATAAAATGTATACAAAATATGAGCATTTCTGATGCTCATCATCCCCCCATGCCTAACATATTACATGCCCTTGTGGCATAAAATTTGTAGGTAGCCCTATTGACCCCTCATCATTGCCATTTCATGGTGGATCTGGCTATACTTTCGACCCATGTCTGCCTCTTCTGTGCACTAGCACCTGGAGGTGTGGCTCCTCTTTTTCTATGCGGGGTTATAGGTGCTACTATTAGCTTTGCTTTCCTTGTCCTGGTCGCTATCAAAGGTGATCTAGCTAGAGTCATATTTGCTGCCTAAAATGTAGATTCCATAGATTTCCATAGGTCAACATCTGAAGGTTTGACCACTGTAAGAGGGATATCTAAATTATCCCTCTTGATATGAACTACTTGGGCTTTGCACAATTAGGCTGCTTCAGGAGTAAGCCCTGCGTTCTCCTTTGCAATGGCAATAGCTTCCAATTCAGGGCCATATAGCCCCCATCATTCAAAATACCTTCTTATCTTGGAGGTTTGTCCCTGGGATGACCCATAAATCTCCTAGAACTGGATGTCCTCTACTAGATTGATGTAGATACCAGCATCCCCTTGTATCCTTGAGGTTTTATTCCTGGTCTCCTTAGCTGCTATCATCTCTTTGAGCAGCCGTTTGAACTATTTTTGCCTCTCTGTGAATAACTGCATATCCCACTCATCTTCTTTTGGCTCAATGAAGGTCACATTCACCTTCTTTCGAGCCATCCTAGGCCCTTTTTCTTTGGCCTTTGTAGAAAATGTGGTGACTCAAATAGGGGTTTTCCCTTTCTCCTTGGAGGACGTCTTATCACTCCAAGGGGCCTGCTCTATGGTCCCTAGAGCATTCTCTTCACTTTGGGGGACCTGTGCTGCCATCTCTAGGGGTGCTTCTTTGCCCTCATGTCTGTCCTGTGTCGACCCCTTAGGTTCTTCTATTTCTTCCTTAGGTTTAGGGAGTTCTTCCTTATCCCCAAATCCTATCTACAATTTTTGGACCTCGTCCTGCTCTATATCACTTAGGTCGATGACAAGGGGTGTTGTGGGACTTCTTTCCCATTCACGCCCAAAAATAGAGGAATTCTCCCCTGACTTTGGGCTGCTTTGTTGGGCATCTGATCAAAATTATACCAAAGAGAATAATCATTCTATAGATATGGGAGAATTCATTGGGACCTCTCTTACCTAGTCAATTTGGGTTGATGCGTCCCTTATTTCTATTCCCTTATCTTGGAGTTGCTAGTTCTCCTCTCGCAACTGCTGGACAAGCTGCTTGAGCTGGGTGATTCATATTTCTCATTCTTCCAATTCTTCTCTATGCTCGTTCTGGTAATCCTCCAAAAATTTTTGGGCCATCCAACAATTGGTCTACCACTCCAATGCTTCCTCCAAAGATGTGTCGACCTGATCATTGCTCCCAGAAGTCCTTTCATCTTGTGGGCTCTAGTTTATCAATTCCTAGAGGGTTTGGGCCGCCACGTCAACTTCCAAGTCATTCTCTTATTCTTCTGTCGAGAGGAGGAGTCATCATAGGCATTTCCTCTTGGGGACTGGTTCTAGTGGCTAAAACTCGGCTTCACTGCTAATAAGCGGTGGTCCTTCCTCTTCATACTCAGGCATTGGAGAATGCCCTCTTTCCTCTATGCATTTAGTCACTGGTGAATGCCCCATTTCTTTTATGAAATTGGGAAATTACAATTGCTTGATACTTTCTATCTCCTCTATAGGGCTTCCCTCTTCTTGCCCTATTTTGGCAACAACATCCTATTGCCTTTCTTGGCTGCCATATCCCTCTACATCGGGGTTCTACCTCTATGCTTCTGCATGGTAGACCAGTGCTGATATCAACCCATGGTGGGCCAAGGTGGACGGTGCTCCCTTCTGGTACCTAGTCGCTTCTTCCTTCAAGGAATTTTCTAGGTATAAGGACATGTTCAACTTCCTTCCATGCACCAGGTGATTCAAAAATTGCACATGGTTAGTGTGCAAATAGGTATATTTCTCGGTGCATGTAAATAATCAAGAAACCTACTTGAATATCTTTCACGAATTCATGGGAAGGCTACTTTTGGGTAGCACTTTCTTATCTATCTACACAATTTCTCCTGGTAGTAGCACTTCGGTGTATGGATTCAGCAGTCTACCTTTGTATATACATTCACCTGTGAGGGGCAATCCAGTCGCCTGTGAGATGTATTCGTGGGTGACAAAAATTTCTACCCCTTGCACCTGAGCTATATCCCCCCTCAAGGAGGCATTGAATTCCTTGGCTACCTCCATATCCTAGCCTTGACTAACTAGGGTACAATATTCAAACCATCCCTCGGCATCGAACTATGTTTTTACTGTCCCCCTGATTCCTTTCATATCATTTGGCTCATTCTTTTTCACCGCATGATTCTTCGACCTTCCTCCCATGGCACCTTCCCTTACTACTGCACTTCTTATTTTTTATGTCCTTACTTCTTCAAGAAGGTGCCTAACCTTAGCATTTAATTCTAGGGTACACATTTCGAGCCATATCATTGGTACGTGGTTTCGGCCATGGGGGTATATGCTTTTTTTATGACGAAACTATTTTTTTGGTACTACATAATTTATGAATAATTATATAAATATTTGAGTTAGTATGCGTATACCTTATTTGGTATTTCATGCATCATGAAGAGCGTTGATTCATTGATTTGTGACATCGGAGAGGGGTATGGTAATCGGATACCGCTCGTTCATGTGGTGATTTCATTTCGATCAAGGCATCCGTGAGACTTAAGTGTTGGCTGTACAAGAAAGGCACTCTTTGGTACCTTCCTAATGTGGAAGGCGCTTATGTGGTGCCTTCCTGATGTGGAAGGCACTTATATGGTGCCTTCTTGATGTGGAAGGTGCTTATATGGTGCCTTCCCAATGTGGAAGGCACTTATATGGTGCCTTCCCAATGTGGAAGGTGCTTATATGGTGCCTTCCCAATGTTGTCGGTGCTATTTGAATGGATGTGCCTTCGGTGGTGGAAGGCGTCTCTAATTGGATGCGCCTTTCGGTGGTGGAAGGTGCCCTTTTGATGATGGCACCTTCCTTCTATGAAAGGTGCTCATGAATGGGTGCCTTCTTGATGTGGAAGGCGTTGTTGAATACCTATGCCTTCCTGGGGTGGAAGGTACCTCGGTCTATATGCACCTTCCTGATGTGGAAGGTGCCTTGGGCTCTTTTTTTTTGTGGTGCCTTCCTGATGTGGAAGGCGCCTATTTTTTTCTCCTTTTTTTTTTTTTTGTGTGCGCCTTCTTTATAAGGAAGGCGCCTTCTTCTGGAGGGGTGCCTTCTTCATACGGAAGGTGTCTTCTTCTGGCTGGGTGCCTTCTTTATAAGGAATGTGCCTTCTTCTGGTTGGGTTCCTTCTTTATAAGGAAGGCATATTCTTTTGGTTGGGCACCTTCTTTATAAGGAAGGCACCTTCTTCTGGCGGGGTGCCTTATTTATAAGGAAGGTGCCTTCTTCTAGTTGGGTGCCTTCTTTATAAGGAAGGTGCCTTCTTCTATGCCTTCTCAATGTGGAAGGCACTTTATTCTTGGCAATCATGTTGTGATTGACTGGGAAAGGGTGATCAAGCCTTCTCAGTCTCACTTCACACTGCCTCCTTCTATCTACGAGTGCCGATGTTAGAATGTTGAGCTAAATTAGGCTTGGTTTCCTAGATACCTATTCCTCATGCTGTTAGGTCCTCCACTTGTAAAAATTAAATGAAAAGAAAGAAAAATAAAGGCATTTAGACACATTTCATGCCTATTAGGCCCTAGATTAAGATACCTGTAGCTTGAATGCGGGTGTCATCCCTACAAAACACACCGTAAGAAAAAAACTAAATTAACTGATTTTGGTGAGCACCTCCATGCCCACCATTTTTCCTATTAAGAGTTTGGTCTGGATCTAACAATATGGGGTCTCCCCCATGTCTATTATGGATTCCACTTATAAGGTTTTAGATGTGTTATAGGGGCACAGTCGGTGGCCATTGACCGTTAACATGGTGTTGCTATCGTTAATTTTTCTAACATGCACTGCCCCATTCTTGATGAGCTCTACCACCTCATATGGTCCCATCCATAGTTGCATTAATTTACCTTTTCTTTCCTAGAACCGATAATCGTACAAAAGAACCCATTCTCCTTCTTGGAACTGCCTCAGTTTAATGTGGTGATCATGCCACCGCTTTCTTTGCTTTTGTATGATTTTCGTTCTCTGCAAAGCGTTCATTCGGATTTCATCCAACTAATCTAGCTATCGAATCCTTTCTTTTTGAGCATCATCCAAGATCAAGTTCAATTCGAAAGCTGTCCTTAATGTATTTATTTTAAATTCAATGGGCATCATCACACTCTTCCCATAGACTAGTTGGAAGGGTGTGAAGCCTATGGTGGATTTCCACGTGGTATTATACACCCAGACTGCCTCTGGCAATCATGTAGCCTAATATTTTTTGTGTTGCTACATGGTCTTTTTCAGGATGTTCTCTATTTCTCTGTTCGTCACTTCCACTTGCCCATTTGCCTGTGGATGTTAGGGTGTAGTTTTATTGTGCCAAAATTTGTATTTCTCCATCAGCTCCTAGATCAACTTGGAGGTAAATTGAGACCCTTGGTCTGTTGTTATCTCTCTAGGGACCCCAAATCATGTAAAAATGTGGGCAAATAAAAAATCAATGACTGTTATTTCTTTTTAATCTCTCAACACTTGAACTTCAACCCATTTGGTGACATAATTTGTACAGACCAAAATAAACCTCCTCCCTATTGAAGGTGGATTAATTGGTCCCAAAAAGTCCATGCCCCCCTTATCGAAGGGTTCTAGGTGTATCTGAGGCTGGAGTGGCATTTCGTATAGATGGGTTGGTCTACCCATTATTTGGCATTCATCACACTTGTTGGCGTACGCAGCCACATCCTTGAACAAAATGGGCCAAAAGTACCCAGCCTGTAGGATTTTGTAGGCAATTTGTTTCCATGCAAAGTGTCCTCTGCATGGTTCATCGTGACACGCTTTGAGTACTTCTAAGAACTCCTATTCTGCTATGCATCTCCTTATAATCTAGTCACGTCCTATTTTGAAAAAGAGGCCATCAATCCATAGGAATGATACCCTTTTCTCTATGACCACCTACTTTTCTCAGAAAGAGAGAGTAGGTAAGGTTCTTCTGGTGGCCAAGTAATTGGCTATATCTACATACCACGATATTTGCTCACTAATAGTGAAAAAATGTTCATCCAAAAACTGGTCTTCCATTTTTGTATGGTCTATCGGTATCAATATGGATAGAAAATCTACTACGTTATTGTCTTTGCCTGGTTTTTCGACTATTGTGATGTCGAATTCCTGTAGTAACAAGAGCCACCTAATAATTCTTCTACCAATGGTCAGATTGCTCATCAAGTATCTGATGGACGCATGGTCCATGTGGACAAATACCTTATACCCAGTGATATAATGGTGGAATTTGTTTATGGCATGCACAACTGCAAGGAACTCCTTTGTCACCATGTAGTTGAGCTCAGCTCCTACCAAGTTTTTGCTGACATAGTATATGGCGTAAAATTTTTTGCCATCCTTTTGTTTGAGGATTGCTCTAGTCGCATTGTTGGATGCATCACAGTAGATATGGAATGGTATGGCCCAATTTTTTCCTCTTAAAACTGGTGCAGATATCAGTTTCTCTTTAAGAAACTGAAACACTTATTCACAATCTTCCGTACAATTGAACCCCACATCCTTAGATAATAGAGTGTGCAATGGTTTTCCAATTTTGCTAAATTTGATGATAAATCATCGGTAGTACCCGATTGATCCAAGAAAACTCCTCACATCTATCTATGTTCTGGGGCTAGGTAGGTCTCTGATGACCTCAATTTTCCTTTTATCAACCTTTATTCCTTATACAGAGAGGTGGTGTCCCAGTATGATGCCTTATTGCATCATCATAAAGCATTTCTCGTTGCTCAGGGACAAATTATTTTCCTTGCTTCCTTTGAGTACTCTTTCCAAGTTCTTCATTGCTTCATCAAAGGTTTCTCCATAGACGGTGAAGTCATCCATGTATACTTCGATCGTGTCTCCCATAATGTCTAAAAATATGCTAAGTACCACCCTTTGAAATGTGGTAGATGTGTTGCATAATCCGAAAGGTAATACTCAATAGGCAAACATTCCCCATGGGTAGGTGAACGTTGTATTATCCTGATACTCTTCTCCTATCTAGATCTGGTTGTATCCATTGAATCAATCGAGGAAGGAGAATGTGGTTGTATCCTAGAGAGTGTATCCAAGACTTGATCAATGAACGGGAGTAGGAAGTGGTCCTTCTTGGTCACTTTGTTTAACGCTCTGTAGTCCACATAGATTCACCATTTCCCATTCTTTTTAGGGACTACCACTAATGGTGATACCCACTCACTATCAAAAATCGGATAGATGAATCCGGTAGTCAAGAGAATTTGCAGTTCTTCCTTGATAATGTATTTCATTTTTAGATTCATTCTTCTCTATGGTTGCCTACTTGGAGTTGCTTTATCATCTAGGTATATACGATGGGTACAAATCTCTGGGCTGATACCCTTCATATCTGAGTAATCCCATGCAAATGCCTATTGGTGTCTAACTAGGAGCTCTTCTACTTTCGTCAATTGTGTGGGAGTCAATCCACTACTGAAATTCAACGCTTTTCCTAGCCTGACATATATCTGTTGAACATGGTGATCTTGGGCACTAGCCAATGACAATCCAGGTGTAGATATGGAGGACTTCCCATGGAGGAACTCCATAATAGCACCATATTTGTCTTCTTCTACCAACTCATCCAATGTCATCACTAGCTGGATCATGGATAGCTTAGGATTTTCATGCTCGGTCAACATGGGTTCTCCTAATGAGTTGACAAACTACACTGGGGTTGAAATAGTCAACCTTTTAACATTTCATCCATTGGAAATGGTCATCAGCCCATCACGACAGATGATGTAAGCGTTAGCTATTGCTAGCCATGGATTTCCCAATATGAGCGTGTAACCACCTAGCCTAGTTTTAGATTGCAAGACTAAAAAGTTGGTTGGGTATTCCCATTCATTGACTATCACTATTACATCTTCCAACATTCCTTTCAATGCCATGGTCGATCGATCAGCCAGCTGTAGCACTATCATAATGGGTTTCAGGCTCATGAGCTATAGCCTCTACATGGTCTCCTGAGGCATTACATTGATGGCTACTCTAAGATCAACCAACGTATTGGATAGGGAATGTCCCTTAATTTTTATAGTCAGCATCGGGCTACCCGGGTCTACATACTTAGGATGGCACATTTTTCCCATCATCAAATCTGCTAGTTTACCCATGACATTGATAGTCTGGGTTGCTCTTCATCCTAGCTTCCTTAGACACATCTCTCTTATTGCCTTGGTATATATCAAAACATCTCGGATGGATTGAAATAATGGAATTGTCATGGTGAGGTTCTTTAAGCTAGACAAGATATCAAACTTTAGCTGCATTACTTTCCTTTGTTCTTATAGCCGATTGGGAAATGGAGCCTTTGCTATCTCGAGCATTTCTTCTATCACTTCTTCTATAAGATGTGTTTCTTCTAATTCTTCCTCCTCTTCTACCAGTGGAGGTATTCCTACTCCTATCTATCTACCAGACCTAAGATGAATATGGTACATTAGATACATCTCACCCTCCACTTTGTATGTTGGCTGGTTCACCCTGTTAGTAGGATTTATCATTGATTGTGTGGGTAGCTGCGTAGGTGTCACTGTTGGCAACACCGATAAATTCTGTTGGGGGTGAGCTGGTGCTACATTCTATGGATCTTGATTCCACGTAGTGTGTCCTTTCCACTGTTGCCCAGGATATGGATATGACATCCATATCTACTGGTTTGGGAATGATACTAGGGATGCATTGGACCAAGGTGATGGCCCCCACCACCCCATGTTAGGTGGTTGAGGTAGGCCTTGGGGCATGTATGGTCCTCCTCCATATGATGAAATTCCAGTTAGCATATTACCTGCAAGGGGTTATGGCCAACTCTTTCGATTGCCTATGATCCTGATTACTGGGCAGTTACGGGCACAATCGAGTTTTATGGTTCAGCTTGCAAACTGCGCATACTCTAACTTTGTTCTTTGGGCATGCATTCTTTGCATTCTTCCCTCTACATTTTGGACAAAAATAAGCCAATGCTACTTTATTTTCTTGCTTCTTTTTCTCTAACAATAGCATATCCATCTGCAATGCTAGAGATGAGAGCATTTCGCTCTTTAAATCCTCCAACATGTTACCTATTTCTATCTTCATGACTGAAGCAGTCACTTTCATGGTTATAGAAGTGGTCTTGCCTCTCCTTCTTGAGTAGTTTTGACATAGTTTTTGGATGTCTTCCATAGCATGGTGGTAGACATCACCTCAAGAAATCATGTTAAGAGCCTCCAGTGATTCATTGGTAAGTCCTCTCAAAAATATGCTTTTGAGGGACTTATCAAATAGTTTCATGTGAGGAGATCATTAAATATTGAAGTTGAATATCTCCCAGTATTCCTTGAGAGACTCATATTCTTTTTGTGTCATGCTCATGACCTCTTCTCTAGAGTCTCTTGCTCTCCTAAAATATTGGTATTGCTCTAAAAAGAGCTTCTTCATTTGATCCCAAGTGGCAATGTGTCTGTCTCCCAGACCGATGAACCACCACAGAGCTGCATCATCCAATGTGGAAGGAAAGAGTTTCAGCTTCTGTGTATCAAATTTGTAGTCCACAAATTTGCATGACATAAAACTTAAATAAAAATAGGTCAGGGTCCTCAGTTGGGTATCCTTTGAAGGTCAAAAGGTGAGTAGGGGATATGTTTTTCATTTTGGTATCTCCTACTCCATCAATCGAGAAACTAAATCCAGATGAGACTTCTTCATTGTTAGCCATTTTTTCAAGAAATGCGGTCTCTAATGTAGTATTTATGGCCTTACAGTCATTTAAGACTTTCTAAGTCAAGGCTCTAAGGTTGTCTGGTGTTATCATCCGATCTTCTACATATTTCCACAAAAGGGCTTCCTCTAAGGGTGTCCTATTAAATAGAGGATTTATGCTGATTCATTCTTCCCCAAGTTGATGGGATGATGAGGCACTTTGTACAAAATGCAGATCCTCACTCCAATGGATTGCTGGTGGTGGGTCGGGTGAGTCTAATTCAAATTTAGAATGTTTGGCTGACTTAGGTTCTAGTGGATTAGTTTTTATAAACCGATCGTTAGGTCCTCTTCTTCTCGAAGAACTCATACAAGGTCATATGGAAGGTTTCTAGGTATTGTAAATAATCTATTTGAGATGCTTCCCCGGCAATGACGCCAAAATGTTGCGGTCCAAACAAGGTTAACTTCTTTCCTACTTTTGTCACATGCCCGTGCATTTAATTTATCAATCCAGGGAGCTTTGTAAACTTGTGAAGGTTCTTGAAGAAGATTGCTTACAATACCACTTGAGATGAGTCTACTAGTTCTACTATTGGGGGGTGTTTCAATGGTCGCCAATCATTCATACACTCAATAATTTACGTAAAAAAATTTAAATCTATAGAAATAAAATATTCACACATTCTTGGAAATAAACCTATTGCAATACTAGAAATAAAAATGTGATAAAAAATCTTACAAAAGCGATAAACTAATCTAAAAAAAATAGGAAAGATAGGGGAAGAAATACTAGCTTGGAGTGGGCCCGGGCTCCAACAGCTTCCTCCCAATTGAACACACACTTAAAAACTCTTAGAACTGTATTATAATTATCAAAGTATTACAATGCTTCTTTTGTATATCTCTCTACATTTACTAAAATATTCTATATATCCTTAGAGAGGTCTACGTGTGTTTATATAGCACACCCGTAGATCTTCTATTACAAAGAAGTTATAATAGTCGATTCATTCCAGACTAAACTAAGATAGTCTGGTAAATGTGATCGACATCTACTAAAACTGATTCATTTCTAATGGTGGTATGTTCACTGATTGGTTTGTGCTTCTCCTGGAATTGGTAGGACATTCTCATACGTCGATGCGATTCCCAATTTAACTCTACATGACATAGAGTTGGAACTGCACTAGTCTCTACTGTCCACGTTGTGCTTGTCTGGTCAACGAGCGAAGAATAGGGGTGCCTTCCCTATGAGGAAGGCGCCTAAGTATGTCGGGTGCCTTCTCTATGTGGAATATGCCTTAATGCTATTGGCACCTTCCTGGAAGAGAAATGTGCTTATCTTCTATTGGCACCTTCCTGTGAGAGGAAGGTGCCTTCTAGTGGCACCTTCTTGTTGGTGCCTTCCTTATGAGAGGAAGGCACTTGCCTTCTAGTGGCGCCTTCCTGTCGGAACCTTCCTTATGAGAGGAAGGCACTTATTTTCCTTTGGCGCCTTCCTGGAAGAGGAAGGCACTGGCCTTCTATTGGAACCTTCCTGGGAGAGGAAGGCGCTTGTCTTTCCTTGGTGCCTTCCTGGAAGAGGAAGGCACCTACTTATGCTTGGTGCCTTATTGGAAGAGGAAGGTGCCTACTTACGCTTGGCGCCTTCCTGGAAGAGGAAGGCGCCTACCTTCTCTGCATTGATTTTGAAAGAAACAAAGTGCCAGGTCCATGAAAAGACCTCGACTGTTCCAAATCTGACTAAATCAACTACAATTCCATAAAAACACATTGAAAACACATGAATTAGATAACATGCATAATTTCATCAAATAATTATATAATCATTCATAAACATATGCAATCCTTATTATACAACCACATAATAATCAAGAAAATGTATATAGAATATGTGCATTTCTGATGCTCATCACTGGGTTGTCACATTCTTCTAAAATGACATTTAAAAAAATAGTGGCAAAGTATGTCTTTCTAGGAGATATTTCGTATCATCGGAGCTACGAAGGTATCCTCATTTGTTGCTTAGAGCATCAAGAGTCAGTTTGGGAAATCACCCAAGCACACAACAATATTTGTGATGGCCATTTTAGTGGCATGGCCATTTCCAAGCACATTATTCGCATGGGCTACTATTGGCCAACCTTAGAGTGATATTGTTGTTCTTATGTTAAGAAGTGTGTAAAGTGTCAACATCATGCTAACTTGACACATGTACCTTCTTAGGACTTACATCCAATTCAATTAGCTTGGCCATTCTCACAATGGGGGTTTGAGTTAATTGGTAAAATCTCACCTACCTCCTTGGGCCATCACACATTCATTATTATGGCTATCGAGTATTTCAAAAAATTAGTGGAAGCAATTTCCCTTACCACTACAATATGACCCTGCATAGCAGAGTTCATATTGCATAACATCATTTGTTATTTTGGTATTCCATCCAAGATTATTTTTGATAATGGGACATCATTCAAGAATAAATATGTACATGCTTTGACAACAAATTATAATATCCAACACAACATTTTAATGATCTATTATCCATAAGAAAATGGGCAAGCAGAGGCATCGAACAAAACCTTGATTATCATTTTGAAGAAAATAGTTAAAGAAAATCACAATGATTGGCACACACAAATGCCCATTTCTCTGTGGGCATACCACACTAGTATTCGGATGCCCACTAGGGCAATTCTATTTTTTCTAGTGTATGGTATCGAGGCAATCATACCTCTAGATCTATAAATCCCTTCACTACACATATCCATGCAAGAGTTCATCGATGATGATACCATGAGACATGATCTCTTAGACCAACTTACATTACTTGATGAATGACATGTTAATGCCCTCAAGAATTTGCACATTTATCAAGAGTGACTTAAGAGAGCTTATAACATGAGAGTCCATCATAGAGTCTTTCAAGTTGGTGACCTTTTTCTAAAAGAGAACTGGTAGAATTCTAATTTTCTACCCCATTTATGGGATAAGTTTGTGGCAAACTAGTTAGGTCCTTTCATCATCACTAGTTAGAGCAGACTCAAAACTTACCATCTAGTCTCCATTGAAGGAATCAAGGATACTAAACCCTTTAATATCCTTCATCTATGGTATTTCCATGCCTAGAGCACTATGGCCCGCCCCAAAATGCTCCAAGGGTATCTACAATCTTCTTGGTCAACTCAAAATTCTCCTAGGAAGTCTATGACCATCTAGGTCACCACAAAATGCTCCAAGAGTATCTACAAATTTCTTGGTCAACCCAAAACACTCTTAGCTGATATATGATAATCTAGGTCACCCCAAAATGCTCCAAGGATATCTACAAGCCACTTGGTCAACCCAAAATGCTCCTAGGTGGTCTATGACTATCTATGTCATTCCAAAATTCTCTAAGGGTATCTACAAACTACTTGGTCAATCTAAAATGCTCCTAGGTGGTCTATGACCATTTATGTCACCCCAAAATGCTCCAAGGGTATCTACGTACTACTTGGTCAACCCAAAATGCTCCAAGGGTATCTACGTACTACTTGGTCAACCCAAAATGCTCCTAAATGTTCTATGACCATCTAGGTCACCCCAAAATTCTCCAAGGGTATCTACAAACCACTTGGTCAACCCAAAATACTCCTAGGTAGTCTATGACCATCTAGGTCACCCCAAAATTCTCCAAGGATATCTACAAACTACTTGGTCAACCCAAAATACTCCTAGATAGTCTACGATCATCTAGGTCACCCCAAAATGCTCGAAGGGTATCTACAAACCACTTTGTCAATCCAAAATTATCCTAGGTGGTCTATGACCATCTAGGTCACCCCAAAATGCTCTAAGGGTATCTATGTACCGCTTGGTCAACCTAAAATACTCCTAGATGGTCTATGACTATCTAGGTCACCTCAAAATTCTCCAAGTATATCTATGTACTGCTAGGCCAACCCAAAATTCTCCTAGGTGGTCTATGACCATCTAGGTCACCCCAAAATGCTCCAAGGGTATCTATGTACTACTTGGTCAATCCAAAATGCTCCTAGGTAGTCTATGACCATCTAGGTCACCCAAAAATGCTCCAAGGGTATCTAAAACCACTTGGTCAACCCAAAATACTCCTAGGTGATCTATGACCATCTAGGTCACCCCAAAATACTCCAAGGGTATCTACAAACTACTTGGTCAATACAAAATGCTCCTAGGTGGTCTATGATCGACTAGGTCAACCCAAAATGCTTCAAGGGTATCTATGTACCGTTTTGTCAACCCAAAATACTCCTAGTAGTCTATGACCATCTAGGTCACCCCAAAATACTCCAAGGGTATCTACATACCACTTGACCAACCCAAAATACTCCTAGGCAATCTATGACCATCTAGGTCACCTCAAAATGCTTTAAGGGCATCTACATGTCACTTGGCCAATACAAAATACTCCTAGGCAATATATGACAATCTAGGTCATCCAAAAATGATCCAAGGGTATCTACATACTGCTTGGTCAATCCAAAATGCTCCTAGGTGGTCTATGATCATCTAGGTCACTCCAAAATACTCCAAGGGTATCTACATACCGCTTGGTCAACCCAAAATGCTCCTAGGTGGTCTATGACTATCTAGGTCACCCCAAAATGCTCCAAGGGTATCTATGTACCACTTAGCCAACCCCAAATGCTCCTAAGTGGTCTACGACCATCTAGGTCACCCCAAAAATGCCCCAAAGGCATCTATAAGCTATTTGGTCACCCAAAATGTCCCAATGGCATTCCTTAAGGCCATTGATCAAACTATACATACACATATATCAAAACTCAAAACATCATCAAAATATCAAAAATACAAAAATATTACATCACATCACATTGCATACCATTGCATTTTATAATCACTTACATTAGGCATACTCATAATTGCACTTTGCATTTTAGAGTTGCTCATACATGTCTAGCACTAAGATTGTACACTAGTCATCATTAAAAATCTATGCTTTTAATGTCATCATCCATATCATTCCATATTTCACTTATCGTTTCCACCTACATTTCCCATTTTTTATATTTGTATCCATTCCCTTCACCTAGCCATTTTTTCTAGAATGTCATTAGGGTTTTCGATCACTCAACCATCTCTAATTTTCTTTTCAAATTTTTTAGAAAACTATCATGATTTTTAGGAGGTAGAGTCTTGCTTAGATTTTACCTTGTATACATCAAAATCCCAATACATTTTCACACTAATAAATCTAAAATTTTACAAGGAAATATGAAACCTACTAAGTGGTCTAGGTTACCTTAAGTGAAAATTTTATCTTGCTCACCCCCCTATGTGAATGGTTCAAAAATGTTGAGAATTGACAAAAGGAAAAGCTCCTCATTACCCAATTCCCTAGAATAAAAATTGGTTTTCACCACTATCAATAAGAAAAATCCTAAAAGCAAAAATCAAAAGCAAAATAAATAGTGGTTATCACCACTCCCCAAATCCCTTTCTCAAAGAAAACAAAATACAAAATAAATAGTGATTATCATCACTAAGTATGAGCAAATATCCCTGAAATCAAATAAAAGAAAATAAGGGAGTATTGAACTTGAATCCCTGGAATTCTTAGCATTTGAAGAACCATTATGTGATACTCATTAAATTTTAGGTGGTGTCAAGCCTACCTAGCAATGGTAACATCCTTACGCATGATGATATGTATGTCATATTAGAATTTTGTGTGTGTACAGACCAATGTTTGCATGTGGATGAGCTAGCTTTTGGTAGCCTATACTACCTAGTGGTCTAATCCAAATACGTATAAAACCTAGGATCATTCTACTCATAGGGTGATCTTCTATACATATGGAATGCATCAATCCTATTTGGCACTGGGGTAATATTATGCGTATCACAAAATGAAATCACTTGCACACATAGGGATATTTGAGTATCTCGTTCATCCTAGTAGATTCATACCTTGTCAAAAAGTTTTGCATGGTTAGTATATAATTTTTGACCAGTTGACTAGAGTGTTTGAGTCTCATGAAAACCTTAGAAACATTCTATAACATTCAACTATTCATTTCATTTCATACCATTTTATTACACATATATGTCGGTCCAAATTTTCTCAAATCCATTACATAGTCTCATGACAACATCACACATGAATTTATGAATTCTATACAGTCTATGATGCTAACATAGTATGTCATATAGTCTCCTCATTTCATCATCTACATAAATAAATCATCTAGTTCATTACACATCCATACATATACATACCATCGAATCAAATCACATTACAACATTTGCATACATGATAAAAATCCATCATCATATCATAAAGCAAATAAACACATTGCATACATCCCATAAAGCAGTAGGAAACACATGATGACAAACATAGAAAAGATCATATATATATCTTTGTATGTATGGGGTAAAAATATACATCATCATACTCGGGCTGCTCATAGGCTATAATAAAGTGGGTCATCCAACCTCACGTTACAAAAAATATAAAATACAAAAAGAGACATTAGAGTCTCAATAACCATGGTCACATAGGATCAATACTACGACTCTTACCCTTACCCTCATGTCAAGTTTACCAAGAACCCTTTGACATACCACCACCTACCCTATATACCCTATGTATAGATCCATGTACCCTCATCCTAGCCAAAGACTATCTTGTACCACTTTGTAGACTCTGGTGTGACCCACTAGCAGATGGACAAGCTGGTATGCACACCCTAAGGTACACTATCTCATCCTCCAAATCATTAGTGAAAGCCCACTCCTATCGATATCACACTTGGTAGGTATCCACTAATCCCTAGAGCTGTGCCACCTCCTCCCATAGCCTGGCTATCTTCCCACTACTAGATCTCTCTCAACTAGGGCTTTAGGATATCAATTGTGCCTTTAGATTCACTATATCTTCCTAGGAATCCTATACCTATGTTTGAATGAGATCTCTCTCCTACCTAACCCTAATCAAATATTTATATAGATCTATATTTATGTCACCTTGTATAACCTACTATATCTACACCCCTTGATCCCCAGTATCATCATATCCAAAGTCACCCTGATCTCCTAAGTCTAGGAGGTCTACCTGCTCATAGGCCATGTGACAAAGCCCATGCCACTCATCTACCTATCCCTAGCCCTCCTTAGGAGCATCTTACTAAGACTCTGTTATTACCCATACCACATCTCCCCCTAGTGGTCCCTCCCCAACCACTGGTGCATCACCCACCAGGATTCACACTCCTTTTTAGTCACAAAATCATCTAATTCCAGAATTTCCACTACAAGATTTGCATCCACCCCTACTGACTCCAATAGAATCCACCTTAGTGTCCTCTCATCTTCATGATACAAGTAGAACACTAGCTCATTGGGAAAACCCTATTGTATCCAAAACTACCACATAACCTAATCATAATGGAAGAACTCTTACTCTATCCCATGCTGGCCAACCAACCATCTACCTTACCTCACTTGACAAAGCTACACCTCAACATTAAACCATACTGGGAAATCCCTATAAGGTCTATAGAGTACATCCACTACTCTAAGTCCTATAAAGGATTGGGTATAATGTCCCACATTACCTACCCAATGTAGAATCTTCCCTACCTCATAGTCCCACTACCATAGGATCCCATAGCCAATCTCCCAATCCACTAGTTGTGCCCATGATGTCCAAGGCAATCCTTATGGCCAATCCATAGCTATGTGCTGCCACCCCCACACCTACAGTAGAAATATACATAGCAATACCTTTCACCCTTAATATTGGATCTCATATAGCTCATCATACAACTATACCAGTAGTGTCATCCCCCACACCATCACTAGTGGCTTCTCCATAATGTACCCTACCAGAGTAAACACTAACTCCAAAAGGTTCTAGGGAAACCTGATGCCTAATGAGTCTAGTAGTATCATATTAGAGATCAATATCATTAGAAAAATATACCTAATGCCCAATACCCTAGCCTCATACCAATACTCCACCAGTATGCCTCCACTGAGAGAGTCCCCTATCACCTCCTCTATGGCCCTACCAAAGTACCTCTCCATCATTACCTCTCTTTGGTCACAATGAGTAGACACAATAGCCCACCCCTCTATTAGAATGCAAAAAATATGATAGAAATCCTCCAAAATCACCATCATCTCCCCTATATATAGGTGGATGTTGTTGGTGCATGAATCCCACAAGTCAATAAGAGTAGTCAAGTAAGCATGGTCGCCCACCACGGGCTCTAACTGCATCACATGCTTGAGTCCAATGGCATCAAGTCATTCATAGTATGAATATTTTAATAATTTTCTCATGGTATCAAAGATCATCAGAACTTGATATCGACTCTTAACCACCTAGCAGAGATAGGTCAATCAATAATAAGCACAAAACAAGCTACAAAATGACCCAAAAAAACCCAAAAAAAATAAAAAAAGGCCCATTTTTTAGGCTATTTTGTGACCGTCCCACCCAAGGATGACCCCCAAATCTATGACTATCCCACCTAGGGATGGCCACCAAAAATCCTAGGCTAGCCATCCCATATGACCCCCAAATTGGGCCAAAATGGGCCTTTCAGGCCACCAAAAACAACAAAAAAATTAAGCCAAATTAACCAATAAAAAAGGCATAACAAGAAATAAAATTGCACAAAAACATAAAAAAAAGCATAAAAAATTATAGGGCATTCCTAATTAGGTTCAATTACCAAGGATTTAGTGTGCTCTGCCAAAAAGCAAAAACAAACAATAATTCCACTTTTAACACTAGCATAGTGCAGTAAGAAATTCAACTCTTACCCGTCTCACACTGGCTCTGCCACTAGATGAGTTTGCATACTAACTCATAGTGACTGTAGGATGATTTTTATAGTTCTCCACTACATAGAATCACTCTCCTCCTCACCTCTCAAACTACAAATTTGGAAATGCACAAATGAGCCCAAATAACCCATTTTTGGCTTAAATAACCCTCCCAGGGCCCTGAAAATCCCTAGGTGGGATGAGTAGCTAATTGGATTACTATCCCACCCTAGGATGGCCACCAAAAAATCTCATCAAAACAACTAAAAAATACACCAAAAAGGGTCCAAAACCCATCAAAAACAGCTTAAATTTGGTCAAAATGCAATAGGCATCCAGATGAACATAAATTTATCTTGGAGAAGTGGGGAAATGTTTAATTCACACCTGAAGAAGGCCATTGTGGCTAGAATTCCCCACATGAATGAATTTTTCAGCTCATTTCTTCCATGTAGCATCAACAATATCATCAAAATCCTCAAAAAAATGCTCTATTTTTCAATGGTTAAAATGGAGGGAAACCCTACCCAAGTCATATGGGTCAAGTGACTCATTGATTTTCTCACTAGTCATTCCCTCATCAACTTATAACTTGAGGATGTAGTCATACTTAGCAAATTCATAATCAAAATCAACAATCAAACACTCAATAATGTAAATTACGTTCGTCTGACGAATCATTGACAAAGACAATCATGTCCCTTCTTGGGGCAGACAACAAGAAAACATTTCAACTAAGCACACAATATGATAGATGAAACTACATGTTGGTACACCTTAAAAGTTACCAAAATATTTGGTATTCTTTAACGCCTAGAGTTATAAGTCCCTTGAGAATACCTAGAAGTTGAATAGAAACCAAGACCAATTTCTTTACTGAGTCAGAAGCAAGGATTCAAGAATGTGTGCTATTTCTATGATTGGGGTATCTAAAGTTGGTTAGGTTATTGAATAGCCCTAACAATTTAAAATTTTAGTTATCTATTTTTGCTCAGCATTGTGTTGCACACAACACATCTCAAAAAGGGGGATCTGTAGACACTAAAATCATATCATTACGATTAGGTGATCAAAATTATTGACTAATTGACATCATATGGCCCCTTGGAAAACCCTTAGAGGTTTAATAGTGGTACTAACCACCCTTGGAAGGCTCTACCCCACTTTTGAGAGGTTTTAGGCCACATAGGTATGACCATCTCACCCTGGGATGGTCATAGTTCATGGCCACCCCACCCAAGGACGGTGGCAAAGCGATTGTCCCTAGGTGGGATGACCACAAGGTTTAACTCCCAAAAATTCAAATTTGGATAAATGGCACCTAGAAGCTATAATTTATCCCATATATGTGAGCATGTAAGACCTGAGGGTGTGGAATCCTTATGACATTCTATAGAATGGAGGCCAAAATAGGAGATTCTCTTCCCCTTCCAATGCATGCTTAGTTTTAGACAAGTGGCACCTCTTGCCCTGCATGCCCTTGCATACCCATTTTCCCAAAGGCTTACTTTGGGTATAAATTGGTTCCATTTTCTACACAAGATATATAGAGGAGTTTTGAGACATAGCAACGAAGTGCTGCCAATATTTTCCCTCACCTTTTTGTGCCTTTTTCCATCAAAATATCTACCTAGCAAAAGATATTTGTGAGTGATCTAGGAGGCGTAATGTGTTTGCAAAATCGAATAATTTGAGTAAATTTCACCACCAAATATTATGACAACAGTATTGAGAAGGTTCCTAACCAATTCACAAGGAAATTGGTGGCAAAATAAGAGGAGAATTGGTGGCCATCCCACCCTAGGATGGTCCCAAATCTATTATAATTACCATCATCCATGCAAGTTATGATGATAGATATATGCATTATTTATTTAATATTTTTTTATAGTCATATTCTAGGGTAGTATATGAACCTCCTGTACACATTTTATGCAATTTGGAGTTATATTGAGTGAGATATTGTAGTTTTAAATTTTTGTAGGTTTCCAAGGACCATATAAATATGCACATGAAAATATGATTTATTTTAAAAACATTACCATATGTATCCTCTTAAAATATCATTTTAGGCATACTTTCCAAGTTTCATTTGATTTAGAGATGTTTTGGTCCAAAAAGTGCTTGTTTTGGGTTTTGCAGGCTTTGTAGGTAAACTACGAATGAGCCACATCATCGGGTGCAATTTCTGTTCTATTTGTGATTATATATTTCTAAAATAATTAATTATACATATATATGCAATTTAAGATTATTTGGAGTTGTTTTAGATAGGCACATTACATATTTACACTTTCTAGCTTATAGTTGCATGTATGGCTTTTGCATGTTTCACATTCTACGCACTTGCTATTTAACAAATCTGATTTCCTTGTGTGTAGATGCAGGTTTTACAGTGCATTAGTAAGGAATACAATATAATAAAAGTGAATAACAAAGAAGCAGCATCATAGGTTCACCCACCTCAATTGTGGGTATAAGGAAGAATATTGGAAGTGTACACGAGCTTGTTTGGAAGGACTTTTTCCTTGGGCACCCATTGTTTTGTAAATAATTGTATCACACTAAGATCCCTCAAGGGGACATATATGTAACCATTGTTCTGATATACCAAATTAATTAAATAAAAACACCTTTTCTTGCACTTATTTGGCTTCTATAGTTACTTAAATCAGTCCTTTTGTAATGATTCATTAATATAGATATAGATGCATAATGTTTAGCACTCTTAGGTGCACTGTTTTTCCCCTACTTCAGGACTTATGAAATAATATGGTAAAATTGCCATTATAATATCTAGTTTAAATATTCAAACATTTAATCACTTGTTTCTCCCAGTCATTCATTCATTCCTTAATAGATTATTACCTTATATATTTCTAATATATTAACCAAAAAAAATGCTTGATAATATGTACTCAATCCAATTTTTTTGTGTAGCTAAGATTACAAAATTATTTATTTTCTTATGGTGCTCACCTTAATTGAATTTGCATGCACATAATTTTATTCTATGTTAGAGAAATTTTCCACCTTAACTACTAAGAATTCCAGAGCATTTCTTCATCGGTTATTTCCTTCTAATGTATCCTTGTCCTCCTCATAGTCATATTCCTTCTTATATTTAGGCACTCTCCTTTGCAACTTAGGCACTCTATTTTCCAACCCAATCACTCTCAATGTAAATGCTATCCATAGACACTCTAACTTAGGTGTAACTCTCCACACCTCATTTTTTGGTTCAAGTGCTCTCAATGTAGACATTCTCTATCTTCAACTTGAGTTTCACTGGTGTAAACTCAGCTACAAGAGACCAACAAAATGGACTCCAATCACATAACACAAATGCAATAATGGAAGAAAACTGCCAATTAATATTCTTCTCATTCCTAAATTCACCCCCTTCTAAAAAATATTACAATCCATCATATAGCAACCGAAAACCAAAGAAACCCTAAAGAAACCCTAAAAATGTCTTTTTTCTAAAAACTGCTAAAAATAGATATTTTTCCTAAAAACTGCTAAAAATAAAAATGATTCGGATTGCACCCAAATTTGGTGCACACATCCCTATTACAATAATGAACCTTAATTTAAAATATTAGGTCTCAAATTATGGTATAACAAAATATAATAAACTTCTAACAGCCAAAAAAACCCAAAAAACTTGAGAACCTATTCTAAAAGCTAATTTTGGGACACTAGATGTCGGAGTTAGGTCTCTAAAACATGATTTTTGGAGTATTAGACACATCAGAGATGCACCTGATGCAAAACACACACATGGAACCACCTGTTTAATTTCAAGGCAAACGGGCGTATGGTTCACAAGTTATGGCTTCGACAATGTGCATCATTCTCCTCTGGTGAAAAAGAACTCAGCTCCTGCAAGTTCAACTGAATTGAAATCCTATAGCTTCTTGTTATCAATTTTATTCAGCTTTGAATCTAAAACCCATGTGTTATCTAACTGTGGTAATCCTTCCCACTAAACTAGGAATTTGTTGTAGCTCCCATGTCTGGTGGTGATCACCTTCTTATTGAGCACCTGTGCAACTCTATCTTTTTCCTTCTTAGGCATATGTCCTACCCAATTTATTTTCTCCTATAATTCACCATCCTTGGAAGTACTAGGATACTAAAATAAATCAAAAACATTAAAAATGGGTTAAATATCAAATTCATCAGTCAACTCCACTTTATAGGCATTATCATTGATCTTCTTCAAAATCCTGCGTGGCCCAATTTTCTTAAGTTTCAGTTTGTTATATGTCCCCTTAGGAAATATTTCCTTCATAAGATGAACCATGACCATATCACCCTCTTCAAACACTTTCACCCTTCTTTGTGCATAAACAGACTCTTTGTAGTGAGAATTACTACTCTACAATTTTTTCCTCACTAACTCTTGCACTTTCTGGATATGCTCAACAAATGCTTCTGCATCATCACTAACTTGTTCCCCAATTGGTAAATCAACCAAATCTAATACAACTCTAGGTTTTTGACCATAAATAATTTGAAAAGGAGATTTACCTATTGACCTGTTCATTGAACTTTTATATGCAAATTCAGCTTGTGACAAGGCTAAATCCCATTGTTTTGGTTTTTATCCAACTATGCATCGTAAGAGGTTTCCCAAGCTTCTATTCACTACCTCTGTTTACCCATCGATATGTGGGTGGTAAGCACTATTGAACTACAACCTGGTATTCAAAATTTTCCACAACATCCTCCAAAAGTGACTCAAGAACTTAGTATCCCTATCATAAGTAATAGTCTTTGGAACACCATGCAATCGCATAATATCATTAAAGAATAAGAATGCAGTCCTAGTTGCATCATTAGTCTTTTTACAAGCAATAAAATGCACCATTTTGGAAAATCTGTCTACCACAACAAAAATTGAATCCTTACCCCTCTGTCTTGGGTAACCCTAACACGAAATCCATACTCAGATCGGTCCATGGTCCTGTAGGAACTGGTAGTGGCATATACAACCCTGTATTTTGTGCATGGCCCTTAGCCATTTGACATACCCTGCATCTAGAGACAACCATGATTATATCTCTCTTCATTTTTGGCCAATAGTACTCCTATACAAGAGTGGTAGTTTTGGCTACTCCAAAATAACTAGCCAAACCCCCACTATGTAATTCCATCAAGATGTTCTCTCATAGAGCCATTGGGAATGCATAATCGATTACCCTTAAACAAGTAACCATTATGTAAAAAATACTCTTCAAAAATGGTATGGGACTCACCCCCTACCTCACTTTTGCACTGTTGCACAATATTTCCAAAATCCGCATCAGATTCATACTGATCTTTAATCCCCTCAAATCCTACCACTTCATTCTCCATAGTGGTCAACAACACGACTCTCCTAGTCAACCTTATTATGTTTTCCTAACTTATGTTTTAGGACAAATGTATATTGTTGCAAAAATAAAACCCATTTGGCATGCCTGCTATTTAATTTTTTCTGAGAATTGACATACCTCAATGCTTCATGATCAGTAAACAACACAAACTCCTTTGAGATTAAGTAGTGCCTCCAATTTTGCAATGCTTGCACAATTGCATAAAATTCCACATCATATGTAGAATAATTCTTCCTTGCATCATTTAGCTTCTCACTAAAAAATGCTACAGGTCAGCCCTTTTGACTTAAGACACCACCAATTCCAACAAATGAGGCATCACAATCAACCTCAAACACCTTACTAAAATCTTGTAACACTAGAATAGGGGCTTATGACACCTTATTCAAGAGTTTAAAACTCTTTGTTGCTATCGTAGTCCATACAAACTCTTTCCCCTTTGTGCACTCAGTTATAGGGGTAGCTATACTATCTGAAGTTCCTGATGAACTTCCTATAAAAGGTAGCTAGTCCATGAAAGCTCATTACTTATATTATAGATCATGGAAGAGGCAATTCCAGAATCACCTTCACTTTCTCATAATACATCCTCATGCCATCTCTTGATATTACAAATCCCAAAAACACTAAACTATCTTGAAGAAATCTATATTTCTTTAGGTTGACATACAATTTGACCTTCCTGAGCATGTCTAACACTAATTTCAGGTGTAAAAAATGGTCTTCTTCACTTTTACTATAAATAAAAATATCATAAAAATACACAACCACAAACTTACCATTATATTCCCATAGCACTTTGTTCATCAACCGCATAAATGTACTGGGTGCATTAGACAACCCAAATGGCATCGCCATCCACTCGTACAATCCATATTTTGTCTTAAAAGTTGTCTTCCATTCATCCCCTTCTTGAATTCTGATTTGGTAGTAGCCACTCCGTAGATCAATTTTACTAAAGTATTTAGCTCTAGCCAATCCATCCATCATGTCATCCACTCTTGGCATAGGATACCGATACTTTATTATGATTTTGTTTATGGCTCTACTGTCTACACACTTTCACCAGTCACCATATTTCTTCGGGATAAACAATGCTAGAGTTGCACATGGACTCATACTCTCCCTAAATAATCCTTTCTTTATCAACTATGTCACTTGCCTACTCAACTCTGCATTCTGTGTTAGGTTCAATTGATAAGCTACCTGATTTGGGAGTGCTGATCCTGGAATCAAATCCATGTGATGTTGGATATCCCTTTTTTATGGTAGCCCATCTAGTAACTCCTCTCGTGTGATATATTTATATTAACTTAGTAACTTAGCTACTGCTGTAGGCATAACCACTTCCTCTGTTTCTAGATTCTGAGTTGTTAAGGCATAACAGAAGCTAGCATCCCTGATCTCTGCAAGAAACTCCTTCATCATCAACAAGCTCTCACTCGATCCATCCTCCTTCAAAGGTACAAGAACTACCTTTACACCATCCTTCCAGAATTTATAAGTATTCTTTCTCCCATTATGGTTAGTATCCCTATCATACTGCCAAAGTCTTCCTAATAGAATGTGACGTGCATGCATCGAGCTCACATCATACCACACTTCATCCTTGTAAGTACTCCCAATTGAAAATTTAATTAAACACCTATGATCTGTTGTTACCTCATTCCCCTTCTTAACCCATGAGATGCTATATGGATAAGGATATTTTTCATATTTTAGGTGCATTTTATCAACCATGACATTTGACACCATATTATCATAGCTACCACCATCAATGACAATGTTACATACATTCCCTCCAGATGTACACCTTGTTCAAAATATGTTTGTTCACAGCTAAGAATATTTACCATCTATGGTCTTCCCCTTTGCTTTGATCTACACCATCTCTTTCTTAGGAACAATCAATGTGCTCATTATCATAAGTGCTTCCCCCATGTTAGCAACAACTTCATCCTCATCCTGCTCTTCCATATCAACCAGATTGACCCTTCCTTGTCCTCCTTGAACCCTTTCTTGGACATCACATTGGGGACACTCAAATGCTCTGTGCCCCTCCTCACCACATCCATAATAATTATATGACCTCCTCGGATCATTCCCATTTCTTCCACCATTGTAACCTCTACCTCGTTGGTATCCTCTTCCTCTTAGATTCTGTCCATATTCTTCTTGTTTAGCAACTATTGAGGATTCTCCCTTGAGAAAATTAGATCCACTTCGACCCTGACTAGAAGAGGATGTGAATCCCTTCTTACCTCTTCTATTAATCCTTTTCAATTTATCCTATGCCTTGAGGGCCATTTGATATGCATCCTCCACTGTAAGAGTGTGATGCATGCTCATCTCATATTGAACAACAAAACTTACGCCATTTACATACCTAGTATCCTTTTTGTCCTCTATCTCATTGTGCTCCACTCGAATGGATAGCTTGTATAATTCATTAGTATAGTCCTCAATGCATTGATACTTATGTCAAATATTTTGAAATCTACGAAATAGGGTTTGGGAGTAGTCTATAGGTATAAATTTTTCTTGTAACTTCTTCATATTTGTCCAATCCCTGATCTTTTCCTTTCCATTCCTATGTCATGTAGTCTGTAAATGATCCCACCAAATCAATGCATGTCCCTTCAACTTTGTGCATGCGAGCTTAACCTTCTTCTCTTCAGCAAGATTACTCCATTCAAAATATTTTTCTAGGCTATAGATCCAATCGATCAACTCCTTTGGTTTCAACCCACCAGCATACTCAAGAACCTCAATCTTAATCCATATCGATTCCCCTTAAGTCCCTCTAGAGCTCGTATCAGTCGATTTTCAAAATCATGCCCTTCTTCCTCTAGGCTCTCTGGTTCTACTTTTGTGTGGACCTTAGATCCACGTTCCTCAGGTATATTTTCATCATCGAATCCTTGATATGCTCGTGCCTTGGGATGTCTCTCTCCCATGTGATCAATCACACCAGTCAGCCATGCTATTTCTACATTTAGATCATCGATCTGCCTATTCATTTGGGCATATCTTCTAGGTGGCATCTTCCCTTCACTAGCGAGATCACACCCGCTCTAATACCAAAATGGTGTAAACTCAGCTACAAGAGACCAACAAAATGTATTCCAATCACATAACACAAATGCAATAATTGAAGAAAATTGCCAATTGATATTCTTCTCATTCTTGAATTCACCCTCTTCTACAAAATATTACAATCCGTCATATAGCAACCTAAAACCAAAAACCCTTAAAGAAACCCTAAAATGTCTTTTTTCTAAAAACTGCTAAAAATAGAAATGAGTTGGATTGCACCAAAATTTTGTGCACACATCCCTCTTACAATAATGAACCTTAATTTAAAATATTAGGTCTCAACTTATGGTATAACAAAATATAATAAACTTCTAACAACCAAAAAAACCCAAAAAACTTGGGAACCTATTCTAAAAGCTAATTTTAGGGCACTAGATGTCGGAGTTAGGTCCTGAAAACATGATTTTTTGAGGATCAGATGCATCAAAGATGCTCCTAATGCATAACATGCACACATAACCACCTATTAAATTTCAAGGCAAACGGGCATACAATTCATAAGTTATGGCTTCGACAAGGTGCATCATTCACTCCTTAGGCACAAGCTATCATTTAACTTCTAAGAATTCACTTCTCAATCTATCATACCTCTTCTCAGGTTTCATTCCTCAAGATTAGGCACATTTCTCATAGAAGAAGATGTGAGATGTGAGTTATAAGAGTGCAAAGTGTCATGTAAGAAAGTCAAGAGTCATAGAGAAGAGTCACATGATATGTGGTAATATGTAAAGTGAAGAGTCATAAGAGTTTTATCATAAGTGAGGAATAGAAAAGGATGCATCTGCCAAATATTTGAGGATAGCAATATTTGGGTATTGAAAAGTCATATTGTAAGGTTATTTTATGGAGATAAATTTCCATGTATTGTAAAATGTTCCTTGATATAATTGATGATATATGAATAGTATTGAGTTTTATACTATGAAATATTATTGTTATTATGTGAGTGACCTTTATATGATTCATATTTGATCCTGAGAAATTGGACCTATGAAATAATATGGTAAAATTGCCATCATAATATCTAATTTAAATATTCAAACATTTAATCACTTATTTTTCCCAATCATTCATTCATTCCTTAATAGAGTATTACCTTATATCTTTCTAATATATTAACCAAAGAAAAATGCTTCATAATATGTACTCAATCCAAATTTTTTGTGTAGCTAAGATTAAAAAATTATTTATTTTCTTATGATGCTCACCTTAATTGAATTTGCATGCACACAATATTGTTCTATGTTAGGGCAATGTTCCACCTTAACTACTAAGAATTACAAAGCATTTATTCTTCGGTTATTTCCTTCTAATGTATCCTAGTCCTCCTCATAGTCATATTCCTTCTTATATTTAGGCACTCTCCTTTGCAACTTAGGCACTCTATTTTACAACCCAAGAACTCTCAATGTAGGTGATCTCCATGGATATTCTAACTTAGGTGTATCTCTCCACACCATATTTTTTGGCTCAAGTGATCTCAATGTAGACATTCACTATCTTCGACTTGAGTTTCACTCCTTAGGAATAAGCTATCATTTAACTTCTCAGAATTCACTTCTCAATATATCATACCTCTTCTCAGGTTTCATTACTCAAGAATAGGTACATTTATCATAGAATCTATATATTTTTCTTTTAGATGCTTAAACACTCTCTCTTCCAGATATAGATTTACTCTCTATACATTCAAAATATCTTTCACCTTATTCACCAAATAAAATATAATCATATAATTCAAACATAATTTATATCACATTCAATATCTTCTTGTCTCAAATATTCCTTTCCTCTAATTGTATTTGCCTCCAAATATATTCCATAAAAATCTCAACTTCTAGCAATTATTTACTTCAAAAATATCCTCTCCAACAATCCTTTCTCATCTCTAATACCTTCTCAACAATATCATGTTCATCGTATTCAATATTGTTTTCCTCACTCTTTATATCCACCATTTATAGGACTTACTAAAGAGGATTTGATACCACTTTTACCAAATGATACCAAATATCATAGGATTTGATGCATGAAGAATAGTATAATGATGAATTTTTGACTTCTTTAAAATAGAGGAAACATGATGTTGGACTAGGAACAATACAAGAATATCAAGCAGAGTCAATAGGTATAATCCATTAATGGACATAAAGGGAAAGCATAAGATGAAAATTGAGGACTAAAAATCTTCACACCAAATTGTACCATCCTAAAAAGCATGCACCTAAACTATTGCATCATTACATCAAAGATTTAAGCAATAAAACATATGAACAAATGAATTTAACAAGAATGTGGATGTTCATTTTATTAAATCATTGCAAATATTGGTTACAAGTAGGTCCCTCTAAGGGATACCAAAATATTGATACAATTAATACAAATTTGAAGCCCCTAAATGGGGATGGTGCAATCCGCAGATTCTTAGAGTAGACATGAACTACTCAAAGCTCAAGGAAACCTTCTTCTCACTCTCTTGGGAGGAATTTGATACAAATAATATTATAAATATGCCAAGATCATGTAAATATACATTAAAAAAAAATAGCATAGTTAGAAACAAAGGAGGCCTCTCATGATGAGGCTTTTGACAAAGATTTGCATGAATTATAATAAATGTGCAAAGAAAGCATGAAGACTAGTAAAGATAATCACCAAATATCTAAATTATGATAAATAATACTAAGAAAATAGTAAATATAGCTAATCTAATGTGTAATGTGCAACTGAAACTTAAAATGGATCAAATCTAATGAAACTAGTGCAAATTAACAAATGTAAGGAAATAAGAGCAAAGCTATCTCTAATTTCTAGAATTGACCACATAAAATTATAAATAAAATTTAATATAGAGTGGATATAACTAATTACACCTATGAAATGAAATTTTTATGGCTAAAACAAAAAGAAAATAGTTTCAAACCCTAGCCACGTGTGTTTGAAGCAGCTAGCTCTGTTAGCCATGACTAAAAATAATGGATGAGGGGAAAATCTTCTTTCTCTAGCAATCAGGGCTTGAAATTGCTAATTCCTCTAAGGAATTGATTATCAAGGTTCACCTCTATGTTATGGAATAAATTTGTGATGTAGATTCTTTAAATTTGCAATAGAAATAGTTCAATTGGGAATGAATGATCTCTTCAATATCTTGAAACCTCCATAGCTTTAAATGCAATAATTATTCTCCAAATTGGCAGCATGTAGGCACTCCTCAAGGGTTGTGAGTGGCTCTCCAATTTGGTAGGGCTTTGTTTCATTCAATTGAAAACTTTTCTCTCTTTCTAACCAATTTGGATGGGGTCTTATAACATTCTTAATTCATAATCCTATCTTCCTTGGGAATCCAAGATCAAGAACTAGGAGGTTGGAGTAGTTGGTAGGAAGGGTATGGAAGCTTCCTAACTTGAAACCACTCAAAATCCATTACCAAGGCCATTGTAATTGATTTTGGCTTGGCTTGAGAGTTTGTGATAGTTGCAGAGCTAGCCATGGCTCTTAAGTACATCCAAAATCCTAGCTACAAGTGTTAATCACAATTGAGATCTTAGCTATGAATGCCATCCATGGCTAAGGCTGAGTAGGCCAGAGCTACCTAATTTGAGTGGTTAAAGCCACTGCTTTGTCTTGGAATGGTTCAAGATCATTTATATGGTCTGCTAATATGTCAATAGGAGTAATCCCCTACACATGATGCATTTTAGGTGTCTACATATACCCCTTTTGGGATGTGTTGTGGGAACACAATGCTAAGAAAAAATAGACTGCTTAAAGCCATGTTGTAGGTCAAATGATGATCATTGATATGATCAACATTAGATGCCCAATATTGTCAAAGGATGCACATCTTAAAATCATTTCTTCCAACTAAGGGAAGGCTCAAAATTTGTAAATAGTTCATGTATCCATAGTGATCGGGTAGCTTCGATACTACAATCGTTTCGATAGGTGGAGAGCTTCAAGCTGAACTATCATATTTGATTTTTGCCCAAAAAAAGGGTAAGCTTATGATAGTTGTTGGTAATTATTCATAAGACGAATACAATTTTATAAGATCAAGTGATATTTTGTTGACTTTAATTATGATTATTGATATTATGACTACCCCCTCAAGCAACGAGTCTATGAGGGAAGGGTGATTTATGAAGTGACGTGTCGCTTGACCCAAATGAATAATTTGGATGATTTAAGACTTTTGCACTTTTTTATATGGCAATGCCTAATTCAGCTATGATTTAAACCAATAATAGTAATTGTATATCTCTATCCCTTAGAATAGTCTAGTCGTAATGGTCTTCTTAGGGAATGAATATGATAGCAATTCCAATTAGGCTTGTGTTGAATCACTATGGTCGATGATTTGCTAAAAATGTCATAGAAGAGATGAAATGAACACCTCATTCTCATGGGGCAGTCTGGCCACCATGGCCTTCTTCAAGATTGAAGTGAAGTCATTTCAATTCAATGATGATTAATTTACCCCAAATGGTCTTATGGTAATTTACTCATCTTGCCAGATTGCATGGAGTGCAAGTCGCTACAACCACCAAGTGTGTCAAATAAATAACTGAATACAAGGCACATTTGAATTTTGATTTAATTGATATTTTTGGTATTTATTTAAATTTTTGAGATTTCTAGATGGTTGAATAGTTTTATTTTTACATTTTAAAGCTCCTGGTATTCTCATAGTGGTAGACCATGTTGATGTACATCATCATGTAGGTTGTGCTACCAAATCTTTTTGGAGTGAGGTTCCATTGGAACCTCCTAGCTAGGATACAAGACCTTCTTGCTAGCATGACATCGTAGCTACTGATTCTATCTTGGGGGAGTGCTATCCTCATGCAACTCTATGACAAGTTGTATTGCATAACTCAGTAAGGTTGAGTGGGAGTTGGGTGTAGTTTACTATTCCAGATATGGGTATGGGAGCACATAAAAATTGATAACCCAAGAGGATTACCCCTACAGATCGGTGGCATCACAAAGGAGTCACAATGCTACACCTCATGCTAGCCTAGAGAGGCTGAGGGTTATAATATTAGGTTCCATGTAGGGGACCTCTAGTACTACATGGATCGGTTTATAGGGATGTGTGTAGGGTAGGCCATATGACACCTTTATATGTACTACCCAGCATGGGAGAAGGTATACCACTATTTGAAGTGGGCTCGATGAGATAGATGGATCATTGGGTGTAAGCTTAATGTACAAGAGTTCTTCCACTTCTCATGCATCACTCGATAGTTTGGGATCTACCAAGACATTCCAAAGGAGCAAGTCCTCTACCACCACATTAATATGGAGAAAAAAATAGAATGGCCTTAGGTGACCCCCCTAGATGATGAGGATGATGACTATTAGAACTCAAGGCTAGCTAATTCAGGGACCACAGATGATTACGACACCTGGTGGACTACCAGGTTATGGTAGGGTGGAAGTCATATAGGTAGATATGAAGATGGGATGGCTATAGAGGGAGTAAATTCCAATATTGAGGGGTGAAGAGTTCACCAGAGGACAAAGGGTCGATTGGACCAAGGCACTATAGTAGAGGAGGAGGCCCAGGACAAGGTGAAGGGTGAGGAGGATCTTGATGATGAGGTGTCATAGCTTAGAACCTAGATGGATATTTTTGTAGACCTAGCTACAAATGACATGCACATAGATCTTGGAGAGAGATACCTCTATCATGATACTACAGGCTCAAGTTACATATCTACATGCACAACTCAGAGTAAGGCAAACACAATGGTTTGGCTTCAAGGATGAGAGGACTACTCTATGAACACAAGTGGATTTGGACACTACAGATATTGAGAAGATCACCGCTCAATGATATCTTCTATAGGTGTAGGTAGACCTAAATACTACAAAGCAAGATGTGCTCAGGGTAGCTAGCAGTGTCTCTTCCACTTCATAGGCTACAACAATTGTAATGAAAGCTTAGGAACCCATAGGGTTGAGTCATGATGTTGACATAAAATGCCTATGGGGATTACTAGAGGATGCTACTACATAGGTGGTCATATATTCTAGGATCATTGTGGCCCTATAGGCATAGGTTAGACTACTAGGTGGCACTCTTAGAGAGCAATCTACAGTAGGTGGGTCTAGGACTTAGAGTGAGTTTGGACATTCCTTAGTGTATCCGAGCCATAGGACAGGTGGTAGGTCAGAGAGGTCCATGGGCACCATCTCCAGGAAGACTCATAGAGAAGGGAGAGGTTATAGAGGAGACCATCCAAGGGGTGCAAGCCCTATTTAGTATATATTTTCAAATATATATATCATTTTTAAGTGTAAGGTTTGAGGACCTACATAGTTATAGCCTACGAGTATTTTTGATGTAGATCTATGTATTTTTTGATACATATCTATGATATGACTTTTAAGACTCATTATGTGTATTATTAATTTGTTGTTTATGTTTATGGGATGCACATAAATGTAATGCTTAGATTATTTGATTACTGCTATATGATGTGATGTATTGTTGACATGCACTAGCTAGATGATTTATGTATGTGTGGATACTATGATGTAGATGTGTAGATGGATTACTTATGTATGCATATATGGATGTAATGGTAGATTTTAAATGCATGTTTGATTTTTATTTAATTGTATGCATCTATTTTTATGATATAATGAATGCAATGTATGTAATGCATTACTTACATGATGTAATCTAATGTAAATGAACCGGTATACTTAAATCACTTAAAACATAAAGAATGAATGCATTATGATTTAACAATCTAATGGGTGACACCATAGAATGTATAAAAATCATGAATTTAACTGGTAAATATTATCATAAGAATTAACCCATTAGGCATCCATATGTGAGATGCAAGATGATATATTGTTTTCCTTCATAAGGTTTTGTAATTTAAGAGATATGCACAAAATAGTCAGTGGTCGTTTAAGTATCATTGCTGATATCCATCTGGTATCTAACCTATGTTGTGAAAAACCCTTAATAAAAAAAATCCTATAATAATAAATTATTGATTGATTGATTGATGTGATTTGTTGCTATTTGGGAATTTTTGAGGTTTTCCATGAGACTAAAACACCCTAGTTGTCTTGTCAAAAGTTGTATAATGACTATACTAGACTCCTGAAAGATAATTTTTTTGCTATGAAAAACCAATATATTCATTATCCCTGTGTGTGAAAATAAATATATTAGAGGAGACATAATATTACCTCATTTCTAGGCAGGATTCATTAAGTCCATTGATATAATGAGGATCACCAGATGTCCACCCTGATCCTAGGTTTGGACGTAGTTAAACTAGACCACTAGGCAATACATGCCACCTAAATCTAGCTTATTTGTAAATTTCTTAGACCTACCCCAATGTTAGGTAGGATTCATTCAACCCATTGATTTATTGGGGATCACTCTATGGTTTCAAGTATTGACCATTCCAGGGATTCAAGCTCTTCATCCCCTTATTTTCTTTTGATTTATTGGGATACTTACTCATGTATAGTGATAAAAATCAAAGTTTATTTTGTATTTATGTTTTTCTTTTATTTTTAGCAAGGGATTTGATTTTATTTTTTAATTTTGCTCATTTTTTAAGCAAGGGATTTCTTGGGTAGGGGAGAACTTGTCCTTTTTCCAATTATCACCACTCTAGACCATGCGCATCACAAAATGAGCAAGTAACAAAAAATTTCAATTAAGGTGACTAGGATCACTTTGTAGTGTTCATCCTCCTTTGTCCTAATTAGGATTTTTAATGTGTTTGATTAGTGATGAAATTTTGATATATGCTAGGTGCTATAAAAAACAGACCTCATCTTCAAAAGCAAAGATATATTTCTATAAAATGTGATAAGACTACTAGGTATGGCTGAATGACTAGAAAACCTTAGTATATTCCTCATAGCAATGGGAGAGGTTGTATTTGAGAAACACAATTACTCACAAGGATGGTGGATGATGATGATGTATAGATGCATGATTGAAATATAAACGTGGTGTCATTTGTAATATTGCAAACACAATCTATCCTAATTCAAGTACGATGGATGGAAATGCCTAATGCAATGCAATTAAATGAATGCATGTGCAAAAATGAAATGCATGATGCAAATGTTTTTGTATTTTTATTTTGAAATATTTTTGGATTTTATTGCTTTTTAATTTTTATGGATTTTTATGTTTTCCATGTTTTTGAAGTTTTGAATATTTTGAATGTTTTGAATTTTTGAATTTATGTGTGGAATGCCTTAATATGAAGGATATTGAGAGGTTCAGGCTCTTCAACACCTTCAAGCAATGTTAAGAGATACGTTCCAGGTCCTATCTTCTTTGAGATGATATAAGGACCTAACTAGTTGGCCGTAAATTTATCTCACAAGTGCGGTAGTAGGTTTGAGTTATGTTGGTTCTCCTTCAGTACAAGATCACCAACCTTAAAGCTTGTCAAATGGATTTTATTATTATAAGCTCATTTTAGGTGTTCCTTATAAACACATAGATACTCAAGGGCATTCACGCAATGTTCATCAAGAAGCATCAATTTTTCAAGGTAAGATTTCCATGTAGTATTGTCATCAATTAAATATTTCAATATGATGCACAAGGTTGGAATATCCAAATCTAAGGGTATAATGGACTCAGTGTCGTATACTAGTGAAAATGGGGTTGCCCTAGTGGGTATATGTATACTAGTCCTATAAGACCATAATGCAAGGGACATATGTATATGCCATTCTTTGTGGTTTTCTTGAACAATATTTTTTAAGATGGCTACCACTATCTTGTTTGAAGCTTTAGCTTACCTGTTTGCTTGAGAATAGTATGGAGTCACAAAACTATGTTGTATATTATACTTGGATGTTAAAGCCCTCATAGTTTTATTTTTGAATGATGTTCCATTATTCGAGATTATCTTGGATGGTATCCCAAAAAGAATTATAATATTGTGAAGTATGAACCCCACAATACATGCTCCAGTTGTCATTGTTAAAGGGATTGCTTCCACCCATTTTGTAAAATACTCAGTAGCCATTATAATGAATGTATGCCATACCTATGATGAGGGAGATATCTTGCCAATTAGATCTAAAACCCATTGATAAAATGGCCAAGCTTCTTGAATGGTCTATAAGGCCTACGATGGCAAAATGGCCAAGCTTCTTGAATGGGATATAAGGCCTGTGATGACAAGTACGTAATATTAGCATGATGCTAACATTTAACACATTTATTGACATACGTGATGCAATATTTCTCCATAGTGGGCCAATTATAACCCATTTGAAGGCTACACTTTATGATGGCCATACCGCTAAAATTACCACCGCATGTACCATCATGAGCCTATGAAATTATCCAAGCTAATTCTTGGGGCTCAATACAATGAAGGATAATTCCATCGTAGCTTCAACGATACAATATGTCTCCTAAAAATATATAATTTGTCACTTTCTATCTAAATATACATTTCATGGCATGTGATAATCCCTGTGGGATTAAACCAAGCTTAAGGAAGTTGTGCAATTATGACATCCAATCCTAATAAGCTTCTACCTCAACAGTCAATATGGCTTGTTCCCCTTGTAGTTTGCTATGCACAAATGCATACTGGGATACAAAATTGTGTTGAATGGTGGTGCCATTCCACATAGGACCCTGTGAGATCAAATACCCCCAAGGTGTCTTCTTAAGAAAGTCTCTGGATTTATAGAACCACTCATGGTTTGGTTCTATATAAATCATGTTAACTAAATTTTTATTATCAAAAGCGTCACACTGCATTGCATATTGTGAAAGTGTCTTTACATGAATGGTAATAAAATTGGTAGATGGATTCTTAGGGATAAAAGATCCCAAATATGCCATAGTGTCTACAAATCTATTTGATGTACGAGGGATTGCCTCGATGTTGTACCACTCTAGCTGGGCTAGATAAGTGTCAACAAGATCCTTATAAGCTTTTAGGATAGGACATATGCATTGAAATAGTTCCTTCACCTATTTGAAAATGAGAAGGGAGTCACCAAAGATATTTAATATTTTAATATTTATGGTTATTTTTGTTTGGAGGCCCAAGATTAGGGCCTCGTATTTAGTATTGTTATTGATACAAGGGAAGTTTAGTTTAAATGACAAGGGCATTGGAGCACCTTATGGCATGAAAAATATAAATCCTGCATCACCACCTTGTCTAATATGATGTGCCAATAATCATTTTGGGAAGCATATATTTGCAACCCCCAATGCAAAAATAATTCACTAGATACACACCTACCTCCATAAGTAGGTGCCTTCCTAAGGAAGAAGGCAAGATGAAAGTAATGAATCAATCCAGCAAGTGGAGGAGAATTATAGACGTCAAAATAATTGAGTGAATTTAGAATGGGGGGCAAGTCAAGGAAACATGGCCAAAAAAATAATGAACCTAGTCATTTAGGATTGATAAATGAAGAATTTTAGGCACAATTTTAGGCCATCGGGTGGATGGACTATTTCTTCTTGGTGAGCCAAAACTAGGATTTGGAAGTAGCCAAGGAATTTGTTGTAGTGTTGTATGAAGGAGTCACACACCTTCGAGGGCTAGAAATTCTAGTCATGGAGGAATTAATAATTATCATCACTGGCATTCCCCTTATTCAAGAGTGAGTCTATAAGTAGGGAGTGTCAGCTGTATATGTAGAGCAACTTTTGGGGCATGCACCCTAAAACTTGGAGTGCTTAGGATTACTGAAGCAGAGTCTCTTAGAACTCTAGCAAATGTTTTTTGAGTAAATATCTAGGTTATTTACTTATATAGGTAAGTATAACCATATGAATGTGAATCACATACATTTTTTGAGTCATTTTCTACACAAGAATCAAATCAACATTTTTTTCTACCTAGCTTGTGTCTTGAAGGATAAAGCAAGGTGATATTGAGTAGGAGTGATCACTACCGTAGCTCACCATGAGCTAATATTATTCCTAATATAGTACATTGAAGCACACATGGAGGCCCTAACAACAAGAGAAGATAGGGCCAAAGCTTCTAATGCACAGGCTCAATTGGCCATTGAAGAGCAAAAAATAGATCAGGAGGTTAAATTGCAAGAGACAATCATCACAAAAGGGTCAATAGAAGAATAACCACTGGCCTACCACAATGATATGACCAAAATTGAGGAAGGCAAAATACCATTACCCCACTCTTCACAAGTTGACACAAAAGTCGAGTTGGATATTCCTAGCTCTAACCAAGCGACTAACCACTCTCTACAACTTAATGAAGAATTTGACATGAGAGTGACTAGCCCTGATCAAAATACCCATCATATAGAGCTTAGAAGAGGAAAAAAGTGGCTAAGATACCTAATCATATCCACCAATTATGAGGAAGATACAAAAGTAGGGTTTATGGCCCATGTGTTAAAGAATTTAGCCAACAAAAGTCCACCATGTAAGCAGATTTCAGAGGACCTACAAGAGAAACTAGATTTGGCACTACAATAAGTCCTTGCCTAGCAAAAAAAAATCTAGGAGTAGATATTTCTCAAGGAATTTAGGGAGACCACCATAAAGAAGCAAAAAGAATTTTAAGGTACTATATTCCAACTACAGTAGATGGTGTAGCAACCGACAAAGGAGAATCAACGAATTAAGTAGGGTAAACGGGGAGGATAGATGTAGGAACCCAAATATATTGGCAATGGAGGTTCCCATGATTTCTCCAAACTCTCTAGAGAGATTTTTTCATATGGCCCTGTTGGCATTTTTGCCACATTGATTCTCATTGATGAATGCATTGATGTATTGTTGGGGATCTGACCTTTGATTGATGCAGCTTGGGCGAAAAAAGGAGAAAAAATGAGCAAAAAATGACTAAGTCTGAAAACTGCAGCGATGCGCTGACATGTTTCAGAATCGCGGTCAATGCAGTCAACGCAGGCAGGTTGGCGGAACCGTCGCGATATCGCGACGTGTTCCGAAATCGCGGGTCGGCGGGCAAAAAAAGCATTAAGTTGAAAACATGCAGCGATTCGCTGACATGTCAGCGAATCGCGACTCGGGGAGCGTCGAAGGCAAAAAGTGAAAACTTGCAGCGCGTCGCTGACATGTCAGCGAATCGCGACCGAAAATGGCGATTGATGCGGAGAGAAGGAACATGTAGCGAAATCGCTATGTGTTCCGTTTTCACGGGGCAGAGCGCAGGGAGAGCAAAAGGGAGCCGGACATGTAGCGATATCGCGACATTTTCCGGAATCACGGGTCTTCAGCAGCGAAGCGTACGGTGTAAAATCATGTCGTGATTTCGTGACCCGTCGCGATTTCGCGACCCGTCGCGTTTTCGCGACCTGTGCAGTTTTCCCGCCAAGTGCAGTATGAACGGCCGAGAGGGTTTTTCCGATT